>CM044957.1:35009453-35651953 GCA_024516035.1 Bactericera cockerelli
AAAGTTTAAAATTAGCTTACATTTCAGGAATTTTAAATATTTTAAGCCTACCTACTTTATTTAAGAGTGTTTGTATCTCTATCATATTATAATAATTTGGGATGTTATTAAAGGTGATTGATCACTATGCCCTTGTTACTTAATTTTCACTATGTGTAATCAAGGATAGTTTTTGTACATTTTCTCATAGATCAAAGCTTCCTTACTATTTGAGAAGCACACATCAGAATCTATATCTTCATAGCAATACTCTTCCTCTTTTTTCTCTGGCAAATGCATTTCCTTGGTCAAATCAGCTCGAACATGGTCTTTCTTTGGTTCTGTGTTAAAGCCATGATTGATCTGTCCTTCTTTTGCATTTATGTCCTTGTCAATACCTTGTTGATACTTCTGTTCTTTCTTTGTATGAAGTTCCTTAACCAGGCCTTGTTGGTATCTGAAAGCTTCCTCTTCCAAATGTTTTTTGTAGGCTTCTTTGTAGTAGCTGTTGGTACTTTTCATTATGACCAGTGAGTACCAAGCAACTATCCCGAGGACTATGAGACCCTGCAAGCTCATCATCTGCAAAAACGACGTTTTGCTCTGTGAAAAGAAAACACTTAAAAGTTACCATAATATCAATAAGACATACCTATAAGATAGAAGTCAATGATGATAAGTAGGTTATGAAAAATAGTGAGCACTACAAAAAAGGTCTGTTTCAAAATTAATATCATTACTTACCTATCAACAGAATTTGGATAGTTTCTAATTTATCTATGACGAAATGTACAGTTAAAAGCTTTCAAGTTATGCACATTTTACCTCAAGTTCCCAGTTATGTTAAACACAAATGTCCCATGAGTTATGTTGTTGATGAAAGACGTGACTAGGACTCGGTCCCCTATCTTTTGTTTGAGAGTTCATAGCTCTTAGTTACTGATGTTTTAAAACCTTTGGGTAGGTAGACACACCTTGTTACTTGTTAACTAAAATGTGAAATTTTTGTAATGATACCTACTTAAAATGTCATACTTATCACGGGTTTTACAAATAAAGCCATGCAAGAGCACCCTTTCTTTTTTGAAGTTAGTTTATTAAGTTTGTATAATACTTGCAGTCTTGCACCTTCTGTCCTAACTAGGTAGCTAATAATGAAGAGTTTGTTTGTCCTAACAATTTCAGTAGGTAGCTTTAGTAGGTATTAGAAAACTGTTTGACTTAAATTAGCAGTAGGTATGTACCTCTCGGTAAACAGAGGAAACTGCCATTATGGTGGCGATTTCTCGAACTCACCTTTATCTGTCTATCCAAGTTGCTGTCGAACTCTAGAAATCCAAATCACCTGACCCTACTCCTCCACTGTCTGGGCTGTTCCCTGCTGACTGGAGGCACTTTAATACAGTCTGACAGGTGTCTGATCTCTGGCGTCATGGAGATAGTTCAGCAGCTGATAGATGTACGGCAGTCCGACTGTGATCAGCATAACTACCGAGTTAGCCATCACGAACATCTTCATTGTACTGGCACCGTCGTCCGAAGTCAGCCATCCACCGAAACCCTCGTTCTCGTTGATGTGATCAGTCAGCACCGGTGCCTTCTTGTCCGTGGGTTCAGGGTTCGATTCCTTCTTACCCTCAGTCGGTGCAGAGAGTCTCTTGTAAGCAGTGCCTCCTTTGTACGCTGTTGTGTTGCCCGATTTTCCGGCTTTCTTTTTCATCCCTCCACCTGAAACGCTGGAAGGCATATAAAGTTCTTAGAAATACCTTTGTATTCCTTACAAAAAACTGTAACTAAATTTTGAATACATTTTTTGGCGAATTTGAAATTCAAACTCGTGACCTTCCGCACGGCAAACGAGTACCTTACCACTCAGCTTATTGTGAGCTCTTTAAAATAATGATGTAAAAAAACGACTGTTCTCAGTTATGTCATAAAAATGGTCCGAGTGTTTTTTTTTCAGAAAGTAAATGTGCGTTTTCAGTAGACTAAAGTGCATATTTTCCATAATATGTATTATGTTTAACAGGTTCATTGCTGAAGGATGATTTTCGATGAAATTCTGGATCGGCTTCAATCTTTTCCAGTTAAAGTTGACATTAATCCTGTTTCATAATTTGGAACTAAATCTGATAACTTATAGCATTCAGTTATAAAAAAAAAACAGAAACTAATGCATGAGGTGCGTTTAGACTGACTAATCTTAAGAAAATCAGACGTTCCTATTAGAAGACCCTATACATAATTATCATCATCAAGTTTTACAAACATCGTTGACTATACCTCCCTAAGAAAATGAACACAACCAATCTTCGTCTATGTAAATGTATCAGGTACCTGATTTACATAAATGCCATCAATAGCGAGAGGTAAGGCAAAAATGAGTTTTATGTACACACATCTGCTTTCGTTCAAGACGGCGCAAAATAACAGGAATAAAAACATTAATAATTAATTTCGTCTTGTGAGACAAAGGATAATGTTACGTAAACACCAGATTTTCCTAATCCAAATCCGAAGGATAAATAATATGTACCTACGTTGTACACACGTACATAGTTACATACTAGTCACCGTGCTTGAATACAGGGTGATAGTCACCGTGGCTATAGCCCATATAGCGCACTGGGTTTGCACTCAAGGTCACCTGGGTTCGATACCTAACAGGCCAGGAATTTTTCTGCTTTGTACTTGGGTTTACGGACTGTCCGGTGTCCAATTAATTAATTCGTCGATTTCTCCAATAGACTTAACGAATCTTCTAACAGGCTAAGACTTCGATTAAGATTTTGTCTTTGCAATCCAGCCTTTGTATACCTATTGTACATTTTCAGTGATGAAATTAACTAACATAATCACAAGAGTGATCTCACAATTCCTCAAAATCGGCCTTGCTAAAATTTCCATGTTTGACACTTGAGACTCGAACCACCGATATATCTGACCTAAAAGTGCGCTGCCTTTACTATGGAGTCTA
Source organism: Bactericera cockerelli (assembly GCA_024516035.1). Classification (NCBI taxonomy): domain Eukaryota; kingdom Metazoa; phylum Arthropoda; class Insecta; order Hemiptera; family Triozidae; genus Bactericera; species Bactericera cockerelli. Next base: position 35,012,410 of record CM044957.1, read on the forward strand.
CTGAGGGCTGTGATTCCTCTTCAACTTGTTAGAAAAGGATTTTGGAACATGTAAAGGTACGAGTATAACAGAATATTTGCATTCCAATTGATCATCAAGATTATGTGGTTGAGTTTTGTTCAGTCAATTTGGTTACACCATGTGTGTTGTACGTAATTCAAATTTCTGGCCTCATTTGTTTTGTGTCAAGCTAATGTCTGACATTTGTTGGAATATAAAATCACAATTCTCTACCCACTCCTAAAACCTCTCCGTGATGTTCTAATTACACATTGTCTGTCAGAAAAGTTTATGCCATTATTATTGTTAATGTGAATGAGCTTTATGAATGACATGTCTAATATCTAATTCATTGAAAATAGTGCCAATACCTTTAAAAGAAATTTTGATTTCCCTAATGTACCTACACTAGGAAAATCATTTTTTTTTTTCGTTTCTGATACATTTTTGCGATGGTTTATTATAGATTTACAAAGGTAATTTTTTAAATCTCTCGCTAGGAAATTTACAGCAGCGACACTTGGAAATACACCTCCTTCAATATTATCTTATTTTTTTCCATCGAGGTTATTTAAAAAAAACCCAAGTTCACTAAAACATGGAAAATAGACGTGTTGATTACATTCATATTTACCTGTTAAAAGTAACTTCCTCTTGAAAGTAAGAGATATAGAGTAAGTTGAAGGCGACAGAAAATCCCAGGATAAACTAGACGTGTCGAGATCTGCCTCTTCATTCAAATGAAAAGCCGTGTAGATTAGAATTATTTCCCAAACGTAAACACTCAGTCTGGGTTCCCTCCTTGATCGGGGAAATGTTTCAGGGATTTCTATTACTTTAAATCTGGAAAACAAAAGCAACTCGGAGCATACGCTTTTGTTGACGCACTGCTTGGAAACTGGGGATGTTCTGTAAGCTGGGTGATAAGAAACCTTTCATGTGCTTTGTACTTGGCGTCCTCTTCACTCACTTCGGGTCAAGATGTGTGGATTTAAACTTTTTTACTCCATATATTAAGATATTTTCATTTATTTGGACATAGTTCTCCACTTTTTTTAATTTATGTACCTGTTTATTGAAAATTTGGTAGCTCATTTGATGAAAGTAAAGTAATTTTTTATTATAAAAAAATTTTTATTTTTCAAGAAGGCTTTTTAAAAAAAATTAATTTTTCATTTGTCTTTTTCGATCTTAAGATAACACTATTTCATGTTCGAATCCCATTTTGTACACAGTTTTTAAATTTTGTTCTTTGCTTGGTGTTCAATCAGCTATTCTATATGCTCGATAGCATTTTTGACATGAATTTGTTTAATAACATGTAACATGTCCTTCGTTCTCAACCCTTAAAAAATAGGAAGGCAAATTTCCCTTAGAAGGTCATTAATGAAATTACATTGATCGGATTTTGCCTCTCCCTACTTTTTTATGATAGTCTTCCAGTTAGGTAAACTCTTATTTATTTTTATGAAATTTACGAGATTATGCCCACTATACAAATGCAGTGCAAACCACAAAAAATCATATATTTAGAAAATAATTGAATCAAGTCTACTGACAGATTTTTGCTCTTGCTAAAAGTTCGGTTCATTCATAAACAGAGTATACACTTAAAACTTCCACGATAATGAAATTACTTTCTCGTGATTGTTTTACATTGTATACACGTGGCAAATTTATTTTTCGAGATTTTATGCTAAATTACTTGTATGGCATTGCAGAACAAAATTTTTTTTTACAAAAACGAACACAATACTTGCGATTTCTAAAATTTCTCGGAAGTATTATTGTAATACAATGCTAAAAATACAAAAACAAAATAATTAAAAAAAAAGAAAACACTACAAAAAGACTGAAGAGATATAAATGTTATTTCATTTTATTTATAATTAAATTATTTAACTACTGGAGTTTCCCCCTACCTCTTCGTTTTTCCTCAGGCAACTTGTCTATTGTTTGGGTATAATTCCCCGTCATCTCTATGTGGGCTCTAAAGTGGTTGATTTCAAGTCTCCAGATTATCTCACTCACAGCTACTATGTGCTTCTTTACAATGCCATCGAAACTTTTGCTTTCCAAATAAACGACAAAAACGAGCTGTCATAATGAAGTGAATTTTCTGTCTCGGAATATGCTTCGCTCAAGCCCAGCATTTATTATCATTTCAAATAAATTAATAGTTGTTTAGAGCAAAACTTAGATTCAATAAGTTAAGTTATCATATTTGTGTTAATTACTTTCGTGATATCACAACACTCAAACTCGCTTTACTAAATCTACGCTGAAACCGGGACTTGAACAACCGATCTCCAGGTTGCTAGTCCACCGCCTTATCGATCAAGCTTACTGAGGTCGATTAACTTAGCTTCAATACATGTATTACTTCTTCCAATAAATTGTTTACTGTAAACTTTGTTTGCGGAAATGTTATTATTAGAACAGAAGTATTTATTTCACTGACAACGATAGACCTGGCAAAATGACCATCTGAAAATTAAAGAATATTTCTGATATCTTTAGATAGAGTCGGAAGTAAAAAAAAATAGTCAACAAAAAGCCAGTGTTGTACTTTAAAAAATTGCTTGAAATTGTACATATTTAAAGTTTTAGTTTGCTTGCTTTTGAGGTTTAATCGTTACATTCAACTACTACATTGGCCAGTTCTTAATGGTGGTTTTAGCCCCATTGCTTGTTAGTTGACCTGGCTAACTAACCACTTTCTATGTGTGTCCAGAATTATCAGCACAAACATTCTGACAACTAGTGATTTGTGTGATTGCAGTTACAAAACCTGAGACGACTATCCGGCTTCATTTTTTATTAAATACACCCATTATTTAGTAAAAAGTCTAAAGGGCGGGGCGATGCCTTTTTCAAAAACTTCTCCCATCCCAACCGCTAATAATTACAGTATTCCTTGGTGTATAAAGGTCCATGAATACCTGTTAAAATAAATGAACATCCCTATACTATCAAAGTTAATCATAATTGTAATAATTCTTTTGATATACAATTAAAATGCAATACTAAAATCTAAAATTGAACCATGACCTCTCGATTAATGTGGACTTTAATGTACCAGATACTAGGGGAACAAGTTATAGGCTAATTAATTATTAAACACATTTTTCTGATACAAGCCAATGATAGAAGAAAAGATATGACGAGTATTAAGAGAAGATGCACATTTGACAAGGACACCACCAGTTTTTTTTCTCTTAGCTCCAGGAGCCGGAGCTGGAGCCGGAGCTAGAAAATAATACAAAGAGGAGCTGGAGCCGGAGCCGGAGCTCAAATTTTTTCCGCAGCTCCGCAGCCCTGTTACAAACTGACATATCCTCTCATTATTATTATTATACACTTTATTAGATTTAAAAAGTCTAAAGGGCGGGGCTATTGCCTATGACAATCTCTTCCACCCAACCCTAATATTCAGTGATCCGTCCTTTGGTGTATTCAAGGGCCATCTCTGTTGGTCAAACTGAACATCCTATACTATCAAGTTATCATAATTGTATTAATTACTTTGGTGATATCACAATTACTCAAACTCGCTTTACTAAATCTCCGCTGAAACCGGGACTTGAACCACTGACCTCTCGATTACAAGTCCGCCGCTTTATCTACCAAGCTACTGAGGACGGTAACGCCACAAGCTACTGAGGTCCTAGACTAATATAAACTACAAGATTAGTGTCTTTACAAGCCAACTGAAGAAGAAAGATAGTGTAGGGAGAAGTTAAGGAGAAAGAGACATTTAGACAAGGACACCACTTACATGATACGATGTATCAAATGCACACTGAAGAAATAACATAGAATGTGACATTTTATTTTATGTTCCCGACATTGAAGACTCAGACAGAAGACATTTCCTGGTATTGTGAATTTTCTGCAGGAATGCAAATCACAGTGAACTTTTCTCTCCTGGGCAAAGAGGAATTCGAAGGGGGGGAAGTATTTATTGTTTTCTTAGCTCTACGGAGGCCCCGCGCCACCCCATGGAATGACGTATTTTCAATTTCCGTTTTAATCACTCCAATAGTCTTCCCTTTATTATTCTCAATTTAGGTGGCTCTCAGATTTCTTCATTTGGTTTGCCCGCAGGTGAAGCGGGTTCGATACTTTGCTGGGTAGGAAATTTTTGGATATTATTGTGAGGAAAAATAAAAAGTTTATGGTTAACAACTTTTGGCGCATTACCAGAGTAAAATCTTCATTACGTTGAGCATTTGGTGATTGCCTTTGCTTTAATTCTGTTGATCTAAGGCACTAATGCTTTCTGAAATTTCTTAGATGTCATTCAATCTATTGTCTTATCTATGTCACTCTCTGTGTCTCTGTCGGGACTTCTATCCTCGATTTGGGAAGAATATTAACCACTAATGTGAATTTTTCAATATATTTAATTTTTGATATCTGGGAGTGTAAAACCTTCTTCTCAAATGACCTACTTTAGTTATCATATTTGTGTTAATCACTTTCTTGACATCACAACTACTCATACTCGCTTTACCAAATTTACGCTGAAACCAGAACTTGAACCACCAACTTTTAGGTTACAAGTCCGTCGCCTTATCGATCAAGCTACTGAGGTTTAGTTATAACAGTAGAAGCAGAGTGGATCTTGGTCTAATGGATCTTAGTGGAAGCTAGAAGTGCTGTAATCCACTCCTGAAGCTAATCCTTCACTAGCTTATGTCCCGTCACTCGCTCAAAATAATACTCGGGATTCTCATCAGCGCCAGAAGTGGAATTTTCCAAGTCCGAAAGGAAGAAAAGGGAGGGGGGAATTCAGGTGACAGGCAGAATAAAATAGAAATGCTTGAACACTTTCCATACAGGGTCGAGCTGAACACTGACGGAATGGTGCTGCATTGAGGTGTTAGAGGTAGAGTGGTTAGTGCGTGAGTCTTATAGTAATCGAGGTAGTGCAGGAATCCCTGATAGTTCGTGAGTCTTACAGTAATCGTGGTAGTGCAGGAATCCCTGAGTACGGATCCCACCCAAGGCGTGAATTTTCCCTCATTTATTTGAGATCATGTCCTACTTATAATGACACATAATGATCTGCTGGAAATAAATGATCCTAACGAACCACACCTCTGGGACCCAAACCACTGACCTCGAGGATTCAACTCCACTGCCTTCAGTATCAAGCCACTGAATGTGGTATACTTAAGAATGATTTAATTTTCCTTTTAAATTAATGATCCTTTTTTTACCATTTGAGGGAATAGTACTATAGTTTCTACTATGAAGTTTCCTCATTTTCAGTGAATTTTTACTGTAGGTACCTATCTATATTATACGAGTATGTTTTAGAATAATATAGAAAGATTTTTTTTTTTTCGAAATTGAGTTGACTCAGATTTTTATCAGATAGTCTGTTCGTATGGATGTGTTTGTAATGCATTTACAAAGTAAATGTATGGAATTTAAAAAAATCAACATGTGTTCAACACGTGTTGAACGCAATTCTTCTTAGTGAAGTAAGCTCTTGAGGTTTTTTATGCTATAAAACAACTTGTGTAGCTAGGTACTCAGTACTTACTTCTGATGGTAAATCAGTGCTGAACTTTTTTAAAACTTAACCTTAACACAATGCTGATAATAGTTTTTTTTTGCATTGGCATTGGGGCAAAAATAACCCCATACAGCCACTTTATTTATTTAAGTTGATAATAGTTTTCAACCTACATATTATAATAGGTAGTAGACGTCGAACTTTTTTCTGATTATGAAAACTTTAACTTCGAGATTATGGAAGTTTGACCTTCATAATTATGTACTTTGATGGTGAAGTGGTTAAGGCGCTAGTCTGTGGTAATGGAATTTTCGAATTTTGGTAAATATGTAAGACACAATTGCTTCAGAGTTTCTCAGTATTGTATATTACCCCGTAATCTCTCTCTCTCTCACACACACTCTCTCATACACATACTTCTCTCTCTCTGACACACACACACCACTAGGCTTCTGGTTGGCTATATGAGATGGAATGCCGTAGTATCATTTATCACCTCGTGACGTCACGGCTCTTGTTTTCTTTTCCGTCTTTCCCCACGGAAACAAAGCTCATACCTGGGCGATAGTAATCCCCCCTCTCCCTCCCCAGACGCTTGATATCATTCGTTTAATTGGATTTTTCACGAGACAGACGAGAAGAAATGACTTGAGGCCCTTTCATTTCAAGCTTTTCGATCTTGTCACCTGGTTTTTTTGCTCTAAAGACAGGATGAAAGACACTTGGGCCATTGAGAAACATGATGTGTGGAACTTGTCTGTATGAGACATCAGAAATATTTGCCCAATCTGTGAATTTAATCCCTGCATCCTAGAGGCTCTGCGGCAAGAGTGTTTTCCTTCTTGTCAACGAACTTTTCTACTGTCACAATGCTAGTCCAATAAGCCAGGTAGCATCTCTCTGAAAACGTTTCTTCATTTCCCCAAGGACCCATATCTTTCTTGTTCCTCTTAATCTGGAACTATTTGCTATTTTAATTGAAAATCGTGTGTGCTTTCGACCTTAACTTCCTTCCTTAAATAGATCGGGGATTCTTCTTCAATGTCCATCTAATTGTGACGCACGCTGCCCAAGAAACACTGAAGTTACTTTATTGCATAGAGAGTTGCTTGGTTTTGTATACATCCGTGATAAATAAGGCAAATATTTTTTTCCGATATTTATACAAGTTCTTCTCTGGCTAAGATGTGGGTAAGATTTGTCCAGCGAACGGTAAGTAAAATATCTGTTGCAATTAATAAATCTTTTTTAGACTCAGCAGGGCAAAGAAAGAATTCCATTCTGTATAAGAGCATGAGAAGTTCTTTGTAAAAATAAATAAAATAATATTATTGTGAAATATTTTAATAAAAGTCCTCTTTATTTGTTCCTCATTGGATTAAAACTGAACATTTCTTGAGATGTGGGAATTAAAAGCCACCTTTAAAATTTTGAAAACATTTTCGAAATTTGTTCAAGCGTGGTGTGTAAATGCAAATGTGTCGTATGATTAACACATGAGGAGAAGTTAATGGCATGACATGGCGGGAGAGTTATGGGAGAGTTTTAACATTGGTATGTGACTTGCATTCAAGCTGTCTTGGGTTGATGTCTCTATTTGTGTCAGGAAACTATCGTCTTCCAGTTATGTGAGTATGAGCAGCAGTGGTATGTGACTTGCATTCAAGCTGTCATGGGTTGATGTCTCTTTATGTGTTAACAAAGTTACCATGATGTTACCATATTTGGACCTTTTCATGTAGAATTCCTGTATTTCTCTCATGAAGTGCGAAATGCTTGACCCAGTGTAAGCTAATAGTTCTAGCAGCTACATTCCCAAATTGCAGATCAAACACTCTCATATCTTCCTAGGTTCCCTCCGCATCTTCTTACATTCCGTCGCTTTTCTTACATTTGCATCCCTATCTTTTTTGATAATGATGTGGAATGCTCACCACTTCAATGAAATTTCTAAGTTGTCAATATGTATAGTTCTATGGGTTCTGTTGAAAATTATCGATGTTTTCCAAAACTTTAGGATCAAACAGTGTTACAAGTCCTTTGAAAACATTTAGGGGATACGCTGTTGGAGGAAGTTTGTTGGGACTACAAAGTTTGGACGGGTTTTAAGTGAAAAGACAAACAAAAATCTCAAATTAACAGCGGACAGAACGAGAGGAAACTATGCCCGCAATTCAAAGAAAACACTTCTTAATTTGACCAGAAAGTAAATAAAATTTGCATCTCCTGGAGAGGGCATGGGGAGGGTCCCTGTCTGTGCTCTTTGGTTTACTAAGCTGCTGGACAGTGCCCCATTCTTCCGCCCATTCCTTCCTCAAACTCACTCTCACCACTCCGAGTTCTCATCCTGTTTCTTTCTGTGGAAGTTTTCTTGCTCTCCCTTTTTTCTCTCTCTCCTGCTTTTGACCCATACCCACTATCTTCCCTCCTCATACTTTCTCCATCATACCTTGAATTTTCTGTTTTATCCACCTCCAACTTCCTGGTCCTCCTCCTCCTCCTCTCCCCTCCGCATTCTCTCTAAAATAATGACCGAAACGTAGCGGGCTCATTCGTCACCTTTTCAACATCCTTTGGTCCGTTTTTCAAAGTGTCAGCGCTACAAGAGTACACACTGTTCACATCGGACATGAGGCCTGTTTATCAAAAACTAAAGGGGCACTCTTACTCTATGCCCTTAGGTCTATCAACTTTCACTGCCTCCACAGAATGAGCTTTTCGTTTGATAAATGGTCCCCTGGGGTTTGACCTGATTCTTCGTACAAACGTTTACCTTTAAATAATACACCGATTGAGCTTTTGAGTGTAGCAAGTTTTAAACAGTTACTTGTAAATGCTCTACTCATTAGAGACTAGCTTATTGGACACTTCTGAGCTGTTCTTCTAAAAACACAGTTTATCTAGCAGGGTAATACCCGAAAATTAAAAAATCTGATTTCTCCAATTATGTGAAAACTTTGTATTATTGTAGTTGGGAATACGCTTGTATTTTGAGCTCAAGTGTTATGGGTTCAAATTTCTTTTATTATAAGGTCTATTAGAAAAAAATTATTTTAGATAAGTTATCGTCTCAAATTTCATGGATGAGGAAAGACAAAGAGAGAGAGAGAGTTGGTGACTTTGTGATCAAGCGAAACGGTCGTTTCGCGGGAGAACGCCTCCCAGAAACTACAGTGCTTTTGTATTTGCTGTAGAAATAACTGCACTGTTGATACCACCCGGATATATTGAAGGTGGATTAATCTCAATTTTGCGTAATCAAAATCCCATGTTTCGAACGAGTTATGAACCCGAGACCAGCTCACCAGAGGGTTAAATTAGAAACATTTCACTCTACAGAACTTACCCATACCGACTCTTTTACACTGCAGCTTGAATTTGAAATTTCAAAAACTTTAAAATGTTCAAAATTCCGTTCATTATTTAAGAGTTTTTCCTAACATTATCCAGAGGTCATTGCGAGAAAAATAAACAACACGTCTGGAACTAAAATGCTCCCTTCTTCCTTTCTTTGTCCCTTTTAGCCTTTTGCGTCCCTCTTTCTCTCTATTTCTCTTTCGCTTTTTCTTTTTTTTTCTCTCCCTCTCACCCCTCTTTCTCTCTCGCTCTCTGTCTCTCCCTCCCTCCTCGTCCACCCTTTCATCATCCCTTCCTTGTAGTTTTAGTTATTCGGTGCTGACAAAAATGGGGTTAAGTTTCTAGCATTTTTATGTTTCACGAAATGGAGATTTCATTCGTTCATGCACAGATGGTGACGCTTAGTTTTAATATCCCATGAAGTTTAAACGTGATTTGTCGCTATAACTGTTCCTCGGTTCAGCCGAAGTGAATCTTGCTTATTTTCCCCCCAACTAGGCGCTTTAACTCTATGTTAAATCAGGTCATATCTATTTGTGGTGGTGATTCGTGTCCTCTCAAAATTTGCGACGTAGGTATTGATATTCTTGTCAAGATTCAACGCTATTTAATAAATATTTTCAAACTTAAAACCTCAAGCTTATGCCATTCTAAGGTTGTACGACTGGTAACGCTACAGTTTTTTTTTTTTTTTTCTTTCTTAAAAAAAACTTTAAAATTATATTGTTTGATAATATCGGTTAATGCATTCGGTTTTATCTAAATACATACATTTATGTTGATATACCGTAAATTTGTTAAATGTATTCGAGTTGTGGAACAGCTTTCATTTTGGTCCAATTGAATTATATTCTCGAGTAAATAAACATACCTCTTCTTCTTTTACTTTGCCTTTTTCCCAAACCTACTTGGGGTCGGCATTTGTTCCATAAATCCTTTCCTTCTATATCTTTCTATTTAGTGCGTTCTCTTTTCTGAAGTTTTTCTCTGTTAGGTCTTCTTCAACTTTGTCTCTCCATCTCATCTTTGGTCTTCCTCTCTTTCTTTTACCGCCTATTTGAAGTTCATGTATTCTCTTAGTCACATAGTTTTCCTCTCTTCGCTCTAGTTAATTTACCATCATCATTTTTATGTCTTAAAACAATTTTCCGATGAAGAAATAAGTAGGAAACAGATTAAAAAATACGTCTAAACATCTAGGCTAAGTTCTATCAGCATTTCTTGATAGAAAGAAAATTCCTACTGGCTTCAGCAATTTAATAAAATGCATAAAAAATGAACTCAATGCAATTGCATCACATCACCGGCAGGCAGTTGCTCCTCGCTCTGTTTTATATGGAGAGGAAATCATTCATCCCAAGCACATCCGCGCTGTTATTTAATAATTTCATGTCCGTTCAATATTACTACGTGGAGGTGTGAAGTGCGGAGGAGCGGGAGAGGGAGAGGTAACTGTCTGATAATTTATGCGCCACCAGGGTCGGGATTGTTTGATAGTTCGAAGGTGGCGCCCGACCTCAGTAGCTTGATCCTTAAGACGGATAACTTGTAGCCTGGTCGGTGGTTAGAGTTCAACACTTGTAGAAATTTAGGAAGTGTGGTTTCAGTTATTGTGACATTGCTCTCGTGATCAATATAGGCGGGATATATTATTTTTGGCAGCCGCCTAGTCGTTAAGTAATTACTCTTTTTTCCTCACGAAGTATGAGTAGATCTAGTGCGTTACGCCAATCGGCCAAGGTGACTTCCTCTGCCGCTAAATGATTTTGATCACGACACATCATAAAATATCTAATATCACGAATACCACTTGATAAAGCTGCAACTTACTGTAAAGTTCCAATCAGCACAGCAACACCTCCTCAGCAAGCAACATATGTTGCCTCAACTCCCACGCGAACATCCGTGGAGTATTAATCTGGAACGAGCCATTATTTCCAATCACACTTACCCGTCAATAGCTCACATGGTCAGTTCAATACAAAAGAAATTGAGAGGAAAAAACGAACACTAAAAAGGGAAAAAATTACTCGGTCCATACCAGTCTTCAGCACGCAAGTCAGATGACGTCATCGATTTGATGTGAACCTTTTCGGCTTTTCTTCGTCAGTTTGCTTCCAACTCTCGCGCTCTTCACACCGCTTGCTAGGGAGTAGTCTCAAGTTTCGACTGCCTCGACTCATCACGTGTGTATTGTCGTGTTCGCGAATTTATCTCCGGACTGGTAAAACAAATAATGCAAATTTACTATTAGTAGGAAAGTTCTTTTAAAGAATTTTGAGCTTCTTTTCCAAATTGTATATTTAGTTGTCTCCTCTTTTTATGATAAGAACGGTTATGAACTGGGGAACTTTTTTACGGAAATAATCTCAATAGAGTAGCCTTTTTATTTTAAATGTCACAGTCTCCAACCATAATTTTACCACTGCTGGGTAAAAATATCTTTGTTAAAAAGTTTGAAGTTACTTAATAAATCTTTTAAAATTCTTAAATTTTATATCCATGTACTTAACTTCTATGCTCTTCTAGCGTCTGAGTTTTCACCATTCATATTCGCTGGAAAATTGCTTATATCATCCTACCACCAGCCCAAGTGAGGCCGGAATATTGGCGGACTACGAGTCGCCGTGTTTAGCGCGGATACATTTGAACCAACAATGAACTAAAATCCGTTTAATTTCAATGCTTGACGTTGCTTCACAATTTAATTCTGTTGATTCTGTGTCAGATAGTGCACTCAACGTGTACTGTTCTCTAGCCTTCCTTTTTACTCAGTGCTAGGTTGTTTACTTGATGCAGACAGTAGCTTCACAGACCATTTGGTAGTCCATGTTTATAGTACATAATGGGTGGTCTATACATTGGTGGTCGATTGGTTAAGGAGCTAGTATAAAAAATCCAAATGCATGAATTTTTCCTCGTATATTTGAGATTTGACCACATAATTACGCCATTAAAACAACAGCTGTATTAAAAAAACTTCTTAGTTGGTGCAGAATATCAACTGTCAATTTTGTAGATCTGGTCGTCTTCCCTTATCAATGTAGCTTATCCTATAAACCTGAAGGTTCCTATTTATAATTTTCATGAATGTTTGTGCTAGCTGCCATACGTTTTCTCCTCTTTCGAGACAAAAAAGATATGGAAGATTAAATAAAAAATTGTAAAATTATTCGTAAGAAAGATTAAAATCTATGGAAAATTCTAGACTAAATGAATTTCTGATAGAATTTGTAGGTTCGTATTTGAAACATGCCTTCGAGGGTCTGAAAGAGAAAAGAGAGCTCGCAATTCTGCCTGTTTGAAGTAGAAAAGCCTCAACAGTCTGCCTGGTATGACAAATTTGAAAAGTAAGTATTTTCCTTCTCTTATTTGTTCAAACTTCGAAACGCAAGAAAACTTGCATCTTCGTTTTTCCTTATGAAAATCATTTATCTTTTCTTTAAAACGTTCGTTCTAAACTTTTTCCTTGTGTTGTTCTGAGGTAAATTTTTGGAGGTAACGCTCTTTTTATGCGTTTTGTGTACACGACGAGAAATATAAAATGATCCCATGGAACTGTTGTTTCATTTTAGTTCATGCAAAGTTCATTTTCCTTTTTTGAGCATCAGTGGTGGCTTTACTTTCTTTTACAAATGAAAATTTCATTTTTTCTATGTTGATGTTTTTCATGTGTAAATTAAATGTAGGTTGTATATTTTATGGTAACCAATCTATCGTAAAAGATGCCTACATACAAGATATTACCAGAGAAATTGAACAATATAATATGCATCATATGTACTATTTAAATACAAAAAGTTTATAAACTGTGTGTTTGCTCTCCTCTAAAATTAAAAAAATTCGTCCAGAAATCTTATCAGCTCAATTTCGAAAAATTGACCGAAAGCAATACTTTCTATACCTTATAGAAAGTAAAAAATGTATCTCTGAAGAAATATTCACATACGTATCATTAGGTCCATCTTGATGAAGGCTTACCATTGAATTGAACAATTTAAGGGTTCTTGACAATTTATAGCTTTTTTACCGGTAGGAATAAAGATCCATTTCCAGTGGCAATAGAATCAAAGAGGGAGCAAAATAATAGATAAAAAATAAACTGGTGTGAACATCACACAACTTTTCTTACAATAAAGGAGGATATGTAAAAAAAAGGTAGTTCATGACCGATTTATAATAAGAACTTGTTTGCTATAAGTCACCTTTCACGAATCGCCTAGAAAGAGAAAGAAAAATGAGAGTAAGACCGAGTAGAAGAGAAGAATATTTCCAGAATAGGTGAAAAAGGGAAATATAAAGAGAGAGGAAGAAGTGAGGAGAAGCCAAAGAGAGATTGAGAGAGAAAAAGAGAGAAGACAGAGGGAGAGGACATGAAGGCAGAGATATAGAGTGCGTATGGAGTGTAAGTGAGAAGGGAAGAGAAGTGGGATAGGTAAGAGAGATATTGACTGAGGTACAGAGGTGAGATGTCCCCTCTGATGATGATAGGTATCATTAGAGAAGGGAAATTACGTACTTAGATACATTAAGACGCCTAATGACCTATATCTTTATCTATTTAGGAGAATCAGTGAGGTGATGTAGTGGCTAATCAATTCAATCAGAGACTTCAAGACCAAATGCTCATAAAGTAAAGAAACAACCTGTATATTTATCAGTGAAGAGATACAGTAGCCAAAACTACATCTTTACAGTATTTAACAACCTGATGTATCTTTATAGTTTCGTGGGATCAATGAAGAGACGTTGTGGCTAATCAATTAACCCAGGCTCTTTAAACACCATCTGCTCCTAAAAGTATAGAAACTCTGGATAAAGTTTCGCCATTAAAAACTTTATCTCAATTAATGTCTCAAGATGTAAACAACTTACCTTGGAACTCTGGAAATTGGCGATTCTCTAGAAATCCAGAACTATACGCGTTTAATCTTGCCCTAAATTAAGAAAAATATCTTCTTTTTGTTCCCAATCTGCTCCGAAAGATCCAAGTATTTCGTACTTTACAACATTTTTCAGAATTTTTTCAACGTAATACCTATTTTAATATTATCTTCAAAACTGATTTTATAGTAAAGCTAATTGTTCAAGTTGTATCATTTCACGGACATACTTTTGTCAAGACTTATTTTAGATGTAAGCTCTTCAAAATGCGCCTGGGGCTATTTATATCATAGGTATGTAATCTAGAATTACATTATACAAACTGTTATTAGTTGAATGTGAAATGCAGAGCTTGGTGATACAGGACAGGACAAGGCAAGGATATTAGGATGAGGGACAAGAAAATGAACGAGGAACGTAACTTAGGATAAGTGAGGAGTGGGAATATTGAGAATTATGAAACAAAGACCTGGCAGACGTAGTGGAGAAGAAATGAGGGAACGAATTGGGAGTGAATGAGGAGTGGTGAGAATGAGGAATTATGGAAAAAAACCCTGAAGGAAGTGGAGAAAGATGGAATAATGACTGTGAGAGAAGGACTAAGGAGGGATGGGTAATGACCTGTGAGAGAGAGATGATGTGTAGAGCAATCTTCCCCTTCACCAAGATGTGTAATTGGAATAAAATTGAATATTTCTCTTGGTCCATTATTTTACTGTCCTGTTGGAAATATACGAGTGTGACTATTTTCTCAACATCTTTTCCATTTTCCATTCATCATTTACTTACGATACATTTTCCATTACAAATCTGCATGTATCACACTCATTTCCCTTGGATGAAGAAAACGCATTTATAAAAGAACCTATTCAAGAAATGAGACCCACAATGAACCTTATAACTGTACCAAAGATACCCACTACACTCGTCAAGACCTTAGCTAATCCAGCGTTCAATATACATTTTTGAAACTGGACGACCTGGACACTATGAACGAAATATACGAGTACATAATATGTATTTTACACCAATAAATAAGACTTTGTTTAGACTGTGAGAGTAAAAGGACTCTTTAGTCTCACTCTTGCAGGAAAAACAGAGTATTCTATATGTAGGTCTGATATGATACTCCCTCTCTAATTTTACTTATAACCATATATCAGAAGTATTTTACATAATACTAATTATGTAGAAATTTGGTTTCGTGAGAACTTTATAAAAAATATATTTCCCAAAAAATCCTAAAGACAAAATTCCGTATTTCTTAGCGAATTTTTAATAAACAGCGAAAATAGTGAACCAAACTGTAAAAAAATCGTTTAAAAGAAACGTCAAAAACAACTGAATGTATTTATGTTACTTATAACATTTGTGAATATCTACAAGACCAGGTTACTTAAATTCTTAAAGCACTGTAAATAAATCTTGTTACGGGTCTGAAAGTTAAAGGTTAGAAACTTGGAAAAATGTTCATAGTACATACGTACATTTATGTAGATTACTCAAGGGATTCTATTTGTACCTTATTATTTGTTTTAAAAACGTTGCAAATTAAATGTATGTTGGAAAAGAAAACATTAAAATTAAAAAGTACTATATTAATTTTCTTGACATAATGATTAACTTGGTGGTAAAGCAGTGCCGTTTAGTGCAGGTTGTGAAAATGTATATACATGTAGGTATAGGTACATATTCACTGCACTGCCTAGAATATTAGATTGTTTTATATCATACAATACGATTTTTCTTTTAGGGGCAGATTTTTTATAGAATAGTAATGTACCCAAATTGGGTGGCTTTCTTTTATCTCTCTCTCCCCCACTGATTAGTCATTTTTAGTATTGTGCTATATTTTATGTAGATCTTCTACGAATTTCAGGTATCCTTTGAAAGAGCAAAAAGTAGAGTTTCTGTAATTACGGGGATTTACTTGATAAGTCTAGGTCTTGTATCACTGCCCGTATCCGCCTCAGAATTTGAATAAATCTTGAAACAGGTTATCACAGAACAAAGAGAGACAGAGGAAATGCAAGGAGGAAGTATGGTCTGGCAAGTTGGAATTGAATGAGGGAAGAGGAGCTGTGCCCCCGGGGTCTCGGGGCTTTTGTCAGGTAACGAAGCGTTAGGTGGACGCTATCCCTGTGCTCAGCAGTTTCAAGTTCTCCGATGCAAAAGGAAAAGTTTACAACTTCGCTGATTTTTTTCGCTTCAAAGATGACAAAGCTCGGGTATCAAATGTCTCCCCGCCCCGTCTCGCCTCGAAGCTTCACAATCAGCTTTCTACAGTCGGGTGTTTCTTCTTCTTTTCCTTCTAAGATTCGTCCAGTGTCTGTGTTCACCTTGTCGGTCGTATTGAGATTTTATTAGTGAATTTTCGGTTTTGTTTCTATCTTTCAATGTAAAATCAACACTAGATTGTATCTGCATTGCATTACAAAGCGAAATCCATTCACTGACTGATCACTGTGTCTCATATGGATACCAGCAATAGCTATGAAGCTGAAATTGTTTTGTTGGTGTCGAGTAATAGAGTTTTCCAATTTAATAAGGAGACGCCATTCACAGCGATTGCAAATGACTCGGTTTGAGATAGTCTATAATCTTTATAGCGATCACACCCAGTGCACAGAATTTTAAACCTTAACGGGGTTGCAAACAAAATGAATAAAAATCTCATTGCATTTGGATGAATTTTTATATGCAGATTATCTATTATTTACATTAAAATAAAAACAAGTTTGAAAGTTTAGGTTCTGATATCACTCACATATCCAAATGCATATGCCAACTTGTTTAAAGCCTTTACAGTCACAGTATTATGCGATCCTATTTTTTTTAATTAACTGAAGTATCTGGAAAATTTCACACTTTTCCGTTACCTATCAGGTTACCGATGCTGATTTTATCGTAAGGTATGAAGGCATAGGGTTTGGCCAAGCTTTATTATCAGAACGTGGATGTGCAGAAACAATAGAATCACGAGCATATCATGCAAAAATTCCATTCTAAATCCTATTTTTATCGCCAAGATTAGCAAAAACAATTCATTTAAGCACCATAATTCAATTACGATAGGACCTCAACCATTGTCATATCGAAAACAAGAGATGGGATGGGGGAATTGTGACACCTCAATTTCATGAGGGAAATCCCTTATTTTTTATATCAATAAAAATACAGTTTTCCTCTTTGCCTTGACATGCATGTGAAAATCATACAGGGTAACACAGAATTATTGTCATATTCATGTGAAAATCATGAATATGACAATAATTGTAACACAGAACCAGGAATTTGTCTAAAACCAGGATATTAGCCATTTGATCCTCTATATTAAAAAAAATCTGTTGAAATATAACTTGAAGTTATGTAAACGCAACGACTGACAAAAATCATTTGCATTTACATAGTCTCAAAAAATCATATAAATTAGGTAATCATATTAACTATTTCGACAGTTAAATATGTAGAAAATCTATTTGTATGTTGTACTAATGAACTTGTAGTTCACTCTTGAAAGGGAATGTTGGCAGCATTCCCCCTCTGAATACCCAACGTTTGAGCCTGGCCACTCAGACGGGGAATGCAGCCAGCATTGCGGGCTCATTCCCTTTCACAAATGCTTTAAATGAAGTGTTTTGTCCTACGGTTGATGTCAAAATAAAAATAAAATTTAGGGAGTAGCACCATGGCTCCCTAGGACACTGTACTGGCAAAAAAAACTTTTAACTAGAAATGCACTGAACGGTTATGTGAAACTTGGTAGTTGTTCCTTGGGACCCTGTTGGTGGTTTAGGCTAGAGAGGTCATGAAAATTCGTTTTACTTTTTGTAAAAAAGCAAATTTTCAAGACATTTTTTTTAAAATAACAGATGGTGATAAAGAACGCTCCGCTATGTTTTTCAGCTAAGATTGTTGGGGCTTTCCATTTTACATTGTAAATTTTTGTAGGAATATTTTGCAAAGAGATTGGAATTTCTGAGGCACGCGAAGTCTGCTCGTAGATTGGGGAAAACTTGCCTGCTCAAATGTTCGTACATTTGAATGTTTTCTGTTCATCTGCGTTGGTATTTTCATTTGTTGGCTGGTAAGTGACAGGCAAAGAACTTTACCTTATGCCTCCAGGGGTATAAGGACGGGTGTTCGTGCCACAAAGGGAAAACGAGAGGATGTTATGTTTTTTCCAGGAAGATCCACTGAACTGTGTATGAGGAAAGTAATTTTTCTCACGTGAATTTTTGAAACATTTTTAGGCGTGATATTTCTAATATGTATTTAGATTCATTTACCGACTTCAGTAGCTTGATCGATAAGGCGGCGGACTTGAAACCTGGAGGTCGGTGGTTCAAGTCCCGGTTTCAGCGTAGATTTGAGTAGTTGTGATATCACGAAAGTGATTAACACAAATATGATAACTTTTTAACTTTATTTAGATTCATTTTAATCTGCTGCCTATCCTTTTTACTTTCCTTATCCTATAATAAGGAAAGTATTGTATTCGTCGAAAATTTGACCTACCCAGCTTTTCACATTTCTGGACGAATCATAGCCTCAGGATACGAAAAAAGTTGTTTTCAGCCATTGGTCCGTGCGTCTGTCTGTGTGTGTGTCTGTGTGTCTGTGAACAGGATATCTGAAGAACAGTAAGAGCTAGAGACTTGAAATTTGGTATGCAAATCAATTTTATACACCAGACGAACCACGAAACTTTTGGTTGAATTCGGCCGCAAAATGCGGCCGCAGGGCCGCAAATATTGGCCGCAAGCGCCGCTTCAATGAATTGGTTAAAGATACAAAAAAAGTTACAGAACAACATTTTCTTAAATTAAAAAAATAATAGGGGTCTCTTCTTATCATTTTTTTGATATCTTGAACTTTTTGGACCTCGGCCCCAATTTACCGGTATTTTGGGGGGGACCCGCTCAGACTAACTTTTTTATTTTTCATCCTAGATGGGGATTGTGACATATCAAATCCAATGATTTTGAGGTGCTGATTACGAATTTGGCTTTGATTTTTAGCTCACTGTTACCTTTGAGTCAACAGTGCCTTTTGGTCCTGTTCCCATTCCTAATATAATATGATAAGGAAAGTCGTGTGATGTTTACACCAGATTTTTTAATTCATAGTTGGAGAGTTTGAATTAGTTTAGTGATGTTAAAGTTGTCATATTTGTGTTAATCACTTTCGTGATATCACAACTACTCAAACTCGTACTAAATCTACACTGAAACCGGGACTTGAAACAGCGACCTCCAGGTTATCGATCGAGTCCGCCGCCTTATCGATCAATCTACTGAGGTCGGTGAATTAGTTTAGTAATATTATCATCTTATGTCTATAAAGTACAATTTTTTGTGTATTTGAATGTCAGAATTTGGTTTGTTCTTACCACTACAGCCAAACGGTAAGATAAAGCAGAATATTGGTGAGAATATATCACCTCACCTGCTCGACTTAAGCTCGATCTCGACTCGATCATAAGCTCGAATAGTCAAGTCGAACTTTAACAAACTGATATATCAAATGTGTTTTAAAGGTAGTTGTTCTAATGGTTTTTTTTTTTTTTTTGGTAATTTTTTTGGGATACTATCGGGTTTCTGCTAATGTCCGATTCTTCCTCACGCGAGGAAATGGGACTTAAATTGAAAAGTTACCCAAGGTTAAAGGTCACGTCATTTTCCAATATTCAACAAGTTTTGAATTCAATATTAATGAATTCCATTAAAAATGAACGCATCATTTTTTTTTGACCTTGAGAAAGCCAAAAATGGGAAAACTGTCCCTTTGAAAATATTCTTCTTGAAAAGCTTTTTCCACTCCGACGAAATCTAATCTTCTTTTTTTACTCTGTCTTATCCCGCTTGAGCAGGGTCGACGTTGTTCAACCTGGTTGAGGTTGGTTGGTTTTTTTTTTGCCTTTTTTTGCCGCTGGATGCCCTTCCTAAAGCCAACGATTCTTTTTGATTTAACGTCGTGGATTAGGACGGGGGTTTCACCCTCCATTCGTTGGTAATCGTACCAGCTGGAAATGTATTATCCCGGAAATCCGACGAAATCTAATAATAAGAATATAGGTACTGAGTACCTCGTCTAGTTGACAATTTGTAATAATGTACATAGGTAAATGCTTAAATCTAGTTTTGTCAACTGCAGTCTTGTATATTTATTTGACTTTGACTGACATGAATTTTTAGTTATATAGAGATCTTAGGTGACTAATCAATAAGAAAATAATTATGTAGATTTACAACAAGAAAAAAAAAAAAAAATAGATCAAAAACGTATCTGACGAAATCTAAAGTGTCATTGTACTGTAGTGTCCTATATGCTCTTATGTCTCATTGCTCTTTAGAAAGTGTCAAATATTTTCTATGCCAGGTACGAATTTTCTTCGACCTTTCTCTCCGCCATACCTCTGTTCTTCAATTTTCCTCGCCTGCTATCTGTCTCTCTCTTGGGCCCATTCCTCCCTCAAACTACTTCGTCTAAACCTTTTTCTATCATCTTTGTCATTTTGTGTCGTTTTTCTCTACCTCTCTATTTTCCCCGCAAACCCTCCCTTCTTTCTCTCGGACCCATACCTTTATTAATATCTTCCTCAGTCAAACTTCTCCACTCCAACTCCCCCATACTTCTTCCTTGCTTCTCTACCTCTCTTTTTTACTCTCTCTCTCTCTCTCCACCCTCACTCTCTTTTTTCTCTCCCTTCTTATTTTGTATTTTTCTCTCCCACTCTCCTATTAGGGTTCCTATATTTCTCTCCTCCTCTCTCTCCTAGGTTTCGTACACATCTCTGTCCTCTCGTATGAAAACTGCACTCGGTAGAAGTTTTATTTCGACGTTTTATTTAATTAGACTCCCAATCGAATTAATCCCTGACTTTTTGTCGCTATGAATAAGGAATGAGACAGGGAGAAAGTGTGTTGATGGCGAAAAGGAAAGTTAGAGAGGTTTAAACCAGTGTAGCACGTTACATGTTGCTACAGAAGTAAAGGGAGAGAGGTTTTGAAGCAGTGTAGCACATTACATGTTGCCTCAGTAGAATCCCCCCATTTCATCAGGTGATCATATTTTACTTCCGAGAAATTTCTAATATTAGAAATCGGAAGTATTGTGTTCGTTTTTGTAAAAAAAAAATATTTTTTTGCTCCGATTTCAATTTTTTTCATATTTCTGGACGTTTCATAACCTCCTGAGCAAATTTGGTTTTGTGTCCGTCTGTCGGGCTGTCTGTCTGTCTGTTAAAACGATTCTTTGTAAAGCGCAAATCTCGGAAACTACTCGACCGATTTTGATGAAATTTTGTACACATCTAGGAGACATTCTGTAGATGGTCCCATTTTAAATTCATCGAATTCGTACTAGCGGCTCTGGGTGAAAGAGACCATGCGCCTGACCACTAACTTTTTACTTAAATGCTTATATCTCGTGAACGGTACACCTGATTTTGATGAAATTTTGTATGCATATGCATATTATTGTTTTACACAGGCTTTTTTTATTTTCTTTTTAATTATTTATAATTTGACTCTGATATTTAAGAAAATCCGAAATTTTGGACAATAAAGTCAAAAAATAAGAACCACGACTTGCCGATACAAATTTTTTTTTGTAGAATCTAGAATGTAGAAAAAACGGTTTTCTACCATATAAAACAAATTTGAAGAAAATCGGTTCAGCCGTTTCGGAGATACAAGTAATTTAGTATAAAAACTCAAAATTCGCACGTGTACACAATATGAAACAATCACGAGGAAGTATTGTGTCCATAATTGGCAGTGTTTTTCTATATAATATTTGCCTTTTCTTGTCATTGGTTTTTTATTTACATTTTTTTATATAAAATTAGGAAGTTACCATTATAAAAAAAACTCACTTCACTACCGACCTTTTGATCTACGCATTTCATTTCATTTTTTTTTTTTTTTTTTTTTTTTTTTTGACAAAGAAAAACAGTAACTCTTTTTTAAAAGTCTCCTAGTGCTCATTTCAATTTTCCTAAGTTCTTTCAACTACTTTATTGAAAATTAAAAACTCCCTCTTCTTCTCTCTTTAGTTTATTTCTTCATTGTTGTGTTGCACATTATTCCGTTCCACTTGGTTCACTGTCTTCCCTCGCACCGATTCCTCTTTCTCATTTTTTAGTGTCTTTATTCTTTTGCATTATTCTTTTTCAAATATTATATCGCTTCTCTTTTTCACTGTCTCTTGTTCTTGCATTGACTATTACTTATTTGTCATTTGACATCTCAGACTATCATATTCAGAACGCTTGTTATCATTTCTCAAATTCTCGGGAACTAATAGTGGATAAAGGGATGAAGACAGGGACGTTAGGGAGTGAAATTTCATACTCGCTAGTGCAGGAAATGAGCTTTCACAGAGAATAGGTCAAATTCCAAGGATGATGAGAATCGCCTTTGGAAGTCATTTCACAAATGCTGATTTTCAAAGCGAAGAAGTTCAGTGATGTCATGCTTGTGTATGTAAATAAAATTCTTAGGGTGAGTTCGGAATTCCATATTAGGTTAAGGAAAAAGCAAAAGACGTTATTGGTAACAATTCTAGCTCTGAGGCAAATCCCGGTGTGGTAGATGTCAGCAAATGACACGATGAAGATTTTGTGGCTTAAACTGGGTGAAGACGAGTGTCTCGCTAGAGGACTATAAAGTGACAACAGACTAGCCAACCCTTACAAGCCAGGCCAGCTTGTATTTTCCTGAGGGTTCAATGGCTTATAAAGAAAAGTCCATGTCCTCACTATAGTTTATCGCAGAAATATGGAGTCGTCCTGAACCAGGACTAGCCAACTGTGTAATACAGTTGCCTAGAAACCATCACTCTCCCCTCCAGCTGTAGCCAAACTGGTTATAACAAAATAGCTATGCTTATTCCACTGAAATAATAAAAATAACGGAATTAACACATCTAGCGCCATGGCCTAAAACTGAAATTCTCTCCTGGGGCCAAAAATTTTTTTTTGTTGATAATTTTGTAGTTAGGCTTACTTGGGTTAGTTTTGTGAAAATAGAAATGATTTTTTTTTTATTCTTTACATGATTTTCCCGCAATTTTCTTCGTGTACACCGTTGATCACGCGCGCACCTAGCACATTATGGATATGCAAAAAGTCCGGGTTAAGCAAATATGTAGGTTCTTCTGGGGCCAGAGATTCATTCTAGGCCTATAGTTTCAATATAAATTGTGTGCACTATGCCACACATCACTATGCCACTCTGGGTAGCGTGTGGATATGTCATCACGCGGCCCCTGACTCAATTCGTGTGCACCGGTGTTCACATGGCGCTAGATGTGTTGAAAGTGGCAGATAATTCCCAAGTTATTAATTTTGCCCCAAGATTACAAAACATTTGTCATTATGCTCAAATTGTACCTACTCTGTCCAGTTTTTTCTAGTGATGCATGAGTTCAATGTTCTTAAATTAAAATTAAAGAATTGTGTAATACAATAATATTACATTGTTTTAGAGCTCTTTCAATCTAAACCTGCATTAGGATCTATATACAAACGATAACAATCACACAACCTTTCTCAATGATCCTACTTTCTTGTCCTTCGATATCTTTACTTTTGATTATAATAGTACTCTACCTTTGCCAATTTGATGGCCTATATATAACGCACTTTAACTATAACTACATGTATGTTTGTGTTACTATCTCCCTCGCTCCTGTGAGATCCACATAAAAGTATGCAAATCAGCCGTGCTGAGTTGCTGACGCTCTAGAACACGGCCTGCTGATCAGCGGACGGAAGCAATGAAAATATTTGTTCAGTCTCCTTCAGATTAAACGGCTGCATTATTCATGGCGCCCCTTCTCTTTTATTAAAACTCTGTGCTCAACTAGGAAAGCATAGGGTGACTGACTGAGGTGTATCTTGTGTATATGCATTGTATACTCTTCTATTCTCTGTACAAAAATCTAGTAGCGATGAAGAAAAAAACGAGGCATACTCGTAATATACCTATTTACCTATGTTAATGTATATAAGTATAACTAAATAACGCGAGCTTAATCTTAGGTATCATGGACAGATGTACACGAGTATGCATTTGAGATTTTTCGTGAAGTTACCATATAACCTTTGTGTATTCGAAGCTAGGTACTTTGGTTTTGTTGTGCTTCATTGTTGAAGGCAATCATTGCTTAACAATGATTGCCTTCAAGAGGGAGGTTCCACTGTCCAATTGCTAGAAACTCACAACCAAGCTGATTTTATTAACCTCACCCAGCCTCGGTTTGATCGGGAAAAGCGAGCACAGGATGGTTCGAACTTGGGTGGTCATCCACCAAGTTCTAACCTCGCTAAATGTTGCTTTAATTTAGCTATATTACGAGAACTGGTGTACTCACTTCCATGTGCCAATGATGCAAGGGTGTAACAACTGTAACACTCCCCGTGTCGTTTCTCTAGAATTTAATCTTGTTTTAAAATAAGGATCCTAATCGCTTTCGTCTCGTAGAAGATTTACAACTTTCAACATCATAAACTGAGAACCTTAACATGCTGGAGATGGAGACGTTCCTAGGCATAGGTACTTGTTTTTCCTCTAACTTGCAATTATACCACTCTCTCGTCTCTCACACCTTCTATACCTTGCTAGATTAGATTTATTTTAATTCGCAGTAAAAAATATTCCGTGAAAAATAATCCCAGCAAAGCATTTCGCACTGTTCGCCATAATGCTGATCCGCTTTGCTGACGGGAGGGGTGTGCTTTCTCCCGAGGTGAGACAGCAGGCTGAAACGGCTTTGAAAGTTTAAATTTTTACGATCAGAGAAGATTTCTTTGGGAATGAATTATAATAAAAAGCAATCCTCATTAATTTAAGTATGTGACCACATAATAATAAGACTCTGAGGGTTAGGTGGTGGAAAATGTTTTCAGTATTAACCTCGCCTGGTGGTTACCTTCCACTAAAGAGTATTATTATATATTTTTCGAGGAATGCTGGTTGTTCCACCGAGTTCATAGTGCAGCATAGCATATATTATTCTAATAGCATACGTATATTATTCTTCATATATTATTCTAATAGTTCCAATAATAAAGGCTAGACTCTCGCCGAGCGCATTACCACTTCATTTTCCCATTCTCGTGATATTTCAGAGTTTTAACAATTGAATAAGCACACACTATTATTCATCTTCTGAGTTATTTAAGTCTAACTTTCTTAATAAAAAAAAAAACTATAACGAGATTTAATTCACTAAATCCCCCGAGATGAAATATAGGAGTAAGATCCTTTACTGGAAGGTAAGAATTTTCGTTCCAAAGAGGATAATAAGAACGTCGGAAAACATGAAACGAGAAAAAGTTTAAATTTCCATTAAAGGATAGAAGGGGAGGCGATATACACAAAGCAATTATTATAATCTCGGGGATTTGCCAAGGATTAGCCCCTATATTACTCAGGAGGTTTATTTCTTATTCAAGTTTTCCCTGAATTTTAAACAGGTGCAGGGAACTAGAAGAGTAATAGAAACCATATTACTTTAGGAATTACTTCCGAGATACCGTTTTGGAGCTATTACTCTTAATTGTTACCGAATATTTTAGCAGAGGAACCATTAGGGAGTTATTTCAGTAATTAGTCGGGACTGAAATATAAAGCTAACTTTGCGGGAAATCAAAGATTCAGATTTCTACAAGTGGGGAAAATAAAATCGAAATTTGTGGTTAAAGGAATCGGCTGCTACCTCTATATTACAAAAAAAAAGTTAAACAAAAACCAACACAATATTTTATGCCTGATAATGTTACACCAAATAATTAAAAATGAGAGACTGTAAATAGAGTAAAAAACTTTTTGTTGTAAAGGTTTGGGTCTTTTATTTTTTTTACAAAAAATCTTACCAAAGACATGACTGTATTCCTATGGGTTTTCCATATAACTTCATGGTGCAATGCGTTTCAAAGAATAATGTGTTCTCCTGTTGATTGACTGAAGACATAATGTTCTCGTACTTTTCGTCATGCTCGTATCAGCTCGAGAGTTTTTTGGAATACTCGACATTTTGGAATACTCGACATTTTGGAATACTCAATATTTTGGAATACTCGACATTTTGGAATACTCGACATTTTGGAATACTCGACATTTTGGAATACTCAACATTTTGGAATACTCAACACTTTGGAATACTCGACATTTTGGAATACTCGACATTTTGGAATACTCAACATTTTGGAATACTCAACATTTTGGAATACTCAACATTTTGGAATACTCGACATTTTGGAATACTCAACATTTTGGAATACTCGACATTTTGGAATACTCAACATTTTGGAATACTCAACATTTTGGAATACTCGACATTTTGGAATACTCGACATTTTGGAATACTCAACATTTTGGAATACTCGACATTTTGGAATACTCCACATTTTGGAATACTCAACATTTTGGAATACTCGACATTTTGAAATACTCGACATTTTGGAATACTCGACATTTTGGAATACTTGACATTTTGGTATACTCAACATTTTGGAATACTCTACATTTTGGAATACTTCGCAAAATAACACTCCTGAAATCACATTTTAAATTCCTAGAAACGAACATTGCGATTCGTTTCTCTGTGGTTAACTCTATACGTGGTCAAAAGTGCTTTAGACAAGAACCTACCTACCATCTTCCTGTTGACAGAATAGCATTTCCAAGAACTCTAGCTAAAAGCCTTCAAAACAAGTGACCTTTAACATGCAGCAAAATATATGTATCTACGTGATAAGGGTTTTTCGCACTCGAAAATGACTGCACATAATGATGAATTCTTCACAAGATTTTACAAGAGACTATCAATAGTTAGACTAGTCTCCTCCTTCCCTACTCCTCTTTTTCTACCCTCCCCTCTTTCTCTTCCATAAGAAGAATTTGAAGTGAACTTTTGTTCTGATGCATGCATGTTTGCCGAATAAATTCTTCTCTGGTGGCTCTCTAGGTAGACATTTCTCTTTGTTTGATATTGACAAGTCGACTAGTGAGGCATTATTCAGCTGATTGACATCACAACAAGCAATGGTCGAGTGGTTAAGTTGCTACTCTGGTGGTTAAGTTGCTACTCTGGTTGGTAATCTAGGTAGCGCAGGGACCCCCTGTTTCGCATCCTAATCAAAGCATGACATTTTCCTTATACATTCGAGATCACAGAATAAAAGTACCAAAACTACTTATTGTTAAAGGTACTTTTTATCTTACACAAGTCACATAAATAAGTTTTGGTAGTATGTATATTGTAATATGTAATACTGAATTGACTGTATGTACAATGTACATGTACATATTTATGCTGTTCATCAATTTTTTTATCATATGGGTGTAGTACATTGTGCACTAGTGCAAACTCGAGCAAATGCATAAGGCACGACATTTTAGATCAACAAACTAATATGCTCCTTTCTTTATTAACTTATTTTTCCTAAAGGTCACTGTCCTCTCTTTCTGATATCATTTCGTTGTAGGACTTTCTCAAGACGAGTATGTTAGCCTGTCAGCCATCTTGTCTGTATGATTGATATACAGTTATGAAGTTTGGTCCCTGGATTACCGCATGATTAATGTGCGTCACGGTCAGCGCAGAAATTCTTTCACAAAAGTCACGTTGACGAAAATGTTGGAAGTAGTAGTCACTGTGGCAAAGTGAGTTAGCGCGCTAGGCATTGCACACATGGTGACCTGGGTTCGATCCCCAGCGGAGTAGGAATTTTTCTGCTCTATACGTGGATGTTCGGGGTCCACTCATGAGGAAAAATGAGTAGCTGCTTTGATGTGAAGCAGCGACCGGTGGCAGAATCATAGGCAAAAAAATAATACAAGAATATTGTAAATTAAAGTGGTAAAGTCCTATGATTCTTCGCTACCCACCAAAATTGTGACATAATAACACAAAGAAAAACATTATTATTATTATTAAAATGTTGGAAGTGGGATCTTTTTTTTCCTCGAAGTCTCTCTTTTACATGCGGAACTAGAGTTTCGCCTTCCATTTGCAGGAAACTGACTAACTTGCTATACCCAAATTAACTTCATCCAGCCTTTGTAAGGCCGGGTGAGCACCACAAAGCTTTGACCATTTAAGGTCGCTCACCAAATCTTTAACTTATTCGGGGATTATAGTAATCTCAAGAGAACTGATGTTTTCACTATGTCATATACGGTGTCGTTGACTTATTAACACCTTAATGTAATTTTTTGGGTCAGTGGGATTTTCTAGTGTTATCCGACAGTCTGTTCCGTTAGCTCAGTGGTCATGGCGTCGCGACACGTTTGGTAATGTAGAGGTCGCAGGTTTGAAATCCAGCCGCGACATGATAAGTTATCCTCCCACATTTGGTATTTTGACCACATATTAGCAATACGCCTTGGACTTACTGCCGAAATATCGAAACTCTAGTCCTCATGAGGTTATATAAATAACACGATTCCATTATTGTTCTATTTTGCAAATGAGGCAATTCTAATTTTATATTCAATTAGCAGATTTTTATTAAACTCTTGAAATTTTCACATTCTCTCATAACGGATTGTACTTAAAAGTCATTCTATCCATTTTCTGCTTCGATTCTCACAAGAGACGTAAAACATATCGTGAGGCAATTACCCGAATACCGTTTGAATAAATTCACTTTTCAGAATTCTCTCAAGTTTATCCTTCTTACCAGATATTCAGGAATGCTGTTAGCATGGGAAGCGGGAAGCTACTTCCCGTTAGGAACGAGAAGTGGGATCCTTTGTACAGGATAGAAAGGGAATCTCACCGCAAGACGCGGTTAATATGGTATCCCTTACCTTAGATGAAGGGAAGGGTTCGCCTTAGGATAGGGAGAACTCTTTAGGAGGGAGATAAGACCCTCTCTCGTTATCTCCCTCCTTCCTTCCTCCTGATTCCTTGCATAAGAGTATTTTCTCTAGCCCTAGGTTAGACAAGGAGGGAACATATCTTATGAGAATGAAGGTTGAGGTAAAATGCTTTCTCTCTCTGTCTCTTACATATAAGGAGACTTCCCGAGCCCTAGGATAAAGAAGGAAGAAAATATCATGCAAAAGAGGAGGGAGATAATATACTCTCTCTCTCTCTCTCTCTCTCTCTCTCTCTCTCTCTCTCTCTCTCTCTCTCTCTCTCTCTCTCTCTCTCTCTCTCTCTCACACACACACACACACACACACACACACACACACACACACACACACACACACACACACACACACAACCTAAGTGGATGGCTGTAATACGCTCTCTATTACATGGAGAAGTAGGGGAATGCTTTTCTTGAAGAGATATTATGTATGTCGGAAAGTTTGGAGCTTTTATTTATGTATGATGTCATGACTGAGACAAATTATGACGGGTTTCGGAACCAGCATGAATAGAATATCTTATCTCCTACACTTGTGTGTTGTATCTTTTCCTGTGACACTCTTAAGGTATAATTTAACAGGATACTTAGCCTCGTAAGATCGTCGATACCAAGCAACATCCAGCGAGGTAAAGACTTGGTGGGTGACTCCCAGATTCAATAACATTTGTAATTCTGGCTATTTGTTAATAGATAACTTAGGCACATAAACACACACAGATAGATTTATGATTGTAAAGACGTGGTTATTTTCTTGACATGGCCACTGACTCGGTCCCTGCATCAGTTTCTGTAAAGTCATGTATGTACATTATTCCACGATCTAGCAGCTAGCTCTAGTGTCTGCTCTGTACAACACACAAATATTAGGACATGTACGAGTATGTCATAGAACTCAAAGTAATGATAATAATAAAATGATAAGCACACGTCTATTTCAGCATGTCAATTCGCAATTGGGGAAGCAACTCAATGAAATGGAAGATGTTTTATCAGCACATCTATGAAAAAAGCTTTTGGGTGTATAATGTATAATATGTATGTATAACTTTCTACAGTATGTCTCAAAAGTCCTTACACTATGCCCATAATTATTGAACGCGTTGGAATTTCTCAATTCTGTTTGTTTTTAAGGATATAAAATTGCCAATGATCCTCAGATTCCTAATAGTTCGGCCCTTTAGCCATTTCTCTTGAAGTTCAAATAACATTTTATACATTTTATTTGATTTTATCAATTATTAGGTAAAAATTTTACCTTAATTCTTTGTCTCAATTATTTTTCTTCTAATTTTAGAATTAAACTAATGTTTGTAAATCTGAATCCTGCAAATATCTGTATCCCAGGATTCCCAGGTTTTTCAAGTTGAAACAGGTCAGCATCAGATTGGCCATAAACACTTTCCTGTTTATAGCAACAAACAGAATTGAGAAACGAGGCGTTCAAAAGTTATGAGCAAAGGGCAAGATTTTTAAATACATTCTGTATAGTCTGTCATTGCAATAGTTGTAGTCACTAGTATGCACACTGCACATGCACAGTTTGCACAGTCAACACACTATAAGTGTACTTTAATGTGCAGAGTATAATGTGTAACATGGTTAATATAACATTGATGTAGCATGACACCTAAACGATGATAAATATTGTATCATATGTCAGGTTAATGTAAGGAACGGTAATATAAGCCACACTAGTAATGTTATGTACTTCGCAATTTTCTAATGGTGTAATTCCTGATGTATAATAGATGATTTTATAGTGTATACAGATAATAATAATAATAATAATGATGAATTTTATTATTTATCTACAATGTTTCAATATTTATAAATTTCCCTCTAAGTACTATGTGTACTTTTAGGGATTATGTGAGATGCTAATTATGAGAGATGAACTGATGTAAAAATCATATATTATGACTTTATCTTCCTGAAAAGTTGTCATCACCCTCAAGTACGACCTTGCCCTCTTAGTTTATTGTAAATTTACTCCCGTTTCCAAGTACAGGGTAACGGCTTGTAATAAAGTTATTTATATTACACTCTTATTTTTTGTCTTCATAAAAGACCATTTAAGAAAACTCATTTTTGTCCCTGGAGAGCCAAAGCTATCTTTTCCCGAGAACATATTGAATGGCTTTTAGTTTGAAGTGTTTTTCAAAGATAAGTGTTTATATTGTGTCGGTGGAGCGGGAGGCTATCTTGTGTTCTCTGGTGAATAGCTATTGTAGAAACTAGAGATAGTTTCTATACGTTGACGTTGTGACTTGTAACTTGTTTTATGAGTATTAGGATTGCAATGTGCAAGATACACTTTTTCTTTTTTTATGCCGCAATTTTGGGTGTCAAATTTTCATTACTCATACTTCGACTGAAACAATTTTTTGATGCTTTCTAGGATATCAAATAATCAAACGCGAGTGACAATACTTGTACTAGCCTCACTGGTTTCTGTCTTGGTCTTTTCAATATATATGTATCTTTAAATTTTTTTTCGTTCTACATATTATGTATTTTTATTTTCAGATCTATGCAACGTACATATTTATAGAATTTCAGGGATTTAAATTAATATTTAAATGTTATTTTTACTATGTTTCAGATTATTTTTTTGCGTAAAACAACAAAAAGTCTCGAGTTGAAAAGAAAGGTAAGAACTGAGGACCATTGCTGATATCCAGAACAAATATTGGATACAGAACAAATTGAAAAACTTATTCGAATGTTCGCACTTCAATAACTGTGTGTGTTGCTTTTGTGTTTTTCTGCTGATACACATGTTTCTTCACTTCTCCAATGTTGTAAATACTGGCAGGTGACAATTTGTTTGTATAAGAATCTGAAAAATAATAAAGGCAATCCTCAGTTTCCACATACTCGTAGAAGCTATTTTCATTTTTAGTTACACGAGTTAGGTACATCTTTGATGGTACAATGTTGACAGTGTTTCTCCCAAATACTCGTTTATTTTATTGTATGCCATGTATCAACTTGTCGCAATAATGTCTGAATTCTCGATTTTTCGTTCCATATTATTCAGTATGAGGAGTTAAAGTTTTGCCGAACACAAGTGTTAAGATTGGCGACATGTGAATAATATGGTAATGCGATATTGGTGTTGTCGCGAAATTTTCGCACAAACTTTTCTCCAACATGTAATGGAATATTGTTTCGTGTTCTTGACGAAATTGTATTGTTGAGGTAGTGGGATGTGTGGTTTAATGGGAAAGTTCATCAATGCAGTTAGTTACAGCTCCGTGTTTCAATACAATGGCGGCACATGTTCCCTTACTCCAACAAGTTATAAAAGTAGGTAGAAAAGAAGTTTCATTAATCAAAAGTTTTTCTTATAAAAAACAAAGGCTTTTGTGTACCATCTTAAAATATGCATAAGTTCTATATGTTAATTATTTAGGAAATAAGTTTCTTATTGACATGAAACACCACTTAAAATTTCTACTGTAAGATGTATGGACAAAAAACTCCAGTATTTTATTTCTATTGAAATATTGTTAGATACACTATTTGTTAGATTATTTATTCAATTCAAAAAATTGGCACTTTACCCTTTTTAGTTTGATTAAACCAAAATTCAACAATACCAATCCGAAAGTGTAGTGATTCGTAACTCGTGAGTTCCACAAAATGTATTGATTTTTATGTCTTTCTTCCAATTAAATATTTCTCGTTATGTGTATTTTTGATTTATTATGTTGTAGAAATCGCTTTTTATATTGCTATCAATTTGCTGTTTTTTTCATCGATAATTTCTTCTGATATTCTAAAGGTTAATAGTTACTGTTGAATTTTTCATTTAACATCAGGAACGTCCAGCGAAGATATATATGGCTATTCCCAGCCCAACTGAGTCTGCTAGTTGATAAACTTCCAGCAAATGCAGCGTAAAACACTC
This sequence comes from Bactericera cockerelli, assembly GCA_024516035.1. Classification (NCBI taxonomy): domain Eukaryota; kingdom Metazoa; phylum Arthropoda; class Insecta; order Hemiptera; family Triozidae; genus Bactericera; species Bactericera cockerelli. The sequence continues at coordinate 35,044,987 of CM044957.1, forward strand.
GTCTCGATATGAACTTATAACAGCAGGTGAAAGGAACGGTGAACCCAAAACACATAAAGTTATATATTTGTGTTAATTACAATTAATTATAGTAATGTCACTATGTGTGGAATAACAAGGAGAGAGGGTGAGAAATGAGCGCACTAGGGGTACAGTGAAAGTAGGACCTCTGGCAAAGAAAATACAAGAGAGTAGGCTAAGATGGTTCGGACATATAGAGCGAAGAGACGAAAATTATGTGAGTAAGAGATTACATGAACTTCAAATAGGCGGTAAAAGAAAGAGAGGAAGACCAAAGATGATATGGAGAGACGAAGTTGAAGAAGACTTAAGAGAGAAAAACTTGAGAAAAGAGAACGCGCTAAATAGAAAGATATGGAAGGAAAGGATTTATGGAACAAATGCCGACCCCAAGTAGGTTTGGGAAAAGGCAAATTGAAAGAAGAAGAAGGTAATGTCACAGTAAAATAACGCAAGCCTATCTTACTAAAGTTTAGTATGTTTGGAACTCGAACCACGGACTCCCAGGCTACGAGTCACTCGTCTATGTATCAAGACTGCCGCTTTCCAAAGCTCAAGAGCCCCCTGTTTCCATACGATGAAACCTACTTATGTAATGAAGTTTCTAGTGAAGTTTGAAGTAGTTCTGCCGGGAAAGTTTCAATAACGAAGACTGGAATCGAGTCATTAGAACTCTAATTAACAGCTCTGATCAATGTTCCGCCACAAAACTTGTTTCTCTGTTATTTTCTATTCACTTTTGAACTTATAACAGCATTTCAGTGGGAAAATAGTAAGTTTCACTTCAAAGTCTCAAACTGTCGAAGTAACAGGAAGTCACATTTATGAACAAATTACTGAGGTAATTTTCTGTAAGTTTTATCGTAAGTTCATCAAATCTTCAACTTTTTCTGTTTCTATGTTCTGATAAGATGAAAATCACCAATACTTAATGCATTGCACATTGCATATTCAATCCAAATATTACGGCACTCATAAGATTTTATCCATCCTGGATCAAACACGTTTTTAAATTTTCAGCCTAAATCCTTTCAGCTTAGTGGAAACACAGTGTCTCTGCATCCAGTAGATCCGTGTTCAAGTCTATGAGAGTTTTTTTTTAACGGATTTTAGTTTACTTGACGACGCCCATAAGATGGCGACATCTTGCAAAATGGTAGCCAGGTAGTAAAGCAATTACTTGCAATCTCTTCAACTATCTAGGAAACTCTTTACACGGAAACTAAGAAAACATCACCTTAAAGGTTCCAATTAATACTTGCTGCTATTGGAATAGTTTATAAAAAATTCTGTTTAATCTGCATATACAAGTAATAAATTATTTAAATTTCACTTTACAAAAAAATATATTCATTCGACTAAATTCTCCCAACATAAATCTTACCTCATCAAAAATAAATTTGTATACCCTCCTAAATTTTAAAGGTCGAAACGTTTTATGGTAGCACCGTTTTGCGGATTAGATCAAGCACAGGAGATTTGTGCTGAAATTCAGGTATTAAAATTAAGAATCAAGTTCTCCATCCTAGTAATCTATTTCATCCCCCCTCCTCCCCTATCTTTTCTCCTCCCTCTCCATTTCCGCCCAAAAGAAAACTTACTGTTCCGAGATGTTTTCGATCAAAAAATGTAAATTTCCCACCCGTTGTTATTCTTTTAATCCCTCGCCTTCCTCCTCTTTCTCGCCCTTCCCCTCTGTTGTCTTTTTTCGTGCAATAAATCTCAATCACCGTAAATCATTATTTTTCTATTAAAAACAACCGTGCTTCCCCCGCTCCGCTGGCAGATTAAGGAAGAAAATTAAAGGCCGTTAAGGTGACCCCACACGCAAAGGTCTAATGCAAGTCTTACAGCTTGGATAAATATCTATTTCCAATAGTTTATCGACATGTAGTTTGGGAGATTATTCTGTTCGCAAAAACGTCTCCTTTTTTGAAACTAAAGATCTACCTAGGAATGGTGGGTGTTGGTAGTGTGTGTGTTGTTGTGTTCTCACAAGTTGTAATGATCTCGAAAGCAACTATTCTATCATTTGCGATATGGAATCATCAGACGATCGTCACTTGCATCAGTGTACAAGTGTACATTCATTGTATAAATCCTACATATTCCTTTAAGGCTATGAGGCAAACCGTTTCATTATTAGATAATTTCGAAAATTATTTTTGTTTCATCTCTGGACTAAAATTATGACCCCACGTTGACATTTTCCTCGGAATATTTTCCTATTGAATATTTTCATTAGAATACTTTTCTGTTGAATAGTTTCCTATTGAATATTTTCCTGTTGAATATTTTATCCTGCGTCCGGAGGTAGCCTCAGAGTCTTTGAAGTGTGTGGCTATCTTGAGAGGTTATCTGTTGGTTTCTCCATTACCCACGGAAGCAATTTCAGGTGCCGTTGTGTGAGGAGTAGATAGAGAGAGAGAAAAAGGAATCTTGAATAAAAACGCTTCGCAGTTTTGACGCAACATAAATTTAACCACCTCGCCCCTCATGTGAGGGCGGGGGGAAATATTCCGAATACAAAAGGAACCCCAAAAACTCGGGAGGACAATGTAATGAATAAAGAGAAGGCAGGGTGAGGTAAAGAGGAAATTAAGTTCAGCGTGAGGTGCTTTTGAGGACAAAACGAACGTGGAGAAACGCAAAGGTGATAAGAGGTGCATGTTGTGAAAATTACAACCATGGAATAGGTGCTGAGAGCTTGTGTATAGGGAGGGAAATAATATTAACAAATACGAGAGTACTTTACATCCTATACAGATACACATACTGTCTAATTTTTTCCCCTGATAGCTATGAAATCTCCCGTCGCGTCGATCAGATGTGTTTGTCTACCGTAGATAGACTTGAATAGAATTTCAACCTATTACTTAACACATAAATGAGGCCATTGCTTTAAAATATCCTTGTATGGATGTATGCATTTTACAAATCGTTTGTGCCTAAGGGAGCGCCTATAAATTTAAAAACAGACCTTTGCTTTAGGCCCGTATTTTTGAACGTCCCTAAAACTACTTTAGGGACAACAGTCGGGATTTTGAAATTTTTGGCCAATTAAGTATATAAATTGTGACTTATGAATCTCTCGATTCCACTGAGATCATATAATATAGAGGGAACCTTACCTATCTCGAGTTGACCAAATTTATGCGTCCAACTTTGAACAGCTGATGGTCCCTCTTTCAACAAATCCCGGCTTCTGATTGGTTCAATTTATTTGAATTTTTTGTTTACTTCATGTAAAGGCGGACATCTAAACATCTTTAATTTTCACGTCAGATACCAACTCTTATATTACTACATAATAAGTAGAAAATAAGGAAAGTAAAAGAGGAAGAAAGACAGAAATTACTAATATGTAAGTATGAAAATAGTAAAAATATTATTTCAGAAGAATTAGGTAGTTTAGGTACCCACTCTTTCGCGAGAGAAAAATTACTATAAGTCCGGCATTGATTTTGAAATCAGCTGATAGTCCCTTTTGAACGCAAATCTTGATACATCGGGTTCCCTCTATGTTATATAACCTCAGTGCTCGATGCCGTTTCCGCACAGGCGCAATATTGGGCCCCATTCAAAAGAAGGAAATGCTTTTTCTTCCGAAATCCAAAGGAGTTGCTTCGATCTACAATAAAAAAGTTTTGAGTACAATAAAAAGTTTTTTCTTTTATCAAATATCAAAAGCTTTTGTTTCTATGGAAGTAAAAGGTATATGTACATCACAAAGCTAAAAATAAAGCTTGCAAACATTTTCTTTGCTCACGAGCAATTACAATTTTTCTGTGAATATGGCCCATTTCACACAGAGGGTATTTTCACCTCTGTGTGAAAATCATCTGTGTTATTGTTTACATTTTCTAATCTTTTCAAAAATAATTTTTGTCTGGTGATTCTTCTTGTTTAATAGTTTTAAATTTCTTTATCCTTTTTAAGTTTTTAAACAAGTTTTTTCCGAGATAGAAGCCAATTTGAAAATAATTATTACTATTCCGATCTCAGCCTTCTCAGCGAAAGAAGTACCTACAATTTATATCTCACAGGCACGTTGAATCTTCATATTAGTGTCGATGTCACGTTGAATTCACCAGTTTTCGTTCTGTCGATTATGATAAGCAACGTCCAGCGAATTCAGGACTCGGATGGGTGACCATTTAAATTTTGGACAATCTTGATGCTAGCTATTCCCGGTCCAACTCAAACTGTGCTATCTATTGTTCAATTATTGAATTAATTTATTAATAAAGAAAAATGTTAATTCATTGTTTTATCACTATCCAATGTTCTCTTTTCAATGTTCTGCATTTTACTTATTTTCTACACAGTTATCTACCAAATGTACTCATTATTCATGATTTCCCAAGCCCTTCAAAGACTTTTTATGCTCGACGGTGTCAGGAGTCACAGTGTCCGAGTGGTCTAGCGCACCAGACTTACATTGAAGTGAGCTGAGTTTGAATTCCGGAGGAATTAGACTTTTTTATATCTGTATTTTGGATGTTACGTGGTTCACTAATATCTGGTGTGGAAAAATGAGTATTGGTAGAGACGACCACTTGTGACTTACGAGAATAAAAAATGAATATGTTACTTGAAATTTCGTCAACCTACCGACATACGTTGTGATATAAAATCACAAATAAACCAGATAGAGCCAGCGTTGATGGCGCTGTGAACGCACCGGTTCTCGTGGGACCACCAAAGTTAAGCAACGTCCAGGTGAAGACTTCGTGATGCTGGCATTTCAACCCAACCCAGGCTGGCTGAAGTTAATGTGGGTAGAAGGTTTGTGAGTTTCCTACGATCGCAGGGTAAAAACCCCCGTCGTAATATGAAAAAAAAAAAAACGAGATAGGTAAATGCTACCTTTGTCCTAAAATGAGGAGGGTACAGTAAAAATATTTTTTTTTGCAGATACTTGATTAAAAGATACATATGTTATAATATTTTTTTTAATATTTAGAATATTATTAATAATGACAAATATTTAACTTTCAATATAATTATACAACATGTCTATTGTAAATTAGTTTGTCCAAACTACTTGTTAGCAAACTTTTTTCTTCATCAGATGTCTTGCTGGTCCTTCAGGTTCTATTAGGCCATTCAAAATTAAGGATATCTCTTGAAAGATGTTCGTCTTCCCAAAGTAAATACGTGGATACGTAGGTAGGTATATAAAAAAGGTTTTCTTTCTTTCTTGGCGGTGCAAAATTAGCGTTTTGTTTGATTCTCGAATATTGCCAGTATAATTATGAAATTTGTTGAAAAGGCTATATATGTAATTGTTAAATAAATAAAATACAATAATATTAAGGAAGTAAAATCACTTCCAAAAAATATTATAATGTGTCTTCACGAATTTCAAAAATACCGATGAGAAATCACCGGCAGTTGTAAAGTGCCGATTTCCGACACTTCAGATTTTCAACAAATTTCATTCATTTTTAGGGTCAGCTGATTGGAAATGCAAAGAAACGTGCTGTTTATGTATATTTATATATACATCTTTCTGGCTGAAATGGGAAAATGTTGTGATCGACTGCTTTCTGCTCATGCGCTGAGCAGCGCTCAAGATTTGTGAGAAGCGTTCAAGACTTAAGTTCAAAATAAATTCTGTCTCTGTGGCTGATATGATTCACTGCGCAATTGCGCATGCGTATCCGGACCACTCACACTAAATTTGTTTTAGGGTCGTTCAAAAATACGGGCCTTAGGCCCGTATTTTTGAACGTCCCTAAAACTACTTTAGGGACAACCGTCGGGATTTTGAAATTTTTTGGCCAATTAAGTATATAAATTGTGACTTATGAATCTCTCGATTCCACTGAGATCATATAATATGGAGGGAACCTTACCTATCTCGAGTTGAACAAATTTATGCGTCCAACTTTGAACAGCTGATGGTCCCTCTTTCAACAAATCCCGGCTTCTGATTGGTTCAATTTATTTGAATTTTTTGTTTACTTCATGTAAAGGCGGACATCTAAACATCTTTAATTTTCACGTCAGATACCAACTCTTATATTACTACATAATAAGTAGAAAATAAGGAAAGTAAAAGAGGAAGCAAAGACAGAAATAACTAATATGTAAGTATGAAAATAGTAAAAATATTATTTCAGAAGAATTAGGTAGTTTAGGTACCCACTCTTTCGCGAGAGAAAAATTACTACAAGTCCGGCATTGATTTTGAAATCAGCTGATGGTCCCTTTTGAACGCAAATCTTGATACATCGGGTTCCCTCTATGTTATATGATCTCAGTGCTCAATTCCGTTTCCGCACAGGCGCAATATTGGGCCCTATTCAAAAGAAGGAAATGCTTTTTCTTCCGAAATCCAAAGGAGTTGCTTCGATCTACAATAAAAAAGTTTTGAGTACAATAAAGAGTTTTTTCTTTTATCAAATATCAAAAGCTTTTGATTCTATGGAAGTAAAAGGTATATGTCCATCACAAAGATAAAAATAAAGCTTGCAAACATTTTCTTTGCTCACGAGCAATTACAATTTTTCTATGAAATATGGCCCATTTCGCACAGAGGGTATTTTCACCTCTGTGTGAAAATCATCTGTGTTATTGTTTACATTTTATAATCTTTTCAAAAATAATTTTTGTCTGGTGATTCTTCTTGTTTAATAGTTTTAAATTTCTTTATCTTTTTTAAGAATTTAAACAAGTTTTTTCCGAGATGGAAGCCAATTTGAAAATAATTATTACTATTCCGATCTCAGCCTTCTCAGCGAAGGAAGTACCTACAATTTATATCTCACAGGCACGTTGAATCTTGATATCAGTGTCGATGGCACGTTGAATTCACCAGTTTTCGTTCTGTCGATTTTGATAAGCAACGTCCAGCGAATTCAGGACTCGGATGGGTGACCATTTAAATTTTGGACAATCTTGATGCTATTCCCGGTCCAACTCAAACTGTGCTATCTATTGTTCAATAATTGAATTAATTTATTAATAAAGAAAAATGTTAATTCATTGTTTTATCACTATCCAATGTTCTCTTTTCAATGTTCTGCATTTTACTTATTTTCTACACAGGTATCTACCAAATGTACTCATTATTCATGATTTCCCAAGCCCTTCAAAGACTTTCTATGCTCGACGGTGTCAGGAGTCACAGTGTCCGAGTGGTCTAGCGCACCAGACTTACATTGAAGTGAGCTGAGTTTGAATTCCGGAGGAATTAGACTTTTTTATATCTGTATTTTGGATGTTACGTGGTTCACTAATATCTGGTGTGGAAAAATGAGTATTGGTAGAGACGACCACTTGTGACATACGAGAATAAAAAATGAATATGTTACTTGAAATTCCGTCAACCTACCGACATACGTTGTGATATAAAATCACAAATAAACCAGATAGAGCCAGCGTTGATGGCGCTGTGAACGCACCGGTTCTCGTGGGACCACCAAAGTTAAGCAACGTCCAGGTGAAGACTTCGTGATGCTGGCATTTCGACCCAACCCAGGCTGGCTGAAGTTAATGTGGGTAGAAGGTTTGTGAGTTTCCTGCGATCGCAGGGTAAAACCCCCGTCGTAATATGAAAAAAAACGAGATAGGTAAATGCTACCTTTGTCCTAAAATGAGGAGGGTACAGTAAAAATATTTTTTTTTTTTTGCATATATACTTGATTAAAAGATACATATAATATTTTTTATTAATATTTAGAATATAATGACAAATATTTAACTTTCAATAAATACAACATGCATGTCTATTGTAAATTAGTTTGTCCAAACTACTTGTTAGCAAACTTTTTTCTTAATCAGATGTCTTCAGGTCTTTCAGGCTCTATTAGGCCATTCAAAATGAAGGATATCTCTTGAAATATGTTTGTCTTCCCAAAGAAAATACGTGGATATACGTAGGTATATAAAAAAGCTTTTCTTTCTTTCTTGGCGGTGCAAAATTAGCGTTTTGTTTGTTTCTCGAATATTGCGAGCATAATTATAAGGGATTATCACAAATTTGTTAAAAAGGTTATCTATTTGCTAAATAAATAAAATACAATAATAGTTAGGAAGTAAAATCACTTCCAAGAAATATTATAATGTGTCTTCACGAATTTCAAAAATACCGATGAGAAATCACCGGCAATTGTAAAGTGACCAATTTCGACACTTCAAAATTTCAACAAATTTCATTCACTTTTAGGGTCAGCTGATTGGAAATGCAAAGAAACGTGTTGTTTATTTATATTTATATCTACATCGTTCTGGCTGAAATGGTTTTGCTCATGCGCTGAGCTGCGCTCAAGATTTGTAAGAAGCGTTCAAAACTTAAGTTCAAAATAAATTCTGTCTCTGTGGCTGATATGATTCACTGCGCACGCGTATCCGGACCACTCACACTAAATTTGTTTTAGGGTCGTTCAAAAATACGGGCCTTAGTCTCACTTCATCTATAGGGACTTTTCTTTCCTCATAAATTCAAGCCCTTCTGCATAATCTTCCAGAGGAAATTAGCTTGAAGTACATCTCTGCCCTTGTTTCTCTGTCTCGGAATTTCGAAGTTTTTCTTTTGCCCATTTTCAGTTCCCTCACTTTGTTTGTATTTTTGTTCTGTGGTTTTGGACTGGAAAACTTTTGCTGTCCATGTTTGAAAGTTTTTCATTGATGTTCATCTCTGAACTCTTGAAATTTGTTGAATTTTTCTGGTTACTTCCGGAGATGTCCACGCAGTTTTTTCTAGTTGGAATTCATGAACTTTACTTGGATTTAAAATAATACTTTAAGTGGGGTATTTAAAACCAACAAATAGACAACGAATAACTCCGTCACTGCCTATTGTTGGATACTTAAGGTTACTCTTGAATCGGTTAGAGTGTTAGAGAATAGAGCGAATAGGTTTTGAGTTTTGTCTCTTCTTGAATATCAATCGTTCATTCAAAAATTTCGCGAATTTTTGTCGTAGGCACTTTCTGTAGGGTTTCTGACTAAAACATATACTATCCTAGACGAAGCTATGTTAGCCCCATTAGGATCACGGACATGCCTCATTTATCGAGTCGTTTTTCATGTTCGCGCATTGTCATTTAATCGAACTGTGGCTAACTGTTTCATACAGTGAAAGAGCAACTAAGAATTTGCTCTCCACCCGCCACCATATGGGCTCTCAGCGCATTACATTACCTGCGTCAAGATCCATGTTTGTTCTTCTAGTGCACAAAATGTATTCTCCTTGGTTGCATTAGGTAGTGTTGGGGTACGTAGTATCTACTCTATTCTTGTGCACTGGTAGCCAAGTAGTTAACGGGCTAGTCTGGTAATCCAGGTAGCGTAGGGATATGTTGATTCGAATCCCACCCAGAGCATGAATTTTTCCTCATTAATTTGCGTTTGTTACCACATAATAATAAGACTCCGAGGGTTAGGTGGTAATAATAATAATATCGTCTTATTTATACTGCCCGATAAGGACAATATTAAAGTCCCATTATTCCAGCAGTAAGCCCAAGACATATTATTATGTGGTAAAAATCCCAAATGGGAGCATAACTTGTCATGTCCCGGCTGGGTTTCGAACCCACGACCTCTGGAATCTCTGGATTCACAGAGTGCCGCCTTTACCACTGAGCTACCGGAAAAGAGCTACCGTGGTAGAAAATGCTTTGAACATTAACCTCGCCTGGTGGTTACCTTCCACTAATGAGTGTTATTATTATTATTTTCTGTTGGAAAGCATGGAGTAGGAAGTGTTAACATAGTGCCTAATAGAGCATAGCTGACATTTCACGGTTGGTTATAATAAAGTGTATTGAGACTGAAGGGTGTTTTGTCTGCTCAGTTTTCACAACATCCTAACCCGGGACTACATGAGTTACACGACTAAGCTGCTCCCTGGGGAGTGTCGATTTTGATGTTCTTACCTCTCCCCCACCTTCCCTGGAAATTTCCCATCTTTGTAAAAGTCCCTTTCAGATCCAATCACCTAGATATATTCGGAATTCGAAATACACCTGTTTTTGGTTTCCCTAGATTCTGATAGATACATACTGTATATCTTTACCTTTAAGTACAACTTACTAATTACACATGTATGTCTGAGCCCCACCTGAAATGTTATCGAAACTTGAGAACTCCGTCACAATTTTGACCTCATCATCTGTTAACCTAGCTCCGAAATAGGTTATATGAAATTCATATATGTATATTATGAACTGGTCATATTTTTATGCCTACTTATTTTTGGATAAAATTTCATTCAAATATGACTGGGATACAAATTATGAAACCATTCTGTTTGAAAAAAAAATGTTCTTACAGGATTTTTTTAAAAAATTAAATAATACTGAGCCCCAGTTGTAAAAGGGTAACAGAAAATATAATAAAAACAAATAAATAATAGCTTAGTTCACGGATGTTCTCCCGAAGGCCATAAAGTCACTTGAAACCCCCTCCACCCACCCTGACAGCTTTCCTTTGTTTTCTCTTAGAAAAAGAAAACAATGGGCAAGTTATTTCCTATTGACTTTCGTGGGAAATTCATCTGGTCCCAGGAGTACCTTCACTACCTTCTGTCCGTAACCGCTCAGCCTTTACAATTAAGTAAACAAGGTGAAATTTTAAATGAGACGATAACAGAGCATCCGTAGAAGGCACGGAAACTCACCACAGAAAGTTTTACCGTCAAATCTCTGCTCAACATTCGTTTATTGATCAGTCACAATTTCTAAAAATTCCTACCGTTAACGCCCTAAGAGCCAAGAAAGTCTGACCTCTATTACTACCAATAGATGTTATATCTTTACTGAATTAAAACCGTTTACTATACGACGCAATAACGTAAGAGCCATAATCAGACGCATTACACAATTGTGAGATGGTTTACTTAAAGCTTCCTTCTGATCTCTGTTAATGCGATGTGAGGGATCCGTCCCAAGGACAATAACGTAAGAGCGCCATAATCAGACGCATTACACAATTGTGAGATGGTTTACTTAAAGCTTCCTTCTGATCTCTGTTAATGCGATGTGAGGGATCCGTCCCAAGGACAATAACGTAGAAGCACCATAATCAGACGCATTACACAATTGCAAGATGGTTTACTTAAAGCTTCCTTCTGATCTCTGTTAATGCGATGTGAGGGATCCGTCCCAAGGACAATAACGTAAGAGCGCCATAATCAGACGCATTACACAATTGTGAGATGGTTTACTTAAAGCTTCCTTCTGATCTCTGTTAATGCGATGTGAGGGATCCGTCCCAAGGACAATAATGTAAGAGCGCCATAATCAGACGCATTACACAATTGTGAGATGGTTTACTTAAAGCTTCCTTCTGATCTCTGTTAATGCGATGTGAGGGATCCGTCCCAAGGACAATAACGTAAGAGCGCCATAATCAGACGCATTACACAATTGTGAGATGGTTTACTTAAAGCTTCCTTCTGATCTCTGTTAATGCGATGTGAGGGATCCGTCCCAAGGACAATAACGTAAGAGCGCCATAATCAGACGCATTACACAATTGTGAGATGGTTTACTTAAAGCTTCCTTCTGATCTCTGTTAATGCGATGTGAGGGATCCGTCCCAAGGACAATAACGTAAGAGCGCCATAATCAGACGCATTACACAATTGTGAGATGGTTTACTTAAAGCTTCCTTCTGATCTCTGTTAATGCGATGTGAGGGATCCGTCCCAAGGACAATAACGTAAGAGCGCCATAATCAGACGCATTACACAATTGTGAGATGGTTTACTTAAAGCTTCCTTCTGATCTCTGTTAATGCGATGTGAGGGATCCGTCCCAAGGACAATAACGTAAGAGCGCCATAATCAGACGCATTACACAATTGCAAGATGGTTTACTTAAAGCTGCCTTCTGATCTCTATTAATGCGATGTGTGGGATCCGTCCCAAGGACAATAACGTAAGAGCGCTATAATCAGACGCATTACACAATTGTGAGATGGTTTACTCAGAGGCTCTTTCTGATCTTTGTTAATGCGAAGCGCATGCGAAAGTCCGTCACAAGGGTAAGAGTGCAAAAGCAATAATTATCGACCTTTTCATGCTGTTGCACTAATAGTAGAAAATAGAAAATATATTTGTGAAACTTTATTTGCGCACGTAACTATTAAAATGAAGCATAAGTGAGATATAAGCCGTTGAAAGCTGTTTTAGGAACTGTCCGTCATACAATTTTCCTTTTTGTCATACAATTTTCCTTTTTGTCGTACAATTTTCCTCTTTGCCATACAATTTTCCTTTTTCTCATACAATTTTCTATGTGTCTTAGAAAATTATTTTGAACCAGTGGGATAGCTGTGCCTCCCTGTGACGGAGTCCGGAATGTTCTTTTTGTTGCTTTGTAGCCATAGACTCGTATAATTGCATCAGAAAAAGACAGGAAGCAGTTTTATGCATACTACAGCAGTTATTAAAAATCCCATGGTGCATGGTGTGCTAGATTTCAGTGGTATAGGATTTCGACGTCTCTTGTGATTATTTTTATGGAGACATTTATCTAGATTCCAGCCTATTCTAGACCTTTGTGTTACCACACTTGCCACAGGCTTTTTTTCACTCTCTCTCCCCTCACTCGTAGCTGCCTTTCTCTCTCTCTCTCTCTCTCTTTCCTGTCCTCGTATTTCTTTATTTTTCTCCTTCCTATCTTTCCCTTTTCCCCTTTCTTTCTCTTTATCTCTATGTCCCTGTATTCTCTTTCTTTATCTCTCATTTTCCCTCCCTGAAATCTAATTTCCCCTAGTATTTTTAATGCTCTCTCATCTTTTTACTGAGTGAAGTCTTGAGGTTGCTTTACTAACAGAGACTTGCTATGGTCATCCAAAGAGGTAATTATTATTATTATTATTATTATATAATTCTTTATTAGATACAAAAGGACATTATGTACATAGAAATAATAATTTTAACAGTGAAAAAATGAAAAAAAAACAATATATACAATAAAAATGAAAAAGAATAGAAAATATTTGAAAACATATGTCCTAACTAAAGGGCGGGGTTATTGCCTATGGCAATCTCTGTATGCGGTAATGCGGCGCCCATACTTGGCACATTTCCTGTCAACCATGAGTAACCATTTTGTGTTCGTTTTTGTAAAAAAAAATATTTTTTTGCTCCGATTTCAATTTTTTTCATATTTCTGGACGTTTCATAACCTCCTGAGCGAATTTGGTTTTGTGTCCGTCTGTCGGTCTGTTAAAACGATTCCTTGTAACGCGCAAATCTCGGAAACTACTCGACCGATTTTGATGAAATTTTGCAAAAATCTAGGAGACATTCTGTAGATGGTCCCATTTTAAATTCATCGAATTCGTACTAGCGGCTCTGGGTGAAAGAGACCATGCGCCTGACCACTAACTTTTTACTTAAATGCTTATATCTTGTGAACGGTACACCCGATTTTGATGAAATTTTGTATGTACATATATGCAATTATGCATATTATTGTTTTACACAGGCTTTTTATATTTTCTTTTTAATTAATTATAATTTGACTCTGATATTTAAGAAAATCCGAAATTTTGGACAATAAAGTCAAAAAATAAGAACCATGACTTGCCGGCACAGAATTTTTTGTAGAATCTAGAATGTAGAAAAAACGTTTTCTACCATATAAAACAAATTTGAAGAAAATCGGTTCAGCCGTTTCGGAGATACAAGTAATTTAGTATAAAAATTCAAAATTCGCACGTGTACACAATGTGAAACAATCACGAGGAAGTATTGTGTCCATAATTGGCAGTGTTTTTAATATTACATAGGAGAGAAATGGTTCAAAACTGGCTGAATTTTTCCCAAATGAATTTGTGTTGTATTTGTTCTTCTTCTGTTTATATCTCTGAACTAATATGACATCTTATATTATAAGCTATGAGTTTTTTCCAGGTTTTTGTTTTAACATTATCATGGTAATTTTTTTTTTTTTTTTTAGTGAATTATTTTAAAAAAGTGATGAAGGCTCTTAATAATGGTTTACTACTCATAAATATTGTAAAAAGTTTACTAAGCCTTTTGGACAGGGGATCTTATGTACAATTCATAAATCAGTGTGCTGTGACTTATTACGATTCCGTTTTGATAACTGGTCTACAATAAAATTAATTCATTAATTAATTCACAACATTTTATTTCCCAGTGCATGAAAAGCACATTTTGCATTTAGATGGAGAAGATAATTTTTACCTTGCGAAGAAAGTTGTTAGCGGGTTTTAAATTAGCCATTGTAAAATTGAATTTGTGTAGTTTTCAAAGTTTTGAAAAATAAAGATAAAGAAAATACAGCGAGAGTTGGAATTCTTTTTTGCTCCGTTTTGTCATTGAGAGAGTAATGAGAATTTACATCTCAAATCTCTTGAGAATTCGTTCAATCTTACCTAGTGATTATTGCAGTAAGATACAAAGGATATCAGAAGCGCGGTCATACCTTTGTCACGATTAAATTGTATTGTTAGCCACTATTAGGTAATGTGCATTTTAGCGCTGCAAAGGTTCCTCTGCCGTCTACATGTCTACATATTCTACAAGTTTCCAATCAGAGCTATAGGAAATTCTCTTGAATTTAACACGCTGAACACCGAGGCTTTTTTCTAGTTTTTTCCCAGGTACATGGGACAACATTGGGATTTCTAATTATGTCCTCTTTAGGTCACCGGTGGGTTTCAAGACTGAGAATCATTGTGTGCTCTGAAAAATATGGATGAAACCCACCGGTGACTTTCACGGAACATCAGTAAAACACCATGAAACCAACCGGTGGTTTTCATGGTGTTCAACGTGTTAATGTTTACTGCACATCAAGAGTACAGCTACAGACAATCAATGTTACAGATACTCTGTATTTAATTTACAAATGTGCTGAAATTTTTTGCCAGTCATTGAAGAAACTAAGAAAATCCTTACTAGCTTTCTAACGGGCCATTGTAGCCTCAACTACCATCTAAACAAGATGGGTATTGCTCAAGACGCAAAGTGCGTCTCTGTAAAGAGGCCCCAGAGACAGCAAAACACATTCTCTGTGAATGTGGAGCAGCCTCTCACACCCGACTGAAACACTTCTCAAGGTTGATTTTAAACCTAAAGAAGTCAATGAAATCGTCCTAAAAGAATCCTAAGCTATATTAAAGCTTAGATCTCTTTTAGAATAACATGGGCATGTCACAAAGATCTATCTAAGGTCGCAGTGACAAAGAGCTTTCGTAGCCGATAGCCCTACCTTACAATACCAATACCAACTAAGAAAATACGTTTGATTAATATAGTTTGAGAAGAACGAAACAATACGTTATCCTATTAATGAAGAGTAGCTACGAATGCTCTTAACATTAACAGTAGAAAATTGAGCATATTAGTTTAATGTTGAAAGTTAAAGATGGTAAAAATCTTTTATGTTTTCTCTTTGATTTTTTAAAGGAATCTGCAGCGTCAGTCCGCAACGTTTTAGTGAAAGCATGTTTTATTCATGAGCGAGAAGAATTAATGAACATTCGAGGAAAAAATAAGAGCGAAGAATGCGTGGGAAGTGTGAGTTGAACTTGCTGGGAGAGGGCGTGACTTAAGAGGGCAAGAACAGTCTTTGACCGAAACAGAGGTAATGAAATTATCTTACAAGGCGAGCATGGGTAATGGTCTAAGACCTGGAACATAGATAGAGGTTCAGGATAAAAGGAAAGCGACCACAAGAAACTGAGAACTTTAGGAAAAGTACTCCCACGCAGGCAGGTGATCTTTGGCTACGAGTATTTCTTGCTTGATAAGCTACAGTTTAGAATAAAATTTACCTTGTTTATACTGAATCGAGGTACTGTGGCCGTGGTGACAAGTGGTGTAGCGTACTATAGACTTGCACGCACGGTGACCTGGGTTCGAATCGTAGCAGAGTCGGAATTTTCTGGCTCTGTACTTTGGGTGTTCGGAGTTCACTCGTGAGGAAAAATGAGATACTAAAAATGACCTTCTGATAGTAGAGTCCTTTCATCTGTCATCTCCCTTGGTGTTCTTGCATTACCCCAAGTACATACACAGTCGGGTATGTACTTTTCTTTTGATCTACTGAGTAATATACTTTTTCTGAAAATTCAATCTAGAACATTTGCGTGAAAGTCTGGTGAAATGCCTGTCAGACCAGCAGACATATAATTATTAGTTGGACCTATCTCTTGAATATTTGACACACTTTTAGGTCACTTCCAACAGCACTTCGCACCAAACGTTATGGAAAAGAACAAGCAAGGTATGTTCTTTCTCAGAAAACACAATTCAATAATAATATTATTACAATAGCAAACAGCTTGAAAGCTTTGTGTTCTGACCCATGGACATATTAAATTTCTCCATTTCTTTGTTCCAGCTCTTTAAAAGTTTTCTGCATTTCATCTTGCTCCTTTGTGTCCTTGTCTTTCATAACAAAAGAAAATTACATCAAGACACCCCGGCCCGCCCCTTACTGACCCCTTCTTTTCTATTCCCAATTTTCCAGAAACTAGAACTCACTCATTTTCATTTAGTGTTGTATGTTCTGTCTTGTTGTATCGAGGGGATTCTACCTAGGACTCACTAGGAGACTTTCTTGTGCTGCTTGAGTAAAAAAAAAACAAGTCCCTTTGTTTAATTAGGTATCATTATTATGTAGTAATATTTATTCATGCATTGAGTGGGATCCGAACCGAGGTATTTTTTTTTTTTTTTTTTTTTAAGATGAGTGTTTCACAGCCGTTTTTATTTCGTAGCCATGAAACAAGAGCTACTATAGACGCTTGTGGTCTGTGTTGTATGCCTCCCCTGATGAGCGCACCGGAAGGTATCCTTACAAACAATTGTAACCAATTAAGAATACAATTTTGTGGGCACGGGGGTTCGAACACGCGACCTTCCGCATGGCAAGCGAGTGCTAAAAATTTTTCCCCACTCTGGATTACCTGATTAGAGCCACTCGACCACCACGACATTATTGTTTTAAGAAATTTATTGATTTTCTAATAATTTCAGCCCCAGCGTATGTTTTTTTTTTTTTTTTTACTATGATGCAAAAAAAGAGAAAATGGGTCGTCGCTGAGCTGATCTCTCCTTAGATATTTTTAATTAGACTTTTTTCCTTGTAATTTTCTGCAATATCAAAAGGCTTTCTTGCCTTCGATAAGAAAATCAAATGGATAGTAGAAGAATTCAAAATATTATGTATAACCTTTGAAGACTGTATCCTATGCGCGCCGTAGTTTACGATGTATATGCAATGTGCAGTGATGAATGCATAGCGTTTGCAAATTTAGTTTGAAATTTCCATATTACTTGCTTCAAGAGATTTATTATAAAAAATCCATGGTTATTACTATAAACTGAAAGTAGTCACTGTGGCAGAGCGAGTTAGTGCGCTAGGCATTGCACACATGGTGACCTGGATTCGATCCCCAGCGGAGTAGGAATGTTCTGCTCTAGCGGGGGAGGATTTTTTCTGCTCTGTACTTGGATGTTCGGGGTCCACTCATACTCGTGAGGAAAAATGAGTAGCTGCTTTAATGTGAAGCAGCGACAGTGGCAGAATCTTAGCAAAAAAATAATACAAGATATTGTAAGTTAAGTGGTAAAGTCCTATGATTCTGCGCTACCACTAAAATTGTGACATAATAATACAAAGAAAAGCATTATTATTATTATTATTACTATAAACTGAATAACTTTATTTTATCATACTTACAAAGGTTTGTTGAATTTTGGAATGCAAAATCATCAATTTCTCAAGAACGGATAGAATTTCAAAATGCCTACTCGTGCCGTCACGTGAGTGATAATGTACGCGTATATTATTATGCAGCGTTACTAAAAATAAAAATATAACACACTTACCATTTTTTTCAAGACATCTGAATAAATTAATCAGGAGTTACCAAGAATTCTTTAATACCGACATGGCTAGAAATGAACAGCTGTCTTGGCATGTCTGGAGCTCAGAAAGTTTTATTTCCAAGAAAGCATAATATACAGAATAAAAAAATATGATAATTCGTACATAGTAACAATTACTTTCATTGATAAAAAAGATTTTACTCCAAGTACATGAGTAGACGTTGAAAGATGGGGAGACCAAATATGAGATGGAGAGACGAAGTTGATGAAGACCTGAGAGAAACACTAGAAAAAAGTGGAGGTGCAAAATAGAAAGATATAGAAGGAAAGGATTCATGAAGCAAATGTTGACCCCAAGTAGGTTTGGGATTAGGCAAAGTGAAAGGAGAAGGTTCATGTTAAGAACCGCTCACAAGGACGATTTTGTGATTGATGGATCTTTTCAGGAAGTTATTTCTTGTGTATGTGCTCCATTTTAGTAAATTATATTTTATAAGCTTTCGAATTTTACACTTGATTTCATATTTTTCTTCCGTCGTCGGCACATTTTTTGTCGTCGTAAGAAAATATTTACTGAAGTGAAAAAACCTTCTATTCTTATTTTTCATGATTTTTTCCTAGTCGATCACTCTAATTCTTTCCTTTCATACATCTATTGTGTTATGAATTTTTCGTATCCAGTATTTACTCCAGTTTAAATTTTCATGTCTAAGAAGAAATATGTAGTTAATACAGTCGGACTTTTATAAGCGGGAAACCTGGATAAGCCAGTGTCGATGACTTATCCAGGTTTTCTGCTTATCTCCAGACTATGAGAGTAAAGGGACTCTTCAGTCTCATTCTTGCAGGACAAACAGAGTATTAAATTGTATCACACATTAGGGGTAAAGCAATTAAAATGAAAAATACGTCTCAAAAGACCCTCTGCTCTCGCATAGTTGTAGACACCTACCTTAACAATGCCTAGGACTGAGTAATACCTCTTTATCTTCCTGCTTTCTCACATTGTTCCTCCTCCTCCTCCTCAGCAAACAGATGAGAGAAATCCATCACTGGCAGAAAATTGATGCTCTGAATAGGTATTTTCATAAATTGGAAATATCCGGGCACAGATTTCACATTACAATAATTAAAAGCAAGGGTTGTTCTGCAGACGCCTTGTTTTTTCATTTCACAACGATTTTAAAAAAATCTATTATCAAACAGTGTTTCTCTGTTTCTTGAGGTGTTACACTATAAAATTTGATTTATGATGTTCTTCGTAAGAACTCACTTTTTTAACCTTTGGCTTTTTTAAATAAAGAGTATTAAGTAGGTACTAGAGTCTTCTAACAGTTGACTTTTTATAGACAGTACTGGGACTTTTCATGCACTTCTTCAGTGTCTTGCTAAGTTAACCGGACAAATAACTGATTGATTGGTTTCTTCAATTGGCTGTTCATCGATTTAAGAGGATGAAAGGAAGTATCGTTTTTCGATGGCAATTTAGAGTTTTCTAAAAATATCACTGTTTATGAGTTATGTACTCGTATGTTTGTTTTTGGCTTCTCACTGGCCCCTTGGATGTTTATTTTGAGTCATGCACACTTCAATACAAATCTGAAATGATTGTTAATCAAGCTGTCTGGCCAATATTTCGGAACTGTGATTGTGTCTGCCCTGTTAATTTGGTGCGAGAACCTGGACAGACAATTACCATTGTTTTTGAATAGGAATTGTGCGGTTAGAAAAGCCCTTCCTCCCAATCTGCAAAAATATTCGAGCACTATTCACGATTTGATTTCAAATTCAAGCTGATTGCTTGTGTTTCTCGCAATTTTTCTATGGGATAGCAATTAATTTTTGTAGTTGCACTCGTACCATTGTAAAATTATAAATGAGGAAATAGCAGAACAACTGTGGAAAGCCCAAAATCCACAACAGCATTACAACAGTTCATTTAATAGTTTCACCCATAAAGTTTTAATAAAAGTCTGACATAAGACCGTGCGAAGTGGAAAATAACTTTAACAACAGATTTACAATAATGTACTTTTGTGTTCAAATGTCACAACATTAGTGGGTACTTGGGTAGCCCAGCATTACGAGACTTCCGCTCACATCATTTTCCAAAGTAACACACTGCTTTTTCGTACTGCCACCACTGGTCGCTTCCTATGCTCATTTTTCCTCACGAGGTCTGAGTAGACCTGTAGACCCCGAACTATAAGTACAGCGCTGAAAAAAATCCGAACCTAACTGGAATTGAAATTGTACTGATTGCCATACACACTCTGTCACAATGACTACTTTTGTAATTATTATAATACATAGCAGTTTTTTTTGCAATTTTTAGTTGGCGTTTTAAAAAAAAAACAACCTATAAGCGACTGGACTCGTTTTTTATTTAGAAATTTGCACAGAACTGGAAAAAGTAGACATTAATTATGCACCCATGGAATAATTTTGCATGCAATTCTTTCAGGAGAGAAAAAATTGCATGGAAAATGCATGACTGAGGAGGCTGTATTTCGCAATCCTTTGGGTCTATTGCTGCACAATATGACTGGAATTGGATATGAGTGGGAGGAAGCATGAATAGGGGAATAAGAGAGAGAGAGAGAGATACAGAATATAGAATAGAAAAATAAAAGAGCAAGTAAGAAACGGGAAATGGAAAATACACCAAAAAAAAAATGGAGAAAGAGTGAGAAACAGATAGAAGGGAAGGGGGGATACACACAATGAGAGCTACGTCGAGGGAGTAAAATGTCTACCTTGATCTTGAGGGAAAACAGAGAACTCCTAGATATTGTGTTAGACAATCAGATACCACAGGCAATGAATAAGCTATGAGAGCAGGATGAAACTGTGGTATGCTGATTTTTATTTCATAGATAATGCAGTTCCAGGAAAGGTTGGAAAATGTGTTTTTTAGGTATAGAAATGTGTGCGCGATTTTTTACTTTCCTTGTCATATATAATAAGGAAAGTATTGTATTCGTCGAAAATTTGACCTACCCAGTTTTGTACATTTCTGGACAAATCATACCTCAAGGTACCAAAAAGTTATTTTCGGCCACTTGTCCGTGTGTCTATCTGTCTGTGTGTGTGAACATACGAACCTTTGTGTTCTGTACTTGGTTATTATTTACTTAAAACAGATAACAAAATACCACTACCCTAATAATGGGCCTAGTCAAATCGAACTGATTCATTCAGCTATCACAAACACCGTTACCCTTAGTCAATAGAATCTGATCTAGAGCACTATGGTCAATTAGAGGTGAATAAAATCTGAATGATAATTCACAATTCCGTTGGGGGAGGAATAACCTAATTAGATTACCTAACCTTTCATCCCTGTTCTCATTGGAACGAATTATTCAATATTCATCCCGAAGTTCACAGATTTTTTTCAATTCCCTATCCAATTTTCCTACCACAAAAATTATGATGATTTCATAGCAGAGCTACTTTTACCCTTTTTCTGTCGTGTCCTTCAGTATTGAGTCGTCAAATGTAGAGGAACAAAAATTGAATTCCAACTTTTCCAATTCCCAGAGCTCCTACGTCATAGATTTCGGAGAAAAAATCGCCAAAAACATCCCCGTGGAATTCCTGTCTGATCATTCATCTAACTCTATGTAAATATGGATATCACTGAACTATTTTCCGAGGTCATTTATTTATAAGCCATGCTCAGAAGCCATGAGAAGATATTTATAATGTTCCTCACGGAATTCCAGATAGAAGCCTCTGGGCTCATGTTCTCCAGATTAAATAATATCTAAGATAAACTTTATGATTTTAAAATGATTTCAAAATCCGGTTCACAAATTTTTGAGAAGTTCGTCTGATCAATAATATACAGGGTTTCTACTTGTTGCTCCATAGAATTTTATGTGTGAATTTGATACAAAATCGGTATATCCTCTTAATAATTTAACACAAAGAAACACATTATAATGAAAATGATAAATTCCAAATGCTTTATTTAGTTTCTACAAATAGAAAACTTCGTCCATTTTGTTGTCGTCGGGGATAGACCCCATAATGGTAACAGCATCCCCTTTTTGAATTGCTAGACTCAATCTTTGTTTAAAGATTGGGTTATAGGAATAGAGTGATAGTTGTCTCCTATGTAATTTTTGCAGATGTGTTGTAAAGACTTTGCTCGTGACCCTTAACTTCTCACAGAAACGGTTATATCTCGTGAACATGCCACTAAAGACATTTGTGTAGAATTCAGAATGTAGGGAACACGCTACTCTACGAAGTAAAACAAATTTGAGGAGAATCGGTTGATTTTTTTGGAGATACAAGTGATTTAGTAAAAATTACTTTTTGACAGTGGTGGAAAGTCGTTAAATTTTCATCACCAAGTGTAAGGCAATGTGAACCATTCACTAGTAAGTTTTGTATCCAGAATTGTTAATTTCTATTTATGTCTCTTCAGTCTCCTTATACATCCTATCTCACTCTCGTCCAACGCTTGACCTCTCCTCTCCTCTTCTCTCTCTCTCCTTCATCTCTCCTCTTCTCTCTCTCTCTCCTTCAGCTCTCTGTATCACTGATGTATTCTTTCTACCTTTCTCTCCTCTCCTACTAGACTTTCTCTCCATTACTAAATACATTTTTCCTTCCTACCTTCTCAAACTTGCTATCTTTCCTCTCTCTATGACTGTATTTGTTCTAATGCAATCTACTTCCTCTGTACGTCTCCCCAAAACTCCCCCTCGCTCTCTTTCTACCGTCCTCTATCGCTGTTCTATTCTTTCTAGCTTTCTCTTGCCCTCTTCGTAATTTTCTTTTTGTACTTATCTTCTCTTTCTACTCTTTTAACTCCAACACTCTTCCAATTCTCCTCCCATACCCTCCTACCCCCCTATCTTCCTCTCCAAGTCTGCCCCCTTATCCTCGAAGCCTCCCCCCCCCATCTTCGTTGTCGCTCTCAGCAGAATTTTCTTTTCTCCATCATCTTTGTGTGACTTTAATTTCCTTTGAGTTATGTTCTCGTCCGCCCGTCCTCCTCTTTGTTAACCCAATTCCACTGACAAAGAGAGTGGGTGGAAGGAGAGTGGAAAAGTAGGGGAAGGGAGGGGAGAGAGAGAGTGGGTGGGGGGGAAGAGGAGGGAAAGACACAATGAGGAGTAGATAGAAAGAAAAGGTCAGACTTCGTCATTGTGTACGTCAACACCATGTACCCGTGCTGAGTATAGTTGCGGTGGTAGCACACTCGGTGACTTGGGTTCGATTCCCGGCGGGGTAAAAAATTTACGAATCTGTACTTTGGATGTCCGAGGTCCAATCCTTGCCTTGTGCAGAATTAGTATTTACTTGTATGAATGAGGAGTAACGATTAGGGGCGGCATTAACATAGTGAGAAGAAAATAATTTAAATGATTTATAAGAAGAAAAAATGATAATCTTACAAAAACATACCTGTCTCAACTCCTTTCATGCCTCAAGATCGGGAACATACAAAGTTTTTCACAAATAATGTCCTTTCGAGTTTGGGGCATGTTTTTGGCTGCTATCTAGATTTCCTTCTGTAAAGCACACCTGTCTTTATGATGAAAAGTTCTATTTTACATGCATAATTAAATGTGTAGGTTGAGTGTATGTAGGAGTAGATGCACTTTCATAATATTATGAACAATATTTACAACGAACGCTCTCGTCGGTAGTTCGGAAGTGCAAAGTGAGTACACGTTGCAATATAAATTGTAAATAATACACCTAGACATGACACTATTGTTAGTACCGCGTAATAAAAACTGATAAATGAGGTTTCGTAAGCTGACGTAATGGCTCTGTAAATCGCCCCCATATATCACACCCCGCCACATTACCGCTGTACATGTCTGTATACGATTTCGGTCAACGTACTCAAATTCACCAGGAAAAAGCGCGGTGGATATCGATCAAGTAAGTTTGGGTTCGAGTCCCAGTCGTGACAATTTTTTCAGCAGAGTTATTCAATAATATATAATAATAATACTCTTTAGTGGAAGGCATCCACCAGGCGAGGTTAATGCTGAAAGTATTTTCTACCACCTAACCCTCTAGCTCGTAAGCCGTTTTTATGGCTGCACATCCTAGGCGATTTCTTGAAACGTGCTTTTTCAAAAAATTCAATAATTACATTCAAAAGAACTCGAGCAAAAATGGACCTACCATGTTCTGAATTATTGAGGAGCAATTTATATTGGGACTTAGCTGGAGTGTTCCCTAGGGATCCCTACATTCCTAACTGAGAAACTACAGGAAGGGGGAGAGAAACATTCTCCTTGTTGTTTTCTTTCTTATCCCATACCTTTCTTCCACGTCTTCTGTATAACTTAGTTACTTTCTATTAACTGTAAGCTGCAAGATGAGGATAGAAGGAATTGCAAACTGTCGCTCTTTTCGAATTTGAGGCTCGTCTGATTCCAAAAACGGAATTTTTGAAATGGTTTGTCCGTATGTGTAATATGTATTTATTAAAATTATTTTTGATTTTTTTCCTAAAATATATTGCAAATGTTGCTTACTTTGTGTTTATCTAATTATCTACTTCATTCAGCCTCTCTCATTCTCTCTCTACCTCTTCCTACCTCTGGGTACTCCTCACAGCCTCTGTTTTCTTCCGCTACGCTCTCCGTATCTGTCTCTAGCCCACTTTCCTCAGCACACAGAGCCTAGATGATAAACAAATGAAGAATATTGCAAGGGAAGAGAACTATGCAGAGAGTGACCTCATTTAGCCCAGGACGAGGGATCAACTGTTCACAGCCAGACGCAGAACATCAGATTGGCAGAGATGAGGCCAAGATAAGGCACGTCCCACGTTTAGAGAAGATCGTGTAAACCCGACCTAGAATAAATTTGAAATTGAGGTTGAAAGCATAGTTTTCATGTTGCGGAGATATGAAATGAAATTATTACCATCCTCTATCCTTGAATTCCTGAAGGTTCGCGATGAAGTACCCTCTCACGTCCGATCCTCTCTTGCGCTGTTAAGCGCTTCACAGTATCCCACCTGTGTTAAATTAACAACCTTCCCTTTAAACTGTAAACAGTGCTATACAGGATGTAAAAAAACTTTGCCCTGATTCCTGGAAAGATTGGAATATCTTGAGGGACTTCGGTAACACTAATTGATTAATCAAATTTTCTGACTACTGATGATTATGTGTATACAATTTAATTTTTCAAATTTAAAGACCTACAAAATCTCTATGATTTCATTCCCTTCGCCGTCGAAACCTTTGGCTCTTTTGGTCCAAGTGCTTTGGAAATGTTTAATAGCATATCCAAAACCTTGGTCCTTGAGACGAAGGACAGACGCGCCGGGGAATATTTCAGGCAACGGCTTAGTTTCGCTGTTCAGAGAGGTAATGTTGCCTCAGTGCTGAGCACACTGCCTCGGGAAGATGTCCTGGGCGAAGTCTTTTATATTTTGTAAAAATAAAACAATTAACCTTTTTTAAAAAAAAAAAAAAAAAAATTCAATTACGAGTAGTTTGTACAATTTGTACTCAGCGGAACTTTGGAACTGAGAAGATTATTGAAAACCAAATATAATTATTATTATGAATTGAAAATGTGGTTTGAAGTTATTCTGAAAAAACTGACCTTTACTCCAAAACTCTCCTGCTGTTTACTGTACCCAACTACCCACATAAACATAATTAGCTCCGTGGTGAAACATTTCTGAACAAAACCAATTTTAATTAAGTATTTTATTTCTATTAGCTTCCTGATATTTTCAGCTATTTCATTTTCCCATTATTTTATCTTTATTTTGTTATCCTCTTCTCCTTTGCCTTTCCCCAAAACTATTTGGGATCAGTTTTGGTCAATCTATTCATCATGTGTGAGATTGTTTGGTTCTGGTACTACTACTTCGACATTTTAATTCTGGATCACCTTCCTAACGCTCAACCCTTTCAAAGGGGCGAACGATTTGTCTTTTGCCTGGTAACATATCAGTTTAACATCCCAAGGGACACAATGTATTATGATTCATCCAGTAAAAAAGTATGATATTCACAGTTCTAGTGCTTCGAAAAAGTGAGTGCAAACCAAACGCAAATTTCTAGCATTCATACTAGATGCGTGATGCCCTCATATTAAGCTGCTGTTATTTACTTAGTAGTTAATTCACAAGGAGTCATTGTCGTTCCAATTCTGCGGAAAAGTAATTTTGTATCCCTGGAATGTGTGCTTTTGTATGGAACAATTGAAATGAGTAGAAGTGGAGAAATAATGAAGCAGTAGTTCACAAGTGGTGCAGTGAGGTGGGGGTTAGTTGTTCGAGTGTTTATTTTCATTTGGATTATTCAGTTTTCTTTGACTTTTATTTTGGATTCAGTCTGAAAAAAAAAAACATATATTAAATATTAAAATCAGCCAACATTGTGTGGAAGAGTTGTTGTTACCTGATTGTTACTTGAGGTAAACCCCGCTCATAGGACAAAATTACGTACATTTTTTTGCTTTTTTTTACTATTTCTACATTAATGTACCCTACTATTTGTATATCTGTATGTTTTTCTATTAAAGAACCTTATTATAATAATAATAATAACGCTGCACGTTTTACAGGGATAAATTATGATTTATTTGAGGAGACTGTGACTTGAATATTACGAAAAGGTGTTAGCATGATTTAACAAAGAGCCTTTGCTAATTATGCTTTTAAGAAATTTCAAGTCTCAAAATAATAATAGAAAAGGCTTATAAATCTAATTTTAACTCAATTTATGAATCTAATTTTAGCGCTGCATTAGCAGCGTTAGGGTTATTAAAAATTCATTAACCGACGCTTCTGTTTTACAGTGTGTTAGTTTGCTTTTTTCAAGACGCGCGATCTCGAAAGGATTCTTTAGAATTGTAAAATGGTTCTGTGAAGATGCTCGTGGCTTTCACTGGAAAGTGTGCGGGAACGTGAACCTCATTCAATAGTGCCTCATTAATTAAGCAAATAATTACTAGAAACTAACTCGCTATTTCAGTACGTTGAGCTTTTTCGCTAAGCCCTTATAATTGCTCGAGGCTTTTAAAAAGTATTTTTTTCGTGCCTTGAAGAACGTAAGTTGGACTACTTGTTCAGTAATTAGTGTAATTACTGAAGCGTGTATAAAGTGCTACATGTATGTACCTTAGAGTAAACAGTTGGCAGTGCGCGAATCTTTTGCTTCACAACGTGATGATATCTTCAAGATCAATCGACGACGTTTGGCAACATGTATCCATGGAATCCCGCATCAAATGTACGTTACATGCGTAGCTACATTTCCTGAGTGCACCACCGGCGCCATCATGCTCTCCCACTGTCTCTCCCTCCACATCTTCTAACCACTTTGGGTGCATCACTCACGACCTATCCTCTTTTTCTCCCTTCACTACTTCTACCTCACTTCGGTTCCGTTGGGTGTAGTACTCACGACCTGCCCTCTATCTCTCCCTCCACATGTTCTAGCCTCCTCGCCTCCTCGTATGACTATGTTCTACCATGGTCATCGCAAGTGAGAATGCAACTGCTCGTTCTCAACTCCTTCATCATGTTTGACATCGTGTTCCTCTTCTTCCTGTTCTTGGTCGGGGTCTCCTGTCTCGTCTACTACCTGCCTCCTTCTTCTTCCTCCTCCTCCCTTCGCTCCAGTACGCTTGATGAGGACGCCTCCCTACTCTTCCACCAGCACCACCTCCACCACCAGAGCTCTGGCAACAGTGGACTGTGGCCATGTTGCCGCACCTCGCACAGTCACCAGTCTTCCTATGTGAGCCAGTACCGCAAGGTGCAGCATGTATAGCACCCGCCCCCCGCCTCCCCTATCCAGGTAAGACATCGTGTGAACTGTGCTTACTCGAGTAGTTGTTGTCTCTCAATTTCCATATTTTAGGGTGGGATACCTTCAATTAATAGGGAAATGACCACCTCAAGCTTAGCTTACAAGCTTCTCATTACAAAGGGTATGTGGTACCACCTGTACCTAGGCAGCCTGAGTCTATTGACGGATAACAGTAGTTCTATAATAATAAGAATATAGTACTGAAATTTAACTCGTTATATGTAAGTGTATATTATTTTTCGAAACGAAGTCAAAAGAAATGGCTTCTGACAAAGTAACGTGCACAGTTCGTATAAAGAACATGTTGCAAATTACCCTTATACCTAAGTAATCTTCTTGTTCAAAAAATATTTTTCTCGCCACGTTTTCAACCGTCAAAATGTAAAACCAAATATTCCTATTTTTATTGTACTTTCTCTCACCTCTTGTCTTGAAATAATAAGAATACGATAGTCATTTCAACATTGAATGTAGTATTTCGAAAGCTACTCAAGGTATTTATGTAAAAACAACGAAATGAAAATTTTCTGACTAGAATTTTTGAACGAAAAACTCCCATCTCCCAAATGATACCCCAATACGTTTTTATCAAAACCTTCTTTTATGAACCTGAAAATGGGCATAGATGTTCTACCATGCTTTCTTTCCTCATTAACATGATGGAATATGGAATGTTTACTCGGAGTAGCGTTAGAGTTAGAGCTGAGCACAGATTTTAGGTGCTTTTAGGTTTATTGCTCGGGGAGTTGGAGCCCTCCCATCTCAATCCCGTTAGTCAGGGACTCGATGGAATGCCTGACATAAGTAGCTTCACATTTTGAATTATCTGAGCACTTTTGGAACAGAACTTTTGAAAAGGGTAAAATCAATAGATGTGTTTTTTTTTCATAGGTCTAGTAGATATAAGCTACGTATAGACCGTATAGTGTACAAGTGTATGGGTGAATGGGGTAGGTATTCCTTTTTTTAATATTAGCATAGTAAATAGTAGTCAACCTGATTGGAACTTATGTTTACTTATTTACAAGTAACAGGACAAACAATCTGTCGTTTGGCTACTAGGCTAGTCTAGAAAAAAGAAATATTAATTCTATATTTTGATGTTTTCTTTTGACAAATTACAGGACCAATAACAATAAAATTAAAACCCTGATTCATGTAAATTTATCAAAATATCTCCTTAAATTATTTGTTAAAAGTTCTCTTGAGGAGTTTATGAAATCTCGAAACAGCTACATATTTATATCTTCATGTTCATTGGAGAGAAATTTCTCTTACCGTCTACAGTCTACAGTATTCGACAGCCTATATTACTATTTTTATAAGTGCATTTTTTAAACCCTTTTTACCTGTCTCTGGCTTTCTTTGTGAAGAATAATTTTCTCGTTCCATTGCGCTATAACTGATTCTCTTTTATTTTTAACTCTCTTCTTCGCATTCTCTTTTATCTATGTAAAAGAGAAATATCTATCAACTCTTAGAAAAGGAGAAAATTGTAATTAACAGTTGGTAAACCATTGTATTGTTATCATTCAATTAATTATGAGGAATTCAATACAATTGACGGAACGTAGTGAGGTTCTTTTCTAACTTGAGTACTCGACGAAGTTGACGATTTGGCTTTCGTTTTTGTGTTTGTTGTCATTTTGAAAGGACCACTTCGAAAGACCCCTGAATTTATACGCCCAAGGAGTATAGGTAGTAATGAGCAAATCCCCGCGTTCCCGGTGCGGTCTGACAGCATTCAAGGCGTAGTTCTATTAATCCAAATATCAAGGGTTCGAAACGTAGCCAAGGCATGATTAGTTATTCTCCTATTTGGGATTCAGACCTCATAATAGTACTTCTCTTAGGCTAACTGCCGGAATTTGTTTTAGTTGGGCAGAGAAACTCAGCCAATATTATTTTTATTCCTGGCCCAACCCAGGCTAGGTGAAGGTGAGGCATATATGAATAGCAGAATTGTAAGTTTCTTGTATCTGGAGGGTAAAACTTCTGTCTCGAATGACATTGATGTTAAGGAGACGATAAAATAAAAAAAAAGAGGTCATTTACAGAAGTGTTAGAAACTCCCGCCCTTATTCTCACCATACGAGATAGCAGCTTTGCATTGTATCATGAAATATCATACATCCATTTCGTCATGTCTCCTTTTTTATTAATATTTTCCCCGACTCCCATCCCTTGGCTCAAATAGTGAAGATATCTTCCAAACTAGCACACCCTTCCCTTATTCATGCTTTATTCATTATTCAGCATCGTAATGAGAATCCTATTGTTTTCCGTATGTTTCATTCTGTCTGGTGTATTTTCAAACAATAGTAGTCAATTTGGTGAAGAACTACAGTTCTTCTCTCCCTCTTAAACTTCTCTAACCTCCCCTGTAGTGCTTCTCCCTGCTGTACCACGCTACACCCTTCCCTGTAGTGCTTCTCCCTGCTGTACCACGCTACATCCCTCCCTGTAGTGCTTCTCCGTGCTGTAGCACGCTACCTCCTTCCCTGTAGTGCTTCTCCCTGCTGTACCACGCTACACTCTTCCCTGTAGTGCTTCTCCCTGCTGTACCACGCTACACCCTTTCCTGTAGTGTTTCTCCCTGCTGTACCACGCTACACTCTTCCCTGTAGTGCTTCTCCCTGCTGTACCACGCTACAACCTCCCCTGTAGTGCTTCTCCCTGCTGTACCACGCTACAACCTCCCCTGTAGTGCTTCTCCCTGCTGTACCACGCTACAACCTCCGCTGTAGTGCAGGCTTCTCTCTGCTGTACCACGCTACACCCTCCCCTGTAGTGCTTCTCCCTGCTGTACCACGCTACACCCTTCCCTGTAGTGCTTCTCCCTGCTGTACCACGCTACACCCTCCCTGTAGTGCTTCTCCCTGCTGTAACACGCTACACCCTTCCCTGTAGTGCTTCTCCCTGCTGTACCACGCTACACCCTTCCCTGTAGTGCTTCTCCCTGCTGTACAACGCTACACTCTTCCCTGTAGTGCTTCTCCCTGCTGTACCACGCTACACTCTTCCCTGTAGTGCTTCTCCCTGCTGTACCACGCTACAACCTTCCCTGTAGTGCTTCTCCCTGCTGTACCACGCTACAACCTTCCCTGTAGTGCTTCTCCCTGCTGTACCACGCTACAACCTTCCCTGTAGTGCTTCTCCCTGCTGTACCACGCTACAACCTTCCCTGTAGTGCTTCTCCCTGCTGTACCACGCTACAACTTTCCCTGTAGTGCTTCTCCCTGTTGTACCACGCTACACCCTTCCCTGTAGTGCTTCTCCCTGCTGTACCACGCTACACTCTTCCCTGTAGTGCTTCTCCCTGCTGTACCACGCTACAACCTTCCCTGTAGTGCTTCTCCCTGCTGTACCACGCTACAACCTTCCCTGTAGTGCTTCTCCCTGCTGTACCACGCTACAACTTTCCCTGTAGTGCTTCTCCCTGCTGTACCACGCTACACCCTTCCCTGTAGTGCTTCTCCCTGCTGTACCACGCTACACCCTTCCCTGTAGTGCTTCTCCCTGCTGTACCACGCTACACTCTTCCCTGTAGTGCTTCTCCCTGCTGTACCACGCTACAACCTTCCCTGTAGTGCTTCTCCCTGCTGTACCACGCTACAACCTTCCCTGTAGTGCTTCTCCCTGCTGTACCACGCTACAACCTTCCCTGTAGTGCTTCTCCCTGCTGTACCACGCTACACTCTTCCCTGTAGTGCTTCTCCCTGCTGTACCACGCTACAACCTTCCCTGTAGTGCTTCTCCCTGCTGTACCACGCTACACTCTTCCCTGTAGTGCTTCTCCCTGCTGTACCACGCTACAACCTCCCCTGTAGTGCAGGCTTCTCTCTGCTGTACCACGCTACAACCTTCCCTGTAGTGCTTCTCCCTGCTGTACCACGCTACACCCTTCCCTGTAGTGCTTCTCCCTGCTGTACCACGCTACAACCTCCCCTGTAGTGCAGGCTTCTCTCTGCTGTACCACGCTACAACCTTCCCTGTAGTGCTTCTCCCTGCTGTACCACGCTACAACCTCCCCTGTAGTGCAGGCTTCTCTCTGCTGTACCACGCTACAACCTTCCCTGTAGTGCTTCTCCCTGCTGTACCACGCTACACCCTTCCCTGTAGTGCTTCTCCCTGCTGTACCACGCTACAACCTCCCCTGTAGTGCAGGCTTCTCCCTGCTGTACCACGCTACACTCTTCCCTGTAGTGCTTCTCCCTGCTGTAACAGGCATTCATTGTTTGTATTGTTCCAGTATCGTCGGAACAATTAAAACATTCGATCTTCCTATGACTTCCCTGTACTTTGTTTTTTCCCCGAGTAAATATTGTTCTTTTTATAACCTCAAGCTTGAACCGAGGTTTCTCCAGTCTAAAAATTAAGTAAAGGGGTTTTTTCTTTTCTTTTTTAACAATAATGAAATATTGAATATTAAGGTAGTAAGATACCTCTTCGCTCGTAAATAAATCTTCTTACGTTCTTTTTTTAAATTTATTAAAGTGTGGAAATATATGTAGAGAAATGTTATTAGTTCTAAGAGTTCTAAGTCTAAATAATGTTCTTTATTTTAATTATGTTGGAAAAATAAGCTTCTTAGCAAAGCAGTTATCTTACAAAGAATTCTGGTTTTCATCCCCTTTTTTTGAAATTATTTATAATATAATTCCAAATTATCAGTTAAACTACTACATTATTTTTATTATAATAAACGAGTAGCAAAGTTTTTAGTATTAAATTTCAGCCAATGAGTAAGTTCCTTTTTGATCTTCGTTTAACATTCTTTCTATTCTATAAACCACCTGTAGCAGCGGAACATAAAGTTTATTCAGCTGGTTTGGCTAAGTGGTTATTTCTTAATGACCCATTGTTTAAAAAACCCATGATATTTTGCACCAATTTAAAATTGGCGGCAAAGCCATCTCTTTCCAGTGGTGCCCATCCCACACAGGTATCATATATGAGACAGCAGTTGACAATGCTGCTAGAAATCCTCAGAACGTTGTAAATACTTTAAAACTATGTTCTGCTCAACATATGAAACCGTTCATTAAAAAAAAATGTACTGAATAAATGGCAGACTTCATGCGACCTCGTTTCTATTGATTTATTTATTTATCTAATTTACGGGTTTTACCCATTTAAACAGTGTCCCTAATAAAAATAAAAGTAAGACTAATATTAAATTAAATTTAAAGGATAGTGGACTTGCATTGTCCAGAAAAATGTCAAAACTTATGAACTAAGTAATATTAAAGTCGAAGTCTAAGACCTAAGCCAAGTCCCTCAAATACTTACAAATTAAAACTAATAAAACCTTCAATTGATGAGTGGTTTTTTAGCCACAGGAACACTCGCATGGAAAAGGTCTACGTTTGAGAATCGGCCATACAAGGCTGACTCATAGCTTTTTGTTCAAGAGAACACCTCAGCCTGTGTGTGATTGTGAGGAGAATCTGACTGTTTGACATGTCCTCGTCTGTCCTCTGCACTCACGATCCGCGATTCAATCCTTTTTCCTCCTGCGCTCTCTGACTCTGACGAGAGTGTTGACTCTTTATTCTCACACCTCACTGAAATAAAGATTTACAATATGATTTGATAGGGCAATCGGCTTGAACGACTTGTTCTAATCTCTCATTAGTTATTTATCTCAGTGTCCCCTCTTTAGAGCTTCTACCGATTACATTTCAATATCTCATTAGTTAATTTATCTCAGTGTCCCTTATATGAACCCTATAAATGTTTGGACGACGTGTTGGGGCTAACTATCTCATTTTCCCTCCTATAAACCCTGTATATGTTTAGACCAGTTGGACCACGTGTTGGTCTAATCTCTCATTAGTTAATTATCTCATTGGCCCTCCTATAATCCCTGTAAATGTTAGGAGCACGTGTTGTTCTAATCTCTCATTAGTTAATTATCTCAGTGTCCCCTCTCTAGAGCTTCTACCTATTTCATCCCGTAGCCAGGAGAGCTATGTTCTTCTTCTGCTTTCATGAGTTCTCAACTTTTTTGCTGTTGCTTTTCATGGTATTGTTTTTTTTTTTTCAAGCACACAGAAAGTCCGTTTTTGTTTGCGTTTCCGGGTTGAGTTTTTTTATACCTGTTTTAGCGAGGTAGAAAAAAAGTAGCGTCATGATACTTGATGATAATGATGGAGAAAAGAATTCCTTTTGCAAAGGTCGAGGCTAACAATGAGGACTAATGAGGTTCTCCTAGTATCCCTGTCCTATACCCGGAACTTTAACGGAGAAAATGTTCCACTGCTGCTCAAAACAATGCAGGTTTGCTCCTCTATCTTCCTCCGTCACTATTCCTCTCTCCTCTCCATCCCTCCCTTCTCTCTCCTCACACTTCCTTTTCCCCACTCATTCCTCCTCCTCCTCTTCTCCTCCATCCTACCCTCTCTCCCACCGTCCTCATTGCATTACTTATTACCTTTCTAGAAGGAATGTACTACAGATAGTGCATTTGGTGTTTCAATGCCTCAAAACTTAAAGTTTTGAATTTCATATTGTTAGTCCAAGTAAAGCCCTCTGTATTTGAAGCTTTCTCATATATTCAAGCTTTTTGTCTTATCTCTTAAGCTTTTTTAACATAAAGTTGATAAACTGATATGAATGAACATTACACACATTTCTATTAGGTCCTCTTGTTGGAATTCTTACTCAATCTAGTCAATCTCAAAAGAATTGACCGATTGCGATACTCTGTGTAACTTTTAATAAGAAAGTGAAACGACTGATTTGCTTCCCATAAAAAGCTGTATTTTAAATGTTGGACGGGACCCACCATTATTTTTCTATCGAGGTTTCTACTAAATCCCATTTCACTTAACATTTTCTTCCTCTGTACTTATTCAAAGTAATGACTTGGTTGTAATATGTACAGTCACAAATGCATACAAATGTACTGTGTATGCAATACTATAATAATATTGAGGAGAAGAAGAAAAGTTAGGTAATAGATATTATTTATATTTGTATTGTGTGTTATTTGTTATACCAATTACCAGCTTACAAAAGTTCACTGATGGAAAATAATAAGTTTATATAAATATGAACACACACACACCTTTCACTACGTTGATCTCATATCAAGTTTTGGCTGTGTTTATTATTCACATATGAAGTGGATAAGAATATTTTCTTGAGTCCGGGTTTGCAATTTTAAATTTCTCGTATTTATTTAATTTTTCATCTAGTATTTTTGAAACAATATCCCAAAATAATCATTATTTATTCTGATTTTGGAGGGTAACACTATGACCATGTAGGTAATTATTGTACTTGAAAGCGACGTTAAACCGAGAAAAAATAAGGATTGTAAAAATATGATTTTTGTTATTACATGTATATCATTAATATTATATTTGCGCTGATCACGAAGGTATTGAGCGCACGAATTACTCAGTGGTTAAGCACTCGCTTGCCATGTGGAAGGTCCCGGGTTCGAACCCTCGCGCTCACAAAAATTTGGTTACAGTTGTTTTTAAGGGATACTTTCCGGTGCGCTCGTGTTGACCCAGCACCTAAATGGGAAGTATTGTGTCACTTCTCGCCCATCAGAGGGGACGCACACTACGGGATGGGCAGGCTACATTCTTAGTACTCGAACATCCGACTACCAGGTTACGAGTCAGCTACCTTAACGATCAAGGTAAGAAGTGTATAAACAGGCACCACACAGTATTAAAGAAACGTAATGTGTGAAATGAAAATAATACCGTAGCAAAGAGGTTGAAAATTATTAATACGTGATCTTTCCAAAGAGTCAAAGGTCAGAAATTGTGAAATAAAAGTCAGTGGAGCAAAAGTTTGCCTTTCAAAAGCCTTAGGCTAGCTAAAGTTTTTATAACAAACTACACGGCGTGTAAGTCGGTGAATAAGTATCTATTTTTGTTTTCAACAGTTAGCAGCTTGTGTGTGTGTGTGTGTGTGTGTGTGGGGTGTGTGGTGTGTGTGTGTGTGTGTGTGTGTGTGTGTATGGATGGTATGTGTGTAAATACAATAAAGTGGAGAAAATAAATGAGCAAATCCAGTCGAGCAGACGATTTTTTGAACGGGAAAATGTTCTCGGATTGTTGGAAAATCTCGCGTAATGAGGGTCAAAGTGCCGGTGTGGATGCCTGGGATTTCTTCCCTAAGCTAGTTGTGAAAAAAGCGCATTAAAAATGATTACCTAACGAAAGAAATGGATGTATAATTGAATCCGTCATAATTTTGTGAGGACAAATAAGTTATAACTTTATACATGTATACCTGCTTGTTTTTGGCATCTATTCCTACTTTTTCTGACTGTCAATTTCGTCCTTTGATACATAGAAGGCATTTTGTGAGACTAAGGTGTCCATGACCCTCGTAAATTCCGAGGGGTAATTACATAGTACCCAAACACCGAGAACCACGGTGGCATTCATTCCAAAACTTCTCATATGTTAATGTTGGAATGAACTTTTGACAGCACTGGTTTTTTTTTAAACGATTTTTTTTTTTTCGTTTGAAAGCAGGGCTCTTGAACTTGCGGTCATTGTATGGTGGGGGGGGGGGCGCAACCACTAATTGTTCGGCTCTCGCTCGCCATCGAAACTAATTAATCACCGCGCCCTTGCAAAGCCTCCCCACATGAGAGCCGACAGCATTTCCCGGCTGTGAGTGTTTGACGTATGTACCAGTATGTTGTGCTCTCATGGATATCACAGTTTGTTGTGCCCATTTCTTTTTCTCTCTGTTTCTCTATTTCCTCTATTTATGTCCCATTTTTAATTTTCATCTGCCTTTTCTATATTCATATCTCTTTTCGTCTTGCTTTACCTACCTTTCACTCTCTTCTTGAGTTCTGTAAGGACTTGAAAATTGTTTGCGTATGTACATTGTACAAACCTATGTTTAATGTTAGTGCTTCTAAAGTTTTTTGTGTGTATTTTTCAGTACATTATAAGTGAATACTCAGTATAGTATGGAAACCTCCAAGTTGAGAAAATCGGGTTGCATCTTGAGACAGGGGTTTCGAATAATTATTCAACCAAAGATACTATTTCCCTAACCTTGTAGATTTTGAGAAGTGTTTTATTTGTTCAACGTCTCTTTAACATCGGGGTCATTCCAAGGTGATAAGGGATGTGATCTATGTACTCGTACATATGTACAATGTACGAGTAAAGAAAGTTGCATTTCCTCTTGAGTGGCCACGACAAAGCTAGACAGTGTAGAGTGGAGTGCATTCTTTTATCGTGAGCAAGAAAGCGTGGTCTTCTATTGTGAGTACTGAGTAATGATATTTTTCTGGAGTGAATGACCTGTCAATGACCGTTTTCGTGTGAGGAAATGTATGGGAATATTTTTGCCCAGTTGAACACGGATTTTTATTGCAATTATTTTTTGTGTGTTAAATCATTAGGTTAGAAAATGAAGATGTGTCCCACCTTAACATGCTAGAGTCCTTTGAGTTGACTTGAGAGAAGAATGCATGCGATAGGTATTATCACAGTTCTTGATGGAACTTTATTTGCTTTCGTTGTATTTGTTCTGTGTTATATGGTATTGCATTGAATGTAAATAAAGTTGGATGAAAATTGTTTAATAAGACAGCGATAACGAGCAACAGCTAGTGTGTGTTGTGTGTGTGTGTGTGTGTGTGTGTGCGTGCGTGCGTGCGTGCGTGCGTGCGTGCGTGCGTGTGTCTAATAGTGGTAGATGGTGGGTGGTGGGTGTGGGAATAACAAAGAGAGTGAAATCAAGACGTCGCGGCGAGAGGGATTAAAATTTAGTGAGAAATAAAAGGTAAAAATTCAATAAAGTCCATCAATAATTGTATCCATCAATTTCTGATATTTCCGTGTGAATTTTCATCCCAAAAAAGGTCTAGAGTTATAACAATGTACCTGGTACTTTCTAAGTTTTTCAAATGAGAAAATGTTCACAGAAGATTCTCACATAGTCAACCAAGCAAGGAATATATCGCAAAGATTTTGCTAATTGAATTTTGCAGACGCTACAGCTTTAGTTGTGTGAGTGTTAAGAAGAAAGCATAGAAGGGAGAATTTCTTTCTCCATGGGTACAAACTGTTTCAAACTTTGAACACTTGACCCCGGCATAAACTTTTGGAAAATTGATTCCTCCCTCCAGCCTCTCCTCTCTCTCTCTCTCTCTCTCTCTCTCTCTCTCTCTCTCTCTGTTCTCCCCTGAGTCTTCTCTTTCTTATGCTTCCTAATTCTTTATGTTTTCATCCTCGCTCTCTCTTTCTCTTGTTCCAATATCCGCTACACACTACTTTGCAGACCAATCTCTTCTTGTCTACGTTCCAATAAGTTTAGTAAAGGTTGTGCAAGTTTATCAAGTCGACAGAGATGGAAACTTTTAAAAGAATGTTGTAAACTAGGGTCAATACTTAATAATATATACCTACACTACTTACAGTTTACACTTTTAACTTGCATTGGTGGTCTAGTGGTCAAGTCACTGGTCTGGTAATCCTTGTCACTTGGGTATTCGTCAGTTTGGATCCCAACCTATGCATGAATTTATATTCATAGTAATGCCACTAACATAACTGCTATGATAAAGGGACTCGTTAGTCCTACTTGAGCAGTAAAAATGGTCACAATAGATCTAATAGAGGTTGCTCTGATTAATGGGACTTCTCTTGTGGGACTCCAACCAGATTATAATAATAAAACAGTGAAACTAAAAGTGTGTATGGTTATTATTTAAATCCATAATTTCAAGGTATTGTTATTTACTTTTTGTAGTGTTCATTTTTATTATTTTGTAAATTTTCTTTCACACCGCTAACTAATAGTCTCAATTATAAGAGTGCAAATTCAAAGGGAATGAATTCTCATGAAATTTTCGTCAAATACGCCACTGGTGACTAAAAAAAGGCCTTCACAATGGACTTGGGCACTTCGAAGTTGAGAGTTCGATTTGGCCTATGTATGTACTCGTATTTAAGAAAGGGCCTTTATTTCTTCCTCTACTTGAACCACCTTCTTGGGTTTTATTTGAGTGCCAACTTGAGAAAGTCCCGTTCTCTTTCTATCAATCCCTCTCTCTTCATTAATCCCTCCCTCCCTCCCTACTCACCAAATAGAGAAAAGTATTTCTTATGAAAAATATAATAATCTGCAACTTTTTTCCTGCCTCCCACTCGAAAAAATCAGGAGAGAAACTATTCCCCCTCCTCATTTTATAAACAGAAATTATAAGGGAAGAAAAGTTACTATTTGCTGGAACAATTTCAAAAAAAGCTAGAAACAAAAGGAGCTAAAATGTGAAAATCATAAAGTTCTATTCTCTCTTTCTCTCGAAAAACTTTACCTAATCTAGTTAGCCATAATTAACCCTGATTGTCTTTTAATTCGATTGAGGTTTTAATACCTGTTTGTATTTTACGTCCAAGTTGATGTTAAACCACATGGCCTTCTGTCGGCGCAAGACATTAGTCCTATATTCTGCTAACAGTTTAATTTTCATTTATTTCTGAGGTATAACAATCATTTTTTTCTGGAATACCAAATAAGAATCTTGAATTGAAAGATGATTTTCTATCGTTAAAAAATACCTTTTAAGCAACTTTATTATTTATACTGAACCCGAAGTATAAGAAATCAGTCAGTATATCAGTATAAACAGAAAAGTGAGAAGTTGTACTAGATGTACATGAATATCAGAACATACCTGGACAGCTGTTTCGAGCTTATTTGCTCTCATCAGCAGGTAAATAATATTAAAATTTAAGCGGAATAGTTTGATGAATTCCATATTTGATGTTTCTTTTTATTGAAAATCCAGAACTTCACAGGGTTAATTTTTAAGTCAAAACAAATGTCTTAATGAAAAAAACTTTCGAAGAAGAATTAAAAATTGATTAATTACCTATTAATATCATTGAATGGAATAATTTTCTGGAGAACAAGTATATGTTACACAGAAGTGGCGGTTGAATGAATGGGTAGCGTACTCGTCTTTTACGCAGCACCCGGGTTCGGATCCCCGCTGGGCGAAAAAAATATACTCTCTAATTCTCTATATCGGATTTTGAAAATTATAGAAAGGCTCTTTCTTCAGCACAGACATTAATATTTAATAACATTAATAATTCCAGTAGTCACCGTGGCAGAGTGAGTTAGCGCGCTAGGCGTTGCACGCATGGTGACCTGGGTTCGATCCTCAGTGGGGTAGATTTTTTTCTGCTCAGTACTTGGATATTCAGGGTCCACTCATACCTTGTGAGGAAAAATGAGTAGTTACTTGTATCAGTAACGACCAGTGGCGGCATTCCCAGAGTAAAAAGAAATTAATGTAATAGAATAATTCGAAAAGTAAAGGAGGCTCTTGGTTATGCTGCGCTACCCACAAAAATTGTGAAGAGGCCTTGTGCTTCACCACAAATAAAACCATACATTAATAATTCCATATGGGCGACCTCTTTTATGTCCTCGTAGGTAGCGTGGATCTTTTCACCAGACATGGTTTACTAGTCCCGTTCTTCAAAAAGTTCATTGGATCATTAATCAAATTAAATTCCAAGCAAAGCTAATATTTATAATTCAGTCGATTTATAATTTGTATGTACAGTTCTATTCCAATTGAATACTGAGTGACAGTGATAAACAATGCCTAGGATTAAATTCGTGATTGATATTATCTGTATAAATAGTAATTATTTTTATTTACTTCATCCGCACAATGTACACTAATCTGACAAATTATTTACCCTAGATATGATTCTCCACTCCTCATTTCAGAAATTGATTAAAATTTTCAAAAATAATTTTACTGGAAACGATGTATTTACACATTCAACGTTTCATTGTAAAAAAACGTTCAATCAGCCACAACACAGGCCACTCTTCCATTCCTGCAGCTGCTCTGATGAATGAAACAAATGCAAAATTCCCTGTAATTTTACTGTCCTGATAATATTTATTCGAACAGAATGCCGTAGGTATTAATAATTTCAATTAGTTTATCTATATTAATATTCTGTGATGTCACAATTACTTGCCTCCAAAATTGTTAATATTCCCGAAAATCCCGAACCACCGACCTCCAGATGTCGAGTCTAATGTATCAATTATTAGTCTACCATCTACCTGACAGTAAATAAAAATTGATGAAATTTGCAGTGTCTCGTAAACTGCTAGCTCACTAGACCAATGTCTCATAGGAGTCGCTCTTTCAGTATTTAAAGAGTTTTAATTTGTTTACTATGTCAATCATAATAATTATGCATTATTTACCATAGAAATGTGTGATGATTTTTACTGTGTACAAGCTAGGACTTGAGAAAACTACTCCTTTTCTCCTATTAACTCTTTTTCCTTTACTTCTGGAGGTGCGTCAGTTCCGCAGCGCCTTAGCACCGGCCGCCCCTGGGTACAAGTATAAAAACCTTTTGAGGACTTAAGACGAGGCTTGCGAATATCTTGTTACTTGTCGCGTCCACCAAAAGCTAAAAAAAGGTTCTGATATATACTGAGTGTCCCTGAAAACAGCGACATGACCTTAATTTTAGCTCTAGAAGAAGTGATTTCACTTTGCCTTTCCCCAATCCTACTTGGTGTCTGCATTGTTCAACCTCATGGTTAAGGCTGGTTGGTTGTGGCACATTTTTACGGCTGGATTTCTTTTCTGACGCCAACGATCCTATTTGATTTAACGTTAGGACGTTAAATCGTGGTTAACAGGTTCGCTTTTTGCTATGTTTTCAGGTACATCCTGTATTTTATTGAGTTGTATCTAATGAGGAGATTTTATTTGATGTATACGACATAAAACACATCTGACTTCATCATGTGATCCAAAACAGATATAACTATGTAGCAAATGTGAAACACATTCAGAGTTGTATATCCTGCACATCATCACTACTCACACTCGTACAGATTTTCGCCCTACATTTCATATTTCCAATCCATTTTCCCTTCTCTTGACTAACAACCGAGTTTCTCTCTTTGACGTTCTGTAACGTGCATTACTGTCTTGCGACAAAGTTTCTAAGTGATTGATTCGTATCATACGACTGCTACGTTGCGTTGCGGTGCTAGTCAGAATTCTTGTCATGCATCTTGCATTGCATACAAATGCTATAAAGCGCATTACTCGTTAAACCAAATACAAAATATGAACCACATAAATTTATTTCGGCAAAGTTCACAGAATTTTTCATTACTCGTTAAATAAAATACAAAATATGAACCACATAGATTTATTTCGGCAAAGTTCACAGAATTTTTCATTTATTTAAGAAGAGTGTTTCACAGCATTCTTATGTCTTAGCCATGACATAACATCTACTGTAGATGCTTGTGGCACTCACCACTACAGTCTACACATACCATCACTCCCTTCCCTTACTCACTCACGCCCACAGTCCACTCATACCATCACTCCCTTCCCTAACTCACTCACGCCCACAGTTCACTCATACCATCACTCCCTTCCCTATCTCACTCACGCCCACAGTCCACACATACCATCACTCCCTTCCCTATCTCACTCACGCCCACAGTCCACTCATACCATCACTCCCTTCCCTAACTCACTCACGCCCACAGTCCACACATACCATCACTCCCTTCCCTAACTCACTCACGCCCACAGTCCACTCATACCATCACTCCCTTCCCTAACTCTCTCACACCCACAGTCCACTCATACCATCACTCCCTTCTCTATCTCACTCACGCCCACAGTCCACTCATACAATCACTCCCTTCCCTAACTCACTCACGCCCACAGTCCACACATACCATCACTCCCTTCCCTAACTCACTCACGCCCACAGTCCACTCATACCATCACTCCCTTCCCTAACTCTCTCACACCCACAGTCTACTCATACCATCACTCCCTTCTCTATCTCACTCACGCCCACAGTCCACTCATACCATCACTCCCTTCTCTATCTCACTCACACCCACAGTCCCCTCATACCATCACCCACCTCCTAACTCACACAGTCCACACATACCACCCCTCCCCAACTTACTCACGCCCACAGTCCACTCATACCATCACTCCCTTCCCTAACTCTCTCACACCCACAGTCCACTCATACCATCACTCCCTTCTTTATCTCACTCACGCCCACAGTCCCCTCATACCATCACTCCCTTCCCTAACTCACTCATGCCCACAGTCCCCTCATACCATCACCCACCTCCTAACTCACACAGTCCACACATACCACCCCTCCCCAACTCACTCACGCCCACAGTCCACACATACCACCCCTCCCCAATTCACTCACACCCACACAAATCTCGCCTGTCTGCAGTCGCCGCGGTCATTATGAAATGGTTGGATGAATACATGAGCTTTACCCACACTCAAGTTGTAGCGTACATCAGTGAACACAGATATTTATGTCCACATGCCTTAAATTCCAATTTTCTTTTTTTAATGATTTCTCATCGGTATTTTTGATTTTTTTTTTTTTTTTAAGTAACAAACATTTATTTATTTTCAACAATAATTAAAACATCTTTGAAAAGGTTTGCTATGGTTTCAGTTTTTTTTTTTATACTTCATGGTAAGGCACCCCTGCTCCATCTTCCATGTTAAAACTTCTCGCCTTGTATCTGCTTCCTCTTAATCTAAGTGAAACAGATCTCACTATTGCCAACTCAATCTTTATCTTCATCCAGCCCATTACTTGACTCAAGTTTTTATTCCATTTATCTGAAAGGGTCGAAGCTAGTCTTTGGATGATACGCCAATTTTCTGATACGCCTGACAGTGATATTATTTTGTATATTGGTGATCGAGTAGTCAAGCCACTAGACTTATCAGT
The DNA here is from genome assembly GCA_024516035.1 of Bactericera cockerelli. Classification (NCBI taxonomy): domain Eukaryota; kingdom Metazoa; phylum Arthropoda; class Insecta; order Hemiptera; family Triozidae; genus Bactericera; species Bactericera cockerelli. The sequence goes on from CM044957.1 coordinate 35,088,459, forward strand.
ATAATCAGTATAAACAGAAAAGTGAGAAGTTGTACTAGATGTACATGAATATCAGAAAATACCTGGACAGCTGTTTCGAGCTTATTTTCTCTCATCAGCAGGCAATAGTTGAGAATATCCATGCCATCAACTAACCTCTCCATAATGACACCAACACCACTGCTGGGATAAAAGGACCCTTCTTCTTATTATTTTGTCGTTGTGGATTCTTTCTTAATAATTTATCTATGGTATGGTATGTAAAATGTATGGTATATTAATCACTGCAGTATGGTCTACTTTAGTAGGTCTTTTATTTTTCCATATTTTCTTTTTGTGGTATTAAAATCAATTCAACAAACAAATTATATATTCATACCTAATATGAGACTGGGATTCATTGTCATCTGTCACTTGTCATAGACTAGTCAAGCTTTTAATCTTGTGACTATGAATTAGTCCAGATGACAATGAATATAAAATTTTGATAGAATCAATTAGGACTTTGTATCACACTATTATCTATTGCGATGGGTCACATTATTAGAAATATGCCTGATCTTGTTTTTTTGACGAATTAGGTTCTCCAGATTTCACAAAAGTTATTTTCATCCAATGGTCTCTTCGTATGATATGAGTGTTGAAAGTCAGTAATGACTTTGCTATACTTCTTTTTGATAAACTTCAAGTAGATTGTCAAAAGTACATACTCGATGACGGAATTTTACGACTTAACGTGTCTGAAGTGTGTCGTATTATACGACATCATTTCTGCCTCTTTACGACACTTGTGTTCGCATACTTGAATTTATTCCTTGTATTTTATCTTCAAATTATCGAGCTCTCTCTCTCTCTCTCTTTTCGGAAGTTCTGCTCCTATCATTCTTCCAGAGCGGAATCCATGTATGTGTATTTGCATAATGTAGGGAATTTTCACTGTCCTGAGGCGTGTTGCGTGTTTCTTGGGAGGCCTTTCTTGACATTTATAGTTAGTTTTCCCTGAACGGTCGTTAAGTTACCTTTATAGCATATCTAACATCTCGTCTTGTCTTGACATGAAGTTACTCTTTATGGTGGCTCTCTCTACTTCGGAATTTCACTTCTTATCTCTTCTCATTCTTTTTCTGCTTGTCTTTCTCTGTATGACTGATTCTATTTCTCTTTTTTTTCCACTTCTTTTCCCTTATAATATCTTCAGTCATCTCATTGTCCTGCCTTACTAGACATTTCCTTCTCTTCTCTCTTTATTTGACTTTCTTAAATACACTTTCTAATCCTTCCTTGATTTTTTAAAAAGGATTTTCCTGGCTCGAATGTGCTAACACCCTATTCCCTAATGTAGTGAATACTGAAAGGATCAAAGGATGTGAGATTTGTCAGATCCTATTCCTTTATAATTATTTCCTTAAGATAATGCAGCGTATCTTAGCTTCGCATCTCTCCTTCTCCCTCCTTTCGCATTCTCTCGTTGATTAAATAAAGAAAGCAATTTTCGTATTTATCTTACAAGTGCAAATTAAATCTAGGTACATGTTAACCCTGGAACCGTCTCTTTCAAAAGCCGTGCGAAATCTTCAATGCGCGTTTTGCTTTGTTTCTTCTTGACGCTCACATTGATAAGATACCAGCGCAGTGGACACCAGCACAAGTGATGGGGTTGCGAAAAGAATCCTTTAGTCTGTCCCGGTAGCTCAGTGGTAAAGGCGGCATATGGAACCTCTATCCTCTATGAATCCAGAGGTCGCGGGTTCGAAAGCCAGTCGGGACATGACAAGTTATCCTCCCATTTGGGATTTTTACCTCATAATAATACGTCGCGGGCTTACTGCTAGAATAATGGGACTTAATAGTCCTGATCGGGCAGTACAAATAAGGCGATATTATTATTCTTTTCCGTCTATACTTCTCTTTCGCTATGTTTTATTGGCTTGCTGAAATGGGACATACATACCCTAAGCGTATCTTAGTCTTTTGTTTGAGTAATGTCCATTATAATTATCGGTGGCCCGTGAAGCCCGCACTGGCAACTCCATTATTGTTTTCTTCGTTCGTGTAATACATTCTGTCAACAGAGCACTTCAATATGTGAGCCCGATACCTTTTAAGACCTTAACTTCTCCGCTTTCTCTGATTTAGGTTGGGAAATCAGGAAAATCTTTGTCTCAAATAAATGTGTTGATAGTAGGTCTTCTTCGAGTAATAATTTTCAAGATGTATATCTCGTGGGAATTTGGTATTATGTTACATGTTAGAATGTTAAGTACCATTATCACAAGTGGGAAATGATCAAGTCTTCACTTGACTAATCAACAAATCAATCAACTTACTTTTTCTTATGTATCTCTTGATGTGATATTGGAAATAGGTACATACATATATTATGATAGAAAAAATCTTTTTTTTTAAGATTCTGGGTTTAACAACCCCAATATGAATGAGAACTTCTCAACTTTTATATTCAAAGTTTCATAAAACAGTCTTCAGATATCTCCTCCCCCTGATTTCTTCCTTCTCTCCAAATTACTTTCCTCATTATTATTTCCCTCTTCTCTCTCTCTTTCTCTATTTCTTTTCCTTTCATGTATTCTTCCCTTTGTCTTTCCCTTCACTCCCTCTCTATTTCCCTCTTACTTTATTTCCTTCGATTTCTCCCTGATAAGGAAAGCAATGATTTCACCTATCTCTTTCTACTCTTTCCTTCTTTTCATTGACTTCCTCCCCTTTCATTTGGTTATCAGTTATCACATTCTTGTTGCTCACTAGTGACATGTGGCGTCACGGCTGCGTGTTTCAAAATAAGCATACCCAATGTAAGGGCAGCATCCAAGCTAAGGCCCGAGGCATAACCCTACATTTATTTTTTCTAGCCCTACTCTACAGAATGAGGCATTGCCTGAATTAGACACCACCGCAATTGAGCGCGCGATAAGCTCAATGGTTAAGCAATCGCTTGCCATGCGGAATGTCCTGGGTTCAATTCCCCGAGGCGACAAAAAAATTGTATTCTAAATTTGGTTACAGTTGTTTGTAAGGGATGTCTTCCGGTGCGCTCATGTTGACCCAGCACCTAAATGGGAAGTACTGTTTCACCATAGAGGGTAGGCATACTACGGGATGGGCAAGCTACAACACAGACCACAAGCTACAGTAGCTCCTTCTGTTTGGCTACGAAATTAAAAAGGCTGTGAAACCCTCATCTTTAAAATAAAAATAAAAGATATGCCAATACCATATCAGCGAGCATTAGAATCGCATGTAATGCAGCTATGTATATTTCGTTATTTTCCTAAAATATTTCATTAATTCCCTTTTGTTTTTATTTCCATTTTCTTTTTCTCATTTTCCTTTACAGCTTGGTTCATTATCGTTTTAGAACTTTACTATCTTCCCCTTCTAAATGTCTTTTTCATATTCTCACTTATTTTTCTTTCTCCTATTCTCTTTCCTACTTTTGTTAATTTTTTTAGCGCGTCCGAATATCTCTCTTCTTCTCTGTTTCATTATACCTCTTCTTTTCACCCATCTTTTCCTCTTTCCTTTTTTCGCTATCTCTCTACAGCGCACTACGATTTACATAACATTCTTTTCACAATTCTTTTTTCTCTCTTACTGTTTATTTTTAACCATCTCCCTTACACCTCTACCTCCTCTCATTAACCTCTATTCTTCTCCGTAGTTGTTCTTTTTTTAATCTCCAGAGTCCATGAACTACTTCTGTCGGATCTCTAATATTTCCTTTTCTTTACTTAACCTCCCACGTCCATTAACTACTCGTCTCATTATTCGCAGCTGTTGGTTTTATTATTAGTTCCACTTAAAGGGTCGGATTTCATGTTCCTGTGAGCACTGCTACAATCTCATGGTTCTTTTTGCCATGGTTTTGTTACGATTATCTTTTATGACATGCTTGAGACAGACGTTACGTTTTGACACTTGTGCTATATCTTCTTCAGAGAGATATAATAGAGAGAGAAAAAGATGAGAAGACAAAGAGGAAAACGAGACAAATGATGAGAGTAAAGGTGGGGAGAGAGATAGTGAGAGGAAGAAATGAGATGGAAGGAAAAAGAGAAAGATAATTAAGAGACCAGATGTAGAAGGAAGATATTTATCTATTTATAAAGAAATGTTGAATTTTAAGTAAAGAGCCCGAGAGAGATGTTTAACGTTCCCCAATTCTGCATAGTTTAGTATAAAATGTTGTTAGTTTCTCAACTTTATCTGAAGTGGATTTTTCCATAGTTTTTCTATGTAAACAAACAACATGTCCTTTTAATTTGATATAATAAAATTAATCATCAGTTATTTTATTTTACGGTCTCGCGCTACATTTAACTCTAAATTTAGCCGTTCTCATTTCTGTCAATTTTTTAATTCATAATGACGTTTCGTGTTATCAAAAAATTAAAAACAAGTCAACTGAAGTTAAATTATATTTCAAAATGATTTTTTAGGGACTGTGTTTTTTAAGACACTTGTGAAACTCGCTCGAAATTAATAAAATTAAAAGATCGTGTTTACTTTGACAAGAGAACGAAGTCCTTGGAGTGTTTCCCTGTGCAAACAAAACCTCAATCACATTTTTGTAAAAGTCATGACACTCTGACTTCTAAGTGAACTGGGAAATTATCTTGGAACATTTGTAGCACATTGCATAACTCAAAGAAGTGAGGCGTGCATATGTTCCCATTTAATACAACTGGACAAAGGAGAGTATTGAATGAGAAATTTCGGACCTTTATGTTCCATCAGCCATGGGATCCGTCCAACAAGAAAAGTGAGAAGTTGTGATAGCTGAGTCGTCACCGTGTACACTCAGTAGGTACATCAGATTGCATAAATGCACACCCTCCCTATTCAAAGGATCTAAACCAGGTGTGCACAAACTCAATGAGGCCGCGGGCCACATTTTGCCATAAATATCTGGCCGCGGGCCGCACCTAGTTTTAAGGCAAAAATAGGTTAGGTTTCTATGATGGGTAGGAACCAATGCTAGAATTGTAAGGAATGATGTCAAATAATAAGCCGAAATTTCGATATTAATAAACAATAATTCTTTATTAATGTATATTATCTCGGAAGATAAATACAGTTTCATACCTGTACCTTACAAAGAACATCAATGTGATGAGAGTGGATTTGTGTTTTCCCTTTGATTATTCTGTCAATATTGGGTTCGATGTTTGAAATGGTCACCCTCAAATATGATTCCAAATGTTCGTCTGTGAGGCGAGAGCGGAAGAAGATTTTATGTGTTTCATAGCGGAAAATAGTTGTTCACAGGAGTAGGTACTCCCAAACAATAATTTTTTTATGAACTATTCAATTTCAAGATTTTTTTTTTTCAAAATAAAATATTGCACTCATCTTTGATTATCTTCTTAATTTATTATTTATCCAATTTAAATAAAAAATCAAATTGAGATCGCGGGCCGCACAAAATGGTCTCGCGGGCCGCAGGTTGTGCACGCATGATCTAAACCTTTTTACGTTCGTGCTACTCTGTTCTAATTCTATAGGCGGCATTCCATTCAGGCAACATGTAGCATGCAACAATGAATCATGATATTTCCACTATTAGAAGTCACAGAGTAATTCACTTCCCAAAATGAGTCTTTGTAACCTTATTGTGTTCTAAATAATATAATGCATTAATTATTTGATACCTATTTATTTTGACTTGAAACGTGCTTCAGACAACAATTGTTGTATGTCGCTTGAAGTGGAATCCCACGTTAATACACCAATTAATTAAATAGAGCTACTCGTGTCTAATTAAAAGTACTAATTAGAGTAGTTAACTTAATTAGGAGGAAACTGTTCCAGGAAAACTCTACCAGCTTGAGCGGGAGCAGAATTTTTGATTGATTATGATTAAGTGTGTTTGTTTCTATTTTTCAAAAAGTTGCTTCTCCTCTTGATGAAACTTTTTTTGCGGGAAAATGTTGTTCAGTTGTAGGTATTTTGTTTGAGTTGGAAACGAGGACCACTAAAGGAAATTGCTCACTCACTGATGACTGTGTTACAAGATGAAATATCCGGATGGTCCATTGTAGATGTGCATTTTATGAGGATTTTTTGAAAACACCGCTGTGACGAAAGCACGGTGACAAAGTGCCGGGTTTTTTTATATCATCATAGGGTGGCGTCATCGTGAACGATGGTAGCCAGATAGTGGAGGAATGACTCAGCACTTTTACCGCTGTCTTTACAAGGAGGCTAATAATTGACAAGGGCCACCAGAACCAAGCCAATGCTGGTCTACTCCTTGTTTATAGTCCCCCAGCCAGAGGTTTTTTATAGCCACTCCTAAATTTAAAAATATTTCTTTTTACCTCATAAATTATTTAGAATAATAATGTTTTTGTTGGATAAGAGAATAATTTTAAATCGGTGTTCATTTTGTACAACCACAATCATTCGTCATTCGTGGTTGCATTTAATCACATCCCTTCCACTATTAATTGTAATTCTCCTAAAGTATAAGTACCAGCACCCATCTGTTGTGTTGTAGGTTACTTGCTGGTTTTTCGCCAAGTTTTTGATGAATTACTTTTAAAAGAAAGTTTAGCAAGTTTTCCCCTCTCCCTGTGGGAAGAACTTCAAATATGGTGTTATTAACGGAGGAATAATCTTCAGGAAAAATTAAATTTTGTGATTTATCTGCAGTATTTCCTCTTTGAAAAGAGTTTGCACAATATTTAATGCAGGAATTCATATAATTGCTAAATTATAAATGAGTGAGTCTCTGGTGTGATTTTTTATTTTTCCTTTTAATCTTGAGGTTTTGAGAGCGGTCCAAGACTATAGTTCTGTTCTCGTCAGTCAGACATCATTCAGTACCTCTTAAAGTTACTGAATAAATTCAATGTGTAAATTTTGTTGTTCATTAAAATTAAAAATAAATTGAAAGGATTTACCAATATTTTATTTAATCCATAGTATTGGACAATGCTTTTTTTATTTCTTTCTTTCTTCTCAACTATGTTTTTCATGATAATAATGAAAACTCAACAGGTCAAGGTGTGGCGTTACAAGTAATATTGTTTTAGATCTTCTCCATACTTTAGCGGGTTTTCTTCAGTTTTTTATTATATGTATTGTACTAGCGGGCTGTCGCCCGCTTTGCGGGCCGAGGGTATGGCCGTGAAAGCAAAAAATCCTTTTTCGCCAATGGCAGGTGTTGTAGTGGGAATTTCGAAAAATCCCGTCTTATTGCACATCTAGACTATAAGACAAAGCTACCTACCAAATTTCAGCTTCCTAGGCCTTACCAGTTCGGAGAAACAGTGATGAATTAGTGAGTGAGTCAGTCAGTCAGTAAGTGAAACTCTCTTATATAAGTATAGATTGAACCCATAAACGAATCTTTATTTAAACTGCTAACCAAAAGGGACTCTTGCCATACGCCGTCAGTATAAATAAGTTAGATATTTGAAATTATGAATTGTACTTCACCCCAAAATCGAAGGCCCAAAAATTCCGTTCGCGTATTTCGCTAGAAAGATGCAAAGTTGGTGCCAAGACTTCCGCAGTGGCTGACGAGATGAGATGAAAGAAAACGTGGAAGATTGAAACATAATTAGATTTGCTCTTCTTTCGGATGATATTTTCCGACTTAAACGATATCTAATAACTTTTTCTCTTTTAAAATGTGAGTTCTTAATTCAGAAATGACAGCGATGGAATCTCACTGAGATAAGGTGAAAGTAAATTATCCCCTTTAGTCCTTGAATTTCCGCTTTTTTACAATCAACAATTGAACGTTAACTACAGAACTTTGACAAATCAGTATTGCTTTTTTACTACGAGCTTGAGAAAACACATACCCACATACTAGCACCGTTCTTTCTGTCACTGTGGACTATTTGTGACACCTATACCTACTGGAATCGAACCCTGGATCTATTGATCAGCGAAAAACACCTGACCAATGACTTTCTCGCGCTTCTTATTCTTTTTGAGGTGGGTGGAAAAGGATGTGACGAGATTTATTTTTTGTGAAAATATTTTATTCACTTGTTTTTATTTTATTTTTAATTGTCCTTAAAATTGTCCTTAAAATAGGGAATATCATTTTTGTATTTTTAATTTTGTTTCTTCTTTATTGTTGTACGTTCTGGTTGTGTACTTTATGTCTGGATATGCACTTACTATATTTATATGAATCTATATTATTATTTTTAAGATCTTGCTGGGTACCCTATCGTAGTGTAGTGCTATAGAAATATAATTTCCATCCACACCTTTCTATGAATTACTTTTTGTAATAGTGACCCAGATCTTCTTCTAAGAATATTATTATTAAAAATGAAGGAATTAAATTTCTCAGGAAGCACAAGCCAAGGCCTCAACTGACTTTTGCTCCAAATTCTTTTCATTTCCAAGGAAATTCCTGATTCTGAATACTTTTACTGCCTGCAAACACCAGTGCTTTAATTTCCTCCGCTCTCTTTACTCTTGACACCCCAAAAAAAAGTAAACAACAAGTTCACAATTTTTTGTTGTGTTTTGTCAAAGGGTGTGAATTTACTTTCTTTCCGTTGAAAAATTTCGTTGTTTAAAAACTTTCAACAATATTAATTCTTGAAGGGGCAGAATGACTTCTTTTTTCGGATTATATGTTTATTTTCACTTACTTCAACAAAAGGCTACTCTTTTCATTTATTAAATGGCATTGGACTTGATATTCCGTATTATTTATATATTTTTTATATAAAATATCCACCGTAATAACTTCCTGAGTAATACAGTCAGAGCGATCAAAATTGACCACTTCGAAATCTAAATTGGAATAACAAGAGGTGCGTTTAGAAACTCGCTCTATACTAATTTTTTCACTTTGAATTTCCTGCACGAACATCATAATAGCTCCGTGAAGTTGGCTCGCCCCTAAAACCAATATGAAAACTTTATTAGTCAAAAGTTTGTACTCACTTTGTACTCCTTTGTACCAAAAATTATTTCGCTTGAACCCCTACCGTTTACGAGTTATGAGGGTTGCAAAATGGGCGAGCCAGCTTCACGTGAAGTTGGCTCGCCCCTAAAACCGATATGAACGGTTTATATCTCATAAGTTTGTACTCGGTTTGTACTCCTTTGTACCAACTTTATTTTTTCTCTACGACCTACCGTTATCGAGATATTGCAAAAACAAAACTGGCAAATTTTCAAGGTCACTCATTTTTTTCTTCGATTCGATTGTACTCGGTTTGTTACTCCTTTGTACCGTTTATATTTTTTGTCTGTGACCAACCGTTCTCGAGATATTCAGGTTGCTAGATGGGCGAGCCAGCTTCACGTGAAGTTGGCTCGCCCCTAAAACCGATATGAACGGTTTATGTCTCATAAGTTTGTACTCGGTTTGTACTCCTTTGTACCAACTTTCTTTTTTCTCTACGACTTACAGTTCTCGAGATATTGCAAAAAGAAAACTGGCAAATTTTCAAGGTCACTCATTTTTTTCTTCGATTCGATTGTACTCGGTTTGTACTCTTTTGTACCGTTTATATTTTTTGTCTATGACCAACCGTTCTCGAGATATTGAGAAAAATAGATGTGACAAAACGCAAGTAAGCATTGTGCGTTCTGAAAGCACCTGCGACAATTTCTCATAAAGGAACATCGCTATGTCATGAGGGGTGCGTTCAAAGCCAAGCATTCGATTTTGTTTTCCTTATGTAATAATTGTAATACTTTTAATAGATTGAGTATACATGTAAATACTTATCTTCCATACATTTTTGATCGTGTGTAGCCTCGCGGTTACCCATTTATGAGGACTTTAGTGCTTGGGGAAAATCAAAGTAAACTCGCAATATCTCTGGAACTAAATGGGTACAAACGACGAAATTTTGCCAATCGTTTTAATATATCAATACACATCTTCCATATAAATTTCATCGTTTGTACCCTCACGGTTACCTATTAATGAAGACTCTGATTGATGCGATTTTTAAAAGTAAAACCGCAATATCTCTGAAACTAAATTGTATTGTAAAAAAACTGAAACAAATTCATCGTTTGTACCCTCACGGTTACCTATTAATGAAAACTCTAGTTGATGCGGTTTTTAAAAGTAAACCCGCAATATCTCTGGAACTAAATGGGTACAAACGACGAAATTTGGACAATCGATTGAATATATTAAAACACATCTTCCATATAAATTTCATCGTTTGTACCCTATCGGTTACCTATTAATGAAGACTCTAGTTGATGCGGTTTTTAAAAGTAAACCCGCAATATCTCCAGAACTAAAAGAGTACAAACGACGAAATTTGGCCAATCGATTAAATATATTAATACACATCTTTTATATAAATTTCATCGTTTTTACCTTCACGGTTACCTATTAATGAAGACTCTAGTTGATGCGGTTTTTAAAAGTAAACCCGCAATATCTCTGGAACCAAATGGGTACAAACGACGAAACTTAGCCAATCGATTACCTTGATTAGTACTTACCTTCCATATAATTTTCATTGTTTGTACTCCTACCGTTCTCGAGATATTGAGGAAAATAGATGAGAAAAACGCAAGAAAGCATTGTGCGTTTTGAATGTATGTAATTTTAGGTATTTCAAACAAAATTTTAGAGAAAATAGTCAAAAATATACGTTTTTGGTTCCAAAAAAATTTCCGTACCGCCAACAGGAAAGCCACAAAGGCTCCTTCAAAAAGATTGCATAACTTGGATATATGAAGGGGTTTTTGAAAAACAAAAGTTGATTTCAATAGCTCTCAAGTAACGATTTTTTTTTTTTTTTTCTTTTTTTTCTTTTCCAAGTAACGATTGAGCATGGACTAACACAGATTTTTGATGCTTGCATTTTTGCCAGGTTTTTATACCTTTGAAAGTTCGAGGTAGACCAAAATAGACATTTTTGATAAGAAATGGACAGAATAAAATAATATGTTGATGTTTTTATGCCAATTTGGGATAAATTTTCGCAAAATCTGCCTTATATCGTTGATTTTTTTGAAATCGCATGCATACTTTTTGATAACCCAGGTTATTCTTAACCCAGTTGTGTGTCAAAAGTGTGTTCCGTTAAAAAGTAATCCTTTATGTAAAATGACAGAAAATGAACGAGAGCAGCTTATCTTACAATTCACTTGATCTATCGATAGCACTTTAGTTCATTCAAATCGGACGTACGGTTCGAAAGATAAGTTCATTCGATTTCTGAAAACATCCAAAATCTCAGATCGAGTCGAATCTTAAAAAAACATGTCGTGATATAACATTTTCTTTAAGGATTTTTTTCAAATTTGAACTGAAGATAGCCAATGGTGAATAAAGCCTTACCAAGCATTTGGAACCACTTGTTCGCATACTCAGCGAAAGTTGAAGGGGTATTTTATCATATTTGACATTTTGCCTTCAATTCTCATCAAGTATGTAATTTTAGGTATTTCAAACAAAATTTTAGTACCCATTTGGTTCCAAAGATATTGCATACTTTCTCTGATGTACCGCAAAAACTAAAGTCCTCGTAAATGGGTAACCACGTGGGAACAAACGATGAAAATTATATGGAAGGTAAGTACTAATCAAGGTAATCGAATGGCTAAGTTTCGTCGTTTGTACCCATTTGGTTCCAGAGCTATTGCATATCTTCTCTGCTGTACCGCAAAAATTAAAGTCCTCGTAAATGGGTAACCACGTGGGTACAAACGATGAAAATTATATGGAAGGTGAGTACTAATCAAGGTAATCGATTGGCTAAATTTCGTCGTTTGTACCCATTTGGTTCCAGAGATATTGCATACTTTCTCTGATGTACCGCAAAAACTAAAGTCCTCGTAAATGGGTAACCACGTGGGTACAAACGATGAAAATTATATGGAAGGTAAGTACTAATACATTCAATCGATTAGCTAATCGAGAAATTATCCACTGCAGCACTGGCTTGTTCAATCTACTCAAATTATTTCATAAGAAAAACAAAATCGAGTACATGTCTTTGAACGCACCCCTCTTCGAATAACGATGCTCCTTTTCAAGGAATTTGTGTAGGTGCATTCAAAACGCACAATGCTTTCTTGCGTTTTTCTATTTTCCTCATTATCTCGAGAACGGTAGGAGTACAAACAATGAAAAATATATGGAAGGTAAGTACTAATCGAGGTAATTGATTGGCTAAATTTCGTCGTTTGTACCCATTTGGTTCCAGAGATATTGTATATTTTCTCTGATGTACCGCAAAAACTAAAGTCCTCGTAAATAGGTAACCACGTGGGTACAAACGATGAAAATTTTATGAAAGGTAATTCTTAATCAAGGTATTCGATTGGCTAAATTTCGTTGTTTGTACCCATTAAGTTCCAGAGATATTGCGGGTTTACTTTTAAAAACCGCATCAACTAGTCTTCATTAATAGGTAACCGTGAAGGTACAAACGATGAAATTTATATGGAAGATGTGTTTTAATATATTCAATCGATTGGCCAAATTTCGTCGTTTGTACCCATTTTATTCCAGAGATATTGCGGGTTTACTTTTAAAAACCGCATCAACTAGAGTCTTCATTAATAGGTAACCGTGAAGGTACAAACGATGAAATTTATATGGAAGATGTGTATTGATATATTAAAACGATTGGCAAAATTTCGTCGTTTGTACCCATTTAGTTCCAGAGATATTGCGAGTTTACTTTGATTTTCCCCAAGCACTAAAGTCCTCATAAATGGGTAACAGCGAGGCTACACACGATAAAAAATGTATGGAAGATAAGTATTTATATGTATACTCAATCTATTAAAAGTATTACATAAGGAAAACAAAATCGAATACTTGGCTTTGAACGCACCCCTCATGACATAGCGATGTTCCTCTATGAGAAATTGTCGCAGGTGCTTTCAGAACGCACAATGCTTACTTGCGTTTTGTCACATCTATTTTTCTCAATATCTCGAGAACGGTTGGTCACAGACAAAAAATATAAATGGTACAAAGGAGTACAAACCGAGTACAAACTTATGAGACATAAACCGTTCATATCGGTTTTAGGGGCGAGCCAACTTCACGTGAAGCTGGCTCGCCCATCTAGCAACCTGAATATCTCGAGAACGGTTGGTCACAGACAAAAAATATAAACGGTACAAAGGAGTACAAACCGAGTACAATCGAATCGAAGAAAAAAATGAGTGACCTTGAAAATTTGCCAATTTTGTTTTTGCAATATCTCGATAACGGTAGGTCGTAGAGAAAAAAGAAAGTTGGTACAAAGGAGTACAAACCGAGTACAAACTTATGAGACATAAACCGTTCATATCGGTTTTAGGGACGAGCCAACTTCACGTGAAGCTGGCTCGCCCATTTTGCAACCCTTATAACTCGTAAACGGTAGGGGTACAAGCGAAATAATTTTTGGTACAAAGGAGTACAAAGTGAGTACAAACTTTTGACTAATAAAGTTTTCATATTGGTTTTAGGGGCGAGCCAACTTCACGGAGCTCATCATAATATTACTTGGTCTCCACTCACTCCAGGAGTTCTGCCAAAACGCCCTACGTTTTCATATTTTTCTTTCCAAAATTTCTGAACCTAACCTTTTTTTTCCATTCTCTTCTCTCTCTCTCTTTTCCTCAAAATTATTTCCAATTAACAGAAGAACGTGGAAACTTTTAATTTTAACTGGAGAGCATGTTTTCTTTGTAACTAATTGTACCGTTTGCTTTCATGTCTGTCTAATTGGTTAACAAACGTAATTATCTTTAAAAAATTATCGCCCATTTGTCAGTTTCACGCTGAGACGTGACTGCTCTAACGGTTCTTATGACATGGATCGCTTCGCTTTTCTTATTGGCAAAGGTTTGGAGGAAAAAAGGTTAGGCAGCCAAAAAATACCGTAAAATGATCCTAATTACAATAAATAGTTGTACCTAATTTTAGAATACAAATTATGGCGGCTCTCTGTTAATTTTAAACGACCCCTAGCGAGGCTCTAATGTCAAAATTTATTAAAAAAATAACACCGACCTCATTAGCTTGATCGATAGCACGCTGGACTTGTGACCTAGGAGTCGGTGGTTCAAGTCCCGGTTTTAGCGTTAGCAAATATGTTATATATTTTTTATATACATATATAACTCTTCATAGCCATCCCTGAAGAATATCGGTAGCCTTCACAGCTGCCCTGAGATGTCCTAGGTCCTGAGAGGAACCAGAGCTACAATAATTTTATAATTTAATTTATTTATTTATTTTTAAGTGCAATACAAAACAGATGTATGTCAATTACAATGAAATTTGACATACACCCAATTACATTATAATACACTGTTAAGAAGGTGATAGAAGAAGAATGATAATAATCAAATAAAATAAATAATGGGTGAAATACAATATATATAAATTAAAGAATTTCATTTGCCATTCTAACTATATAAAAAAAAACAGTTTACTTTTATACATCAAAATTATCACATATACCTTTTTTTAAAAAAATTAGAGAAGTTTAACCAATGTTAATTCTTTCATCACATCAGAAAATTTCATTATGTTTTGGCTAAAGTCAAAATCAATAGCATTAATTGCCAGTTTGTTACATGTAAACATGAACCTATTCAAAGGGATTAATGGGGAAAGATTGCCTAGATTAGGATAAAAAGGAGGCTTTTTCCGTGATCGAATATTTGGAATGTTAAAACATATCATTTGCTGGAGATATGTACTATCAATTATATTGTTTAACAATTTGTAAATAAACAGAACTTCTTTATATTTACGCCTTTGTTCTAATGTGGCCATGTTATACATTTTTAATGATTCATTATAATGTAAAGAGTGTCCAAATAGTTTGTAAGTTAACTTTCTAAAAAACAATCTTTGTACAACATCAATTTTGTCACAGTTGGTGATGCCTAGATCACCCCAAACCTCAGAACAATATTCGAGTTTGGAACGGACTAAAGAATTGTATAATGTAATGTTGCTCCGCGGTAGTAGGAAACCCCTTGAAACCCAACTAATGACAGATGATGTTCTCCTGGCTTTAGCAACAATTGTATCAACATGATCATTAAAAAGAAGCTTACTATCAAAGCAGACTCCTAGATCAGTATGCACTGATTTCCTAGCTATCACAACATTATCAATTTTATAGTTATAGGTTATCTGTAGTTTTTTACGTGTGTATGTAACCGCATAGATCTTGTCTTTGTTATATTGCATACCATTATCAATACACCATTTTGAAATTAAATTGATGTCTCTTTGCAACAAAACAGCATCTTCAACAGAGTTAATTTCACGTGCAATTTTAAGGTCGTCTGCAAAGAGGCCAAAATGACTGTTGATGCTATTTTTAACATCATCAAAAAATAAAATAAATAATAAAGGGCCAAAATTAGACCCTTGAGGGACCCCACAAGGTGAAAAAAATGTGTTAGAATAAAATTTACCAACTTTAACCCGAAATTGTCTATTCTCTAAGTAACTCTTAATAAATTCTAAATATATGGGGGAAAGACCAAATTTACCAAGTTTTTGTATAAGTAGTTTATGGTTTACAATATCAAAAGCTGAAGACAGGTCAAAATAAATAACATCTACTTGCCTTCTATTTAAAACTATGGGTGAAACAAACTGAAGAAAAGATATCAGATTGGTTACAGTTGATCGACCGGAAAGGAAACCGTGTTGATTAGGGCTTAAAGTCGACTTGACATAAAATGTAAGATGTTTGACAATTATTTTTTCGAATATTTTAGAAAAAACACATAGCAAAGATATAGGTCTAAAGTTAGTCACAAGTGATAAGTTACCTTTTTTAGGTACAGGAACAGTTTTGGCAATTTTCCAACTACTTGGGAAAGTACCCTTAGAAAGACAGAGGTTAAACAGTCTACATAATACAGGTGCAATAATATGCATACAACCCTTGATAATAAATGATGGAATTCCATCAGGTCCGCAAGTTAAAGAGGGCTTTAAAGATTTGATTGAGTTTATAACATCATTGATAGCAATACATGGAGGTAAAATCAAAGGTTGATGACCTACATCAGTGTCATTAAAAAAATTGATTTTCTTAGCTAAATCACTACCTTTCTCATAAACAGAGGAAAAATGAGACGCAAACTTATCAGGTACAAGAGTAGGATCTACAATTTGACTATTTTCAACAATATTTATCTCATGAACATCTTTATATTGTAATTTAACAAAACGCCAAAATGATTTGGGATTAAAGACTAAGTTACTCTCAACACGTCTATTATTGGCTCGTCTATCACGAGCAAGGAGCTTCTTACAAAGCCTTCTAAAGTGACAAAAAGAAGATATGAAAAAAACTATTGTTTGGTTTTTTCTTCAACTTTTTATGAAAATTTTCCTTTTTGTGTAATGCTACTATGAGTGAACGAGAAAACCAAGTGGGATACTTAGAGGGTTTAACTGTAATAAAAGGTACATTAGTATCAATAGCATTATTAATAGTATCTGTTAAGTCAGATACAATTTCATCAATAGAATCAGAAGTACTATACTTATGCCTAGTCACATAGTTATATAGACTAAAATAGTCACCTTTAGAGAAGTTCGGTTTGGTGAATGATTCAAAATGGTCACTGAATACATGACATGGAATAGAAACAATAGTCAGAAGGCCCGGATGTTGATGATCAACATTGACCAGGGTATCATATGACCTGTGAATTTCTAATTCTTCATTAAAATTAGTAAGCACAAGGTCAAGTAAGTTATCGGTAGGATTGATTTTAACATTATTTCTTTGTTCTAAATTGAGAATAGACGATAAAGAATACAACAATTCTGATCTCTTTTTTATATAATAATCAGTGCTACCACTGACTCCCAATTGCCAGTCAAAACCAGGAACATTGAAGTCACCCAATAAGATAACTTTAAATGACAGAAAGTCAATATTGGCCTCTAAAAAATCACAATATTGCTGAAAAGTATTAACTGACACATGAGAGGCAAAATAATGATTTCCAATGAGAATAGTACATTCAGAGTTTAGTTTTATCTGTAACCAGACACATTCAATATTACCAAAATCAAGATCAAAACGTCTAAATACTTTCAAAGATTTTTTTACAGAAATGAGACAACCACCACCCATTGTGAGGTTAGGTGTGTATACTCTATCTTTTCTGTATACATAATAGTCATTAGTAAAGTAGCTGTAGCTATTATGATGGGAGTCCAACCACGTTTCTGTTAAACAGATAACATCAAAATCGCAACCAATAATATTAGAATAAAAAACTGAACTCTTGGTCCTAAGACCCCTACAATTCTGGTAGTATATACTCAAATCCATTATAAAAGTGTTTGTAATTAAAAGGTTGTAAGTACAAAAAAGAGACCATTATTTAGTTTGCTCATTTACATCGAGCAAAGTTTCAGGTAGCAATCGTCCATGAAAACATTTCATTAGACAACCATCTGGCCATATGTCCTCATTATCCACCTTAGAGAACTCTGAAGACAGGACCTCAACATGAAATGAGGAATACAGGTCCAAGTGTCGTGTTTTGAGCTTGGACACTTTCAGATGAGACAAGGGAGAAGAAGAACATGCGTCTTGAACCATTTTTTCTATATCTTGAGAAGACACAGAAGGATCAAATCTTGAAACAAATAAAGCAGAAGTTTTTTTCGCAACCTTAGGTTTGACCATAGGGAGCGACAGACCACCATTGCCTGGAGCAGAAGATCTTTTCCCGATCTTGAGTGGTTCACTGCTATTGGTTTGACGAGCACCAACACTATTTCCATAATTGCGAGCATCACCAGTGTTACCACGTTTGGGACGCCTCTTAACAGTGATCCACTCATTACTGGAAGCATCCTGAGCAGGGGAATTGACAGTTTGCTTACTCCGTGAAGAAAGTGCTGGAAACTGAGATGGAGCTGGAGAGAGAGGAACTTGGTTGTTAGACTGAACAGATGAACCACTGGCAGCAACGGTATTATATTGAGGCATTTTCACACGCGCCTTAGTAGCATCAGCTGATGATTGCTGAGCTTTGTTAGACATGGTGTCTGTGCACTGTAGAATCTTCAGTTCCAAACTAGCAATTTTTTCATGTGCCAACAGAAGTTCAATTTTCAAATTTTCATTATCTTTACTAAGTTGTCTATTTGTGACATCTATTGATGAAATTTCAGTTAATATTTCATTTGCCATTGTTTTCATCATTTTTTCTAAATTTGAGTATAAGAAACTAGCATGACTTTTAATGCTGATATTTAAATCAGATAATTTGCTATCCTGCTCTTTTCCAAACTTGAGAAAGGAATCTTGAACAATCTTTAAAACATCAGATTTTTCAGTGGTACTAGTTCCACTCTTCAACATATCAGGGACTAAAGATTTGTTAACAGTTTGATTACTCACGATACAATCGTCACATCTCCACTCATCCTTCATAGATTGAGTCTTTTGCCGCCATGTTGTGGAGGAAACAGAGCAGCTTCCATAGTGGTATCGCTTCTTACAGCCAGCACATCCAGCAAAGTCAGCATTGGCAACTATTTCCAAATTACATTTTCCACAGGTAGACATAACTGGAACATGAGCACTGAAGAGGTACTCATGAGATTAGGGTACCTGGGAGATAGGTATCTCTTGATAATTGTTATCGGAGTTTAAATAGTTATATGTATAAAAATCATACAGATATACAGCACTAAAGAATAACTATTGCTTGAGAACAAAGAAGTTATTAAAGAAACCAATATTTCACTTTTTTTCTCGCGAACTATGCCAGTTAGAAGAAAACTAAAAACACAATTGTAAAGCACTACTTTAGTAGCACAGAACTGTATAGGCTGAAAAGTTTTTACTTAGATTTACTTTACTTACAGTGTACGGTAAGAGCAGAGTACCATATTTGTTTTGAAATATCCATTGCATAAAGTATAAACCATCGTGACCTATCTCAGACTGCATTTCCTAGGCGAGTTTGTCCGCGGAAGTTGTACACCCTCTCGGGTTTTCACCATCCTTAACAGAGATTAACATTGCGGCGATGCATATAAATAACAGCAGGAAATATTAGAAGCTATAATAAATACACAGCGAGACATCATGTAAAATGCTTTCTCTTTATACAGGGTGGGCCAATAGTTTCTCTTAGTACGATTAAAGTATGTAGTTTCAGACTCGATCGATTCGATAAAAATAAAAATAAAAGGAAAAATTGCAATAATTTGTCCTGAAGCAACAATATCCTTATCACTATTTATGTGAGTAGTACAGCAATAGTAAAAGCCTCCATTTTTTTCACACATTACGAAGAGCCTCCATTATAAATTTATAATTCATATTATTTTATTTTAGTATAGCAAGTCTGTCTCCCGTCTTTACTCATACAAGTAATGATTCATTTTGTCGCACGAGATATGTGTAAACGCCGAACCAAAATACAGAGCAGAATTTTTTCCACTCAACCGAGATTCAATCCCGGGTCTTTTTCAATACGCGACTTTGGTTCAAGCCCACTCGGCCACAGTGAGTGCCATTTTCTGAAGTACAATATGCCACCGACCTCAGTAGCTTGATCGATAAGGCGGCAGACTTGTAACCTGGAGGTCGGTGGTTCAAGTCCCGGTTTCAGCAAAAATTTAGTAAAGCGAGTTTGAGTAGTTGTGACATCACGAATGTGATTAACACAAATATGACAAAAAAAAAAGTACAATATGCCTAATTTTTTTCCAGAGATATTCAAATCAAACAGATTTCCCATTTTAGTTCGGTTAGGAAAAGCGTTTGTAGCATGCTACTGTTTAAAACGTTGCCTCAGTAGATAGGTGTTGCTCAATGAACCACCTTGTATTAAAGGGTCCGGTTTAAGCCCGGGGGTTTTCCCCCCCAACAAAAAAATTTTTTAAAAATATTTTTAAAATATATAAATAAATCCAAAAAAAATTAAAAAATAAAGAAAAAAAATAATTTTTTTTTTTTTTAAAAATTGCTTTTTTAAATTGTTCGAAAAAAAAATTGGTTAATTATCACAAGGGGACAAAACATTTCCAAAATAAAAAAATCCTTTTTTTGGAATGAACCATCTTGGTTCCACCAATTTTAAGAGATTAAATTTGGGCGAAATTTCCCCCCGAAAAAAGTATTAAACACCGAGTTTCATTAAATTTTCTCTAAATAAAGGGTAAATTGTTTTTTTGTCGAAAGGTTTTTTTTTAACCCCAGGTTTCCAAAAAAAGTAAAAAAAATTAAATTATTTTGTTTTAAAATATCCTTTTACATTTTTGAAGAACCAAGAAAAGCTCCATTTTTCCTTTACAAAGATTCCTTATATTAAATAAATTTTTAAATTTAGAAAGAAAGGGTTTCCCTCCCCAAAAAAAGTTTCCCTTCGTCCCGGGGTATGAGGAACCCGAACTCCAAAGGGGAAATTTTTTTTGGCGTTTTTTAAATCACGTTTTTTTACCCTTTTGTTTTTAAACTATACCAACAAAATCAATTTTTAAAGACATTATCCAACAATATTAAAATTAGATATTAAAAATCCAATTTTAAGTTCGGAAAGGGTTTTAAGGCATGTTTAAAATTTCCTTCTTTTTTTCGTTTATGGTTTGTTTGAAATTGTATAGTTACTCTGAACCCACAATGTAACTTGGGTTTAAATATGGAAGTCCTGAAAAAAAAAATTCTTACATTAAATATGAGGATAAAGTAATTTAATCCCCATTTCCTGTGGCAATGGTTTTTTCTTTCGAACTACTATTCGTAACTTTGGTGTAAATTCGACTTCATTCATAATTAACAATTTAAACAAAATAAGTCCCTTGCCTACACTACCAAAATTTATTATCACAAAAAAAGGAAAGGTTTCCATTTTGGGGTCTTTTATAGAAAATCTTTTTTGGATTCAAAGCGTTTTCTTTGCCCCTTTTATCTTTATTTCTGCCCCTTCCCAAAAACAAATTATTATTATTAAGCTTTTTCCTTTTTTTTTCCTTTTTCCTCCATCTTTACCACTTTATTTTACAATCTTTTTATTTTATTTGCTAGATTTGCCTTCCCTTGTTTAATTTTCCCCTCTTCATTTTTCCTCCTATGTTGGACCCGACTTCCTCCAAAAACCCTTTCCTATCCCCTCCCTTTTTCTTGCTTTCCCGCTATCCTTCCCGTCCTACTCGCCTTTTCTCCCAAATTTTCCCAAAAGTTTCTTCTTCAGAAAATTTTTCCTCGGGTTCTTTCCCCCTTGACTTTTATTTTCTTAAAATTTTAAACTCCTCTTTTTTTTTTATTTAGTTAGCTTCTTGTTTTTTAAAAAATTTTTTGCACTTTTTCATCAAAAAATCTTTTTTTAATTACCCCAAAACTTTCCTTTTCCCAAAACAAAAAATACTTATTTTCTTACCATTTTATTTTCCTCCTTTTAAAAAATTTTCTTAATTTTTACCCTAAAATAACGGACACTACATTTTTTTCCATTTGGTTAAAGGTTAAAAATTTAAAAGGGTTTTTTCTCTAATATCCAGGTTTCAAATATACATTTTCCCGTTGTAAATTTTTGAAATTCCATTATTAAATTTTAAACCAAAACGGAATTACCAGGTTTTTTTTTATTTCCCCGTTTAAAAGATCCTGATGATTAAACACCCCCTTTTGACGTTAAAACCCAAAGTCTTTTAAATGAAACCTTAATCCTTTCGGGCCAGCCCCTGCAAACCTTTTCCTACGGAATTTTTTGATTTATTTAAATTTAAGGTTTTAAAAGGAAAGACACTTTTTTTTTTTACTTCCCTTTATTATCTAATTTTTTGTAGCCAAGATTTTTACATAATAAACTGAAAAAGATGGAAAATTACACAATTCCTAAAAAAGGACCCCTTGTTTGAAAATTTTCAAAAAAATTACCTCTTTATTCCGATTCCATATTTGTATTTGGGGGAAATTGGTGTAAACCCCGGAGCAGAAAATTTGGCCCCTTCCGGCCCATTTGTTATTAAAAATTTTTAAATTAATTTGGGAAATTAATATAATTAACGAATTTGTTGTTTGTATATTCTTCCCCTTTGATACCACGGGTACCCCCCGTAAATTTTTTAACTTGGTTTTTTATTTAATAAAACTAAATGATCAAAACCAACCAAACAAAAAAAAATATTTTATTAATTTAATAAGACAAAAAAGGAAGAAAACAAAATCTAATACAATTTTTGGTACCTTCAACGTTTTCATCCTCGAATTACTCCCCTTCCCATTCTCTACAACCCTTTTTCCCCGGGGCCCCCTTTCCCTTTCTTTTTTTCCCATCTTCCATTTCTTTTTAAAATTTTTGGTTCACTTTTACAAACCTGTTCCTAACCCCTTTTTTTGTTCTTCTTTTCTTTTTTTTCTATTTAATTTCCTTTTAATTCCCTTCAATTTCCCTTTTTTTCTTCCCCCTTTTGCTTCTCTTTTCTTCTTTCCTCTTTTATTCGCCCCTTTTTTTCTTATTTTCCTTTTCTTCTTCCCCTTTTTTATTTTTTTTTTTTTTTTCTTTTTAATGGGTTTTTTTTCCCCCTTTAAAACCTTTTTCCCTCCCCTTTTTTCCTTCTTTTTCTTTTTTCCCTTTTTAATCCTTCCCTTTTTTCCCCCCTTTATGTTTCTCTTTATCCTTTCCTCCCAAATTTTCGCCCTTTTTTCCTTTGTTTTTTTTTTGGTTTCCGTCCCTTTTTAAATGGGGTTGTTCGTCTATTTTCTATTTGCCCCCCCGCCCCTTAGGTTGCGGGGTTTTTTTCCTGTGTCCCTTTTTCTTCCGCCAAATTTCCCCCCCTTTTTCCTCTTAAACTTCCTCGTTGGGTCCTCATCCCAAAATGAATTTTCCCATTTTTCCCCTTTCCCCCCTAGACTTCCTCAAAAAAAATAGCTTTCTCCCCTCACTTTTTTAAACCCCCCCTGCTTTTTCTTGAACTCACTCTCTCTTTTAACATTTTTTTTTTTATTTTTTCCGGTTTCAAAATTATGGATTCTAATTCCAAAGGCTCATGTGAGACGGTTAGAGGAGGGTACTTCAATCCGACGGAACAGTTCCTCGACGGTTTTGCAACCAAGTGAAAAATTGTATAGAAAGGTTTTTCCATTTCCTCCAATTGGGGTCTTGGGTCAAAAATTTTAAAAAAACGAATTTCCGGGAACGTATTAATTAAAATTTTTTAAAGGTTAAAAAAATTTTTATTAAAGAAAAAAATTTAAATTTTTTCCAGTTTTTTTTATCTCACCTTTTTGTTACTTTCAAAAGCTTTTATAAATTTCCAACCAAAAAATAAGTTTTTTTTTTTTTTTTAATTCGTTTAATTGCGCAAAACTCTAAAACCCTTATGAGGAAATAAAACCCGTACTACATTCCCTCACCCCCTGATCCAAAAACTAAATCTGAAGAAGGTCCCCTCCAAGTCTTAACCTCCTGATTTCTAACTTCTGTTCGAAGGCCCTTTTAACATCCACCACCCTCAATTATCTTTAAAGAAGAAAATAAAATTATAAATTTAAATAAATCCTTTACTAAATTACCTTTTTCATGAAATAAAATTCAAAATTTTTTCAATTCCCCCAACTCCTTTAGGGGAAAAATTCTTCAACCCCAAACCAAAAAATTTTTAAAATATTTTTTTTTTTGGAATTGTCGTTCCCTTTTCCCAGCGCTCTCTTGGTCCTTAAAAACGCAAAGGAAATTTTTGAGGTATAAAAATTTATTTTTGGAAAAAATGAAAAACATTTTCCCTCGGTACATAAAAAAATTTTACTGATTTTTAGTTTAAAAATTTAATACTTTTTGTGTACTACAATCGTAATTTTCAAAAAATTTAAAATTAAGATTCAATTGTTCCTATATATCTTTTAAATTTTCCAAATTCATTCATGATTTGTAAAACGGAGGGGTTTTTATAATTAACCCTCTAAATTTCTCATTATTTCTGAAAAGGATTTCTTTCTCTTTATTCATCTTAAAGTTTCTACCTAACTCCAAACTCGAATTAATCGAAACCATCCCAACCCCAATTTTAAGGGGTAAATATGAAAGCAGTAATAATCTAATGCAAGATACTAAAAGATTTTTTTTATTTTTCTCCAAAAAAAAAATACAACAAATTACAAAACTCCCCTTATTAAAAAAAATTCACTTTAAACAAAATAAAATTCCCCCCTTTCACCCCGAGTGGGGTCCCCCTTTTAAATGGTTTTTATGGGTGTTTTTCAAATTTCTTCCAAGAAAAATCTAAAAAAATTAAAATTTTATTCCTCCCCTTGTGTCCCCCTTTCCTCATCATACCTTCTTTTCCCTTTATTTTAATTTTTTTAATTTTCCAACTCTTTGTCCTAACATTCCCTTTCCCCGTGAAATTTCTTCCTTTGCACCTTCTGCCTACTTCCAACCTGTTAATTCTGCCTTCTGTTATCCTACCCCCTTTTTTTCCCCTTTATAAAACTTTTTTGAACCACTCCCTTTCCTGCATTAAAATTACTTTCTCCTTCATGCCTTCCCTTTTTCCCCTTAAAAACTTATTACCTCCCAACTCCTAACCCTTAATTAAAATACTCACCCCCTTAACTTTTGAGTCTTCCCTTTACATTATCTTTCTCCCCTTTAGTTTTTAAAAATTAAATCAACCAGGAAAATTCACAAAAAAATTCTTTCTACCTACCTTAACCTAGACTTACTTGTTAACCATACTCGACTCACTCAAGGGTTGGGTCCTCGCTAGTGTGGAGGAGTTGTTTCTGGAATGGCCCAAAATAATTCCAAAAAAGGGATCACTTTTTATTTTTCTGCTAACCCTGTTTTTACCAAATTTCCAAAAATTCCCCCCTTGCTCCAACCCGCCCCTCTTCCGCCACCAACCCCCTTCCCCTGGGCCACCCCCTTTTGTGCATTAATTTGTTTATAGTTATTCCCCTTCCCCTTAATAATATTTCCATCCCCCCTTGTCATGCTCTCCCTTCACCGTTCTCTTCCCTCCTTTTTCCTTGTTACTTCCCCCCTATCCCTCTTTCCTTTTTTTTTTTTTTAAACACCATTCTTTTGAATACAATGGCCCTTTAAATTACCTTCCAAACCAGTAAAAGCAAATGAGGGTTTGTCGGGAAAGAGTTTGGGGAAGGGGAGGGAAAATATTTTTATGGTAATGGGTTAGTGGTTCTTTTGTGAAAACAAAAAAAAAAACATTAAGAAAAAAGAAATTATAAAAGAATTTATGAAATTTTTTTTTTAATCTTTTTGGGAAAAACCTCCCCATTTCCCTAGCCCCCGTCCCAAAAAGCCAAAAGGGGCAACCCCAAAAAAATTTAAGAGAATTAGGCGAAGGAGGAGAAGGTTTTAAAAACCGTTTTCCGTGAAAGTTGCCTTAAAAAAATGGGGAACAGGAAAAAAAAAAAAGGTGGAAGAAAAAAGAAAGGGGTTTTTTGGATCGAGATGGAAGGAAAAAGAAAAACAAAATGGGTAAAAATTTTAAAAAAAATTTTCCAAGAACCAGCCTTTTCCAAATAAATTTTAAAGGAGGAAGCATGGTGAAGAAAACAAATTTCCCGGAAATAGGTTTTTTAAAAAATGGTTCTCGGAAACCTAACGGCTTCAAAGAAATAAGAAGAAAAAGATTATTTTTGATTGTGAGGGGGAATTGGCCTTTAACAAATTGGATTTTAAAATATTTCAAATACATATGTTTTTTTAAATTTAATTTCAAAGAAGCATAAAACCCGGAATATCACTTAAAAAAAAGATTTGGTTTTTAAATTTTAAAAATTTAAAAACCCTTAAGAAATCAATCAAAGGTTAAAGTAATTATTTTAAAGTGTAAGAAAAATTAACTTCAATGCAGAATTAAAATACTTTCCATAAAAAAAGTATTAAAATTTATAGTTAAAAACCGTCTAAACATTCCATCTAAAACTTTCTTCCCTCCAAAATTTTAAACCAACCTTACCCCTTCCCCCCCCCTTTTAAAACCCCCCCTTTCTTCCCTTTTACCCAAAGGTTTCCTATGGTTCAGGGAAATAAAAATTTTTCTTTAAAAAAAAATTTGTGAAGAAAGAATCTCCTCCCCCCTTTTCTCCTCCCCCCTTTTTTTCCGAAATTTATTCCGTTCTTTTCGTTCCCCCCCCCCAACTCCCTCCCCTCCCTAGCCCTTTCCACCACTTCTCCTTTTTTAAAGGCTCATGAGGGATTCCTTTAGCCAAAAATAATCCCCCTCTTTTTTTTGGGAAAAAAAAATTTCCTCCCTCCTTCCCTCTTTTTCAATTTATTACGTTTAACGGGATTTTCTTAATTTGGGCCTTGGATTGTTTAAAGGAATTTTTATAAAAAAGGGGAAAATCGGACAATAAGGCTTTTCTTAACAAAAAAAAATCAGTCTCTTCTAAATTCCCCTTGTATCCTCACCTGTCTTTTGTGCGTTACCAACCATTAAAGGTTCAACCTTCTATCCTTCCCGTTTTCCAAGGGACGTTAAAAAGAAAAAAAATTAGATGGGCCAACCCCTTTAAATCCAGCCACAAAAATTATCTCAATTAACACCACAGTTTCAATGTTTCACTACAAAATTTAAATCCATGAACATCAAACACCATTTAGACCGCTATGGTAATGTGGTCCTTTATTTATTCTGCTCTATGAGCCTCTCTTGATGGGTTTATTATTCAGAAAACCATAACCCCCAAAATTGAAAAACCAAAATTTAATAAAATTTTAACCGCTTTCAACTAATAATTCTTTTGATCACACATTCATCACCTTGAAAAATTTTGCTTGCCCCAATTTCATAAATAACATTATATTTATGTTTTAAATTTAAAAATGATAACCTTCGGACGTTAATGAAAAATTGGGAATATGCAAATAATCCCCCCAACCTCTTTCTTGACACAGCCCCAACCTTTCCCTTTCCTACACTAGCAATGCTATAATATTGAGCCCCCCCCACCTCCTGACCTTAAACCCAGACCAGAGGGGCAGTCCGCTTTAAAATTTTTTTAATATTTTTGAACCAAAAAGGCCTCCGAAATTTTTTCTGAAAAAATAAAAATTTAAAAAAGTCAAGCCCCAATTATTCTTTATAAGAAAGAACCTGGGACCTTACAAAAGAGAACAAAAAAGGCATATGGCCAATTAATTCTTTAGGTGCATTTTCATTTTAAAGGCCTTTTTCCGAATTTGGGACTTTTTTAGTCCCCCTCGAGCCCCAATTTTTTTGAATGCAAACCCTCGTGAATTTAAAGAGGGAGGCATGGAGGATCGCTTTTTCCTTTAGGTTCATTTCAGTTGAAGGGGCCTTTCCCGAATCCTCGGGAAATTTTCCCCCCTCAACAAAAACCCCCACCCCTGGGACCTTAAAGAGAAAGGCCAATTGGGGAGGATCCCTATTATTTTTAGAGGCATTTTAAGTTCGAACAAAATGCCAAATTTCCCCGAGTTCTGGGACAAAGGTCCCCCCCTTCTCCTTTTTAGAACCCCCCCACCTCGTGACCTTACGAGAGGAGGCATGGCAGAATCCGCTATTATTCTTTGTGCATTTCAGTCGACCAGGCCTCCAAGTTCTGGGACATATTGGTCCCCTCTCAGAGCATTACTGTTATGAGAAACGCTGCCCGACCGCTTCATTCTTAGGTGCATTTCAGTCGACCAGGCCTCCAGTTCTGGGACATATTGTCCCGTCAGAGACCCTTATGGAAACTAGCTGTTTGCCCGTATATGTTCATTCTTAGGTGCATTTCAGTCGACCAGGCCTCCGAGTTCTGGGACATATTAGTCCCCGCTCAGAGCAATTACTGTTTATGAGAAACTAGCTGTTTGCCCGTTACTTGCGCTTCGGTACTCGACTGAACTAACACACACTCACGTTCTAGCTATTGGTGAGTCATAGATCATAAGAGTCAGACATCCGTTACAGAAGTGAACTGGAGAGACTGAAGTAATAATAATAATAAAATATTGAAATCCTGACTACTATATATTGCTAGGAATTTGAAGATGTTCATAAATTGAAATACTGGTGGATGCATTTATTTTGATTTTTTTTTTTCTTCCATCGTTTTAGGCAAAAAGATAGAGGTTTGTGGGGTCGATTCTCTTAAAAAAATTCGTTATTTTCGACTGTGGTGTTGCAAACAGTAACAGAAAACCCCTCATACATAGTTTGGATAGATGGGCACACCTTTGAGACAATGCACCATTGCACCCATCTGAATGCACAAGGTCGAGTGAAATATACGTACACCATTAGAATTAAAATATGCACCAAACATTTGTATGGTAAACTTTATCCCTGTGAAGTTCTAAATATAGAAATCTACTTTTAAAACTTTCGAGCGCCAAAACAGATGTGACGTATATGCAGTTGCGGGCATGCACTAGAAAACGATTACAAGTACTTAGCTTTCGAAGGTACAGTTTAAGGTTGTGTTTTTCCAAGTCACGGGAGCGAATAAGTAGCTTTTATAAGCAAATAGAATAAAAATAAAAACCTCGTTTTAAATAAAGCTACACCCAACATTATGGGAAAAAAGTTCAATATACATTATTCACCTGTGACCCCACATGTTTAATATTGATTGTTCATTGTCCGTGCTCAGCTCAGTAAATAATCCGAAAATATACAGAGCAAATACAACACTTATGACAGCCAAACTTTTCAAACCCATGACCCGAGATATAAAGGGAGGGGAACATGGGCCTGACACTAAGTCCAAACATTTTCATTAATACCCCCTCATAATAGCTGAATGCCACAAAATCCTCCTCCCTGCTTCCCCCCTCCCCTCAGCATGAGTTACACGGGAGGAGGAGGTGAATGAGAACAACACAAAAATCCCTCATTTAAGCTCACGTCTGAGTCATGTCAAAATTTGAATATTATTAAAACGTTGTTGTATTTCAAATTGGGTTAGGAAGCAAAAGAAAATGGCTTTTTAAGGAAATAAAAAGGAAGAAGGAACAGTTTTACGGGAAAAAAAACGAAAAAGGTTCGTCTTGTAATCCACAAATCTATTTACAAACCTTTGAGTGAGCTAGGCTAAAACTTTTCTATGTACTGTACCACAGATTCCAGATGTCACAATAGTTTTTCCTAAGTCCTTGTAGCAACAAAAGTTTTCTTGAAGTTCAATACGGCTCTCGGTTCTTGTTAAAATGTTATGGATCACTGCTCCGGAAGATTGTTGAGTTATGGATGCAACAATCCGAGGGACTCTCCTTGATGGAGTTGATGGGTGAGGATCCGCTGAAATTCACCCATTGTATGAATGTGTCCGCATATATTTAAGAGTTGGATCCTGTAATAATTGCACCGAATCAACTGCTGGAATAAAAGGACTACATATTTATATATTATACATTTTGTAGTTTACTGCAAATAAACGCCCTTGCCCAAATTGAGTGACATTGGGGCATATTATTATGTTCTACTGGGCCAGTATAAATACATATTAAGTACCTACATACTCTACATATTTAATTTTACATACTCGTATTTTTTACAAAATCCACAGTGGACTAGGAAAATAAACTTATTGAACCCAAAATTGAACAGTATAATCAACACATTGGGTAATTTTTGTGCTGCTCATTGATGATTATGAAAAAATATATATACAATAATTTGACAGGAACTGTGACAAATCAACATCTGGGCTCTTGGTTCTCGTTATAACTAAATTTCAGATTATATTCCTGCCTTTTTTCCCGCTGTAATTTGAAATATTCTCTCCTAAATACGTTCCACTAGATGGTTATTTAATTGATAGCTATTGGTTTAATACTTGGAAATCCTGTTAAAAAGCGGCTTTGATATTTACCCCTCGAAAGTTTCGTGTTTACGTTTGAAGTTCATGTATTAAATTAATTTATGCGTTTTACCAGGAAAATGCCTTGGGTGTAAAGTAAAGTTACAAAAATACATGTATAACTTACGAACCAATCAATATGATAATATTTCACTGAAAAATGCAAAAAATATACCTTATTTCCTGCTTGTTGAACTCTGGATGATATAAAAAACGCACTTTGGTTTTATTTTTTTGAATACTATCGTAATATACAAACATATAGAAAAAATTTTGGTTTCATTTTATCGAGCAAAAATAACCTTCATATTCTAAGTGAATACTATACAGAGGAACTTGAAATCTAAAGTTGAGGAAACAAAACGAGGAAATTAAAAATCAAACTTTTCTGAATTTGTTTGGAGCACGAGTAGCACGTCCCTCAGTCTCCGCCATAGAAAGCTCTCGAAAGCTTGTCTTTCAAGTAGCTGTATGAAAAGTTAGGCATATCCCATGTTTTCTAAACTTGGGACTTGTCATCTCCTCTATTACACCTGTCATCTTCCATGATAATTTATAGCTCTAAGTTACAACTAGGTCCACGGCTGTTCTCCATGCATGGGTAAGGTTGAATATGCTGTGAGATTGTTCGAGCTTTCGTATCATGTACAATTGTACATAGTTTGTAATTTTGCACCGAGCCTTCAGCCAGAGTAGCATGTTTATGTAAAAATGTAAGCCTGAAATGACTGGTACATATAAACAACACGATTAAGAGCCCTCGAGAAAATGGTGTGGATGCAAGTAGGTATGTTTTTATAGTACGAGAAGACATAGGTAGAAATACGGAAGTAGGTATATTTTTATGCTACGAAAAACTAACACATAGGTACGAGTATTTATATGCTCCCCTAAAATTCCTACAACGAAGGATTTTTTTATTCCTTCAAGTCATCTCATTTTTGTCTTAGAAGTAACTGATGAAACCTCAAGTTGGTGGACTTAAGTGTTAAACGAGAGATATCAAAAAAAACACTGCCAATCATGGACGCAATATTTTCTCATTATTGGTTCACATTGTATACACGTGGCAATTTCGAGATTTTGTACTAAATCACTTGTATCTCCGAAACTGATAAACCGATTTTTTTCAAATTTGTTTTATATCAAAAATCTGTATCGGCAAGTCGTAAACTTTATTTATTGTCTTATTTCTCCTAAATTTTGTATTTTAATATCAGAGCTAAATTAAAATTTATTTAAAAAAAAAAAAAAAAAAAAAAAAAAAATAATGCACTATGTAAAACGTAATACCCATAGACATACACAATTTTACCAAAATCGGTTGTACCGTTCACGAGATATAAGCGTTTAAGTAAAAAGTTTGTGGTCAGGCGCATGGTCTCTATCACCAAGAACCGCAAGTGCGAAGTTACTGAATTTAAAATGGAACCATCTATCTACAGGTATGTGTACAAAATTTCGTCGGAATTCGTTCAGTAGTTTCTGAGATTTGCGCGTAAAAAGGAATGTTTTTAACCGACAGACAGACACAAATCCAAAGTTGCTCCGGAGGTTATGAAATGTTCAAAAAAATGACATCGGAGCAAAAAAATATTTTCTTTTACAAAAACGAACACAATACTTCCGATTTCTAATAATAGAAATTTCAGGGAAGTAAAATCCAGGAAATGTACCTTACTGGTAAATTTTAATATTCAATATAATAATTTTTAAAAAGCATTGGTGAAACCTCCAGTGATGATGATTATTATTATTTTTTTCACACATGAAATCCCAACAGCCATTTTCAGCTCAGCTATGCATTTCGTATATCGTAATTAAAATTAAAGTTACATAGTATTTATGTAAAGCTGCAAAATTTTCCTTTATGCATATTTAATGTTAGTCTAGTTTTTAGTAACTCTCTGAGTTCTAATCTTCCTGGTCATGGTTCTTAGGTCATCCAAACATTAAAAAAGAAAAACCCAATGTCACATTGTATGTCTGCTGTCCCGACATCTATATTTCCAAAATTTGATTGCATTATTAGAAAATTTCTAGATAAAAATTGCAACATTTTTACTCTGTCTAGTGCCCTCCATCTTGGTACATTCCAATAAGCATTTCTGGGTATGCTTTTTCATGTTATAATTTTATTCCAGTCTCTTCATGATTTCAGGCGACACCGACGCATATTATCTCACACTGACAGCCTCGTCCTCTAACACTTGTCTCTCAGTATACTATAAATCCATTTCAATATTGCAGACAAGTAACAAAAACTTCATTCCATTCCAACATAACGCATTCATTTTTTCCACCTCGACAACAATATGTCTGGATTGTCTGGTCGAATGGTTCGTGAAGGGTGTGGGAAATGGTTCAGGTTCTATGAGGTATTCAAAACTTTGCTCCGCATTTTCAACACAGACATCTCTTTCTTTCCATATCTTTTACTTCTTTAAATCTTATCACTATTTCTTTATTTTCTTTAGTTTTTCTTGTCTTCTCCATCTAGTGATCTTCTTTTTCTTTCTTCTGTACCGTATTATCTGGTGTGTTTGCAGGTATTTTTATATGCTGTATCGTCATGTATTCTATGCATTCTTCTTCCTGATTTCTCTTTTTCAGACGAGTTTTACAAATTTCTTTTTCATTTATAACAAGAGAAAACATAACTCTAAAATATTTGAGCTCATGATGATGAAGGTTTGTTAGGTAGAAAAATCTGGGCCTGGTGTTGTTTTTTTAATACATCACATTTGTACAGAGAAAATCCTCACTGGTACCTTCTCTTGGTTTTTGTTTACATTTACATTCTGTTATACGCCCTTTTGTTCCTACATTACTTTGAAATCACTTTTATCATGATTTTAATTATGTCCCCGTTCTAATTCCATATTTTTTCTCTTTTTGTGGAGCAGTCTCCTATTTATTGTTTGTTTAGCATTATCCTAATTCCTTATTGCTTCTATAAAAAAAATATTTTTCGTTCAATCATTCTTTAGCAGAGCGTTTAGTTAGAGCGTTTGATTATTGCATTTAATATACACAATTACACAGTTTAAAATTTTGTTTCTCTGTTGATAATACAGCCACTTAAGTAGTTTGCTTTTTCGATAATTATAATATCTTTGTAGGGATGTGTTGTGTACTTCCATTACATTATCTATATTAAAAATAATGAGAAAAAAATATCTTATCAAACCTAAATATCTTATCAAGTTTACTCGTTATCTCTCATGAATTGGGTAGAAATGTACATACATAGAATGCTTGTTATAAATACAGGCAGCTGAATAATCTTAAAACCAAAAGTTTTCACCACTTTACAAGAACTTTCCGGAGTCAAAGGGTCTGCATTCATATTCATTTGAAATGAAAAATCATAATCTCCCTAATGCTCTTATCTCTTGCTGCAGTCACTCCAAATAAAAAGGCCTTTGTTTTTATGTAGATGCACCTCTGAACACATTTATATGCACCTCCTGCATATAACTTGCTGAATCGCATTTCCTTTACATATGTTTAAAGATTAGGTTTACCTAAAAACTGAATGAAAAGGATTAATGCATGGATCACATAATATGCTTCATATCAAAATCAAATGGTGACAAAAAAAGTTTCAGGGTTTAATTTTTCTATCAAAGGAAGGGTGGAAAAGTTAGTACACTGCAAGGAATGTTATCACAAGAAGTCTCGAACAAACTAAGAAAATAAATTATTCTGAGAAAAAGATACTTTATTTCTTTAAAAAATGTTCATTGGCTCTGATATTATAACGATGAGGATTACGAGTACTGTTATACCGGGTGGACAACACTATTAACAATGTTTGAGCCCTTACTAAAGTGACCTAAGAAATTTATCTGTTTCTTTACCATAGTAGTTAGTATTGAGTCTATAGTAGGGTTAGGGAAAATGCATGCAAAGAAATGCCTTGTGTGTGTAGTAGGGTTACGAAAACACATGTAGGACAATTCTATAAGAGCGTTAGTTATCAAGGAAATTCCTTCTTCGAAAGGTTTTGATGAATTCACATGGTTCTCATTATGGGTGTGTTATTATACCCAATAAGTGAGAGGGGGTGAAAGCGGTCCACTACCACATCAGTTATGGTTATTTGAATGATGAGTTCTCACAACAGAAAGCGTTTGTAATGAAAAACACGTGTCCAACCTCAGAAAATATGACCATGTGTAATTGGGCTTTAATTGAATAATTGAACAGAAGGCGGGTTCCTTATGCATTTTCAGAGCACAAGAGCTCTTTATATCACTCTGCCTCAAAAATTGCAATTTCACAATCTCTCGAAGTTTGGGTGATTTTGGAACTCTATGAGTATCGAAATAATTCGAAGACAGAAAACACTTGGCTTTTTTTGTTTTACTCAAATTATTTCGATATTTATTTGTTTTACCAAGGGTTGTGTATAATTATAAGTTTTTCTATGAGTATGCCCCTAAGCATCACACTTGTGGTCAGTCGGATTCATTTAGTGCCCGAGAAAGTGAGACATTTGCTTGATGTAATTATTTCTGGTATGTTAACATTAACATTTTTATATGGGTACAATTAATTATTGATTCGTTGGTGAAAGAGCGCACCTGTATAAAAATCCTGCCACGCTGAAAAATCACTAAAAAAAATGAAGAAAAAAATATTGACCTATTTCTTCTTCGAGTGAACTTTCACCTAGACAGGTATATTTTAGCCTTGTGTTTCCACTAGGCACCATTGTTTAATATCTCCTCGCTAAGGAAGTGTCGGGGAGAGGTAGACATTGGAAAAATATGAAAACATTCTACTTGAATTGTTTGAGAAGCGAAATTCATCGCTAGGAGCTGCCAAAGCATCAACAAGGAATGCTATCAAGAGAGTTTTTATTGAATGGAAATTTTTTATTACTAAAAAGATGAAACTATTCTATCTTTACAGCCCCGAGATAAAATATCGCTCCGTTGTATTTAATACTCTTCTAGTTACTGGTGAAGAGGATTCAATATTAATACGAAAAATATCAAACATTGAGAGAGAAAATCTGGTGCACCATTTTTATCGCTTGGTAAACTTATATTGTTCCCTGAAATTTACTTATATTTATCAACAT
The DNA here is from genome assembly GCA_024516035.1 of Bactericera cockerelli. Taxonomy (NCBI): domain Eukaryota; kingdom Metazoa; phylum Arthropoda; class Insecta; order Hemiptera; family Triozidae; genus Bactericera; species Bactericera cockerelli. Next base: position 35,123,298 of record CM044957.1, read on the forward strand.
TTTCCGGAAAAAATGTCCACGACAGGCGTGGTATATTCCCGTCTATTCCGTGTTATTGGATGTCACTAGCAAAAAGTCTGTTGATTCCGAATTTCATATTACTTCCCCGTATATGTTATCACATGTGTGGTCTACTGTGTATCTATACGAGTATAGTCCTATATTATAGTTATCCATTTCGATGCTCTTCTGGGCAGTTCGAAATTAATAGAAAATAGTTTCCCCAAAAGCTAAACATGAATAATATCTATAAATAATCCATTAACGTGCTCTGCTCTAGTGTGGATCATTTCTTCTACTCATAATATGCTATGACATCACAATACTGCCTCTGATATACAGACGTCACTCTTCCTGTCTGCACAGGAAATTTGCTATCTGCAGGAACTTGTCTAATAGTGCAGAACGCCTGACAGCTATGACTCAATCTATTTTCCTTTGTGGCAGCTTCCTCGAAGAAAATATTCTGGATGAAGATTTGTAGAAGTTGATGAAAGTCGATTATTATTAAAAGAATTTAATAACAGAGTTGTCAAAGAAAATAAGATGCAGTTATATCAAGAGAAATAGAAAATGCAGGTATGTCAAGAGAGGTAGATGTTAAGAGAAGTATAGATGCAGTTATATCAAGAGAGGTAGATGTTCGGAAGTAAGAGATGGAGGTATGTATATCAAGAGAGGTAGATGTTAAGAGAAGTATAGATGCAGTTATATCAAGAGAGGTAGATGTTCGGAGAAGTAAGAGATGGAGGTATGTATATCAATAGAGGTAGATGTTAAGAGAAGTAGGGATGCAGTTATATCAAGAGAGGTAGATTTTAAGAGAAGTAGAAATGCAGGTTTGTCAAGAAAGATAGATGTTAAGAAAAGTAGAGATGGAGGTATTTCAAGTGAGTTAAATGTTAAGAGAAGTAGAGATACAGTTATATCAAGAGAGGTAAATGTTAGGAGAAGTTAGAGATGGAGGTATATCAAGAGAAGTAGAAATGCAGGTATGTCGAGAGAGGTAGCGAGCAAGAGATGTACGAATGTTTCACCATCAGGTTGTTTTCACTTTATAAAGCTATTTCCCACAACAGTCCCAACTCAATAACTCACGTGTTAATAAAATAATAATTATTTACATGTAGATAATCCAACATGCCTACTGCAAATCATCATGCAGAATCACATGGATAAAAACAAGCAATCTCTTTATTTCCGAAAGTTGAACATATTCCTGAGTGACAGATATTTTTGATTTTAATATGCTCTCTTTTCTCATCCTTCTATCCGACCACACATTTCCAAACCCCATTCATTTGAGACTGTCATATTATATTATTTTTAAACTTTTTCATTTTTTAAATGAAAAAAGTGATCAACATGGAACGCGCTGAAAAAAGTTTTGGAGGCATAAGGACACAATTAAACTTCATAATATTACGAGTGTGAGGTATTGGGGCGGTTCCTCTCTCGCTCTCTTTGTCCTGTTCCTTCCCTCTCCCTCCTTCCCTCCCGCTTCATGCAATTTCATAGTTCCCCATCCTCGCTCCTATTTGGGTCCCATCAATATTAACTTGTGTCGAGATAATGAAGATAAATGAAAGACATGTGCCGTCGAAAGCTCATACACATGACCTCAGTACGGAGCGCTATTAAATTTGCCATCGTTTTCCTGAATCATGGTTCCACGCGACTAACATTGTATCCACGTGATTCAACAATAAAATATGATAATAATGGCTGTAGTTATTATTATTTTCTGTTTATAATGTTACTTTTATACATTCACTTAAATGACTCTAAGCAAAGTCGTTTTGTGAAAAACCCTATGATGAACAATTGAACAACTGTGTGGTACATACGTACGACTCTTTCCTTCCTTCACTATTATCCCTTACTCCAACACACACACACACACACACACACATCCTCACGCAGCAATACTTAGCCGAACCATTTTTGCGTTGCGACTTAGCCGAACATAAGAAAAGTTTGTCCGATTTGAATAAGGTTTATATCAATTGCTAGCAATTTCAATTTAAGAGATACACACTTCTCGGTTTTTTTTACAATTCTCAACCATTTCAAAAATAATTGAAAAATTCTAACGTTCTGCTAATTCCCGAGCGCGAAGCGACCAGTGCCGGTCTCTAAAATTTCCACACTCTACAATACTTAGACGAACCATTTTCGCGTTTGATACTTAGCAGAACACGCAAAAGAAAAAATAGTACTTAACCGAACATTAACGATTTTTGAGCCAGCGTTGAAGGGACCGGTTCTTGTAGGTTCACCGAAGTTGAGCAAGGTACAGCGAGGTGTAGACTTCGTGATGCTGGCATTCCGGCCCAACAAAGGCTGGGTGAGGTTTATGTGGATAGCCGGTTTTTTAGTTTCCTGCGAATAGAGGGTAACACCCCCGTCGTCATATGACCATGCAGTTAAAAGTGAGGTTTAACGTCGCTTTTAAAAAAATAAATAATTGAAAAGTATATTATTGTCTTAACATAGCTTTGCTCGGGCAGGGAAATGAAATGATTAAATCAAGGCATTATCTACTTAATGGAACGAAACTTTATGTGCGATAAGTTTCGTTAGATGAGTCAGGTCCTACTATTACTTCCGATGAATTTCGTGGTAGGTATCCCCTTTTATAAGAAGGCCAATACAAGAGATCTGCACTTTTAAACCTAAACCAAATTTGATCCTTTATTATGTGTTAACAACTATGACCTTCCCACAGACCCTCCACAGAAGAAGGGAAAATACTGCTATGTACCTTGTACCTATTATTAGTCATTTGGTTGTGAGTTCGAGATTGTTGAATGCTATAATAATTCAGAAAGCAATAGGCAATGTTGGTATGATCAGATCGGTACAGAAAGAGAATAAAATACACTGCCAATTATGGACACAATACTTCCTCGTGAATGACATTCAATTTTTTCTACTTTTATTATCGCTAGAATCAGAGATTTTTTTTTACTGAATCACTTGTATTTACAAATGTTCTAAGGGTTGGGTGGAAGAGATTGCCACAGGCAATATATAACTCCGCCCTTTAGGTAGGACATTAACTTTTTTTTTTTTTTTTTTTTTTTAAAGATGAGTTTTTCACAGCCTTTTTTATTTCGTAGCCATGAAACAGGAGCTACTGTAGACGCTTGTGGTCTGTGTTGTAGCCTGCCCATCCCGTAGTATGCCTCCCCTCTGATGGGCTTCCCATTTAGGTGCTGGGTCAACACGAGCGCACCGGAAGGTATCCCTTACAAACAATTGTAACCAAATTAAGAATACAAATTTTTGTCGGCGCGGGGGTTCGAACCCGGGACCTTCCGCATGGCAAGCGAGTGCTTAACCACTGAGCTAATCGCGCGCTCTGTTTTTAAACTTTATTCTTTTTTTTTTTTGTTCTTGTATCTTTGCTCAATCCTTTTGTTTTTCTTTATAATTTCATTGTATATTACTGTATATATTTTTGTTCTATCTAAGTAAACTTACTATAATACCATGTTCTCAACCGATTCTCTTCAAATTTATGGTCATAGTTGTTAATACATAATAAAGGATCTAATTTGGTTTCGGTTTAAAAGTGTAGATCTCTTGTATTTTATGGCTTCATTACCAAAGGGGCATACGACCTACCTACCACGCTCCACAGGCAAAGTACAGATGCAAGTCATATAAATAAAAAGGGTCTGTTTTAATAAATTCAGACCGTTAGAAATAAAAAAAAAGGGAGAATGGAGGAAATTATATTGTACAGTTCGCCGACTTTATAACTTCTTATTACTTCCAAGCAATGTGTAACATTAGAAATCGGAAGTATTGTAAAATATATTTTTTGCTCCAATGTCATTTTTTCATATTTCTGGACCTCCTGAGCAACTTTAGTTTTGTGTCTGTCTGTCGGTCTGTTAAATACATTCCCTATAACTCGCAAATCTCAGACACTACTAAACAGATAATATTTATGAAATTTTGCACACACATAAAAGACGTACTGTAGGTGGTCCCATTTTAAATTCATGAACTTCGCAACTGCGGTTCTTGGTAATAGAGACCATGCGCTTGACCACTATTTTTTTTTTTTTTTTTTCTTCTACTCTTATATCTCGTGAACGGTACACCCGATTTTATGATGAAATTTTATATGTATATGCGTATCAGCGTTTTAAATAATGCAATTTGATTTTATTTTTTTTAAAAAAATTATGATTAAGCTCTGTTATTTAAAAAAAAACCGAAATTTTCACGGGGAATGCCACAACCATTCACGAGGAAGTATTGTGTCCATAAATGGCAGTGTATTTTATTCTCTCTCTGTTAAACTGATTTGATGATACCAACATTGCCTATTGCTTTCTGAATTATTATAGCATTCAACAATCTGGAGCCCACAACCCAAGGACCAAGATGTAGGTATAGCAGTATTTTCCCTTCTTCTGTGGAGGGTCTGTGGGAAGGTCAAAGTTGTTAATAATGAAGGATCAATTTTGGTTTAGCTTTTAAAGTGCAGATCTCTTGTGTTTTATGGCTTTATTATCAAAGGGGCATACGACATACCTACCTACCACGCTCCAAAGGCAAAGTACAGATGCAACTCATATAAATGAAAAAAGGGTGTGTTTTATTCAGACCGTTAGAAATAAAAACAAAGGGAGAATGGAGGAAATTATCCTGTACGTTTGCCGACTTCAGATAGTCAGGATGGGGGTTTTACCCTCCATTCGTTAGGAATTGTACCAGCTACCCACTAGGGCCGGAATAGTCAGCCTCACGTGTTCGGAGGGAATAGAATTTTCTGTGCGAAAAGTCTGCTTCAACCGGGGATTGAACTTGGGACTACGGGCAGTAGTCACAACCGTTACGCCATGGAGGCTGGCAAATTTTTGGGATTCCATTACTTTCCTTTTTATATATAGGATAAGAAAAGTAAACAAGGTATGTTTTATTAAATTCAGACGGTTAGAATTAAAATTAAAGGGAGAATGGAGGAAATTATCCTGTTCCTCGACTTTACAACTTCTTATTTTATTATAGTTAGCTGATAAGTCCCCTCTATGATTAGTTTTAAATCTAGTCTTTAGTTCACTGACGATGCCATAACTGGCGAAACGGCCATCTGAAAATAAATAATTAAGTAAAACAAAAAAGCCAAATATTTTTTATCTTAAAATTATTTCGACATAATATGGACGCACGAATATCTCAGTGATTAAGAACTCGCTTGCCATGCGGAAGGTCCCGGGTTCGAACCCTCGCAGAAACAATGGACTAGTATTCAAAATTTGTTTATACTTGTTTGAAGGGAATATTTTCCGGGGCGTTCTTTTTGACCCAACACCTAAAATCTTAGAAACTACCGAACGAATGTCAATGAAATTTTGCATACATACAAACATGTAGGGGACGTATTGTAGATTTTTTTTGAAGGATATTTATATTTATTTATTGACAAAAAAAAAAAAAAAAAAAAAAAAAAAAACATATTGTAGATGGTCCAATTTTTAATTTATTAATTTTGTATGAGCTTCTTGGTAATAGAAACCGTGCGCCTGACCTCTAACCATATCTCGTGAACAGTTATATCTTGTACCACGAAACGAAGAGATACCCGATGAAATGCTTCTTGATTATTTGTGGAAATGTGTGTATATATGTCCTACCATTAACATGCGTCAAGATTTTTCTAGACCACCCTTTAAAATTAGATTAAGTTGAAGAATCAACCTTCAGTTTTGAGATTGTAAAATATCGGTTCGTTCCATTAGTACCATATTGTATTCGGTGTTTGCAAATAAATTCCTAGTTTACCGCAAAACCGAAATGTGAAGTTCACTATCTTTAATTTTATTTGGGGTGTGGATGATGAGATTGACCCCTGTCGTACCCTGTTTATTCATACTTTCAATATTAATCTTTTTGAGATTTTGGATGTTTTCAGAAATCGAATGAACTTATCTTTCGAACCGTACGTCCGATTTGAATGAACTAAAGTGCTATCGATAGATCTAGTAGATTGTAAGATAAGCTGTTCTCGTTCATTTTCTGTCATTTTAGATAAAGGGTTACTTTTTAACGGAAAACAGTTTTGACACCTAACTGGGTTAAGAATGACCTGGGTTATCAAAAACTATGCATGCGATTTCAAAAAAATTAACGCAATTAGGCAGATCTAGCGAAACGTTATCCCGAATTGGCATAAAAACATCAACATATTATTTCATTCTGTCCATTTCTTATCAAAAATGTCTATTTTGGCCTACCTCTAACTTTCAAAGGTCTGAAAACCTGGCAAAAATGCAAGCATCAAAAATCTGTGTTAGTCCATGCTTAATAGTTAGTTGAGAGCTATTGAAATCAACTTTTGTTTTTAAAAAACCCCTTCATGTATCGAAGTTATGCAATCATTTTGAAGGAGCTTTTGTGGCTTTCCTGTTGGCGGTATGGAAATTTTTCGGGAATCAAAAACGTATATTTTGGACTACTTCTCTCTAAAATTTAGTTTAAAATACCTAAAATTGCATACTTGATGAGAATTGAAGGCAAAATGTCAAATATGATAAAATACCCCTTCAACTTTCGCTGAGTATGCAAACAAGTGGTTCCAAATGCTTGGTAAGGCTTTATTCACCATTGGCTATCTTCAGTTCAAATTTGAAAGAAATCCTTAAAGAAAAAAGGTTATATGTTGACATGTTTTGCTTAGGATTTGACTCGATCTGAGATTTTGGATGTTTTCAGAAATCAAATGAACTTATCTTTCAAAACGTACGTCCGATTTGAATGAACTAAAGTGCTATCGATAGATCTAGTAGATTGAAAGATAAGCTGTTCTCGTTCATTTTCTGTCATTTTAGATAAAGGGTTACTTTTTAACGGAAAACAGTTTTGACACCCTACTGGGTTAAGAATGGCCTGGGTTATCAAAAACTATGCATGCGATTTCAAAAAAATAAACCCAATGAGGCAGATCTTGCGAAACGTTATCCCAAATTGGCATAAAAACATCAACATATTATTTCATTCCGTCCATTTCTTATCAAAAATGTCTATTTTGGGCTACCTCGAACTTTCAAAGGTCTGAAAACCTGGCAAAAATGCAAGCCAAAATCGGTAGTCCATGTAATAATTGTTGGTATGAATCAACATTTGCTTTAAACTCAATTCCATTTGAGAGCTATTTGAAATCAACTTTTGTTTTTTACAAAATTTTAACCAAACCTTCATATATCCAATTTATAGCAATTCATTTTAAGTGAGCTTGTGGCTTCCTGTGAGTCTTTGCAAAACATTTTTGAATTTTAAAGTTCAGGTAATACGAAATTTCATTTGGAAACAAAAACAGTTATTTTTGAATACTACTTTCTGATATCAAATATGTTCAGTTTAACATACCATTGATCTTTATCAATTGAAGGAAAATGTTAAATTAAAAATACACTTCAACTTCGATGATATCAACAATGTTTAAATGCTTAAGCTTTATAACATGCTATCTAGTTCATGAAAGAACTTTATCAAAACGTTCAGGTTCAAAAATTAAGAAATCGAAGCAGTCTTTGAACGGTTGAAAGATAAGTTCATTCATTTTGAAAACATCAAATCTTGATTCATTAGCAAAACATGTCGACATAAACATATTTTTTAACGATTTCTTTCAAATTTGTAACTGACAGATAGGAAACAGTTGGTGAAAAAATAGCTAAGTTCTTTACCAAGCATTTGGAACCATTTGTTTGCATACTTAGCGAAAGTTGAAGGGGTATTTTATCATATTTGACATTTTGCCTTCAATGCTCATCAAGTATGCAATTTTAGGTATTTTAAACTAAATTTTAGAAAGAAATAGTCAAAAATATACGTTTTTGGTTCCCAAAAATTTCCGTACCGCCAACAGGAAAGCCACAATGGCTCCTTCAAAATGATTGCATAACATGATAATATGAAGGCGTTTTTGAAAAACAAACGTTGATTTCAATAGCTCTCAACTAACGATTAAGCATGGACTAACACAGATTTTGATGCTTGCATTTTTGCCAGGTTTTCAGACCTTTGAATGTTCGAGGTAGCCCAAAATAGACATTTTTGATAAGAAATGGACGGAATGAAATAATATGTTGATGTTTTTATGCCAATTTGGGATAACGTTTCGAAAGATCTGCCTCATTGGGTTTATTTTTTTGAAATCGCATGCATAGTATTTGATAACCCAGGCCATTCTTAACCCAGTTGTGCGTCAAAAGTGTTTTCCGTTAAAAAGTAACCCTTAATGTAAAATGACAGAAAATGAACGAGAACAGCTTATCTTACAATCCACTAGATCTATCGATAGCACTTTAGTTTATTCAAATCGGACGTACGGTTCGAAAGATAAGTTCATTCGATTTCTGAAAACATCCAAAATCTCAGATCGAGTCAAATCCTAAGCAAAACATGTTGACATATAACCTCTTTTTTAAGGATTTCTTTCAAATTTGAACTGAAGATAGGCAGTGGTGAAAAAAGCCTTACCAAGCATTTGGAACCACTTGTTTGCATACTCAGCGAAAGTTGAAGGGGTATTTTATTATATTTGACATTTTGCCTTCAATGCTCATCAAGTATGCAATTTTAGGTATTTTAAACTAAATTTTTTCTACGTTCATTTTTAAATTTCATTTTTCTCAGTGTAAAATTAGTATTTAGCTGTACAATACACCCGTCAAAAGTAAAAATAGTATATAGTAGTACAATACACCCGTCAAAAGTAAAAATAGTATTTAGCTGTACAATACACCCGTCAAAAGTAAAATTAGTATTTAGTAGTACAATACACCCGTCAAAAGTAAAAATAGTATTTAGCTGTACAATACACCCGTCAAAAGTAAAAATAGTATTTAGTAGTACAATACACCCGTCAAAAGTAAAAATAGTATTTAGTAGTACAATACACCCGTCAAAAGTAAAAATAGTATTTAGTAGTACAATACACCCGTCAAAAGTAAAAATAGTATTTAGTAGTACAATACACCCGTCAAAATCAAAAATAGTATTTAACTGTACAATACACCCGTCAAAAATAAAAATAGTATTCAGTAGTATAATACACCCGTTAAAAGTAAAAATAGTAACTATGTACGAGTACTTGGTACCGCTCTTGGGCATAATATTATAATATGGTAGTCACTTTTAACTTGCAGCAAAAGAATCATACACGTGAAAAAAGATTTATCATTCGTCTGGCAGGTTTCAAATTATTCAAACTAAATAAATGTGGATATGTGGAATCGCTCCTGTATTCTACATATCCAGTCTACATATCCAGGTATTCCGCTTAGGCTGTGTTTCATCTAAACAAATTTCTCTTCCATTCATTCCACTTTTCAGGTGAAAGAGGTAGCTAAATTATATTAAGAACAATCAATGCAAAAATTCAAGCTCACGATTAGCTCGGTAGCTAAGCACTCGTACAAAAGGTCCGCGGGTTCGATCGTTGGAGCCGACAAAAAATTGTATTCTAAATTTGGTTATAGTTGTTTGTAAGGGATACCATCCGGTGCTCTCGTGATGACCCAGCACCTAAATGGGTAGTAATGAGTCACTTCTCGCCCATTAACACAAACCACAAAGGTCTATAGTAGCTCCTGTTTCATGGCTAAGAAATAAAAAAAGTCCTTGAAACAATCACCTTTTTTTTTAAAAAATAAAAAGAAACAAAATCAAAATTTATGATCACGGATCGTTCCACTTGTAGATTTAGTGAGCACTCGCTGAGTGTATAATTATATTCAACTTGTAGAGGTTATGGTAAAGCCTTATTATTCCTCAAATCCTCATACTTATACGAGAATTCTATTTGAATTACTTTCCAGCTGCAGAGGTAAAGAAAGTAGATTTACTGGAAATTTTCCAATACACATAATAAATGTAAATTATAAATTATATTACAGGATTAAACAGATACAAAATTACACTTAAAGAGTATCTCGGACTTTCAGAGGTCGGGACGAGCAGTTGAAACAAAAAAAAAATTAACGAAGTTTCAACAAAAAAAAAACCGTAGCTTCGATACTGATTTTTGGTTCGTCTAATTATTGCTGCGTAAGAATATACGTAAAAGAAAAATCAATATTTAGACGAACATCAATTTTATTGGGTTTTTTTGTAAAATGAGAAAGACTATCCAATATTCATTTTTCAAATTATTAATACAATTTCTTCAACTCATTCTCTATGCGCCAATACCACTCAGAAAACTTAAAAAGTTATATTTTCAATGAAAATGGAAAAAAGAATTAGCCGAACCTCTAATGGTTCGGCTAAGTATTGGATATTTGTGTAAAGTTCGGCTAAGTATTAATTTTTCTTTTACGCGTTCGGCTAATTATTAAGCCGTAAACACACACACACACACACACACACACACACACACACACACACACAGTCGGAATTCGAACAATAGTCACCTGTGTGTAAGTCACGGTGACTCTTTGTGTGAAAAGTATTTTTTCACGAACTTATATTTTCTCCAAGGAGTGCAAGTGATGATTTTGTTACGTAAACAGTTGAGTTCTTCATTTCGAAAGAACTTGAATTGTTGAAGTGAATAATAATAATAATACTAATAAAGTATGTCAGCGCTAACTGCAAGACAAGGAGATGGGAGGGAAGCCCATTTTTTAATACTCTGGGAAGCAACTTTCCTTCCTGTAGCCAGTTTTGTCCACAAAATGCACTGAATAGGAAAGATGCAGAAAAGTTATTTGTTCTCCCCTGTGCTTGTGCCCTCTCTCCTTTTGTGTTCTGGATTCTTCTTGTGCTTTTGACATGCTTTTCTTTTTTCTATGATTTTAATATTTTTCAATGCATTTTTTATGTACTGTTGTTCCATTTAGGGAAATGAAAGTAGTGGGGGGGGGAGTTCCTCGCTCACTTCCCTGAGGAATCTGAAGGAAGGGTCGTGAAGTCGGTTATTAATGTCACCAGAAATGGAGTGATATTTTATGATCTTGTATTGTTCCTCAGTGAGGGACTCTAATGGCCCTCATTATAGTACGGTCCATGGTCTTAATGAGCCTCCACTCTCTCCGTCTCACTTTCTTCATTTCACTTAATCTCTTTCTAAACATTGCCCCGTCCCTCATGCTAGTGTTACATCCCCCCCTCCTCTCTCTCTCTCTCTCTCTTCTCTCTCTCTCTCTCTCTCTCCTTCTCCCTCCCTGTTCCCATCCCTTTCTAACCTCCCAGCTAAATTTCCACCCGAGGAAGAAGAAAAAGCCGGTGGTGGTGCAGGTAAATTGAATTAAATTAATTCTAAAGTCAAGGATTTGGGAAAGAAAGCGACGAGAGGAAAAAACGAAAGTTCGACTTTTTTGCTTTCATTTAAATAGACTCGAGAGAGTAGATTTTCAGGAAGAGGAAAAAAAGGTTTGCGAAATTCAAGTATCTCCTGGAGAGTAGGAGGGGGGAGGGAGGAGGATAGGAGGAGGCTACGAGATGAGTTGGAGGAGGTTGGAAGGGGGTAGGAGGGGGGTTGGAGTTGGGTAAAAGGAGCGTGGGAGGGGGGTGGAAGGAGGGTAGGAGGGATGCTAGGAGCGATGAGATTGAAAAGGCATGGTCCCTTTCAACCCTCATCCCTTTGACAGTCAACTTATCTCTCATTTTTAAAATTAAGAAGGTGGTTTTTTTATGTATGTATTATTATTACTTATTTATTTTTGCGTAAAAATATAGATATCAAATACGACTACATATTGATTATTCTGTTCATAAAGATGTAATATCTGCACAATTACTCAAACTCGCCTTACTAAATCTTTGCTGGACTTGGGACTCAAATCACCGACCTTTGATTACGAGTCCGCACCTTATCGATCAAGTTACCGAGGTTACTAGCACAATACACTCGTATATTTATAAGCATTGGATATTTATATGAGTGTAGTGGATTCATTGGATAATGTCTCTGTTATTATACTGGTTCAAGAGTCCACTTTTTATACTAAGCGTCTCTTTGAAAAAACTCTTCTAATTTAATTAACTTGAAACCCTTTTAAAAAGGCAATTATAAAAAAATAATATTATTTATTTCTTTTTTATTCAAATTTGTTTTTGTAGTGCTTGCTCGCTGAAAGGAAAGAAATGAATTTTTATGTGAAACTAGCTTACAGACTTGTTTTGTATCTCTGTAACAAACAACCATTCGAAATTGTTTTCTCAGAAATAATTAAACTGTTGAAGTAATTCAAATCAGCTAACCGAACTCCCTACCAAGGCTGGGCAGAGGTGGTACGATTCCCAGCTAATGGAGGGTAAAACCCCCGTCCTAACTTTCAATCTCAATCAGGACGTTAAAACCAAATAGAATTAACTGGTCACAAATGTCACAATAATCTAATTAGGTCGCAGTATTAATTGTAAGGGTTTCCCTGAAAACCTTGAGACCTGTCAGTTAAAAAAAAACGATCTCGATTGATAAGGCAGCCAACTCTCAACCCAGAGTTCAGTGAGGTTTGAATCCCTATCACGGCGAATATTAGTAGGGCTGGTTTGAGAAAATTCCTCTCAAATTGAGACTCAAAAAAGCAGAACTAGCTTGCAAGAAATATTAGAGCACGGGGATAATATCTGGTTGGTACCACAGCTGTATTGCTCGTCGTAGGTACTGGGTTCCATTACCGATAGAACTATTGTGGTATTCTAGGTTCCACACTTCGATATATTTTGACTCCAAATATCATTTGTAGCAATCGCAGGTGGAGGCCGGTGGTTCGTGACCCGAATATTGAATTCTTTATTAAAATGGTATTGAGTTTGTGATTATCATCTTATTATCACAGATAAGTAAGTAAGAATAAGTAACACAAATATTATTTTGACTTGTGATGAAAAAATAACACGCAAGATAAAATGAGTTGAACAAGATTCAAATAAACCCGCCCGCCTATTTCCGCACCTGCCCTTGCAATTAATTAGAAATCAAGTTGAACCTCGCCCTATTGTGAGCTGAGATAATATCAGCATATCTGACTGTCGAAACTTTAGGAACTCTTTAGTCGAACTTTGATATCGACTTTAACCCTTTGTACTTTTTTGTTATTGCTTAACGTGTCCTTAACATTATGTGTCATTCGAGAAGGAGTCATTCACTATAAATTTACAAAGCAGTTACCAAAATTAACCTCACTTAGGCTGAACTAAGCCAGGAATATCCAGTATCAAGAGGGTTCAAACCTGAGTGACTAGCGAGCTAAGAATTGCGAGCCCACAATTCTTAGTTAGGTATTTTAACTTTTATCAACATGCGAGAAACAATTCGACTCTTCTCGGATATTCTTTTTTTTTATTAGCATTTATTATAGTGTGCCAACAATACATATATGGATTGTTATACAGTATGTTTCAGAAAAGGTGGCCACCCCCTCGTAACTTTTGAACGCGAAGGAATTTTTCAATTCTGTAAAGTCCTAAGTATAGGAAGTGCCCTATGGCCCATCCTGTGGTCATATTTATTTTTGGCCCCGGTCGGCCCTTCCGGCTTTTAGGCCATATTTTTTCATTTTTCTCGCGAATTTTAAATGGAATGCTATATTTTTTATTCCTGTTAATTAAAGTCCAAGTTAGGCTGAAAATAATGAGCTTTTAAAATTTTCAAAAACCTTATCAGGGCCGGAGCTAGTAGGGTGCAAGGTTCAAAACTGTTACACGCTGTATTTCAGCGGTAGTTAGATTTTTTAGTACTCTTTTTATTTTCATAGGTTCAAAATATGTTTTACACCATATGAAATCAAAAAAATATTCTTTTTTACATCTAATCAGGGTCATAGTAAGGTTTTTGTAAAAGTACTTTTTTTCTCACGTCAATTTTTCTGTAAATTAATGGTGTTTTCGAAATTGGCATTTTTAGAGGTGAAAGTCTGCTGTGACGTATGTTTTTTATGCTTAAAATCGAAAGAAAACTTAACGGAGAAGCGATTAAGATCATAAAAAAAGCCATTTAATCTGCTAGTTTTTTCACGACAGTGTCCGGTAAAGTGGGTGAATTTTGAAATTATTGGATTTTTTTGTTGAGGATTGGCATAGAAAATAAATAATATCTAATAAGGGAATAATACTTCAATAAACATAACTAAATGCGAAATTAAATGAAAATTATTTCTTCTAAATCAGTGCCGGATATATTTTTTGTCTAAATATAAATACAAACGAAATTAAATAAAAAAATCTTCTGAAAAAAATCTTTCTTAAAAAAAAAAAGAGTGTGGTAATCAAACTGGAAAAATGGCCTTTAATTTAGAGACCTGGTATTCATTACTAGCAAAACCAGTATGATTTTTTTTTTTTTAATTTGGGTATAATATCGCGTTTCAACTGCATGGTCATATCACAACGGGGGTTTAACCTCCATTAGCAAGAAACTCACGAACCTGCTAAACACATTTGTCTCACCCAGCCTGGGTTAGGCCGGAATGCCAGCATCACTTAGTCTTCACCTCGCTGGACGTTGCTTAACTTCGGTGATCCTACAAGAATTGTTGCATTCAAAGCGCCATCGGACTGACTCCAGAATGATTGACAATGTGTTTTCTACAGACTTTACCAACTTACCAACTAAAATTGTCTCAAGAGGGGATCCCTAGGCCGACTTTAGAAGCAGCATTATCCGATAATTATTTTTGATACAACTTGAACTTTGAAAAGTGAAAAAAAGAGAGAGAAAAAAAATAAAAAAATATCCGGCACTGATTTAGAAGAAATAATTTTCATTTAATTTCGCATTTAGTTATGTTTATTGAAGTATTATTCCCTTATTAGATATTATTTATTTTCTATGCCAATTGTGTTTCCTCAACAAAAAAAACCAATAATTTCAAAATTCACCCACTTTACCGGACACTGTCGTCAAAAAACTAGCAGGTTAAATGGCTTTTTTTATGATCTTAATCGATTTTCCGTTAAGTTTTCTTTCGATTTTAAGCATAAAAAACATACGTCATAGCAGACTTTCACCTCTAAAAATGCCAATTTCGAAAACACCATTAATTTACGGAAAAATTGACGTGAGAAAAAAAGTACTTTTACAAAAACCTTACTATGACCCTGATTAGATGTAAACAAGAATATTTTTTTGATTTCATATGGTGTAAAACAATATTTTGAACCTATGAAAATAAAAAGAGTACTAAAAAATCTAACTAACGCTGAAATACAGCGTGTAACAGTTTTGAACCTTGCACCCTACTAGCTCCGGCCCTGATAAGGTTTTTGAAAATTTTAAAAGCTCATTATTTTCAGCCTAACTTGGACTTTAATTAACAGGAATTAAAAATATAGCATTCCATTTAAAATTCGCGAGAAAAATGAAAAAATATGGCCTAAAAGCCGGAAGGGCCGACCGGGGCCAAAAATAAATATGACCACAGGATGGGCCATAGGGCACTTCCTATACTTAGGACTTTACAGAATTGAAAAATTCCGTCGCGTTCAAAAGTTACGAGGGGGTGGCCACCTTTTCTGAAACATACTGTATACACTTTATCTAATTAAATGAAAGTTTGACTAGAGTTCCAAAGTTTCGACTGTCAAATCCATTGTTGACGCTAGAAAGATGGAATTTAGTAAACTGATTTCATTTCTATAACATGTTTACGAGTATACTGACGACAATGCCAGGGTTAAAATAAAACGGTCTCGAACTTTTCTATTTAAGAAAAATAAGCTGCCTTGTTCACTTTGATATGGAACTTCTTTAAAGTAAAAACATCTTGAACCTTCTGTTCTCAATCAGCTTTCTTTTTAAGATTTTTTAAGGATTTTTTCTTCTGAAAGTTTGAACTGGGGGCATACTAAAAATAGCAGTGACTTGTTTATTTTCGAACAGATAGGAAAAATGGGAATTTCTCCATTGTTCCCTATCTTTTCTTGCATAATGTAGATTCCTCTCAACGCTGATTTTTTTCTTCTTTCTTTTGTGCCAAGAAAAGAAAGTCCCAGTGTCTTGGAAGTTGTTTTTGACGTAATGATTTTAATTTTTCACTGAAAGGCAGAACAGCGAAATTTCAACAGTCAGTTTTAGTCAGTTGACTTTATTACCTGAATACTGTAACTAGTTGTTTATTGGCATAGAAGCCAGAGATCGTCATCATTAATATTGTCACTTGAAGCATTCAAGTATAACTTCCTCTTGAGAAAGTAGTACCTACCAGTTTGAGAGATGTTGAAAGCTTATCCATTGAAACGGAAGAGAACAAAATATTGCCCACAGGAAATCGGAGAAAAATAGTGTGAAAAGGATCTCTTATTTAAGCTCGGCACGTCCTATAAATTTTCAACTTTTCACAAAGCTTTCCTCTCACTAAAAATGCCCCCCCCCCCCCCCTTGACTTTCAAGATTATCATTTTGGGCGTGCAAAAGAGCTAGAAAGTGAAAAGCTGTTAACTTGTTGCTCGGCTCAACTTTTCAAATTGATCAGGAATTTATCGTACGGGATGAATTGAAATTCTGTAGCAGTTAAATTTTCTGCCTTAGTAAATTAGTAGAACTGACTACTAATTTCGGGGGGGGGGATGTCTTTAATTGATGTGGGTTTATTTTATTATGTTTTCTTGTGAAAAGAAACCTCTTGGTGAAGTAGTGTTGTAAAACACCCACACAAGAAATACGAGGAAGTGTTGGGTGTTTTTCTCTCCTAATCGAGTAGGAGTAGCTGATAAAACGTGTCACAGTTTGTTGTAAAACACAGTGATGTTCACAATTACTCAAAGCCGCCCTGTTAGAAATGCTTGGAACTCAAAGTACCGTCCTAAAAGTGATGCGTTTGACCTGCTGATCTCGTTTTTTTTTTCGACCACATTTTTAATTCACTCTTTAAGAATCTTAAGGACCTGTACATTTTACGACTCAATAAATTCGTTTTCCAACTAAGCATTAAACGATTGATAATAGAACTTCAGTCAGCAGATTCTGTGAAAGATGAGTGAGGAGAGCCCATAGGTCTAAAAGGAAAAGCTCAATGTCATCCCAGTTTCGGAATATACTTAAATTGAATTGTCACCAGAACCCCAAACTCAAAATTTCAATCAGTCGACGACCGCAATTGACGAGTTAAAATATTTGTGCATCATTCTGTATTAGTTCTAGTAAAAAAAAAAAAATCTAAAGGTTCATTTTACTACTTTTACAAAAGTACCAGACAATGTCAAAAATTTTCCATACATTATTAAAATTTCTATGCATTTATTAAATTGTCTGTTGTAATTCTTTTCGTCAAAAATTGATGTAAAATTATGTAAATTATTGCGAATACTTCAACGCCTTCGTGTATTGTGTACCTAACACAGAGAAAACTTTTACAGATTTCATTTTAGGGGAGATTTTCCCCAAAAAAATGTGACTTGTTTTTTAAAATTTAATCTTGAGCCCCCTTTGTGCTTTAAGCTTGAGGGCAAATGGAAATTTAAATTTTTGTGGCTGTTCAAAAAAAGAAAAATGAAAGCACTTGTACTTTTCTTTGCCATAATACCTATCAAAATAATAATAATCTTGGGGTTTTGGGGATCTATTCCAGGGAATTATCTAGCAACTGGTTTTCGACATAAAAAGGAAATGTGCATATGCATATACAATATACATAGATGGAAATACATAATTTAAGGTAGTTAACAATCATAAAAAGAAGTTAAAGTAATAATATCAGTATCTACCTTGAATTTTCAATTAATTTTCCTCTTCCCATGGACCAGTACCCTTGGACTGGAAAGATTGGTGTGCCGAGCACGTACACAATTTCAGCTCGAAACATACAAAGAATTTATTCTACCCCTCCCCCACCCTGTCCTCCAAGTTCTCAGCTTTGATAATAGTGTGCACCAAGTCGTTTAAGAGCTGAAATATACTTACCACTACGATCTGGTGGTACTGGAAAGACTTCTGACTCAACTCATTTTCTCCCTAATAAAAATGGAATATAATTTAGTATCTTTAGACGGATATTTAAATTTTGATTTTTTTTTTTCCCCAATAAAAATGGAATAATATTTAGTATCTTTTGACGGTATTTAAATTTTCGATTTTTTTTTTTCTTCCCTAATAAAAATGGATGTTAATAATTTAATCTTTTAGACGAAACTTAAAATTGTCGATTTTTAGTCTATGTCTGCCATGACCAGCTTTTGTCCACACTTGTCTGTAGTCTTGAATATTTAGGACGAATTTATGTTTGGTTTTATCTGTAAGAATCCTCACGGTGTGGAATATGTATATTTATGTTTTTCATAAATATTTTTACTTTCTATTATTTAATTTTTTATTTACTTTAGATATTTCTTTTCACATTCGTCGTCGTGGTCTCTGAAGTGTTTATGTAGGTATCTGAAGAAAAAACACAAACGTGTGTTTTTATAAGCATTGGTATAATATATAAATTATTAAAAACTTTTTATTTCCTTGAAACAGAAAATTGCAGAACTTTTCCAAATATTATTATAGCCAAAATAATATATTACTTTACCCATAATACCGACAGTCCCGACACTGATTGCAGCTCCCGACGCCGATGTTTGAGTTAAAATTCCGCAACATATTTGAAAAATTCTAACCTGTTGGGATTCGAACAGCGGTCACCCGTGTGAAAGTCGAGTCAGATACCCAGTCGACCACGGTGACTCCTCTGTCGAGTATTGCTATCATTTTCCTCCTTTTGTGGTTTTAGGGCCTTGTCAAAAGGTTTCTAAACTGTAAGGAATTCTTCCGTCATTCCATCAAAGACATTCCACGTCCCATGTTGCCCAGTTGAAAGCTTTTATTTCCATTACCTATATTACGTGTTTTCCTACTTTAATATTTTTTTAAAAGATGAGTGTTTCACAGCCTTTTTTATTTCTAGCCATGTAACAGAATCTACTGTAGACGCTTGTAGTCTGTGTTGTAGCCTACCCATCCCGTAGTATGCCTCCCCTGTGATAGGCGAGAAGTGACATAGTACTTCCCATTCAGCTGCTGGGTCAACACGAGCGCACCGGAAGGTATCCCTTACAAACAACTGTAACCATATTTTAAATACAATTTTTTGCTGGCGCGGGGGTTTGAACCCGCATGGCAAGCGAATGCTTAACCACTGAGCTATTTGTGCGCTTAATAATAATAGGCACTTAATTATATTGCCCTAATTAGTACTAGAAAGACCACCTACTACTGGTGCCATTGTCATTATTATGTGGTCAAAAAATAAATAAATAAATCATGCTTTTGGTTGGATCCGAACTCTCGCTGCCTAAGATGACCATTCGACCATGAAAGCATGTAGAAATGGAAGTGTCGGTGGCAAGCTGTAAATATTTACATATTGTACATAAAGTTCTCGTAATTTCGCAATGTCGGAACCTATACGTAATGCTGGTTACTGGCGGTCCCATTCAGGTTGAGTGTTGACGTGGGCTGTAAGTTTGTAAGGCTAAAACCCCGTCTCCAATGGCTTAGATTTTTAAACAACAAACCATCAAACACAGAAAGAAATATTATTTGTTCATGCAATGTATTCACTGCCGTATACAATACATGGCTCATGAATTAAAAATTGTGTATGTTTTATTTCAAAGGAAAAGAAAACTTGTATTTGTTTACCTTGAATTCTAGGGTAACAAGAAAAGTGGTTTTTCCACAGAAGGAATGTGTTATTGTGATGTACGTAACTACGTACACAGACGAAAAGAATTCAACTTATTCCAAATGTAAACTAGAGTTTTTAATGTAAGAGAGAGAATGGAAACATCAAGGTACAGGGAATGATGGTGGCTTTGTGCAAGTCTCCTTCCTAACCAAGCTGAAGAGTGGCAACCCCATTGTCAGGATGATGGTGGCTTTGTGCAAGTCTCCTTCCTAACCAAACTGAAGAGGAGCAACCCCATTGTCAGGATGATGGTGGCTTTGTGCAAGTCTCTTCCTAACCAAACTGGAGAGTAGCAACCCCATTGTCAGGATGATGGTGGCTTTGTGCAAGTCTCCTTCCTAACCAAACTGAAGAGGAGCAACCCCATTGTCAGGATGATGGTGGCTTTGTGCAAGTCTCCTTCCTAACCAAACTGAAGAGGAGCAACCCCATTGTCAGGATGATGGTGGCTTTGTGCAAGTCTCCTTCCTAACCAAACTGAAGAGGAGCAACCCCATTGTCAGGATGATGGTGGCTTTGTGCAAGTCTCCTTCCTAACCAAACTGGAGAGTGGCAACCCCATTGTCAGGATGATGGTGGCTTTGTGCAAGTCTCCTTCCTAACCAAACTGGAGAGTGGCAACCCCATTGTCAGGATGATGGTGGCTTTGTGCAAGTCTCCTTCCTAACCAAACTGAAGAGGAGCAACCCCATTGTCAGGATGATGGTGGCTTTGTGCAAGTCTCCTTCCTAACCAAACTGAAGAGGAGCAACCCCATTGTCAGGATGATGGTGGCTTTGTGCAAGTCTCCTTCCTAACCAAACTGGAGAGTGGCAACCCCATTGTCAGGATGATGCTGGCTTTGTGCAAGTCTCTTCCTAACCAAACTGGAGAGTAGCAACCCCATTGTCAGGATGATGCTGGCTTTGTGCAAGTCTCCTTCCTAACCAAACTGGAGAGTGGCAATCCCATTGTCAGGATGATGCTGGCTTTGTGCAAGTCTCCTTCCTAACCAAACTGAAGAGTGGCAACCCCATTGTCAGGATGATGCTAGCTTTGTGCAAGTCTCTTCCTAACCAAACTGGAGAGTAGCAACCCCATTGTAGTAATAATAATACGGAAAAAATCTTTTTATAATGTATAAGAATATTTAGATTATTTTAAATAATAATTATGTAACTTAACAAGAAATTTAAAACAGATTTTTTTAACACAAAGATTAACACAATAACAAACATGTCTACTGAATTTCGAATAATCATAAACTCATTTTTTCCCCCTAATATTAAATTTCTAGTCGTTTGTTTAATTCTTTTTATGACTGGTCATTGATAATTACCTACCTATATGTCAAGACCATTTGTCAAAAAAAAAAATTCTCATCAAACTCACCCGCCCGCGTTTGGGCCAGGATCACGAGGAAATTATTAATTGTTTTCCCGGGAAATGTCAAATTCCTCCCCGTTGACCTTTTTTTTTAGCAAATTGGGTCCATATCAAATTCGGTCCTATGTCACAGAAACAAATAAACCATACCACTAATCGAAATTTTTGGTCAGTTCATGGGAATTCCAACATAACAAGATAACAGATAAGTACATACATAGAATAATAAGTATATAGGGTGGACACATCGGACCGAATCTGACATAGCATTATTCTCGTTGCGGACCGAACCTATGCTATTGTTTTTCAGGTAAAAAAAAAAACAGTCGGGACGGAGTGTGTTTTTTCCCGTTTTCCCACTCAACACTCCGGAGCCCACTTGCATTTTTTGACTTTTCCATTCCCTGCATTTTATTTTCCATTCATTTTAAGAAGAAAATATTCCTAGACATTCCTCAGCAAATAGTATGTGTATCTGTTCCCTCAGATACATAGAAAATTAGGGCAAGACACAAAACAGTCCTTTTCCTTCTCGTTTGCTGAGGAGAAATTTGACATTGTTAGGTCAGGAAGATAAGGGTCGAACTACGGGGAGCCTGGGGCGGTAAGTTACGAAAACCAGCATAAGAGAATCTAGGACAACAGAATAGCTTATTTTTCAGAGAATTTTCTGCTTACATCAAATAATTTTGAACATTGAGCTCTATGTATGTTTACTGATGAATAGTTTTACCAATGAATTGCGGATGTGCTTAGGTGGTATGTCTTGTTAGAATATTTGGTGAAAAGATTGGGTCACTAATTGACCTGACAATTTTGTCGGTCATCATTAATAATAATAATAAGCCTTTATTTGTACATTTAGTTTGAACAATTCGATTCCCGGTTGTTGCAGACATTGCGAATAACAGCCTCATGTTTTTCCTCTCGACAAGTGAGGCTGGTATTTCCGGCCCTACCCTAGCTGGGTGAGGTTAGTGTGGGTAGCTGGTACGATTCCCAGCAAATGGAGGGTAAAACCCCCGTCCTGAGTATCATAAAGCAGGGCGATTAAACTAAAGAGAATCAACTGGTCACAATTGATCTGATAGAGGTCGGTGTGATGGTTGGGGAACTCCAACAGTCCAACCTGAATAACTATAATATCCCGCCATGCGGGGAGTTCGACTGAGGCGGTAAATCTGTCATAGAATAACGCATGGAGTAATAGTGAGGACAGAAACTCGCTCAGAGCAAGAGCCGACTCGACTTTGAAGGACACCTCTATCCCTTTCTTCATCGTACATCCCAGTCCTGAGGCCTTTGTGTCTCCAACCTACTTCCCATTTTATGTCCTTAATAATTCAATCGACATTTTTTATGACCTGGAAGCTATTTTTATACTTTTTTTCAAGATAGATGGAGCTATTTTTATTTTCAAGATAGGTGCCGTTATCACATTACCTTTTTTAATCACTCTGCTATGCCCTGTTTTAATTTGTATCTTTTTTTTTCGTGACTTTGGTTTTTTATATGTAAAAACTATATATCTCTGAGAGAAAAAAGAAAGTTGTAGAAAACAATAAAATAATACAAGAGAGTATTTTTTTGACTTAGCAAATTTAACAATTTAAGATGAAAGAGTATAAAATAATATCTCATTTCGTTTTCGAAGAAACATTCCATTAAAATCATTTGGCTGTATGGAATGGCCTTGCCTATTACCAATGCCAAAAAAAAATCATTTCTTGTCATTTAATTTAGACCATTTTTAATTCTTTAAATTACTCTGCAATGACAATTACACACTAATTATTTCAAGTAGATATGATGTTTGCAACAAGTCTTACTTACATACACCATTACACCATTGAATCGTTCAATTCGCGCGCTTTCTCAGTCCTGTGAGAATAATGGCATAATCGTCAGGTATGCATCAGGTACCCGCATTGTTGAAATAGACATGGATGGTCCTTACGGTCGTGATCTTATGTCCAGGTATTTTCTGTTCATCTGGATCTGAGATCCTGAGAATCACTAGAACCTCTTCCATTCCAAGTATCCTTGAAATCGATGTAGTGCAGTTCATGCTTGAAATTGCATGTATATGTATAGTTCTATACTTGTGAACACTGCGGCAATACCAGAAAACCTGAAATTGTGCATGTACATTCCTCAATGTACCTAATCTATCATCAAACAAAAATCATTTTCGTCTTAGACTGTCATCCACATTTATTTTCTTACAGAGGTTTAGGGTGAAGTGAATATAAATTTTGATAAACATACCTCTGTGGACTTAGTTATAGATATTGCGTATTGTTTTGGGGTTTCTGAGTTTCACATGTTCAAAGAAGGTCTAAAAATAACTACTTTTTTTTCGTTAAGGAGGCATATTTCATGTTCGACAAGTCGACTATCCGTCTTATAAAACCACCAGCGCCTTCAACTCTGTCTTCATATCCTATCTCTCTTGCTCGTACCGCTGGTCACCGATCCTGACTTATTGTATGTCAGCAATCAGCATGTTGGTGTTCATTACAAGAGTGATGTCACATTTATTCAAACTAGCCCAATATTTCCTATACCTGAGACTCGAACCACTGACCTCCAGGTTACGAGTCATCTCTGTCCGCCGCCTGAGTGTTTGGATTACCAGCATGATCAGTTACGGTCCTTAATTGTCCTGCAGGATCTGAAGAGGCAGCCGTATGATTCGTTCAATTTTCAGATGCGGTATTCATCATAATGCACGTTTTTTTACCTGCGGGATAAATCTGGTCTATTGTTATCATTCACACGGTCCCGGGAGGATAGCAAGGCGGGGGCTGGTGTCAGGTGTTACACTTGTGCCTCCCGCCCTCCCCTCCTCCCCTCTGCTCCTCCATGTGAGGGGTTTCTGAATTTTTAAATCCTTCGTGCTCGTTGCTCTCGTATTTCATATTTTTCAGTTACAATTTAAATTTTAATTTTCGGAGCGTAAGGTCAGTTGTTGTCCCGGTGTTAAAAATATTTGTAATTTAATTATTTACTTGATTGTTGTTTATTTTAATATTTCTGTGCGTGTTTTTCATAATTGCAAAGTTTCAACACCTGTGCAAATCTGTTGCTAACTTCAGCGTTTCTCGCGGAATTTGAATTTCCATGTGGTGTTTGTTTTTTAACGAGTTTTAAGTAGTTTATTTACGGGTTCATAATTTTCATTATATTTCAGTGTTTTATGACAACTTTTAAAAGGTTGCTTTTAAAGGTTTTGTTTGAACGTTCATGGTTCCATGAACTATAGTTTTCCGTTAACTTTTTAATCGTTGCTTGTTTGGATCATAATAATATAATTATGTATATTGGACGTTCGACTTAGAAATAAATTCTAGGTATGTAATGGCAACTTTATATTATGTTAACTTATTGAAACAGTGTCTATTTTGCTGTTGGACGGTGTTTTCTCGTTATTAGTTTATTTCACAACCATAATAAATTAAATTTGGGAAAAACTACCCACCAACTTTTTCCAATATTTAGGCATGACATATCAAGTTGTGCTGACTTTGATACTTATTAGTAAACCTACATCATAACTTACTCACTTTTTTTTAAAGAACAATATTAATTTATACTAATTTTCTAGCTAACAGTGTTAACAAACCCAATCAAATAATGAATAATGACTTTTAAAAATATGATCATTTCCAAAATTTCCTGTTGAAAAGTAGTTTAAAACTTCATTATCAAAATTTAAAGAACCTAAAATTTCATGCTAAAAACTTATTTTCATATGATGACTCGTTAGTAAATCGTTATGGAATAGTCATCTTCACACGAGTAAAATTATGGCTGTTTTTCACACAAAAGAGCCTCCTTTCTGACTCTAAAAACGCTGAGAAAAAAATTAAATGGAAGTAGAAAAGGCATTTTGTTTTGATGTGAACTGTAAACATACAGAATATATACAGGGTGAGCATAAAGTCTCACCCCACCCCCCGTATCTCGAGAATGGCTCAAAATACAAGAAAACACAAAAACCCGTATTCCTTAATTTTTGGGGGGATTGATTTTCAGCCAAAAAAATTTTCCTACACGGCCCCAGTCAGGATGGGCAATGGGCATGGACCAACTTTAAAATTTTAAATAGAATGGTATGTATTGTGGCATATTGTTTTAAAGGTCTCATAGAGAGAAGTTCATTACAACAAATTTCAGTGAGCTACGACTTACCGTTCTTGAGATACAGGGTCGAACGTCCTGCGTAATATCCACATATTTTGACCTATAACTCGTTAACCGTAAATTATAGAAAAATGAAATTTGTTGATAATAACTCCTTATGAATATGACAAGCTCTGTCGAAAAAGGTATAACTCGACATACTCTGTTGAAATTAGTTCCTGGTCGGTTTCGTCAGCTAGCCGGACGAACAGCCCGAAATTATTTAACGAAAAAACAAATCAAGTTTTAACTTTTTCGAAAGTTCTGGCCATAAGGAGTTATTATCAACAAATTTCATTTTTCTGGAATTTACGGTCAACGAGTTATAGGTCAAAATATATGGATATTACGCAGGACGTCCGACCCTGTATCTCAAGAACGGTAAGTCATAGCTCACTGAAATTTGTTGTAATAAACTTCTCTTTATGAGAGCTTTAAAACAATATGCCACAAGACATACTATTCTATTTAAGATTTTAAAGTTGGTCCATGCCCAGCCTGACTGGGGCCCTGTAGGTAAAAATTTTTGGGCTGAAAATTAATCCCCTCAAAAATTAAGGAATACGGGTTTTTGCGTTTTCTTGTATTTTCAGCCATTCTCGAGATACGCGGGGTGGGTGAGACTTTATACTCACCCTGTATATACATATTATATAAATCATATTTTATTAGCAAAATCGTTTTGTTTTTCTAGGCGTTGTTGAACTAGTGGTTTACTTGATCTTCCCACATCAGACCAATTTTATTTTTCACATAGCTACATCACGTATTCTGGCCTCACATCAGAGGCCGTCGTCAGTGCCGAAAGTCTGCCCTAGCAGCGGATACGTCAACACCCGGGTTCAAAAAAAAAGTTGTTCTGTTTATTAGAGAGGAAAAAACGCCCTCTCTTCATCTCTGGTTGACTGAATCGCATGGGTCTGGTCATTGTCCTGGCTGACAAGGGTGTCATTTAGCTCCCGACATTTGTTACCAGTCCCCCACCCTGTGGTATTGCTCTGGTGTGGGGTATGGTGCGTAGGGCTGGGTGTTGGGTGAAGGGTTCCACAATAGCTTTCTAATGAAACGGAACAACAGGGTGCCTCTGCCTCACATATGCTTTCGATCGCTACTCCGCCTTGGTTTATATGAATTCATTTGTTTCGATCTAATTATTGTTAATCACTCTAGGGTTGGGTGACCCTATGTAACGAGTTTCTAATCAAGATTAAGGATGGTTTAAATTGATGTATTTGCTGTGCTGTGTAATTCTCTATCCATGTTGAATGACATTTTTCGTTGAAAAAAATCTATTCCACCCATAAATGATCGATGGTAGTAAAATTTACCGACCTCAGTAGCATGATCCATAAAGTAGTGGCGGACTTGTAACCTGGAGGTCAGCACTTTGAGTCCTAAGTTCAATTTAAAATAATAGAAATGTGAGTTAGAGTAATTGTGATATCCACGTGATTTACTCAAATGATAACTGGTAGTAAAATTTCATTGATTTTAATAACTGCAAACCATGTGGTTGTTTTTGTTATCGATGCGCCAACGCAAGAGGTGACTACCGAGTTTGTGCTAGTTTATGGAACCAATCACTGTGAGACATTTAACAACCCATTATCTCATGCAGACAGACTTGGACCGGTATTAGCCACCATTACCGGCGTTCGACAATCGTCACTCCTCTGTGTCATTCCTTATAACTTCAGTAATCTCATGAAAACTGGTGTACTCAAGGTGCCATCAATGTTGACTATAGTTTTTTTTGTAACGATGAAGATAACGCCGAAGGGAATTATCTCTCCGGGAATTTCAGAGGGTTACGTGTGAGCTCAGAGTTTGACTATTGAAACAGACAGTTGCCAGTTAAATTAAATGTCAACACAAGTCATATTGGGTTTGGTTTTTCAAATCCTAGAAAATTATCAAAATATCTCCCTTCATTTCCGCGAATCTCAAAACAGACTCGTTGTTTCACGTAAACAATAGTTCCCAATCTCTCTCATTACCAGCAGTCTATTTCTCCCGCAATCAAAATCCTGCGAGACAATACAAGTTGTAATGCCACTTCCTCCTGCCCCGTCCTATGCTACATGCAGGCTAATTACTTCACAACTACCTCGCCCGAGTACTCTAATGTTGTGTCGCAGATATTGTACCTACTCTAATCAATCGTCCATGTACTATAATAAATGAATGACGAGAAAAAAAACGAAAACTCTAATAAAAGTATTCGTTGGATTAATGCACAACATATTCCATTCATGTGCTCTTGTACTCTTGAAAAAACAAGAATTAAAAAAAGAGTACAACTTATTTTGGTTTGGAATATGAGTTTTTTTTTTAAGTGGGGTTTAACGTTGCTTTCAACTGCCATAATTTAGAATTAAAAATTGAGATTTCCTAACTTCCAACTATTACCCAACAAATATTATTTAATTATTTATAAATAGGACATAATTATGTACAAACAATAAAAATTAAAATACGAAATTTAGAACAATACAGATAACATAAGTAGATAAAAAATGTACAGAAGAGCGGGGTTATTGCCTTTGGCAATCTCTTCAACACAAAGATACTTAAATTAATAGTTCCTCTTATACTATGTTTCAGATGATGAGAGGAAGAAGTACGACCCCCTCATAACTCTGGACAGTCTACTGATAACGTCCCAAGGTCGAGTTCTTATCAAGCCCTACCTGCAAGGATGTCTCGCGTCCAAGGACATGCGGTTCTTGGCTCCGGAGTTCGACTCCACTCTGCCGCACCCTTACGCAGAACTGCAAATGGAAAAGGTGAGTGTCTAGACAGAGGTTGTATTTTTTTGTGTTCGTCCGAAGAGTGATGTCACAATTACCCCAAGCCGAACTATTAACTGCGGATAGTAATAATAATAACAACACTCTTTAGTGGAAGGTAACCACCAGGCGAGGTTAATTAATACTCAAAGCATTTTCTACCACCTAACCCTCTGAGTCTTATTACTATGTGGTCACAAATTCACAAACTTAAATTAATGAGGAAAAATTCATGCACTGAGTGGGATTCGAACCAGCGGATCCCTGCGCTACCTGGATTACCAGACTAGCGCTTTAACCACTTGACTACCAGTGCAGGGCATTACCCCAACACCTCAGCAGACTGACCAGACACTGGGCATGGATGGAGCCCAAAACATTGCTTCTTCGTGTCCAGGAGTGTTAATGCCGCGTCATTCCTTCATCAGCATGACACAATACTAATGAACACAAAAAGTAAGTAAGTGTATCACAGATAGTCCGGTAGTTTTAAAGGCGATCCCATGCGTTCCATGTATTATTCATTTCTAGCCTAGGGATACTACGGGTAGTATTTAAATGATTTCCCAATTTCTCTAATCTACTCCTTTCGACCAACCTTTTAAAGAAATACTTTAGTTATTCCTGAAGCGTCCAATATATTTTCACAGCTTTCAGTTGCATAACTATCGACGATTCATCCACGCCCAACAATGGAAATTTAGGATTTCTGAATCTCTGATGGAAATTGTATGTAAAGTGGAAAACATTTTATTCGTCAAGATGGATGGAGTATGGATCCCTCAGCTAGTGCGATGGATGGAGATGTAAAGAAAGATACACAGAGAATGAAACGAAAGAAATAGGAACTCAACCCCAGGACTGTCTTTAGGAGGGAGAAGGGATGATCAAAAATTAAATTAAATTTTGATCAAAATCTTTGTTAAAATTTCACATATATACAAGTATTTTTATTCATTTTGATGTAGGTACAAGACCTACTATAATAAAATATTGAACCAATTCCCACATGATATCTTAATATATAAATGTCAAAGTCACTGACTGACTGACTGATCATCGCTCTACAGCCCAAACCGTAATACCTAGCGAGCTGAAATTTGGTAGGTAGCTTTGTCTTATAGTCTAGATGTGCAATAAGACGGGATTTTTCGAAATTCCCACTACAGCGGGCGACAGCCCGCTATTCGAGTTATACGTATATCATGAGATAATGTGACATCTTTTCGTGTACTATAGGTAGTCTGGTGATCCATCCAGCTAGGTAGCATAGCTCGGGAATTCCTTTAGCCGAATCCCACCCAATAAATGAATTTTCCTCAAATACATATTTGAAAATTGGACCTTCCTACTTGGATAGTATTAATAAGTATAAGTAGGTAGGTACTTATCTATTATAATAATAATAATAATACCTTCTTAACAGGTGTATATTTACACCCTATATAAGCCTACAACAAGATTACAAATATCTACAAAATATAAGTTAAAAATAAAAGCAAAACCTACAAGTTTTTAAGAAAAAGCAAAAGCCCTCAAATTTGACCTCATAATATATTTTTAAGTTATCCGAAGTAGGTAGATAGGTGTTAAGTTAGCATTTGTAACAAATCTCCAATTCAAAAAAAAAATCTTATATCGTTTCTAAACACGACCCTGACCAAAAGGAAACTCCGAAAAGTGAGTTTTCATGTAATGAAACTGTTTCAGTGTGTTGGTTTCAAGCTCGTATGACGTATGCTCAGCGTATAATAATGTAGACTGCATTTACAATTCAATTTTCCGACTCATGAGATTCAACTGTGCTGTCAAAACAATCCCTCGTTCCTTGTGTTAATCGTGCAGAGTTGACGGGACCTTTTCTTCAATCGCTGGCAATTCTTAGAAAAAGTCGAATGAATCTGACGGTTGTCAAAGGACTCAGTTTTTGTTTCTGAAGGATTACATGTTGTTCAATTGCTGCAGTAAATGGTGACTTGTTTTTTCTTCTTTCTTATTGTGTAAGTCAATTGAATGTGTTTTCTTAGTATTGAAATCTTGTCCACTGCATTCAACGCTCAGTCGCTCATATTATTTAGTTCAAAAGAACCTTCAATATCTTTGATTCCGAGTGCAGCTTTATTTATAGTTTGTTTTATAACTTTGCAAGTATATCCTCAGTTACACACATTGCAAGAAAGTAGCCCCCATTTACTAGTGCGATGTGTGAAAAACGTTGTGCGAGACGCTAGTGACGGATAGACTGTCTTGTCTTATGACTCTTACTCTTATGTATAGTCTCACTCAGTCTCAGTAAGATTGTATATGTCTATTTCTAAAAAAAATACAACGTTTAGTCTTACGCAAAAACTAAATTGAAGGAAATTGTTACGTGGAACTTGAATTCACAGACAGCCCGTCTCCTATTAAGAAGCGCCTACTAATAACAATACAATGCAACACGCAGTACACACATGTGTTGAGGTATAATACCCCTTCCATTCGCAGGGAATCCTGTTCTCGCGTTGCTCCGTGTTTAGATACGAGAAGTTTCCGCCCCTCTCGTCACCGGTCCCATGGTGTAACGGTTAGCACTCTGGACTTTGAATCCAGCGATCCGAGTTCAAATCTCGGTGGGACCTAGTTTTTGTAAACCTGTCTTCTCAAGTTTTCATTCATTTCATAAGCCAATTTTTATGGTATTGATTTTTCTAGTTGACTGTCTTTTAGATATTGACCACTTATAATAATAAGAAGTATATTTATTGATATACGGCCGTATGACGACTACGTCACTTGACTATAAAGTCAGGCTTTCTACGATATTTTTTAACACCATATGTACCTAATTACTTATTAGTACTAGTGGGCCATAAAGTGATATTTTATATTATAATTATAGTAGGTAGGTAATTTATTTTGGAATTGAATTTCTTGTTCAGACCTATTTTTGGAACAAAAAGAAGAACATTGAGTCATTCAATATTAAGTTATACCTAAGGACTTCAGTGCCTGACTTGGAATTTTTTTTCTAATACGATTATCATCACCATATCCTGCCAAACAAATTAGTTGCAGTCAGCGAATTGCTTTTGATTTCCTGTAAAAATCCGTTTGAAGAGAGAGAGAAGGAAATAAAGAAAAGGTGAGAGAGAATCGAGGGAGAATTTACGGTATAGGAGAGGGAGAGAAATGATGGAGACGAAAAGGGATAGATAGAAGTAGAGACTAGAGATAGATAAAGAGAGAGAGATTTGAATTAGAACAGGTTTTTGTTCTATTTGTCATATTAGATACTTCCAATAAAGATAGGATAAGGTTAGGGGATTGTGCACCGCGCTTGATTGAAGAAGATAGATGAGAAAATGAACTGATTCACAAACTTAAATTTGTAGGAAAAACCAACAGCATTATGATATTTTAGCTTCATCTTATAATAGGTCTGCACCTCAAGGTAAGTATTGCAGGAACACCTTTGAGATTATGCCTTGCTGTGTGGATTTCCTTGCTTAGTTCTCTCACTCATCTACAGGTAGGAGTGAGAGAAACCTATGTTTTCAATTATTTAGGTTTAGCTTTATTTGAACTACGTTGGTCAATTGGTCATGCATCAGTGAGTATATTTACTGGGCTTTGTGTTTTAGAGTTACAGTTATCTAGATTGAAAATTTCATTAAAATCATTATCCTTGTTCTAGACTAAATATATCTGAAGAAATAATTTTCGTGATTCCTCCTGAGCAGATGAAAGTTTTTCTATTCCAGAAAAGATCCTCTAATAATATCCTCTAGACCTGAACTGTCGAAGTGAACCCAAAATACAATAATATCGCCTTATTTATACTGCCCGAATACCTAAGTCCCATTATGCCAGTAGTAAGCCCAAGACGTATTATTAGGTAATAAAAATCCCAAATGAATTACCTAAGCTTGGTCTAGTTTCTCTCTGGTGAATGCACTTTTCCAATGTTGAGCAGAGAAAAGTGGCAGAACCATGGAAAACACTTTCGCGTGTTGAATCTCAAATTATCAGAACACGCGAGAGAAAAATTATATCAATTTGAGAATATAAAAGAAAAATAGGAAAGAGTGAGTGAGCGTATAATAGATAAAGAGAGGAGTGAGCGAGATGGAAAGAAGGAGGGGTGGGGTTGTCTTGGCTGGCAGATGATATGGCGAATGGTGTGTGCTATGGAAAATATTGCTTATATTGGCAACATTGGGTTTGCGGGCGGTGTGGCTTTTGTTATCTCGTGATAGTTCAGGAGGGGGTAATAGACTGTGTCGAAATTTTCTCCACCTAGCAGCACCATTTTTCTTTTCTTCGGTTTATTGAGAAAAAAATTATCTCTTACACTTTACGCTCTCTCTCTCTAACACCCTGCCAGCTATGTCTCTCTCTCCCTCTCCTAGTCTTCTTTATATCACATTTTCTGCCTGCCTCTTCTTTGTATCTTACTCTCTTTCTCCCTCCCTCCATTATTCTCCTCCCCCTCTTCTATTCGGATGTTTCCCCAATGTCATTAGCTAGCGCGGTGCTTTCTTTCACTTCTTATATCTCCCTCCCCCTTCCTCCTTCCCTAATTTGATTCCGTCTTCTACTCCCAAGGGATGGCCTAAACCTGTCATGCTTGTTGAAGTACCCCGCGAGCTTTCTTAGATAAAGACAAGTACAAGAAGTGTCTTACTGAAGGCAATGTTTCAACTTATTTATACGAGCGGTGCTTCCTATTTAGACTTGTTACCAACGACAGTAGCTATTAGGTGATGAACGCAGGAGAAACATAAGGAAGGGCTCGGGTTTGAATCCTTGTCATGTCGTAAAAATTATTGTTTAAAATGCATTGTTT
The DNA here is from genome assembly GCA_024516035.1 of Bactericera cockerelli. NCBI lineage: Eukaryota > Metazoa > Arthropoda > Insecta > Hemiptera > Triozidae > Bactericera > Bactericera cockerelli. The sequence continues at coordinate 35,156,102 of CM044957.1, forward strand.
ATTGGTTGTAAAAATGCAAGAATTAGCTAAAAAAATTCACCAATTTGGCGGTTTTTTGGGTCTTAATTTTTTTACTAACCCATGCAGGGCAAGAACTCATATTATTCATCTTCAAAGAATTTAGAACGCTTTTCGTCATTCCACATTATTTCTCAGTACACGGAAGTGATAGATTCTATTTCTGAGTAGTCACCGTGGCAGAGTGAGTTAGCGCGCTAGGCATTGCACGCACGGTGACCTGAGTTCGATCCCCAGCGGGGCAGGAATTTTTCTGCTCTGTACTTGGATGTTCGGGGTCCACTCATACCTCGTGAGGAAAAATGAGTTGTTACTCTTATGAGTAACGAACAGTGGCGGCATTACCAGAGTAAAAAGAAATTAATGTAATAGAATAATTCGAAATGTAAAGGAGGCTCTTAGTAATGCTGCGCTACCCACAAAAATTGTGAAGAGGCCTTGTGCTTCACCACAAAGAAAATCATACATACATAGATTCTATTTCTGCATACACACACACACACACACACAAACCTCCTTCATCCATGAGAATTCTTAATTTAAATTTTCTCTCGATAAATCTTTCGTTGGTGTAACTCATGTTCGATCGACAAGGCGTTGGTGTAATTTAACCGGAGGTCGGTTGTTCGAGTCCCATGTTCAGCAAAGATTTATTATTGTTAAAGTGAGTCATAATTGTGATATCACACCGTGATTAACAAAAACATGATAACATTGGCAGTTGATGCACGAAGTTAAAAATCGGTGCTCTTTAGTATTCTTAATCGTAATTGAGAGAGAGAGAGAAAAAAAAAGAGACGTCATATTTTGTGTTCATCACTTTCATGATTTCACAAATACTCAAAATCGCGTTACTAAATCTACGCTGAAACCGGGACTTGAACCACCAACCTCCAGTTTACAAGTCCACCGCCTTATCGATCAAGCTACTGAGGTCGGTCTTAATCGTAATTGTTTTGAAGATTAAGGAGCATCAGTAAGACAAAAATACTTTTCTTTTTTTTCCTCGGTCGAAGCTGTGTAATAGAAGTTCTTCCTGTACTGCATACATTTTTGTGAATAAATTATATAGTTTATATACATGAGTCAATGGGAACCAATTCGGACAGAACCCATACATAAGGCCTTGTTCCTTCTCTTTCAGATGTGGCTCTATTCCCTGGGCGTCTGTGTCAAACACATGTTCCTCTCCACCCTGGTCGTGTCTAGAAAGCTGTCGGACATCGTACTCCAGCTGACGAGAAAGGAGCCCGCCCTCCGCTGCAACCTCCTGACCCTACTCAACGTACGTAAGCGTGTTCAGGCACTCATACATTAATACCTGACCCTACTCAACGTACGTAAGCATGTTCAGGCACTCATACATTAATACCTGACCCTACTCAACGTACGTAAGCATGTTCAGGCACTCATACATTAATACCTGACCCTACTCAACGTACGTAAGCATGTTCAGGCACTCATACATTAATACCTGACCCTACTCAACGTACGTAAGCATGTTCAGGCACTCATACATTAATTCCTGACCCTACTCAACGTACGTAAGCATTAATACATTAATACCTGACCCTACTCAACGTACGTAAGCGTGTTCAGGCATTCAGGCATTAATACAGTCCAACCTGGATATAAGAGAACAATTGCCAGATCCAATGTACATCTCTAAGGGTCTTTAATCTCCTTAACTTAAAATAAAAAAATCTCCTTTGATTTTTGATATCTCCTTATTTTAAAATATTTATTTGTAAACTGTTATTTGTTGTACATTGTCACTTGTATCTTGGGCTGGTCCCGTGTAATAAATAAATAAATATAAAATAACCTCTTTATGAGAGAAACCTGGATATAAGAAAACATTTTTCCAGATCCAATTTACCTTTCTATAAGTCTATAAGGTAAAATAATCTCTTTATAAGGGAAAGTTGGATATAAGAAAACAATTTCCAGATCCAATGTACCTTTCTATAAGTCAATAAGGTAACGTAACCTCTTTTTAAGAGAAACCTGGATATAAGAAAACAATTTCCAAATCCAATGTACCTTTCTATAAGTCTATAAAGTAAAATAACCTCTTTTTAAGAGAAACCTGGATATAAGAAAACAATTTCCAGATCCAACGTACCTCTCTAGATGTCTATAAGGTAAAATAACCTCTTTATGAGAGAAAACTGGATATAAGAAAACAATTTCCAGATCCAATGTACCTCTCTATAAGTCTATAAGATAAAATAACCTCTTTATAAGAGAAACCTGGATATAAGAGAACAATTTCTAGATCCAATGTACCTTTCTATGAGTCAATAAGGTAACGTAACCTCTTTATAAGAAAGACCTGGATATAAGAAAACAAATTCCAGATCCAATGTACCTTTCTATATGTCTATAAGGTAAAATTACCTCTTTATAAGAGAAACATGGATATAAGAGAAAATAAATTCCGGTCCCATGAGTTCTTTTATATCCAGGATTGACTGTATAACTACTTTCATTGGAATTATTCAATACATACTCGTACCTTCAATAAATAAATAAATACTGGTAAATAAAATCAACAATATATATAATTTGCATTGTGTAGTGTAGAATATGCTTGTGCCTTGCATTAAATTGGACTGGGACACAATAAATTGATAGATGTTCGGAAATACTTGTGTAGTCACTGGGTTCGTTAAACAGAAAAATCGATTTTCGGTATTCTTATAAAAATGAAAAATTACGACCACCCACTTCAAATTTTGGCTATGATTTTGTCCAATACATTTGCGCATAGACTCAAAATAAGCATGAAACGCACGTAAAACACAATAGGATAGAACCCTGAGAAGCTCTAAGGTTAAGCAATGTTTAGCATCGAGAGGATATGGATTTATGATCGTCTTGGTTTTGAATCCATCTGATATAAACAGGACAATCCGTGTCATGATAATACATATCACAGCCCTGATGAAGCTCTGTGAGGTTAATACATATGAGTTGTAGAGAAGTTTGTTTCAATGTGACGCTAAACCCGGTGCAATTCCTAACGCACCAAAATGAAACGTACATCCCCTACTACTTAGACCAGATAAAACTCTGCAAATTTATACGCTTTGAAGTTCGCCATAACACTCGCACACGCTAATATCCATCAAGTTGAAATCAGCCCATGTGTACTTTCGCATGAAATCTACCTAACCTCATCCAACTTGGTATTCGTACACATGCTGGCGTATTAAATCTAATAATTCCAGAGCCACAACCCCGAACAACATATTAAATTTCAGTCCCCCTGCTGTATTAACTTCAAAAGCCTTTGTAAACTTTTTTCATTCCACTTGAGCTTCCTGGGTTTTTTCTTCTTTTTTTCGAAAGAGATAAGATTTAAATACTTAAAAGAAGAAAGTCAGGTATCGATTTTCGTCTTGTCAAATAGAGAAAGCAGCTTGTTGAGTTGAAATGTTCGGTTTTTCAGATGGGTTCTCTGGGGGCTTTTCAAAGTTGACACAATACTTGAAGAATTCTTTGAAAGTCCGTTGATGACATTTGAGAGGAGTGAGGTTTAGTCGGACTTGCCTCAGATTCCATTGAACAAACAAATTTGTTTTTCTTTGTGTACGAGTATTGTCACAAGTTGATCACAATTTTAATTGATATCACGACAGTACATTTAAAGTACCCGTCTTGTCTGCCCCATCTATGGCGATTGCGGCATTACCTACCTCATCCCACGTCTCGCAATTTCATTGCAATGTTGTCGACCTTAAAAGTAATGCTCTGTTTTTAGACTGAGCATTGAAATTTGAAATAACTCATATTCAATGCGAATATAGTTGAAACAAGTTTCATACCTAAAATATATCCAGTATTAGCTTAGGCACATTGAAAAACTTTTTCGATCCTGCTGCAAAATAATATCCATAAGTCTTTCTCCATTGCCTCCTCCTCCTCTCTTTTCTATCTGCAAAATGTGATATTTATGGAAGGCAAAATCCAGGAGAGACGAAAGCAAATAGAGAGTAAATGAAAGAAAAGCAATATCTGCTATCTATGTTGCGAGAAATATGACGAGAGATATTATTGAAACTTTGGTCCCGTCGTTTTATACTGATACCTGTTCATTACTTTGGTTTATGCATTGAGGGTCGAGTGGTTAGAGGGCTGGTCTGGTATTTTTGTACTGATCACGGTCTGATTTGGAGTATTTTGAAAATTTCTAATACATTATTTGTAAATTTGGAATAATAATGAAGTTATTATTCGATTTTTGATTTATATTCGAATTTATTTGTTTATTAACGTGCTAAAGAAAACATTTTTCATTTTAAAATTGTGATGGCTAGAAAAAAATCTAAAGTCAGGGTACATCAAATGTCCTAAAAAAGAACTTCATAAAACTATTAAAACTGGTCAAATGTTAATCTCCATATTAAGTCACTTGTAAGGGCTAGCTGGCAGAACCCTGTAGAATGTAAACTTTTACCATGTGTCCATTATTCTGTTATCCAATTGTCACCCTAATGATAAAAAGTTCTTGCATTGGGTAGAACCCACATTACCTGGTTTACCAGACCTTTGCCTGAACCACTCAATCACCAATGTTCCCTAGACTGAAGGGATTCGGCAGTCGCACACGAAAGAGATTTCTATATCTCAAGCAGAATGTGTATCAGCTTATTCAACATAGATGAAAGACATTTTTCTCATCCATAAATTCCGTACAGATAATTGCGTTCCATGCGAAAGGAAGTGATGTGATTTCTGTCATGTATGTACATAGCTTTGATCAGAAACTGCTTACACTGATACGAGAAACATTTCATCACTGTTATTGAAGTCTTTGTCATTCCTTATTCGCTGATTAATTTTTCTTCTGGAAATAGCATAATAACTATAGGTAGAGAAGAGGCAATAATGCCACAAGTAAAAGAAGATACAAAAAAATGAGCTAGATTAGTAAGTTACATATATGATGAGGGAGTTACATATATGATAAGTTACATGTATGATGAAGTTTTAGAAATGAACTTTATTTTAGAATATTAGATGAAACATTCTGAAAGTAAAATGATGAAATATAAGGAACCCTTCCATATGTACATTGTACACACTTACCCATAACTATCAGACTTTTCTAATTTTGATTACACTAATGTGTTTCTTTTTAACTTTCGAAAATATTAATCCTGCTTTACCGAATAGCTGTTGATAGTGTCACAATACCTGTATTGCGCTGTATGCCCTGTCAATGAACCTAATTTGCTACTGTTTGAGCTGGTCATGTTTGCCGATTTTATTAATTTCTTAATCTTCTCATTATGATTAAAAGTTTGCCCACATTGTAGAAAAATATTTACAAGTGTCCATGGATCTTCTTACAATTTATTCTAGGTGAACAATCTTGCTTACTCCGAAAGTACCTGGTGTCTAGTCAGTCTAGTGTAGTTCTAACATTAATCTACATTACTGACATGACGGTCGCTGGGTTATCGCTCTGCTCCAGTTGGTTCAAACGTCTCAGATCTTCTGTGCTCTCAAAATATGTCAACTTGAATACTTCAATTTCTTTTGTGAATAAAAGATTCAATAATTAAATTTCCTTTCAATAATTCCAAAGAGAAATGAAACGAAGACAGCTATTGAAAAGAGAATCATAAACTGCAGAAACTGAGAATATATTTGAAAATAAGAATGAAGTCGACGACGGAGCAATTAAAAAGAAATTAGCACTTCTTAAAATCAATTGGACCAAAACTCTGAAAACAAGGAACAATGCTCGAGAGAATGAAATGAAGGAGTTGGGGATGGGAGGGATAAATGAATGAAAAATGTACAGTAAACGATGCTCAGGGGACAACACATAAGATGAAATCGAGAGAAAGTAAACAAGAAGAGAGCAAGAGAAAAATATTCAGGGTGTAACAGGGAGGAAAATCGGCGCAAAAAATATTATTTTTTTACAAAAAACGAACACAATACTTCCGATTTCTAATATTAGAAATTTATCGGAAGTAAAATTATCCAACGAAATACGCATATGACATCGGATTCACAAGTCAGCCATCGCAGCGATGATGCATTGAACGCACCAGTTCTCGTAAGTCCTTGAAGTTAAGCAACATTCAGCGAAGTGAACACTTGATGGCGGACCCCCCAGGTTCGAATTTCAGTGTTTTGGCTGTTCAGTTCCTGACTCAACTCAGACTTGGTGGTTAGTGTTCTAGCAGGTAAATTTAGGCTTCCACAAAGGTTATCTATTATTTACGCTTCGATAGTAATATGTTCACGAATTTAAAACTTACAACTACATATTACGTGCACCAGCCATTTCCCTTCACTTCGTCACAAGACTAAATTTATCAACCACGTCAGTAAATGTTTACAACCTGTGTGCTTTACTTCTTTTCTCACGCTCGCATGCTGTTTGTCTTTTTGCCTCCTAGCCTTTCCTGCCTGTCCTTCTCTCTTGTACTTTAACTTCAAGGAGGACATGTACATGCAGAGAATAAAATCACAAGGGGGATTTCCCGAGAATGTGGACAAGACATGAATAAAACATCTTATGGAGTATTAGAGAACCACAAGAACCATATGGATTAGATAAGAGAGACCTACTACTACCATCAGATCCGCTAACATTGTGCATGCTCTCAATGTTTGATTTTTTGTGCGCCCATAGAGTGAGTGAATGCAAAAAAACCCCTCAGTCTTGGTGATGAAAACAAGCTTACATTTTATTAATTATTATCATGATGAAAATCATTTGCCCAAGTTATGAGACATTAATATTAGTGGCAATGGTGCCCCTAGTAGTTTTAGTCGACGTTTCACTCAGTACGAATCTCATTGCAATATAGGTAATCTAGGTATAAGAGTTTTAATTTTTCAATTCAGTCCTAGCAATTGATCATCTTTCATATTTATTTTTTTAATACGATAAAAATCATATAAACTCATCATTATCATCAGAGTCAGTCCTATCAAATGTTCCTATGATATCAAATGACTAAGAGAAACCTGGATGTAAGAGAATAAAAATTCCGGTCCCTTGAACTCTTTTGTAGCCAGGTCCGTCTGTACTACGAATACCTAGGTAATGAATAGAAAAGTGAGTAGAAAATTATGTATGCACTACGAATTTGTACACGGGAAAAAAAGTTGTACTTTGAGAAACTTTTTACTGTCATCCATCCGAGAATTCCGAGATGCGAATTTTTACTCGGCGACCGAAGTTACGCAATGAAACAGAAAATCTAACTCTACAAAGAAACCCCACTCCCAGTTGTAAAAGACATTTTCAAATCAGAAAATATTTCCGTCAGTTGGAAACGTCTCTTATGCAACATAATGTTGTACGGGAAATCTTAATTTAATCAAAACCAGGAACTGTCGTAAGCAAGATGTTTTCGAGAGACACGGTGTTTAATTATCACCCAATTTAATCATGTTAATTATTTCGTTAAAAAAATAATAATAAATTTAATAATAATAATAAATTTATTCAGTTTTCAATAATCATCATTGTTAAAAGTTCCGCTAAGTACATTTGTACTTATCGGGAGATAAAGATTGATTCATTTAGGTTAATTAAGAATTATTTAGGATTAATACAATATAATATTTTGTTTATCCTGGAAAAGGTGAGATTAAAGAGCCTTTAATCTCACAATATAAACAAATCCTAATTAATTGGTGTATAGCCGGCGAATCTATAAGACTTTCGCATGAGTCAACACAAGATCATTGCCATGAGCAAAAAATAACATGAAGTAGGTAGTTGAGAAGATTTTTAAAAAGTTAGTTCGTAGTTTCAGTCCTGATCATTAATGAAGCAGAAATAAAAGAAAGCACAGTCGAAGACATAGAAGTGAATATAAAATGAACAAATGAGAAGGAAACACGAGATTCAATAAGAACCTCGTCCATGAGACATGCAACGGAGAAGTCATAACTTCTCGGCATTTGATAGAAATAAAATTATTCTTTCTATTCAGAAAAGGCAGACAGACATTGTTGAAAAAATCTGTATAAATGCTGAAAGTACGTCATGACAAGGTCGTGGAGAAAGCTTGCATTTAAATTTAGAATTACACATACATTATGTAATTCGACATTGAACATGAACCAAAGAATGTTCTATCTTACTACATGAATCTCTAATCTATATTATTATTATTCATAGTTTAATTATAATTTATTAAATGTAAACGTTTTCGAATTAATTATTCTGATTCAAGTTTTAAGTATGACAGCCTTAGTCAGAAATGAAAATGAAGTACTTTACTTTACTAGTTTTTATCCCATCCAAATGATCTGAACATTAAGACCTTTCATTTTATAACCCTCTTGATGTTTGGTCCATCCCATACAATGTTTGTCGGCTCTGCGGTTCAAACCCGCGATCTTCCCTAAGGTAAGCCAAGATCTTAGATATTACCACTGAGCTAATCGTGCGCTCAACTTTGGCCTTGCGAATATCTTTCAAATACATGATATGTAAATTTGTTTCTCATTTCAGGTGATATCAGACTACTGTCAGCAGAAAGACCAGAGTCAGCCATTCTGTTCCGTCATCATGGAGTTGCATGCCTTCGCCAAATCTTGCAAGCAGTCTAGCAGCAGCACCACTCTCAGCAAAATCAAGAGGGTAAGCCATCATTTGCCTGTTCAAATCTAGTGAGACTTATTCGAAATTTAGGTGTGTTTTTTTTTCATTTAGTTTTAATTAGGTCAATTTAGGCACTCAAGTCCTCCCCGAACTGTTGAATCGCTCCTCTAAAAAAAACAATAATTATTGTGTACAAAAAATCTTTTTCAGCTTATCTTAGTTTAGAGGAAGAAAAATTGCTAACAGAAAAATGGCAAAGTATGGATTCCATTGAAAATTTAAAAACTTTTTGAATTTTATTTATTTTGGAAGAAAATTTATTGACAGTCTATGTATTTGTATATATTGTTATACAGTATACGGCATACCTACAGATTATCTATTTTCGTACAGATTACCTAACTATGTAGGTACTTAATATATTTTTCAAGTAACTTAAATCCCTTTTACCTGTGCTTACAGAAAAGACCGAGTTCCTACGTTGATATCAACACTCTAGCGAGCTCAGAAGACATTCAGGTGGAAAATAACAGGTGAGAACTAGACAATGATAGCTTGAGAGCCTTAAGAAATACTGAATTTCCCTTACTATCTGAGGATTTAAAATTGAAAACGGAATAAAATAGCAACATTTTGTACACATTACTTAACAAAATCAAGAATAAGGTGCGAATTTCCTTATCTATGATATGTTTTGCTCTGATTATTGGTATGGTCTTTTATCTTTGCTGTATTATTATTTTATTAGTCTACCCTAAGTGTGGAATCAATACACGTTTTAGTACTTATGTAAGTCCTGTATGGACTGATTTTGAGTATTGTTTTAAATGGGTAAACTGACTGGAACTTGTCCCTGAAAGTTGCATATTACAACAATCATATCTACTAATGGAATAAGAACGCTGTTTCTTTTCGGTACCTATTTATTAATTTCTTAATCTCCACATTCGGAATTATAGCTTAAGCTGTCAGCGTCTCCTTAGTCTCCTGAAGTCAAAGAGTAAGAAAAGCTACGAATATATCCACGATACCTGGCTCACCATACCAGAATCTTCATGTAACTACCTCTTCTCATTTCAGTGCGGAATCCCAGAAGAGACCCATTCAGCGGGCCCCATCCCGTCTCTACAAGGTGGATGCAGACGTGAAGGGCCCCGGGACACAGCGGCCCGCCTCGCCCATCCAGCACTGCGTGGGCCCCGAGTTTGTCATCAGGGCCACCCGGCCCCCCAGCGTCATTCATATAGGAGACATCAAGGTAGATACACGTGTTCATGCGTCATTCATATAGGAGACAATGCGTCATTCATATAGGAGACATCAAGGTAGGCGTCGGCGCACAAGTGTTATTATTTAACAATTTAGATCAATCTTTTTTTACAATTTTTTATATAAAGGTGTAGTCAAAAGGTATAATTAATGAGAGATAAAAAGATAAACAAAGTTTGATCAAGGGTGGTGATAATGCCTTTAGTTCATATTGATACACGAACAAATAATTAAAATAATAATAATATCGCCTTATTTATACTGCCCAATTAAGACTATCGATTCCCATTATTCCAGCAGTAAGCCCAAGACATATTATAATGTGGTAAATATCCCAAACGAGAGGATAACATGTCATGTCCCGGCTGCGTTTCGAACCCGCGACTTCTGGACTACCAGACCGCCGCCTTTACCACTGAACTACCGAGACAAAATAAAATCAACTTTCAATTTAAAGTATCAAGAAATAATAACTGACATTTATGTATACTGCCCAGGTGCCCAGTCAGGACTAAGAAGTCATTTTATTTCAGCATTTGCTTTGGTAGCATTATTATGTGGTGATAATCTCAAATAAATTAAGTGAAGAAAAAATCCTGCATTTGTCAGGATTCAAACCAACAGTACCTAGCTTCCTAGCTACTTTGATCGCTAGACTAGCGCCAATGCATGAATTCAGACAGACTTAACCCTAATACTAAAGCATCCTTTACCCATGTCAAATTGTACCTTTTTCTAGTTTTCGAAATTTGTAAAATACTGTGAAAGTGAATGGAAAACCAATTAACATTATTTGATGCCGATAATAATACTCATGTATTCTGGAATCTTTCAAAACCGGGAAAGCATCAGAAGCATGATGGACTTTTCAGTGGAAAAAAAAACTTTTCTAGATAATTTCTCCAAATATTTCCTTTATATAACAACTGCTTCTCTTCATTTCAGGTTCAGAACCAAAGAAAAGTCATGATAATTCTGCTCAACGGACACAAGCTAGAGGTCACTTGTGATGCGTCCATAACCGCAGGGCAGCTCTTTGAAGTAAGTGATTCCTTATGTACAGAAGTCATGTCTTTCTCTATGGTGGAGCAATACCCTCTTCACAAATTTTGTGGGTAGCATAGCATTACTGAGAGAGAGTCCTTTAGGTATATGAAATATTAATATAAAACTAGGATTCTTTAAATTTTGCACTCACCGACTTAAGTTTCGCCTAGGCTCGTAGGCTTGATCACGATTGTCCTTTGCTTTTCCAAATCCTTTACGTTATTTTCTTTATACTCTAGTAATGCCACCACTGTTCGTTACTCATTCAAGTAGATACTTTTTCCTCATGAGGGCGAGGTATGAATGGACCCCGGATATTGAAAGGAGAGAGTTTAAAAAAATCTATCCAGTCGGGATTCGAACCTAGATTCCCTAGTGCACTACTCCCCTCGGCCACGGTGACTTCTGATGTCACGTAACTAATGCTAGTGGATGAATACATATGTCCTTCTGTGAGGAGATGTCCCATTACATCAACTCTTTTGAAGACTACCTGGTAGTAAAGACCGGAGACTCACAAGGAGCAGCCTGCTTCCTTTAAAGGGTTTCACTGGCAGTCGAATGAGGATACTCTGCCAGTGTCCTGGTTATTTTCCCTTTGACCTAACTTTTCCCCTCTGAGTTTATTTTCCCTTTGACCTGAATTTTTTTTTTCTTATATCCAAGTTCGACCCTATAGTTGAAGCTAAGGGCGGAATTAATAGACGTTTTTGGAATACCTCTGTGGCGCTAAGTCACGGATTGCGTACTGTGTAAGATAGGGGAAATCGACACTTACCAACGACTTAAGTTATTGATGTTGTCTATTAACTCCGCCCTAAATCTACAAATGAAAGAAGGCGTGTAAGATATTCAGTTGTAACGACACGGCGGGGATGGCCTCTGTTCAGAACACAAGGCCCTCGTCTCTATATCCACACGTGGTCACGCACTAGAACACAAGGCCCAGAGCTCTCATCTTGTCCAGATCCAGCGTGTAGTCCTCGTCCCTATCATGCACCGGACAGATGAACATGCGCGCTATCCACACGTGGTCACGCACTAGAACACAAGGCCCAGAGCTCTCATCTTGTCCAGATCCAGCGTGTAGTCCTCGTCCCTATCATGCACGGGACATATGAACATGCGGTCTATCCACACGTGGTCACGCACTGTCCTGCGCGTCACGTACTTCTCCATCTGGATGCTCTCGGCGAACTTTGCGGCCAGGCCCTGCAGGCCACACATGACTATTCCTGCAGAGGGATATGGAGCAAGTTTAATTTTATTTATTTAAGAATTTTTGGGATGGTGCTATGCTGTTCCACCCAGGCTGGGTGACTGTTAGTGGCGCCAAAGAAAATATTTGAAAAGCAGGAATGAGACCAAAAGGGACCGTTACAAGCGGTAAATTTGGAAAACTGTTGGACACGTCTGAAATCTGATTAATCCTTTGTTATATGCGAAGTTGAAATATTTTACAAAATTTGGAAAACTGTTGGGCACGTCTGCAATCTGATTAATCCTTTGTTTTATGCGAAGTTGAAGTATTTTTACAAAAGTAAGCATAGAACAGTATAAGTGATACATGTACGTACCTGTAGCTATATCACCATCGAAATAATAAGCTGCAAACTTGAAACCATCCAGATCTCCTGTCAACACCATGTCCTCTTCGTTGACGATGCGGCCCACATAGTGCAGTGTCACCTCCGCCAGGGCTATAGTCACATACGGAACCGTCTGGCTGTGCGTCTCAATGCCCAACATGGTGGCTGCTGCCACGCGGCCTTGCGTCATGGCGCTCTGGTAGCGTCCTGTGGTGGGGGTGCAGGCCACATCCCCCCCGGCCCACAGGAAGGGGATGTTGGTGTTGAGGCACTCATCCACCAGCACAGCCCCGTCCGGAGACAAGGCCACCCCACTGTCCGCCAGGAGCTCCGTGTTGTAGTCCACACCGATGCACGCAATAACGATCTGGGCGGGAACCAAGCGCCCGTCAGACAATGCTATCCCCGTCACGTTCAGATTATCCTGGTTTAGCTCTAGCTTCACAATCTCGCTACTCATTCTCATGATACAACCCCTGTCTTTGAATAACTTGAGAAGACGCTCCCTAGAACCGTGCCGAAAAGATTCTCGAAGGGATAGGCAGTGTCGCTGATAATAGTGATGGACTTGGCATGAGGTACACAGGTCGCCGCCATCTCCATGCCTAGGAATGAGCTACCCACTATCACGAGGTCTTTGTCTCTACTGATCGCCTCGTGTATTGCCTGCACATCGCTGATGGTTCTCACATAGAACAACCCACCGGCATCAGCCGCCCCTGGCATCTCAGGAGGTAATCGTTTTGCCCGGCAACCTGTGGCTATGAAAATCTTATCAAAAGCGGTCACCCCGCCATCACTTCGCTCGACCGTTCTATCCCTCACATTCACAAGCTCCACAGTGGTCGAGCGGTAGATCTCAACGTCTATGTCTTCGTAGAACCACGGACTTCTGAACGTTGGATCTCGGGTGTGAATGTCCAGGTATTTGCTTAGTAGGGTTCTATCATAGGGAAGTTGCGGCTCTTGCATGAAAGCTATAAGTCTTCCTGTGAAGCCAAGCCGTCTGAGTTGTTCTATACAGACGGCAGCGCAGGGGCCGCCCCCCACCACAACAATTGTTTCTCTCGTCTCGTCTTTGCTAGTAGTCGGGCTCACCTCCCATCTGCTCCCTGTCTGGTCTCCGCTTCCGATTTCCTTAAGCTCCTTCTTGTTATCACTTCCACTCACAGTGGCTGTCGGTATCAGGTGGGTCCCGGACTCCGACAGTTCCCTCTGGCTTATGCTCACATAGACAGTTTCCCCATCAACATCCACCTGGTAGCAGGGCAGCAGGTACAGGGTCGGGGCATCCTCTATGTCCCCGTTGTAAAGACTGAAGCAGGAGCCACAGTGAGGACACCTCACGCGTCCTCTGCCCAGGGATCCTTCCACAAGAGAACTGTCACAATTAGAACAGCGGGCGCTAACGGCGTGAAATTTCCCGCGCTGACGGGCAATCAAGATTTTGCGATTCTGGAAATCAAACTCTCGCATTGTGTTCGGAAGGATTTCGACTATGTTGCAGATGGATTTTTTTATCACAGGATCCTCTGGTTCTAAACTGGGAGGATAACTTCCTGGTGAGGAATAACCGCATTCTTCTTGAGAACTATTGGACTCTGAGTGGGCCTCCATGGAAGATGATGATTGTTTAGGATAAAATATATTAAAACAAAATAGTTAACAACTAGTATGATAACAGATGAGACGGTAAAATTAATCAGTTTAATCACTAGTGAAAACAAAGTTATCGACAGTTTAAGTTAGAGTGATTTGTCTAACTTATTTGCTTAAGATTTTTCCTAATAGTGTTGGCCGAAAGTTCTTCAAAATTTTGCTTGCCAATGTACTTTCAACTGTAGTTTATGCATGAAATGACGAAATGAGTCGACGCGTATCCAAACGTTTTTCGATTTATCTATCTAAACACAAGAATACTATCGATTTCTAATATTAGAAATTTCTCGGAAGTAAAAATAAAGAAACAACTCTTAGAAAGTTTCATAACGGAGACGTTAAAAAAAGGGTTTTTTACATTTCTTTCAACTGAGATTGAGAGATGAGGTCGGAATTAATAGACATTTTTTTATACCTCTGTGGATTTAAGTCTAGATTTTGCGTATCGAAACTTATGCTTAAATCCGAACTTGTGACCTCGCTCTTGTCTATTAATGTCATTAATGTCCGGTAGCTCAGTGGTAAAGGCGGCACTCTGTGAACCAAGAGAATCCAGATGTCGTGGGTTCGAAACCCAGCCGGGACATGACAAGTTATCCTCCCATTTGGGATTTGTACCACATATTAATATGTCTTGGGCTTACTGCATGAATAATGGGACTTTAATAGTCTTAATCAGGCAGTATAAATAAGGCGATATTATTATTATTATTATTACTTTGAATGAGGTGTAAATTATAAGTATCACTGTTTCCTCCCTGCCGCCCCAGGTCGTGGTACAGAACGAGTACATCACGGAGAACTTCACACTCGGTCTGGCGGCTCTAGTGTCCGGAGATTTCGTCTTCCTCCCTTCCGACTCCCGCCTCAACAGGGTCCTGCCAAATTCTGCCACCAGCAAGTGTCCTTACCAAGCCGCCTTCACCCTGTATCTTCGCGTCAAGTTCTACCTGCCCTCGCTCAGAGGAATTAGGTGAATATTTTTATTCGTATTTACCGACCTCAGTAGCTTGATCGATAAGGCGGTGGACTGGTAACCTGGAGGTCGGTGGTTCAAGTCCCGGTTTCAGCGTAAATTTAGTAAAGTGAGTTTGAGTAGTTGTGACATCACGAAAGTGATTAACACAAATACGATAACTATATCTTCGTATTTACCGACCTCAGTAGCTGTATCGATAAGGCAGCAGCATCTGAATCAGGAGGTTCAAAGTTCCTTAACGTTTGGCCATACATGTTATTAAAGCGAGTTTGATAAGTTGTGAAATCTTTTTTTTATATTATAAAGATGGATGTTTCACAGTCTTATTTATTTCGTAGCCGTAATACAGCAGCTTCTGTAGACACTTGGGGTCTGCATTGTAGCTTGCCGCCTATACCGTAGTATGCCTCCCTTCAAATGGGCGATAAATGACACAATACTTCCCATTTAGGGGCTGGGTCAACACAAGTACACTGGAAGGTATCCCTTACAAACAACTTTTACCGAATTTTGAATCGAATTTTATGACGGCTTCAGGATCGAATCCGGGATCTTCCGTATGGCAAGCGAGTATCTTACCACTGAGCTCGTCGTGTGCTTTAAATCAAAATAACAGATTAGTTTTTATTTCTTTTTCAAATTAAATTGTCATTGTAAGGTCTCTTCTTAAAAGTATTCCTTAGGGAGAGAGCCACAAAATGGTAAAAAAAAACTAAAATAAATATACATTATCACAAGATTTACCATGGAAACGTGTAAACAAAATTTGAATCATATTTATTTCTTCATCTGTAAAATAGTGCTGGGTTACAATAATAACAGAAAACGAAAGTACTAAAGAATGGGATTACGAATTTTTTATTTATATTAGAAAGCGTCCTGTATATTTCTGTTCTTCTCCTGCAGGTGTGTGAGCTGGAAGCATCAGCTGTATCTCCAGCTGAGGAGCAATGTCCTCACGAGGCAGCTGAGGTGTGACTCAGTGCAGCTCTTCACTCTGGCGGGGCTGGCACTCCAGGCTGAGTTTGGAAATTATAATGAACAGGTAACCAGTTAGAATTGATCTTATGATAAATCAAATCTTTATTTCGGGGTTTCTCAACATAAAAGCTGTTACACATGCCCAAACAGTTTTACAAAGAACGAAAAATACTTAAAATATAATATATCTACCTATCTATCTAAATAACCGGAAGGTATCCCTTAGTCGGCTGGGGGACTATAAACAGAGAGTAGACCAGCATTGGCTTGGTTCTGGGGGCCCTTGTCAATTATTAGCCTCCTTGTAAAGACAGTGGTAGTAGAATGCTGAGTCATTCCTCCACTGTCAGGCTACCATCGTTCACGATGATGCCACCCTATGATGATGATGATGATGATACTCCTTTCATCCAGTACTTCGTCCGGTAGCTCAGTGGTCAGGTCATATGTCTGGTAATCTAGCGGTCGCAGGTTCGAAACCCAGCCTTGACATGACAAGTTATCCTCACATTTTGGGATTTTGACCACATAAGCACATATTATACTTGTTTATAATAATTTTATTTATTTGTATATTATTTTACAACTGCCCAACCAGGCTGGGTGAGGTCAATGTGGGTGGCAGGTTGTAATTTCCTGCGAATGAGAGAGCAAATAATACCTAAATATATGCTAGAATAGCTGTCTTCAGTTAAAGGAGCTTGAAGAACTTGGTGCTCAATCAATAAAAATAAATACTACTACTGTATCTTCATATAAATTGTTTATACTGTCGAGGTAAGACTGAAAAGTACTTTGCTAAAACAGCAGTTTTTATGTATTTCATGGTGGTGGGACTTATAAAGAAGAAAATGCCGTTGGCATTAACACGCCCTTGATCAAGTTTTGTTTTATTATGTCAATTTCCATGTATGTATGTATATTGAATATATTACATGTAAATAAAACTTGATCTAATATGTTAATCTATACTTATAAAAGAGAGTTTCACTCACTGACTCACTGATTCATCACTGGTTCTCCGAACTGGTAAGTCCTAGGAAGCTGAAATTTGGTAGTAGCTTTGTTTATAGTCTAGATGTGCAATAGACGGGTTTTTTCGAATTCCCACTACAACACTGCATGCGAAAAGGATTTTTTTGCTTTACGGCCATGCCTCGGCCCGCAAAGCGGGCGACAGCCCGCTAGTAATTATATAAGTACTAGTCGGACAATTTAAATAAGGCGATTTTATGAATTCCAGAAGCATGGTGGCTGCGGCGACTACTTCCTCCCGGAGCATTACCTGCCCGAGTCCTGCCTGGCGGCCGAGTGCTGCGGCCCCCTCTAGCAGAGCTCCAGGCCAGGCACCGGGAGAGGAAGGGGGTGCTGCCCGAGCGAGCAGAGGATCTGTTCATTGTGTTCTGCCAGCAGCTAGCTGAGTACGGCACGCACTTCTATTCCGCTCAGCTGGTAAGTGTGGTGCGGAACAGAATGCCGTTGGCATTAGCACCGCCCATGATCAAGTTTTGTTTTCTTAATTTCAATATCTCTGTATGTTATATTTTATGTCATTTGTAAATAAAACTTGATCTAAGATGTTTAATAATAATAATAATAAGTGAAAGGACTGCTAGTATTTTAAGATCTTTGAATTTCATTTTATTCTGGCAACTGCTGGCAGTGTAAGTTGAAAGGTTAAAGTTATCATATTTGTGTATTTGTGTTATCACTTTCGTGATATGACACTACTCAACTAGCTTTACTAAATCACGCTGAAACCGGGACTTGAACCACCGACCTCCAGGTTACAAGTCCACCGCCTTATCTATCAAGCTACTGAGGTCGGTTAGCTGCGGTGTATGTCACGTGGGTATCTTTCTATATTTCGCTCATACCGCTCGTTCAAATAACTTTGCTGAAATCGTCATTTCCAGATCTTGGATTCCTTTTTGTATTCTAAGAGTTACCGACCTCAGAAAGCTTGATCGATAAGGCAGCGGACTTGTAACCTGGAGGTCGGTGGTTCAAGTCCCGGTTTCAGCGTAGATTTCGTGAAGCGAGTTTGAGTAGTTGTGATATCACGAAAGTGATTAACACAAATATGATGATATTTATTTTATTTTTTTTATTTTATTCTAAGAGTTCAAACAAGTGAACTCTTTAGTTCATATAGGACAAATTAAGACACCAGATGTTTTTTTTTTTTTTTTTTTTTACATATTGGTCTATAGATGAATGAGCTTCTACCTGGAATGTAAATGAAGACGCATTAGAAAGAACAGAAAAATATAGCGTTAAGGAAGTGTAAAATTCTAAGTTGTACTTTACTGTAGGGTTGTTTTAAGAAATACTTCCATGCTTCTAAATCGTACTGCTCAACGAATTCGATCGGTTCGATCCCCCGTGCCGACAAAAATTGTATTCTTAATTTGGTTACAATTGTTTGTAAGGGATACCTTCCGGTGCGCTCGTGTTGACCCAGTACCTAATTGCGAAGTATTGTGTCACTTCTCGCCCATCCGAGGGGAGGCATACTACGGGATGGGTAGGCTACAACACATACCACAAGCGTCTACAGTAGCTCCTGTTTCATGGCTGCGAAATAAAAACGGCTGTGAAAGCCGTTTTACAGCTGTGAAGCACTCATATTTATATATCCTCTTCCTTCCCATTATGCATCTGAATGCACATATTTTTGGTAATGCTATCATCCCAAGACAAAATTGTCCCGCCTATAATAACGCACAGAGTTCTCCTTCCTTTGAAAAAACCTCTGTGGTAAAGATCCGTTCACATTAAAGATTAAAATCAACATGAGTTCAGAAAAGTTTTTGTGCATTTGAATGCACCTTGGGAAGATACCATTACAAACTATATATTGCTATCGGGAAGATAACACTACTCAGAAAATTTGCATTTGGATGCACATCGGACAGGTACCACTAAAAAATGATAAAAGCGCTTGGGAAGGAAGAGGATATATAAAAAAATCTATTCTCCTCCTCATACCCCAGGTGTGCAAGGAGCTGAAGGCACTGAAGGGGGAGGTGTGGCTGGGTCTCAACCTCCACGGCGTGTTCTACTGCTGCAAGCGGTCTGCCTCCCGCTCCCCCACCCAGCTCTTCATGTGGTCCAACATCAGGAAGCTAGAGTACCAGAAGCATGCCTTCTGCCTCATCACCCAGGTGAAGGGGGTGCGGTTCAAGTTCAAGATGGACAACCACAAGTGAGTTTTTTTATTAACCCAGATAACGCGGTGAAATTTTTTGTTTTATTTTTTTGGAGTGATATATTGAGTCCTGAATCAAAATAAGTGCTGTCAACTTATCATTCGGACTCAAATAAAAGAGCTTGAGGTGTCGCCAACTAACCTCAACAAGCTGAATTAATTAGAAAAATCCACAATGTAGTACCTTTCACCAGATGGGGCTGACGTCCTTCTGGAAGGACCAGAAATTGGACCTTCTGGAAGGACGTCAGCCCTAACACACAAACTGAATATAAGAGAACTCAAGGAACTGTAATTTTTGTCTCTTATATCCAAGTTTATCTTTTTAAAAGAGGTTATTTACCCTTAGAAAGATTTAAGTTAGACCTGGAAATGGGGTAAATTGGACCTCTTACATCAGAGTTTTTCTTTTATCCAGTTCTCTTATATTTATATTCGACTGCACCTACTATTGATTCTATCTGAGAAAGTGAGAAATTTAATGCAAGAACTGAATAGGCCTTTATAAAACTGTGACGAGATACCTCTGAAAACGAAATGGTTTTGATGAATAAGCGTGGCTCTTTTAGATATGTTGAAGATTTAAATGATTAAATAGAGTAGTGAAAACTGCTCTGGGGACCTCTGTGACAAAAACGAAAGCGGGGCCACTTGATGGTCTTAAATGTGGCTCGGTTGATTCTTTGGATTTTAAAACCTATCGAGTAGTTAGGTATTCAATGAAAAATTGTTTTCCTGACGATTCCCATGATTTTTCATTCCAATAAATAATATGAGTCAGAATTGCAGTTCACAGAACCACTAGTTTAAAAATATTTCTGAATCATTAAGGTCGAAATGAATAGACAAATTCTATATCACAAGGCACTGCTAAGCGTCAGTTTTCCCTATCTTACACAATACACAGTACGCAATCCGTGACTTAGCGCCACAGAGGTATTACAAGAACGTCTATTAATTCCTCCCTAAATCTATTATTGTTAGCTGGTCTCACTGGCGGACTCGCTGTGCACAGTTCCCAGCTAGACTGTCTGTCTTATGCTAATAGTCTATATTCTAAACAAAGCACTTCTTAACTTTTCAGGTGATCTGGTAATAACACGTACCAACTACCATACTCGTACTTGATTTTTTATTTCAGGAGTTACTACGTTTTCCATTTGGCTTCCCTACATCACAAGTTCTTCTGTAAGCTGCGACTTGAGATGAGTCTGAAATCCCTCTCAGATGGTACGTAGCTTCTCAAGTAAAGCAGCAGCAGTAAATGTGACACTAGACATTATTGCCATAGTACATACATAACTACATACTAGAGTTTATGGAATCTGGCCGGTTGATTGTTAGATTGC
Organism: Bactericera cockerelli; assembly: GCA_024516035.1. Classification (NCBI taxonomy): domain Eukaryota; kingdom Metazoa; phylum Arthropoda; class Insecta; order Hemiptera; family Triozidae; genus Bactericera; species Bactericera cockerelli. Next base: position 35,176,791 of record CM044957.1, read on the forward strand.
AAATCTCAACATCTTTTAGTTCACAAAACCAAGCTAGTGCAAAAAATGACATTTGTCAAACGAAGGAAAACAACAAAAACTTTATAGATTATCGCAAAACGTATATTGTTATGTCAAAAATTACAAAATGCTACTCTAATAGATTATAACTGATCTCATTTATATCCAAATTTCTTTACACAGTTCCTTTTCTCATTTTCAGAATTCGGAGTACCAGTCATCTCAAAAAGCAAGTTGGACTCAAAGATGTGCTACGTGCTCAAAGACAAAAACGAGAAGAAAAAGAAATCCCCGCCCAAAGCTGCTGCCGGATTATCCCTCAACCAAAACCGTGCCAACATCATTCAACCGCTGTGCAATAAACCAAAGCAAGTTCTGGGCGACATAAACCCAAACACTGATCTGTCAGGTAACCGGTGGAATGGGTTGAAACCAAAGTGCAATAGTGGTGGAGAAAAGAGTTTACCGGTTACGGGAAAGAGTTTTCCGGAAGCAGTGAAGAGTTTTCCAGGCGCAGTGAAGAGTCTACCAGAGATGGCGAGGACTCTGCCCAGGGCCCTGATGAAGTGCAAACGCAACCGAGAGAACAGCCGCGCATGCGTGGTGGACAAGGAGAATGTAGTTCCTGGTGTCGACACCAGGGGGAGCTCTGTGTCTCTCTATCAGGGTGAGTGGTGTATGTAATCATTAAAAAAAAATTTAAATCTAGTAACTAGATTTACTTTTTTTTTTTTTTCTTTTCTTTTTTTAATCTTTAACTGTTAAAGATTTTTTTATTATATCCGCGATCTTGTTTAAATGGATGCGATATCCGTAAATTAAAAAAAAAAAAAAAAACACTGCCAATTTTGGACGAATTTGATGAATTTAAAATGAGACCATCTACAGAACGTCTCCTGTGTGCAAAATTTCATCAAAATCCGTTGAGTAGTTTCCGAGACATACGCGTTACAAGGAATACTTTTGACAGACGGACACAAAACCAAAGTTGCTCAGGAGGTTATGAAATGTCCAGAAATATGAAAAAAATTGAAATCGGAGCAAAAAAATATATTTTTTAACAAAAACGAACACAATACTTCCGATTTCTAATATTAGAAATTTCTTGAAAGTAAAATAAGTAATTATATGTAATAGTAAATCTAATAAGGACAAGTCATAAAATTTCCACTGCATAAGTAAATACATCTAGTGTTCAATTTTGTCTTTTTTTAATATCTGAATGTAAATTTTAAGCTTAACGTCTCTTCAGTAGTATCACTAAAATCATTTAAAAAAGTCTGGGTGAGGCCATTATCACAAGAGTTTAAATTTCTGTAGACAACTGAAGCCATTTTACGAAAACTGATATATTCAAAATGCCATTGACGCTGGCAATATTATTATTTTTTTTCTCAGGGTCTAACGTTACTTATAACTAGTAATAATAAGGAATATTTATTCACCATAATTATATGAGATTTATCAAAAAATGAAAATAAATTTCAAACATCATGAATGGAATTTCATTTTGTTTTAAAAGAAATTCTCATGAATCTTAATACTACAACAATAATAAGATTAATAAGTATACATAACTTTTTATAGTAAACCAATTGGAGTCTCACAAGAGAAGCCTCAGCTATCACACCAACCTATATTAGATCTATTAATAATAATAATGCTTTTTCTTTATGTTATTATGTCACAATTTTAGTGGGTAGCGCAGAATCATAGGACTTTACCACTTTAATTTACAATATCTTGTATATTTTTGCCTATAATTTTGCCACTGGTCGCTGCTTCACATCAAAGCAGCTACTCATTTTTCCTCACGAGGTATGAGTGGACCCCGAACATCCAAGTACAGAGCAGAAAAATTCCTACACCGCTGGGATCGAATCCAGGTCACCATGTGTACAATGCCTAGCGCGCTAACTCACTCTGCCACAGTGACTACTATTAGATCTATTACAATACTACTTCGCCCCGGATTACAATACATTATACATTTAAATTTATTATTATTTTTTTTCTATATCTTATTTTGTAAATACCTATTGTTATTATTATTTTTTTTTTTTTTTTGTCTTTGTAATAATTTATTGTTGTATGTATTGTATAAGAAATAAAGTGTAAATAAATAAATCTATTATAACCTCGACTTACTCTAACCACACTCCCTGGTTCCACCTGGTCCCCGCCCACATGCACAGGTAGCGCCACCAGCAAGTCCGAAGTCACCCCGAAGCTGCCCCGTCGCTTCACCCCCAACCCCAGCAAGCTGTTCGCCTCCACGCAATCCCTGCACACCCTCTCCACGGGACTACGGGCCTCCACCTCCTCCCTCCACTCTCTCTCCAGGCCAGTCACCCCCGCCCCCGAGGTCTATATTCTGAGTGAGTACACAATCATAATAATAATATCGCCTTATTTATACTGCCCGATAAGGACTATTAAAGTCCCATTATTCCAGCAGTAAGCCCAAGACATATTATTATGTGGTAAAAATCCCAAATGGGAGGATAACTTCTCATGTCCCGGCTGGGTTACGAACCCACGACCTCTGGAACTTCTGGATTCACAGAGTGCCGCCTTTACCACTGAGCTACCGGGACAGACGAGCTACCACAAACTCATACAGTCATCAGCTTAGAAGCCTAATAAAAATGGCTTAGGATGGGTTCTCTGTACGAGTATACAAAAAAGAAAAAAAAAATTTAACAAATGATTTATTATTTTAAAAAAAGCTTATTTCCTGAAAAGCACACGATGATGTACCTACTTATAGAAGAACACAAAAGATTCTGAATTCTGATGTTATTTTAAAGTATGATAAACATTTTTTACGATATACAAAGATATTTTTCCTAAGCTAAAGCTTCTTTATATCAAAGATTTCAACTTATTGGTATACTATTATACATGTAATAATAGTAGCTGAACATATAAACTTGAGATTTTAAAATAATGAATCTTCCTTATTATAATGTCATAATTACTGAAAACGTGCATATCTTAGGGCGGAATTAATAGAAATAGACGTTTTTTGTGTTACCTCTGTGGCGGTAAGTCACGGATTGCGTACTGTGTAAGATAGGGAAAACCGACGCTTAGCAATGACTTGTGATAATATAGTAGAATTTGTCTATTAATTTTGCCCTTAATTTATTGAGTCTGTTTTCATTTCCAATGTCTATGCAACAACCTCCACTGGAAACTTTGAATAGAAAACTAAAATTATCACAAAAAAGCTAGAATTACTGGTTATACATTATTATTATTCTTATACATTACCATCATAGCAAGTTTCGACCTAACAAAACTGGCATACTAAACCAAATTCCTTCTCCTGATTCATTCTGTTTGCAACTTACAATATTTATATTAGACCTAATTTGTACTGCCCCATTAAGACCAATCCCTTAATTGTAGCAATTATTATGCTGCCGATATTATGACTGTGTGGTTCTATACTTAAATATTTGAGGAAAAATCCATGCGTTATGTGGTAGTCCTAATTCAAGAGACCCTGCGTTTCCTGGACTTACAGACTCTAACCACTCGACCAATGCACGGAATAAAACTAATACATGCATTTGAATGATTTTAGATCCAAGCTTGAGATCCAGCGTAGGCGAAGGTCTTCTCTTCGACCCTCATGAATCAATCAGTGAGTCTCTGGCGCACAAGTTTGAGAACCTCTCCTGGACTGAAGATGATAGGTTGCTGACCACTGTGAGGTAACTTAATGAAATAGATCTTATTCGTGAACATTTTAATTCAAATCATGGATAAAATCCCAGGAAGAGATAGGTGCCAAAGTTTATTTTTGACGCGGTATGAAAGTATCCCATTGAAAATCAGTACATCACCTAGTTAAAAAAAAAAAAAAAAAAAAAAAAAACAAAAAAAAGAACGTGAACATTTCTTACTAAGAAACATTTGACAACATTTTGTGGATATCCGTGAAAATCTCGCGTGTTCCAGAGATGATCTCACGTTTTCCATAGAAGTACTTTAACTCAGTCAAGAAGTTTTTTTTTTTTTTTTGAACTTATTTGATTTATAAAATTTAAAAAAAAAAATATTCGCATTATTTACTGCAATAGAGACGCACCTAACCAGGCGCGGCCGGTGGGAAAATGTTTTCGGTGTGCTTCATAATGGACTGGACTGGACTAAAATGGCATTTACAGAGAGAGTGGCTGGCTCTTTTAGTACCTAACAAGTTTGAGTTTGTTAACCATGTCAATCATTATAATAATAATAACTCTTTATTGACAAAGGGTGTGATTATTGCCTGAGGCAATCTCTGCCATCAAACCCATTATAATTATAAATTAATTATTCTAGAAATGTGTGATGATTTTCATTGTGTACGAGCTAGGACTCAGGAAAAATGTTTTCTTTTTCGCCTGAGGGTGCTGCAGTTCCACAGCTCCTTAGCACTCACCGCCCCTGCACCTAACCCATGTTCTACTTGTTCCTCAGACTCAAGAAGAGCCCCTCTGGTTGTCTCGGCGTGGAGGTGACAGAGGGCCTGAGTGGAGGAGTCTACATCCAGAGTGTCCTCCCAGGCAGTCCTGCTGATAAACTGGGCAGCATTCATCCTGGTAGGTAACCCCATGGCTATCAATACTATATCTTGGTAGGAGATGTGATACTATATCTCCTACCATGACAAAGAATATTTACCCTCGTCTAGCCCGGTTGGCCCGGAAATAAATAGCACCGCAATGGTTGGAATTTCAGTGAAAAACCATGACCCACCAAGATCTAATCTTCTACATTTCATTTAAGTGAAAAACTAGAAGGTTTAAAAAAAAAATACCTATAGAACGGAGGGAGGGAACTCTAATTTAGTTAAGGTTAGCAATAATTTTCATTGCAGCAACATCAACAAAAAATCCCACATAGTGAAAATTGAATTTCTGGCATCGGATTTGCAAAGTCAAAAAGCGATTGGTACTCGTATTTCTAAAAACAAACAAAAGTTTTGTACTGAAAAATCTGAAGAATGATTTTCTATTGTGTGTAATTGTGTATGTAACTGGCAAAAACATAGCTTATTTTGATTTTTAGACGGATATCATAATAAATAGTAATATAATACACACTAACTAAACTTATTTATTCTGTCCGATTGACTAAAGGAACCCATTATTCCAACACTGATTTTGGTGTGCTTATTACGTGGTCAAAGGCTGAAATAAAAGAGACTGAATTCATGCAATGGATTCGAACCCCCGTATCCCCACGCTATCTGAATTACGAGACCAGCGCCTTAACTCGTCAACCACCAATGCATGGTAATAATAACATTCATAATTAAGAGATTTAAAGCCAGCGTCGATGGCATGTTGAATTCACCGGTTCCCTTCAGAACACCGAAGTTAAGCGACATCCAGCGAGGTTAAGACTTGGATGGGTGACCATTTAAATTCTAATTCTCGTGACGCTGGCTTTTTCTGGCCCCACTCAGGCTGGGTGAGGTCAATGTGAGTAGCAGGTTTGTGAGTTTCCTGCGAATGGAGGGTAAAACCCCCGTCGTGATATGACCATGGCAGTTGAAAGCGACGTTAAACCCCACTTAAAAAAAAAGAGATTTAAGGGTTGTGTTGAAGAGATTGCCACAGGGAATAACCCCCCCCCCCTTGAGCCTTTTATGTATTTATCTAATTTTTTTCCATTTTATTATTTACATTGTTTCCATTTTTTCATTATTTTATATGTATGTCTTTGTATCTAATAAAACATTTAATAATAATAATGATTACAGGGGACCGCATCGTGTCGGTGAATGGGGTAGACCTTCTGAGTGTGAAGTACAAGACAGCGCTGCTCATCATACAGCGAGGGGGATCAGTACTGGATCTCGTGCTATCCCAACCCCCTCCCAGTGTCTCGCCACCCCCCCGGAGACCCCGCTCTGTGTGTAAGTAATTGTCTCGTGTCTCTATAGACGAATTTTCATTCACTGAGGTTCGGTGAAGACGTCAAGAGCACAAGAAAGAGCAAGATTGTGGAAGAGAATGCTGTAGGCATTAGCACCGCCCTTGGTCAAGTTTTGTTTAATAATTTCAACTTTGTTTCTTGTAAATTGTATATACTATATTTTGTAAATAAAACTTGATTAAATCTATTTAATAATAATAATAAGATTACAGTTTGATATTTAATTGTAATATGGTGGAACTACCATTTAAGTCAAGAGGATTCATTGCGTTGGTTGGTCTACTAAATTTTCTCTCGAGTAATTTATCGCGAAATGAAGAGACAATATCGAAAGCATTAGTTTCCTCATTTAAAACAATACGCAAAATCTAGACTTGAGTCCACAGAGATGTAGCAAAAACGTCTATTAATTCCGCCCTCAATTTCAAACACACAGGTCTCAAACACTTTTTCATTCGGGAACCAAATCGTGTGTACTTTTTTCGGGAATCCAATTTAAATGTGATAAAATTGTAATTCAACTCATACCCGGTCCTTTGAGAGAAAGAAAATGGTACCCAATTGATTCTTAGGCGTCATGACATTCTCATAGAAAGGAAACTCTTTAATAGAACTTTGTACTATAATAAAATCTATAAAATTTGTACAAATAAAGTAATCAATATTCAATTCAATTCAAATTCAATAACCCCATAATACGAAGCTTTTTTTGACTTCCTAGGGGTCCTCCGTACATAGATATAATTATGTGGTTCAGGACGAGCCAACTTTTCAATTTAAGTGGGGAATCACTTCTCCCAGCTAGAGCCCAAGCTGGATAAGTATAAGTAGTGCTGAAATTTAGACTGTCAGCGCAAGACAGGTAGTCCCATTATGCCAATAGTTTTACAACATACAACAACAATAATGTTTTTGATCACTTCCAGGCACGGATCTGTTCCAATCTCACATCGAGCAAGCCTACCTGCGCTCCATCCGCTACGAGACAGCGCCCGATGAGGATCACATGGAGAGTGGGGAGCTACCGCCCCTGTGTTCCCCCCACCCACCCCTGGGGGCCAGGCCCCTGTGTTCCCCCAGCCACCCCTGGGAGCCAGGTCCCTGTCCAATGGGGAGCTCACTTCTCTGCCCTCGGGTAAACCTCTGGGCAACAAAGAAATGCATTTCCCCTCTCTACCTTCGGGGAGAACCTTTTCCCCCTCCGACATATTTCATGCCACCCAGAGTTTTATTATTTGAAGAGTGAACATGGGTGCCCAACCTCTTGTTCCAGTGAGATCTGTTGGATGGAGGCTCATGCCCGTGTCGAGATACTTGTGCTGTTGACCATCTCAAAACAGGCAAGTAGTTTTTCAACAATCACAGGACTCCAAAAGCCTATATGATTAGTGGAATGTCCTACTATTAGCTATCAGAGCTAGTAGCTAGCACAAACTCGCGATCGGTCACCCAGTAAATTCAAGAATTTACCATAATTGTCTGTCCACAAAAATATATTTACCCAAAGACAGGACTCCAGGAATAACAGTTGGATTCTTACTCTGGGATTTCAGAGGCAACATTGAGAATGCGGCATACAAATCTGCTGCAGAACATGCCTACACTACCGTAGTGCATTTCACACAAACTTACCTCTGTTTTTTACGGTTGAAATGGTTTGAAAGCTTACTTCAGCTAAGAACACTACATATACTTCACTGGAAAGTAGTGAAATCTCCAAGGTATATTCCACTATTACTATTCCACGTACTAATGATCTACCTTGGGTCAACAATACAATAGGATTTGTTAACATTTTCCCAATATTGCGCACCCTTGTACAAATTTGAGTAGGCAATTTACTACTATGCCTCTACCTGTGGCCAGAATCCCATCTTCTCGAAGAATCAACTCCACTAAGACGTACGACAATAAGTTTCAGTATACATTACTTTAGGAATCATATGTAACTATATCATACCGTGTAAATACTAGGATGTTTCATGTATTTTATTATTAATTAATTACTCCCTGTATTATTTAGAAGAAAAAATTGAAACTTCAAAGTGAACTAAGTTATAGTTTTTCGGATTCTTTATTATTTTTTATTGAACTCTAATGGTAATAACCTTGAGGGTATATGTAAATAATGATTTAAACATTTTATTTATATATCTAATGAATTTCGTTACAATATTGATAAAAACTAAGCTCTTCTGGAGGTTTCAATGCAGATATAATAAACTTTCTAAAAATAAATCCAAATTCAGTGCAATAATTATTCACAATAAATTATCTTGGTTGCAATTCCCACTACAATCCTACTATCTAGTTACAATAAGTTATATCTAGCGTGGTGTTTCTACATATATGAGTACAATAATACACAGCAGTAGTTGAAATAATAATTATAATCCGACTACCTGTCTGGACAATGGTTTCAGTAGGTATATTTAATTAATGATAATAAATAAATAAAAAAATCAACAAATCGCTTTGTCTTGTAGACACGAATGATTACATTCTCATTGGTCATAATGTCAGAAAATATCCGACAAGCTATAAATTGATATAAAGTAATGTCAAAAGAAATATGCATGCATCAGTGTACTCACGGCACAATCATTACGAGAATTCATCATCTTGTACAGGATGACTCATAATTTAAATAAAGTAACGTCAAATAAATTAATGCATGCATTAATGTGCATTGTGTGTACAACAATATCATTAGAATTCATCAATTTCATAAAAAATGGCTCGGGAAGTGATTCTTGGGAAGTGAATCATTAGGACCAAACAGTTAAAATGTAATTTTTGAAAAAGAAAAAATGGATTATTTTCATTATCAATCAAAGAAAAATATTAGGTGGTAATTGGTTTTGTTCTGATATCCAGATATTTGCAAATTTCCGGCCAATATATTCTATGATTTTTTTTATCATTATAGACTGGTTGGAGTTCCACAAGGGAAGCACCAATTATCACACCGACCTCTATTTAGATCTATTGTGAATTACAAAATGATGTAATTTACTTTGAGTTTTTCAAATTCAAAATGGTTCTATTAGGTCGGTGGGACTCATGTAGACACCTCATTTCTAATCAGATAAGCAATATAGTTTGAAGATTTGAAGCAATCTACTGTTTCTCTCAGATTGAGAGGTCAAGATACAAGTGAGGAGTATGAGTTGAAGATGGATTGGTGTGCTTCAAATTTAGATGAATTTGAATTTCAAATTTTATATGGAATTCAAATTGAAGATAGAAATGAATGTAATTATTAAAAAAAAAAAAAAAAAATTCCACTACTTAAAAAAAAATCTATTGAGCTTGATTATAACCGTGATTATCATTGACCAACACGCTGACCGCCCTGTACAAAATGATTAATCATCATTAGACCCATGCACACTGATGCATATCTCAGGCAGAATTATATTTAAAGTTATGCAACCAGGTCTGTGCTCTACCTGTTGGAGTGCTGGTTAAATTTCTGTCATTTTTTCCTTACCCCACCATACTACTATCGAGATTTTATAGCTTCTTGTCATGGAGATTGAGTTGTAGATGAGAGGACAGGAGAGCACAACGTCACTTCCTCTTCCTTCTGTGTTTTGCTTTTCTTCTTCTTTTCCTTCTCAAGTGGAAATAAGGGTTACCTACATTTTCATTAATGTTACTTTTTTCTATGTGGAGAGGAAAGCTCATGCCGAAAAGTGTGGGACTCAGACATGGGACTGGTATCTGCCCTAACTAAAACTGCGGCTACTCATAAATGCTAAAACATATCGTTGTGGGACTGTTAAATATTACTTCAAACAAAATGTTACTCTTGTGTGCAACAATAGAAAAGGATTTTCTATGACTCCAAATGGGACGCCAGGGATGAAAACTTATGGGGGACAAAGCGCTGGGTTTGAGCGAGTCTGTACTATTCCAGCTCATTCATTAATACGGGCCATAGTGTATGAAAGAGTTATCCACTCTACTAGATTAAAAATAATTTAGATGCACTGACGGGATCAAGTTAGATTAGTCGAAAATAATTAAGACTAAAAATATAATCAAACAGAATCAAAATTATCTTCTGGTTTGCTGCTTTTTTTAAAACATAAAATACGAGTAATGCTACCAGTTTTGGTGACAAGTTTGAGAATTGCTGTTGTCTTCATACTCAAACATCAATAAGTGACCCTAACCTTATAAAGACGGCTGATACCTCCTCTGATTAGAAGTTTGTTTGATTGTGTAATCGGATCAATAATTAATTAATTATTAAACAAACAAAAAACTAAAGAATGATTTCTTGAAAAATGTCAGGAATTTTGAATGAAAAAGAGAGTAGAAAAAATAGATAAACATGAAAAAGAAATCAATCATGGGGAAAAAATAAATCAATAAAAGAAACCAAGGGCAAAGCGTGTCTAATTAAAGAAATAAAATCCCATCACTCACCAATCACATCACAAAATCCCAACCTGAAGTCAGAGACTTGGTCATTTCAGAGTTGTGACCTTCACTTTGATGTGTACAGAAATAATGACATCTGATAATTCAATGAAAATGTTTGGACAAAAGAGATTATGGAAAATCTGAGACAAAAAAGAAAATAAAAAAATGTCGAGATTTTTGAGTTGACGAGATAATCTCCAGAGAAGGACAACTGAGTTCTAATTGAGAAAGGGCAGTGTAGGATCAGGCCCGAAGTTATGGAGATGTAGGAAGCTGTCTCTATCATACCAGTAAGCAACGGGAAGAATTGATGAAGGAACAGCGATTCAAAACTCGTAGGTATAGGGACATGCGAAAAAAGAAATCAGTAGGTTATAATTATATGTAGAACAATTGCGAAAACCTTTTTGGATCTGGAATGTTATCTTTTAGATTTAAAGACATTCTCGACTTATAAAAATAAAACAAGTTTGATATCACTAATAAACTGAACTTATCTAAATATCCTTCGATGTAAGAAAAAAGCAATTGCACCTACCCAATAGTTCTTCCTTCTATTACAAAACCTCTTGTTAATTTCATTAAACATAGGGAGAGTTTCCCAAAAACTTTCATATGTTGTGCAGCTGTTAACTACTGAAAAGCCATTAACTTTGTACTTCTGTATTGGTCAGGTCGTCGGTCGGCAAAAAAATTGGAATAATTTATTTCTCCTTTTTAAAGTCGGATTTTATTCCACCGGCTCAAGCTTGAAAGTCCGGAATCATGGCTCATGAGAAGTCAAGCTCATGGCTTTTTTATGTTTCAATAAAATCAAGTATCATCAAATTGAAAATATCATTTCCCATAGAAATTCAATTTAAATACAAATTGTATGATAACTTGGAAAAATCGCAATTCCATTTTGTCAAATCAAATATTTTCCATTTGTATATTTTTTGTACACAAAGTTACATACTACTTAGCATCGGTACTGATATAAAGAGCAAAGGGTATGAAGGTTCATACCCCCTCCCCCATGTCTGCACATCCTTATTCATAATACATTAGTAACTGGTGAGTAAAATCGTCTTGAACCATCATAGGCAGTATTGTAAAGAAGCATAAATGTTAAAACCAGTAATAATATCACCAACAAAACTCGTGATAATTATAAATAATAATAATTATCATATTATTTATATTTTATTTATTATTTACAAATTTAAATAAAAATATTCATGTTTCTATACAAGCACTTTTTACTTTTCAGGAAAAGGATGGCGCTAGTAATAAATATTGACTATTACTTATTATTATTATATTGCCATGATACTTCTTATAATAATTGTGAGAGTAATAATATTCCCGCAAACTTGTTACCTGCACAGCCACTATAGCATGCGCTCGGTCTGGAGGGAATGGGATTTTTTTTTATTTTAAGAAGACACCTAATCAGAGAAATAAAATTATTAAAACCCGCACGGAGTTAATGCAGTAACAAGCTAGTAAGTGCATCTTAATGCTTTGTGTATGTTAAGTAGAATCAAAGGGGGGCCAGCAAGTTGGGCTGCATGCTGAGGTTGGCATGGGTCCAAACAGCGACTTGAGATACCAATGCACTTCCTGGAGAAATTTAAAGGAAAGGTTGCGTTAGATGACCCAGAAAGTTTGTAATAATAATGAAAATATACTTGGAAGGTAACCAACCACCAGGCATGATTAATGCATAAAGCATTCTCTACCACTTGACCCTCTATTATTATTATTTAACACTTTACTGGTCAACTACATGATACATTCAACAAAATATAACATGAAAAAAAAAAACAATACAATATGTAGTGAACCAAGGGGCGAGGTTTAAGCCTGTGGCTTTATCTTCCATCGAACTCTCTATTACTCTTACTATGTGGTCACATACTAAAAAAAATCCATGCTTTATCTCACAAAAACTTTGTGGAAGTACATGATAAATAAAATCAAATACATATTAACTTTTGTTTTCCACTGAAATGGTTTTATCCTTTACATGTTTCGCCGGTGAAGGTACCTTCAGTAGTTATGTATAATAGACTGTGAGAGTAAAGGTACGTTTTAGCAAAACCAGAGTTTTGTACTGTATAGGGATTTAAAGTTTTAAACCTAAAAGGGGAAAAACATGTCTAGTTTCTAGTGAAGTAAAACCATCCTAAATGGTCAGTCAGAGTTCAATTTTCTTTTTTTGCACAAGAAAAAGCTAGCTCAAGCGTGAACAAATTTTTTTTGTTGAAATATTTATAACCTAGAAGTGAAAATAGAGGTTCACTCAAGAACTATTATTAGAGAAAGGCTATATCGGAATCTATTTGGTTAGAATCGGATCATAATGTCTCACCTATTATGGCAACTCTCTATTATGAGAGCAGTCCTTTAAAATATATTTATTTTTTTCTTAGTTATGTGAATTTCGACATCTTAAAAATTCTGCATTTTTGAAAACGTCTCTGGATTCACGATTGGCAAATAATAGACCTCTCTTTAGAAATCCTGAAGAAAAGCTTACGTAGGTTTTAAATGAATGATACTTTAGATCTTGCATAACTACTTGTTAAATATTCAATAGAAAATAAGTAGTATTTCAGTGACGTAAAAGTGGAGCATAGCTGATAGCAAAATCTCAAGATATACAAACTTCCGACACTTCGGTAGAACTAGTTCGTCACATCATGTACTCTTTTTCTGAACAGATTTTCATTTATTGAACAAAATATTTTACGAGCTGTAGACAAAAAAACGTGAAAATATAACGAATATCTTTTATAACTAAAAAGTATTCTGGACAAAAACTACCAAGATACTGCTATCATGTATTTTATGAAATCTTGTGCTTTGAGATGGTAAAAAAATCGCCATTTACTTTTGAAACGTCCGGTAGAAGCGGTCTCACTAGTCTTGTTCATTCTAGTATTTTACTGCCGCCAATAATTATCAAGGCCATCAGATGAACCAAAGATCGTCAGCCAAAGCTAACATTCTTGCAAATGAGAAATATATAAATGAAGTCCCTACATATGTATATTTGAAATCATAATCCTGAACAAAAATCTCATTAAGTTTTTGTATAACTGAGTGAATGTGTTAACGCTTGGGAATTAGGTTTACCAAGAAAGAGATAATCTTACAAGCTTCAGCAGGAGTGATAATAATATGTAGGGCTATATTCATGAGTTGGTGGTTAAGTGGTCTGAATGTAGTGTTACTTTGCATCGTACCCAACGCATGAATTTTCCTCATTTGTTTGATGTTTAACCACATAAAAAATCATTGAGAGTTAGGTTGTAGAAAGTACTTCGAGCTAACCTGGTTATCTTCAATACTTTCTGTTGAAAAGCCTTTTTATTTTGCGGCAGCATTTCAAGTATAAAGGTTCTAGGGAACATATTTTCATACCTCAAGGCTGTCTAAATCATATACATTATGTACTTAATCTATGTAGTTTCACACACACTTGTCCTAAATATGGTCGAAATCACTTCCTACATCTCAAAAAAGAGCTCAAGGTCAAACAATTTAAGTTGAGGAATCTTTAATTACCGAGTTGGTATTTGGTCCAAAATAGTAAACTGTAACAGGTATCCCTCACAGGCATTCTTTACGTGAGTATTTTATTGTAGAAATCCGAAATTTGAAAGTTAAACCTCAGTGTGTCTTGAACTCATTTTCACATTCTTCAGAGTTTGTTCATCCGAATTCATCTCAAATTACCTATCTGGTCAGAATCACTATGGCAACTCATTTCAGATAGTGTGTTTATCTATGTTGAAGCACCTGTCCATTGGAAGTGTTGTAGAGTTCTATACCAGTGTTGTAGGTTCTATATGAGTGGGTTCAATAGAAATTCCGGTGCACCCATTTCACCTAAGAGTAAGAGTACTTACTCTAACTTGAACTCCGCTCGTGACTACAGTACCTACCATTGGTATAAATTTCATTATTTTATTTTTCTCAATTTAAATACTTCCAGTTTTAACTCGTCACTTCATTTTTGGGCGCAGTAAACTCCTTATCATCGGGTTTGGGTTCGAGCCTTGTACTTATCTTGAGTCTCTCATAACACCTGTGTTACCCAAGTTTAAAATCAAAGTTGAGGCTTTTCGGATCAAAGTTCAAAAGCACAGGCAAAACATTCAGGCTAACTTGTGCAGAAACAAGTTATGGCCGTTTAAATACGTGGAAAAGTTGTTGGAAAATTGAAGAGTGGAAACAGGATTTCTCTAGATTAAACAGGTTGAGAAAGGTCTTCTTAACGATTTTCGCGAGACAAAAAAATATGGAAAGCAGGCATCAAGCTAACTTCAACAGAACTAGTTTTTTACGGATACTAGACTATACCGATTGCCAAGCACTGGACAGCAAGTAGTCATATTTATGAGGACAATCCTATCTCCGAGATATTATTTTCCACTTGAGCCAGAGAAGAAGGGGAACATTTCGTTATTTCTATTCTGACTTTCACTTTGAGCGTCTTCTGCTCTGTCCCAGATGGATCTGAACAGAAGAGGCTAGTCTTGAACTACTTTAATATTTGTATGTATTTTGACAGTATAATCTTTCGTTTAAGTTTAATATAGTGCAATATATTCACTCTATTATATTTCCATACAGTGGCGCATAGATTGGTCTACTTCTATGAGTTTGCTCTTTAAAATTATTGATTAATTTTTTGTAATTTTTAGACTATATTAATTGAAATATTTCTTGTATTCATAATGAAACGCTTACTCAAACCCTACCTGCTTTACCATAAATAGCTCATGCTAAATATATCTTTATAAAGTGGGGAAAAAACCAGTACTTTTTTTCTTGTACCAACTCTTTTCTTAGCTCCTGGTTAATCAATAGCAATTAAGTTTATCAATTTCACGTGCCACTGTACAAATGTTTGTAAATGAAATTCACATTGATGAAACCTACAGTATTTACAGTGCGATATTAGTATTAATGAAAAAATATTCAAATTGTTTTATGTATCATATTTATTTATGTATTGAAGAATCAAAAAAATATTCCATATAAAAATTAACTATATGAAGTATAGTAAATAAAGGTTTAAAATTATTATCATTATTTAATCCTTGTGTATTGTTTGTTATTTTGCATGTAAGTGGAGAACACGGAAGTCCCTGTTATGTCCACTCCTCGCCGTAATGGTTATTTGGTTGAGACAGGAAATATATGGGTTTTCTATCCAAAGGGAGTGTATCACCACCTCTTTCACAGCTTGTCCCTACCGAGGTACCCTCCCTCTGAATTGAGACACCAAGGCCGGGAAAAGTTAGTCAGAATCACGAGGGATCGAATTTGAGGTCACCTATTTAAGTCCTAACCTCACCAAGATGCATTAACTTGAGTGTTAGAGCGAGAACTGATGTATTCAACGTGCCATCAAGGCCGACGGTGGCTGAAGAACTTTTTTTGTTTGTTTAACATCGCTTTCAACTAAATGGTCATATCACGACGGGGTTTTACCCTCCATTGGCTGGAAACTCACAAATCAGCTACTCAAATTAACCTTGCAACCTTGAGTGGGGCTGGAAATAGCCAGCATCACTAGGGTTCTTTGAATGGTCACCCATACAAGTCCTTGTGTAGCTGTACGTTACTTAACTTTAGTAAGAATTCAACGTGCTATCGACGAGAGGTTGGCCTGAAGAACTCTTACTCGATGATTTAAGAATAGTTTGTCGTGACACGGTTCTTGGGGTAACTCTTAAACGCGTGCTTAATTTTGTTTTTGGTAGATGCTTATTTGGGTCCTGAAATTGGCCCTTTAGTTTTGGGTTTCCCGTGGATTCCTTTTTGAGATTTATTTTAATAATTTCATTGAGTAATACAAGACTCTATAGATCTATCAGCATGACGACTTTAGTTTAAAAATAAATTGTAGTATGTAGGTAGAGAAAAATTCGCGAGTCAATATTATAAATAAGGTACATGAAAGCATTGAGAAGTCTCGATGTCCAAACCCTAGATATCACATTTTAAATTTACTTATAAACCGGAGTGAAGATGTACAGAACCACCAGAATTAATTGGCATATCTGTGTCTGCCAGACGTCACGGTCAAACAACATAAGATAGCAAAATTTTGATAGTATTTGTCACTTCTTTAGCCGAGACCTCCAGGGATAGCCGTGGCATTGGTGACAAGTGATAACAGTTTGAAATAAAACCTTTACGAGAGAAGTGCCATGTGCCAAATTTGGGTCATATTATGTAGTCAAGATCTAGTTTTTTTCTTTCTTCTAAAAATCCTATCTGTCTCAGTACTTATATTTGTACCTGTAGATAAATAAACTCATAGAAAAAACTTCTTTTCAAAAGAAAAAGAAGAGTAAATTATTTAAAAAACACCAGCCCACATCACCTCCCGATAGAATATTAAAGAAAACCCTATAAAAATATCACGAGCCGCGCACCGCTTTCGATTTTGAAATCCCAGCGCGCCGTACACACGCCTCCCGCTCTCAATTTTCATCCGAGATCTGACCAGGTACTGCACTGCTGATACTCAGTACTTGTTCATCACCCGTGCGCCCTACATCTCTGGACCACTCTCCCAGGCCAATTCAACAACCAGCGCATAACGTAGTTTTTTACGCGCGCACCTCACACTATCTTGCCGGGCGAATGCCCCAGTTATCAACCCGGCTTTCGGTGAAGCCCAATCGCTCTAAACTTTGGACTTAATTTTATTCCCTTTATTTTTGGACTGAAGAAAAGTGTTTTTCCTCCCTATGCATTGAGATGAGACCAGTGTTGAGATTATTCTTGTGATTTTATCGGATTGTGTACAAATTTCGTTTTGAAAGATTCACGAGGTATTCGGTTATTAGTATTCCACATTCGTGCTGAGTAGCGACCTTGTCTTTGGCTGGTACTGACTTAGCGATGTTCATTTTAAAGAACTTGGACTTTTCTAGTTTCTTTGCGCTGACGGAGAAGACCAAGATGTTGAAGAGCATGGACACGCGTGCGGAGCTGGAGGCGGTGCTCACAGATAGATTAGTACCCAGGTGAGGGATTTTCTTTTCTAATATGTAGTTCCGTGGCTCAGTGGTTAAGAGCATTGGTTACTGACCCGGAGGTTGCGGGTTCGAAACCCGGCCGGAGCGGAAATTTCTGACCGAAATTTTCCGTTTCCGGAATGGCATGGATGTAAAGGTAAGTGCCCTGAAGTAATACGAAAGCGGTTCCGGGGCACACTTACCTTTTTTTTAAAAAAAATATATATATGTAATTCATATTTATTCATCTATGTACAATTGTACAAGTATTGCTTGGTGTCTGTCGCGAACAGAATGGAGAACACATGAAAACATCAGACTTCTATTAACATGTTTCCGGTGGCCTTTTTTTAACGTCGCTCTCAACTGCATGGTCATATCACGACGGGGTTTTACCCTCTAGAAACTCACAAACTAGCTACTCAAATTAACCTCACCCAACCTGAGTGGGGCCGGGAATAGCCAGCATCACGAGGGTTCGAATTTGAAAGGTTCTCTTTCCAAGTCCTAGCCTGGTTGCTTAACTTCAGAGACTGAATGAGAACTGGTGTATTCAATGTGCTATCGACGCTGGCTCCGGTGGCCTTTAAGTATATTACCTTTGCCAATCTTTATCCTCTTTTTGCATAGTGTTGGAAATTTATATTTTATCTACCTGGCTACCCTCCTTCAATAACAATAATAATAACTCTTTAGTGGAAGGTAACCACCAGGCGAGGTTACTGCTCAAAGCATTTTCTATCACCTAACCCTCAGAGTCTAATTAATATGTGGTCTCAAACTCAAATCAATGAGGAAAAATTCATGCACTGGGTGGGATTCGAACCAACGGAGCCTTACGCTACCTGGATTACCAGACTAGCGCGTTAACCACTTGACTACCAGTGCACAATATGTTGGCATCAAGATGATGGTTGGCATCAACCATAGGTTGATGATGATAATTTAGTTTTTTGTCTTGCTAGTGGAAGAATTAAATAAAAAAAATTACATCTAGAGGAATGTACTGGGCTTCATGCTTCACTCATCAAGTGGTGTGGTGAGCATTGTTGGTATTGCTCTAATTAAAATTTTGATAATGCAAATGCTTCTATTTCTACATAATATTTTTTTTTTTTTTTTTTTTTGAAATACAAGTTAAATTAATGACAACAATGATATGTTTTGAATGGATATAACTGCTCCTATGGTATACTCTTTTAATGCTGTTAGTTAGTCATGACATCAGCATATTGATAGTTTAAATAGTACATTTTTTTAGTAGGCTCTTGCGAAAAACAGGCACTTATTTCGACTGCGATTGTCTGTCTTCATCTGCTTCATCAGTCAGCTGAAAATGTTCACTTATTACTGGTAAATTAATGAAAGGGAAAAAAACCATTCTCTTCAGGAGCCAAGTTATGATCACTTGAAACTAACATCCGGTTGCGAAGATCCAGTGAGCCACTAGTAGGTAGCTAGAATGTCTTTTTCCAAAAAATACCCATGTATCATTTAGGTTCTTAATAAGAAAAACAAAGCAAAGTAACATAGTTTTAACTGTTTTTCTTATTTGCATCAAAGATTAATGTGCATCTAAATTTTAAGATTCTTGAATATACGTAAAATTATTACCTAGTAGATACATGTTGTATTATAATATTAATTTTAAATACTCCTGTCATGGTAATACCAAGGTACTTCCTTTCTAATGTGTGTAACACTGTAATCGTTGTAACACCTTAGGTACTAATTTCTTATCGGGGTGATAAGATCTAGTGAAACCGATAGTTGAAATTAAAATTAACTCTTTACGAAATTAAAATTAACTCTCTATTTAACACCTCTGATTTTTCCTCCTAAACATTATTACTAACCTGAGGACTAAAATTACCAACTCTACATATTATAAATATGTCCCAAATTCGTCCAGTAATCATCATTATAGGGTGGCAAAATCGTGAGCTATAGTAGCCAGAGGTACCAATGAATTCTTAAGGTCTAAAGTAAAGATCGTCATTCAGGTAACATCTCAAAGTCCAAAAACCGGTAGGTAACATCTCATATAATATTATGCGAGATATGGCTCACAAAAAGCAAAACAAAAACCTCATTACACCAGCGTCGAGGTTCCTATTCCTAGCCCCATTCAGACTGGGTGAGGTTGATTTAAGTAGCTGGTTTGTGAGTTTCCAGCGAATGGAGGGTAACCTTCGACGTGATGTGGTCATGTAGTTGAAAGTGACAAACCCTAATTAAAAAAATCTTTCATCTCCCCTGTCCCTGACA
Source organism: Bactericera cockerelli (assembly GCA_024516035.1). Taxonomy (NCBI): domain Eukaryota; kingdom Metazoa; phylum Arthropoda; class Insecta; order Hemiptera; family Triozidae; genus Bactericera; species Bactericera cockerelli. The sequence continues at coordinate 35,196,458 of CM044957.1, forward strand.
TTGAGCTAATGAACTTGACTGCTACTGTTTACTCGGTATCAATATCATTTAATATACAGGGTATTTCAAAATTAGGGAGTCAAATAAGTATAAGTAGTGCTTTATTTAGACTGTCAGCGGCGCAAGACAGGTAGTCCCATTATGCCAACAGTTTAATAAGGTACAGCACAAACAATTTCAATGGTTTGGACATACAATACATGTATGTAGGTAAAATGGTAGAGAAAATGGGAGTAGAAGGTAATGCAGGGAGAGGGAAATAAGAGTGTATGGAAGAAACTGACAAAAAACACTGACCCCATTTAAGCTTCAAAAAGTGAAACAGAAGAGTGAAAGCATGGCTGGGTATGTTGTGCATCATGTCAATAAGAAGTCCTTTCAGGCTGGTCTGGTTTTCAGAAGAATAGCTCTCTTCTGAAAGTCCCTGAACGAACTCATGTGAATGATATCTTGAGAGGTTTGTGGACAGAATGGCTAGTTGACAATGGAAATGGTCGACTAGCCATTTTCATTCAACTTAGTCCGATAAATAACAGAGAACTTATGAGTCAAAGTGTGATCAGGTGGTTAAAAATGCTGGCAGCATTAACCTAGCCTAGTGGTTACCTTCCACTAAAGGGTGTATTATTACTATCTCTATGTGGTGAAGCACAATTACTATATTATCATCACCCCAGGAATTGGACATAAAAGGAGCTTAGACATTGGATCTAGGTGTCCATATAATCCCCTCACCACTGTGATTTAGGTGTCTGTACCTATCTCTAGGACACGGAATAATTATCATCACCCCAGTAATACTCACCAGCCTTATAGGGTGAGTGGGTAGTGATCCTATTTGGGAACTTTAAAATTGCTTTATAAATCCCTGCCGATGACATTTTACAAAATATTAATAGTTCCTCGTGTGGCTTACTTTCTTCTCTCAATATAACAACTGACAGAATATTAGCTACATTCATGGCATGATTATTTTAGATTCACCTGCCCCATTACCCACTTGAGAGTTGGCCATATTACTTCCTTGGCCTTCTTTCTACTTCCTGTAAAAAAAATTTGTCTCCTAAAATCCCTCTTCATCCAAACCCTCAGATCAAGAGTTTACCTCAACACCACAATGTATACCTCCCTCATCAAAATCGGGGTCCACCCTGAAAAGTGAATCTCACTATTAATTCACCCCGTATTCTGTGTGAATTCGTTTTATCGCTCTTATCAACAGATAATATTCTGAACCCTCAGCCTTTCTTCTCAGAGGTCATTCACCTGATAACGAACCTGCTGATTACATAAAACACAAAATAGTGAACTCGAGAACACAAGTCAGCGCTTTTTACTTTAAAGAACTCCCAACTTATGTTTATAGTTTTCATATACACATTTATATGTATAAACGATATTGTATATGGTTTCTGAGTGGGCTCTCGAGATATACGTGGGTATCCCGGGTTTGAATCCAGGCTGGAAGATTTTTTTTTTATCTGTTACTATGGAAGTCCGGAGTTCTCTCTGGGTAGTCTTGGTACCCCCTGAGCCGAGGGGAAAAATGAATAATTACTTGTAGAAGTAACGGCATTACAAGAGTTTAAAAAAATGTTGTAAATTATTTATATAAAATAAACTAATAAAGATAAAGAGCTAGTCATCTGTGTTATTGTGTCAGAATTTTTAGTGGTTAGCATCAACATAACGAGAACCTAACGAGCTAATGCATATGTGCAAACAACCGTCATATTACTAAATCAATTCAATAGTCCGTACTGCTGAAAATGGTCGTTGCCACTCTACAACTACCCTAATTGTCCTCATGAGTCACTCTAAAACTAGGGTAGGCCCTGACATCTAAAGTACAGAGCCAAAAAAATACCGACCCCGCCAGGATTCGAACCTGGGTCACCTGGAGTGCAAGCCGAGTAAGCTAACGCTAGACTAAGATGGCTAACATAAATAAATGTGTGTTATTATAGCACAATATTAGTGGGTAGCGCAGAATCATAGGTCTTTTTCTTTTCTTTTGAATTCTTGGGTATCTTTCGCTCATAAGTGCGCCCCGCACATCTAAAATTCAGAGCCTAAAAAATCCTAGATCACCGTGCATGCAAGCCTAGGTGACTAGGAAATTATTTAGATAGTGAATATATTTAAGTAGTTGCTGCTCTCAGAATATATTTTAGTCCTCTCGTCAATGGACATCATTTACTCTTGTTTTAACATAAATGATCAAATTACATGTACCAACTCTTTTTTTTACTCTTCTTCTTCTAGAATAATTCAAGATCCATAAAAGGTGATAGTTTGATTTTTAAGGCTTCATAAAAAAATCTAATGATCAAGTTCAGTAAAGTCATTGATTGCATCGATAAGAAGTAGTAAACCACTTGAATTAGATAGAGAATTGAATTTGAAATATGTATAGTCAGATACTTTTGTTAATGAAGTATTTATTGATATTATCATTGCATGCCTCAGCTAATGCTAACTTTCAGAGAGAAAAAGAGACAAACCTGTATTGCTTAAAGCATATTTACTATTTAGTGGAGACGACAAGGGCTCCTTCAAGAATCAAGCCCTGTGTATGTGTGTGTGAGAAAGAGGGAGCGATTTAAAGGAAGAGAACCTTGAGAAAAAAATTGCACCATCAGTTAGTGGTAGAGTTTCCAGAACTTCTTTCAATTTCATTAACATTGTTTGAAGTTACATTTTAAATTCTTTCTACAATACAAAAAATTACTTTACCAACAAAAAAAATGCTGACGTCAAATGAAACTGAAAATATGAGTGGTCTGACCTGGATACAGATTTTGATTCTGATCGAAAGAAATCAAACAATTTCTACTCAGCTGTTAATTTTTTTTTCCTCCTAAATCTTGATCGAGGCCATAATCAAGGTCGTTTGTCATCATTGAGATGCGAGTCACTTTGCTTCTTACTTTCATCCATTTGCCAAAGACTAGTTTGAGAAGAAACCAACTTTTGTGACATGGTTTAAGAACTAATCCAATACAAAAAATTGTTTTTATGTGAGGCTCCTTGAAGCTCCAAACTAAGCTCGACAGATGCAGTATCAACTAAGGTAGATAACATTATTTTCTATCTCACATCTTGAGCTTTAATTAGGGCTTGGTTTCCGAAGATGTTCTCAATAGGTGCTTTTCTACAAGCAAACAAAAAATGGGAAAGTTTAAAAGATTTTTTTTTCCCCCCTGTTAATTTTCCTGCCAATGTACTATCTGATATAATGTCCCAGCCATACACCTGGCTCACATACTATTTACTTCACTAGCCAAACTTTGGCAATAAACAATCCTATCAACTAATTATGCACTTGAGGTAAAATTACCTTCTTCAAATTGAACACAGGTGGAATTTCGTGAACCACCGTCTTTGCCTCGTTTGTCAATCGTTAGGGTCCTTTAAAAACAGCGCCAGGAGAAGAGTTGAACGGTCGAACGCTATCTCGCATTAGAGAGTTCACGCCTTGCGGTCCAGCGTCCAGTGAACCACAACTGCAGACATCTGAGATGACATAAACACGTTTTAATGCTTGGCTAAACATTAACATTATTTTAATCTCCCTTTTTTTGACCTCGATTCGAAGAATCGTTACTTCTTCTCTCTTTCTCTCTCCTCTCTCAGCCAGCATTGTACTACAATGTAGGCACTTTCTACAGCGAAAGTAAAGAAATATGGACTACTATCACGCCGGCGCCGAGAACTGTTTAAAAGTTTGAAATTTCTCAACTCCTCTGTTTAGGCTTCATGAGGCGATGGATTTAGGATGCATCTGACCTGAAAGTTTCTATAGCATCAAACTTTAAGCACTCGGAGCAACCATTAGTATATTTTTTAGAAAGATTTAAGTAACAAAAATCTCTGCATGTCTTTGTGTTGAAACGGGCTGAGTAGTTGAGTTCGGATCTCGAATGTAGGATACGTTACTTCCGAGTATCTTTGTATTTATTTGAGAAGTTGGTCACTTAAAAAAGACGAAATCCAAAATACGAGTTATAATGACTCATAGGTATGTAGTCCTACTTGGGTTGTAAATGATCTCTCTTTCAGGACAGCTTAAAAGCAATGGAGCGTAAACGCCCTTAATTTGACCACAGCAGAATAAAGCGACGTGTAACTTCTGAGAAAAAAAAATGAACGAATGAAATGAAAATTATGAAATAAATATGTAAATCGTCAAATAATTGTGTTTGTCTGTGTGTTCCAGGAAGTTAGTGAGAGAATTAGAGTGTGAGTGAGAAGAGGGGAAAGAACATGAAAGAGAGAGAGAGACAGCATTGTTATCAGTGAAGGAACTCTAATATAAAGGGACTATTATTTCCTTTTCCACGTGTATACTCCTGTTCCTCTCTGGCTTTCACATTTAGCAACATTTCGCACAAAAGGATCTCGTAATGAGGGGAGCACTGTGTGCTGGATTTGACCTGATTTTAGTCTCATTACTGTCGCACAGAGACTTCTCAATTGACAAGGTATTCCGGATGCTCCATTTCAGCGCTGGAGATAGCTATCATCTTTATTATTATCATTACGGTTACATGTTTATCATAACCGCCAACTGTTATCATTTTCATCACCATAGTTTGAAATAGCTATTGTTGTTATTTTAGTTTGTTGATTATGAACAGCATCATCACAACGTTGGAGACAGCCACCACAATGAACGAATTCAGAAATATATTGTCTATTTTCACCATCTTCAACATTATTACATGTAATATTAAGTTAGAAATAGCTTTGTTTGACATCATGACCAATAGTACGATTATTATCATTGTCTTAGACAAGTCACTAGATCATCAGCATCACAATAATACTGCAATGATGTGCAGTAGAAATATCACCTAATTATGATTGTGGCAGACACATCACCAGACAGTCTGGTATCCGGTCCTCGGGAAGGGGGATCGGTGGGAGTAATTGTATAAGCCAGGGCCATCGTAATGAATAAGAAAGGGCTACAGTAATGTACAATCCATGGAGGGTAACTTTATTAGCACCATTTACCTATTTGCTGCAAAGCTCGTATTCGGCATATTCAAGATAAAAGACAATGATGTATTACAAATAACAACTAACGTAGGCCTTTAAAAAAAAAAAAAAAAAAACCGCTGGTAATAGGTACAAATAACAAATCTTTTTTACAAGACCTCTTTCCAGTATCCACTTAAAACAATAAACAGTTTCCGATGAGAAATTCGTGATTTTTTCTTCACAATCATAACTGAAAAATCATACCTGAACTTCAATTAAGAGCACTGCAGTCAATGTATGAATTTAGAAAATGATTTAAAGGATTCCAAGCATGCATTACTTTGATAGTTTGAGTCTCTTGACAACCAAGGAAAATTTCCACTTTGCCTTGGGAGTGTTTCTCCGGGGTCTAAATACAAGACTAGACTTATGTGCTATAAAAATGTCTCGTAATATGAGAAATACTTGCGATTACTTGTATTGATATAAATTCCTATAACCTTGAAAAATAGTTGATGCTGCCCATTACATTAAAAATAGCACAGATCTCACATTAGTACACAATAGAATAGTTGATCCTACAAGAATATGACTGAAGAATCTCTTTCCCTTAACTCTAATAGTCTAAATAAAGATATTAATGAATATTATTGAGAGAAGTGCAGTAACAAAGGATTCATTCATTTCCTTTTTATATGCGATTAATGCACGTGGAATTTTTCTCATGACCTAGTAAGGACAGCATGTGTCTAGAGGTTTTCTAAATATTAATTTATAGTCTGAAGACTCCTCCAGTATTGAACATTTGATGACATCTCTAAACTTATTAAATTGTCACAATAGCACGAGATTAAATTAGATAAGATAATAATCTAAAACAGTTTAGAGGAGATGACAAATTCACCAAACAACGTCACATGAAAATTAGAGGAGATGACAAATTCATCAAACAATGTCACATGAAAATTAGAGGAGATGACAAATTCACCAAACAATGTCACATGAAAAATAGAGGAGATGGACAAATTCACCAAACAATTTTACATGAAAATTAGAGGAAATGACAAATTCACCAAACAATTTTACATGAAAATTGGAGGAGATGACAAATTCACCAAACAATGTCACACGAAAATTAGAGGAGATGACAAACTCTCCAATCAATCCCACATTTACATAAATACCATGGTAAGCACTCACAAAAAAAAATTAACGTACAAACCATTTGATAAAATTTACTATTCTGGAATCAGGAGAGCCCGATATCATTAGATCATAAATGTTATCAACTCAATTTTGAATAAGAAAAAAGTGACCATCTGCAATAATTTCTATACCTTTCTATTAACAAAGAGTGAAACCCCGTCGTAAATAAGACAGTATACTCCAAGAAATAGTTTAATAACAACTGCTGGGTACCTATGCTACAACACACCTACAATTATTGATAATTTTATACAACACACATTATCTTCTCTATATCAGGCCAGACCATTCCCATCAATAAAACCCTACAGCCAAAATATACGAGTGGTGAATAAGGTCCATGACAGTTCTACTTTCTTCAGGTAAGTGTGAGGCGTTGGGTTCATTGTAACCATTGTAAGAAATAATGGTTCATTTAAATTGTATATGATTCCCGTACTTTATTGTGAGAGGCAGTAGGTGCAGCCTGCAAGCAATATCTGGGTCACTGAGATGGAATCAGAAGAAATCTCGGAGAAACAATGAGAGAGCTGGAGATGTGGGTGTAGAGACATCATACCTTCTGTCCTGTCATTATCCGGACCTCTCTCTGCTACTGACACAATTTTCTTTCGCTCGGAATATACACGTGTGCCTGCTTGTCCTATCTATTCTTGCAGAGAGTTCAGCATTATTATACGTTCTACAAATAATGTATTACTGATTACAGCGATTACTGTACCTTCGTCAATTCAATTTCATTGAAATTCTGTCGTATTACTGTCTATATTCTCTTTATTGTGTCCAAAATATATCAAAATAGAAACTCGAGAAACTCTAAATTATATATAAAAAAAAATATAGTAAAATTACCTATATCTCTATTCCTATCCCAAAGAGAATATGAAACATGGAAGGGGCAAGTGGGCATATGAGGTTTATAATTTACACTTGATAAATTGACGTTTTAGGCTAATCCTGATTGATTTCTTTTTCTTTTTTTTTTAAATTAATTTTTATCATGCTAATTTCTTCTATGTTCTTTCATAAATGTGTCTGTGAGGCTTACATAGAGACATATTCTCAATCACCTTTGCTTTTTTCAATCACTTTTCATTACATTTTCCTCTAATACCCTTTTAGTAAGTTTTCTTTGACACTATCAAATGTCAAAGGGTCCTTAGATAATATTTTGGGTAAAGCTTTTAGTGCATATTTTACCAGCTTTTAGTGCTCTTTCAAAGAGTTTGGTTTCTTGTCAAATTTTTTTATCGATAAGAAATTTTCTCCAAATATGAATTTCACAACCAGTTTCATTTGATGGGAGTGAAGGGATAAATGGGGTGCTTTTTTTAAGGGGCTCCACACCACTACCTTGCTGGTGTCCGCAGAAAGTTAATCCCGTCCCGCTTGCAGGTCTATGTACGACTGTACGTAAAATATGAGTATTCATAGAGTTTATCCCCCAAAAAATATCACTTCGTGACATAAAAAAGTCCCGCCAAGTCGTTCCCCAAAAATATTTCAGTTCCCAAATTCATCCCTCCCTTCCCAAAAAATATATTAGTTATTTGTGACCTCCCCCAAAAAAATTATTGAAATCAATTTATGGCCCCGCCTTTTATTCATTCACCTAAGTGCAACAGTATACTTATTAATAGCCTCCCCTCTCTCTTTCTTCTAATGTCCTCTTTCTTTTGTTCCTTGTTGCATGTTGGAAAGTTTCCTTTACAAACTCAGAACTTAAGTCTTATTTCCTTGCTCCTTTCACCGACTTGGGCTCTTGGCGGAGTACCACTAACTGGGAATGCTAAATATATGAATCTAATAGACAGTGCTATTTTTAAAGAATTAAAAAGAGATAATTTATCATAGTGGTTCTTATGGAGAATGGGAAATGAGAAGTCTAGCCGACCACGACCCAAGGATGCTGTATCTAAGTCGCAAAATATCTGCCACCAACGAGAATTGGACCATCAGATCAAGTCACGATTCAGGCTCGTTTTCAAGGATGACATGTTTACATATGTCTACATTTCTATATAATCTTAGAAAGGAACCAATACATCAGTTCCTTCGGCTAAGAACGGACCTGCTGGGTGGTACTCCGCCAAGAGCCCAAGTCGGTGAAAGGAGCAAGGAAATAAGACTTAAGTTCTGAGTTTGTAAAGGAAACTTTCCAACATGCAACAAGGAACAAAAGAAAGAGGACATTAGAAGAAAGAGAGAGGGGAGGCTATTAATAAGTATACTGTTGCACTTAGGTGAATGAATAAAAGGCGGGGCCATAAATTGATTTCAATAATTTTTTTGGGGGAGGTCACAAATAACTAATATATTTTTTGGGAAGGGAGGGATGAATTTGGGAACTGAAATATTTTTGGGGAACGACTTGGCGGGACTTTTTTTATGTCACGAAGTGATATTTTTTGGGGGATCTTATAACTTTTTGTAGTGGCCTCGCAAAGGTGTGGGGTGTATGATACATGGTGTTTCAATATAAAACTATGTAACATATTAAATAATGACTTTAAAAGAACAAGTGTTGATAAATGAAACAGTTTGAATGTGAAGATAAATATTTTACTTTGATATTCATAACATGCACAGTATCCTTCTCCAAATTATTCTTTCACCTAAAAAGTAGATATGCGACTTTTGACTCATCTGGGAGAGTGATAACATACTTTTTTTTTTTTTTCCTAAGAGGTTGGAAATCTTCGATAAGACCCCCAAAGCGAGTATTTCTTTGGGGAGTGTGGGATTGATATCATGGCACGCGGATATCCGAACCCACTAAAACCCTTCCTCTTACACCTCACATTTATGACCCCGGAACCGTATGACATTACTTCGGGGTACTGATAACATACTAGATACTTAATATCTATACACCGACTTTGTTCTGAGCTCTGACAATGATCCTTTTCCCAATTAAGGGCCAAATGTCCCTTTTAGGATAATAGAACAATAAAAAAAGCACACCTACCACTCACGAGAAATAAATTAGCCATCGTTTGTGAAAATCGGTCTAGTAGTTTTGGCTGTAGAGCGGTCAACGTGAAAGAAGAAGCAGAAAATGATGAAAAAAATGACGTTTTTAAAGTTTGGTTTTCTCCAACTTAACTCAAACGATTTTGATGGTCCTTTTTTCAAAGCTTGTCTTTATCGTGCCTCAATCTATATGTATTTATGGTCCGATTTCCTTCATCACTGTCTTGTACTTTTTTCCTACAACTACAAGAATTGTGCTACTTTTGCTCTGGCGTATAATATCACTCGGTAACGCGCGAATTACTTTGACTTGGAGGTTCGGATCTCGCCTTATTTATGAGACAGACAAACGAAAGCCAAATCGTCCAGTATGCAAATTAAAACAGAACCGCACTTAGTGAGGTCGCTTCGCTCCCTTACTGTGTTCGGTTAATAATAGTATGTCCTACATTATGTAACGTCAATATTATTATTTTTTGGCTTTCTTCTACATAGCAGGGTTCTCCTTAAAGAAGCTCTTCCATCCAACAATAACTAGTGTTTCTTTCAACAGTAAACCTCAAACAGATTCAACTATCACATTATAAATGTTCAATCAAGCATGAGGACATCGAGACCTTTTATTTAATACCCCACTCGATAAGTTTTATATAAAATATATCAACCGGCCTTCTTTTTTTTTTTTTTTTTTTTTTTTTGGCCCTTTATCGATTTTTTACCACAGTGCGGCCCCCTTAGGTTTCAGACAGACAAACGAAAGCCAATTCGTCCAGTACCTAAGTTAAAACAGAACCTCACTTAGTGAGTTCGTTCTCACTGTGTTCGGTTAATTATGTTTAAAAGAAGGTAAGATAACAAGCGAGACCCTCCCTTAAGTCGAAGAACGATTAGAGAGATAGTCCGGGTTATTCTAAAATTATTTCCGTTTCATAAATTGGCCTTTGTCACAGATTTTTACAAGGATACTGTGTGGTGCCATTCATTTTATCCAGAGGGGCCCCTCAACTGGTTCAGATAGTGGGTACACCCTTAACATATTTCCTTAATTTATGTCAGATATAATAATTAGGACTTTTAAGTCCCATTATTCCAGCAGTATGCCCAAGATGTATTATTATGTGGTAAAAACCACAAATGGGAGGATAACAATGTATTTTTACAATTAATTTCTGTGAAAGAATACTGAGAACGAAGCTTATTGTGTGTTTTCAAGTAATAAATGTATAAATATATAAAAAAAATTAACTGTTAATTTTTTTATTGTATATTATAGATGAGGTACAACACAACCCACAACAAAAAGGGTAATCGTTCCTCATTAACTCACTAAATTTAATGTAGGTAAATTATGTAAAATTAAAATAAGTAAAAGAATAATTATTTTGTTTTAAAAAAAAACTGACATTTATCAGCTGAGTTTCGAACCCGCGGACCTCTAGCATCTCTACCTTCACGCAGTGCCGCCTTTACCACTGAGCTAACTGAGCAATTGTTGATTGCACGTGGTTTTTGCAACACATAAAAGCTTTACTTTACTTTACTTTGTATAATAAACTTTATAGCGGCCAGCGAAAGAAATATATTACTAGAGAGAATTGGATAGGGAGGGAAGCCTTTCACTTCCTATGTACCTAATAGGTACCTACATTCCTAATTAGGAATAGGTATTAGGTAGTGTAGGGGCTTTTAGAAAGTTTTTTATGAAACTTCTACATTTCCTACTTAGAAAGGTCCCCAAACATTTATGACATTCATGTTACACTTACATAATATTATGTAACATTGGGTACTACAGATTTTTTACATTTTTGAACCTAATATAAAAAACATTTTAGAAGAAAAAAAATCTTGTCTTTTTCACTCCTTGGGCATTACAGGTTTAATATACCTATGTATGTATGTATGAATTTATTTGTGGTCAAGAACAAGGCCTCTTCACAAATTTTGTGGGTAGCGCAGCATTACTAAGAGCCTCCATTACTTTTCAAATTCTATTACATTAATTTATTTTTACTCTGGTAATGCCGCCACTGGTCGTTACTTATTCAGTAACTACTCATTTTTCCTCACGAGGTATAAGTGGACCCCAAACACCTAAGTAATGTGCAGAAAAATTCCTGACCAGCTGGGGATCGAATACAGGTCACCATGCGTGGTAAGCTTAGCGCGCTAACTCACTCAGCACCGGCGACTATTTATGGATTAGAATACCTTTACACAATTTCACATCGGGACATGTGGATTGAAAGTTTTGTGAGTGAATAGGTATATACATAATAAACTAGATTAAATATCTATACTCCAATGTTATTCTGTTCTCTGAAAATGATCCTTTTCCTAATTAACGGCCAAATGGTAGCTTTTGGGATAATGAAACCATAAAAAGGCACACCTACCACCCAGAAGAAAAAAAATGAGCCATTGTTCATGAAAATCGGTCCAGTAGTTTTGGCTGTAGAGCGGTCAACGTCAAAGAAGAAGCAGAATTTTTTGAAAAAAAATGACGTTTTTATAGTGTGGTTTTGACCAACTTAACTCAAACAATTTCGATGTTTCTTTTTTAAAAGCTTGTCTATTATCGTGCCCCAATCTGTATATGTAGTTCAATTTCCTCCATCACTTGTACTTTTCCTCCTACAACTACACGAAATGTGCTACTTATGCTGTCGCGTATAGTATACTCTGGGTAGCGCGCGAACTATTTCGATTGAATTGGCGGGTCGGAGCGCTACCGCGCTCCTTAATGAGTGTGTTGTGACACATCACGCAAGACTCATACAGCCAGTAATTGATTATTTTGCATAAGATGAAAAGATGAGAGCTCATGTTGTAATAGGGAGTTTACTCTATCTTTAAGAATTAAAAAAAAGACTTAACAGAGTCATAAGTGGCAGAACATGACAGCTTTTTGGAGGACAAGGAAATTTGCGTGATATTTAGACCAGATTATTGAAATATGGCATTTTCAGATTCTCGTGTAAAAAGAAAAATAATAAAATTGAACCTATTTTCAGAATTTTCTGTTCTTCAAATCCCAAGCTCAAACTTGCAGAACAGGCGAAGATGAACGAGATATCTCGACTCAGTTGAGGCAGACACGAGACGGTAGGATTTTAAATTCCTGTAACGGATATAGAAAAATTTGCCTGAACAGCTGATTAGACTGTTGCTCTGTGCACGTTCCGTTAGGAGCGCCACATCAGTGAATTGCCAGCAGATAGCTTGGAGACTGGGAGCACCAAACACTGTGTAGTTGTAACAAGCTCCTATCTTCTCGCGGTGTTCTTCTAACGACGTTAATTTTTTACCTTTCGAGTTTTTAAAAATAAAAAAATTCCGAAAAAAACGTGCTCGATGAAATCGAAACCGATTTTTTTCTTTTTTCTCAATAAATTAGTCGCTATAGATTTTAGAAAACAATAAATATTTATTTTTTCAATTCAAAATCCATAGAAAAAACATTTTCTGAAAGTGCTGCTTTTAGTGTTGAAAATTACGTGTTTCCAATTTCACATTCGGCCTGGGAAAGGGTCATGATTATATCAAAAGATCTTTTCCTTCTGGGGAACCAAGACTACCTGCGTCTCCCCAAGGACGAGAAGCGCGTCATGGGCCAAGCCGTGTCCTCTCCGGATAATAAAAGGTAAAAAATTCTACGACTCGCCTTCATTTTAGTGAGATACGAATTTTCGATCAGTGATCAATGTGACGTCTTCCAAATATTTGATTTTTTTTTGTTTTACTTACATAAATTTTTCAACATTCTGAACATTGGCATTTATAACGTGTATGCTATGTCTGGTTGTTTTTTGTGTAGTTATAAGTAATATAAATTCCTTATTAGTCTCTTTCCTTTCTTAGTCAACTTTCTTAAATCTTCCATGTTGACAAGAAAAGATGTCTAAACAAGGGAATAGGGATTTTTGTTTCTAGTGAGTGGCAAAGATTGGTGGCTTTAAGTTTTGAGGAAACTCACACCTCTCTTTATCATCATCATAGGGTGGCGTCATTGTGAACGATGGTAGCCAGACAGTGGAGGAATGACTCAGCACTTATTTATCGTTAAATGCAATATTTAAGAAATTCAGAAAGCTACTTTTCAAATTCCAAAGCAATAAAGTAACAGGTAGCCTGAAGTCAAAGTGGAAATTGTAGACAATGAAAACAATAAACGAGTCTCTCTGAACTTGATTAAAACGGTCTTTATAAGAGATTTTTCAAAGCTCAAGTCGAATTATGTTCATTTCCCATGCCTTCCTTATTTCATTGGGGTTCTTGAAAAAAAAAAAACATTTTCAAATCATACGTCTGAGTTTCCTGTATGTTTTGACAGAAAACAAAGGTCTGAAGTCTCATTGTTGCACTGCGTCGCTTGATTAGGCACACGAGGTTTGCGCCTGAACATCTCAGATTTACTAAGATATTTACTCAGGAACTCTTAGATATTCAGTCTGAAATTGGATTATCTTGTTTGCTTTTCACGCCTTGTTATCGAACGCCGACCCGACAATTGCGAGACAAGTGTTTTGTGAGCGGAATGGAACACCACCTTGTAACTAGTAACAGATGATCGGTGTCACAGAAAGGATTCGTTCCGTGAGACACACTTAATAAGATGAACCATTCTTAGAACTAACTTTTCTATCTGATATCATCTATTGGTATTTGGTTTTTACAAAAAATTGGAAATGACAACAGTGCAATATTATTATTGCCTCGACTTCAATTGGTGGAGATATCTATACTACCATGTTATGTTGGACAAAAATAGTTCAATTGATTATATTAAAAATAGTTCGCCAACGTCGATGGCGTTGAATGCACGGGTTCTCGAAGGATCACTGAAGTTAAGCAACGTCCAGCGAGGTGAAGACTTCGTGATGCAGGCATTCCGACCCAACCCAGGCTGGGTGAGGTTAATGTGGGTAGTAGGTTTGTGAGTTTCCTGCGAATGGAGGGTAACCCCCCGTCGTGATAGGACCATGCAGTTGAAAGCGACGTTAAACCCAAATTTAAAAAAAATGGTTCACACGATTCTGTTGTATAGAAATGTGTTGGGCATGTATTTTGTAAAATTACATTTTGAAATAACTAAAGCACTAAAGCACAATACCGAGGTCGCGTGTTCACTGCACGCCCGGGGTTAAAACAAACCTAATCAACTCCCTACCAAACCCAATCTCCTGTCCACAAGACGAGTACGTATAGAGACGGCCAGCCCATTTCCAAGAACTTAAGGGTCACCGCCCCTGTAGCTGGTTTCCATTACGTCTATCTTACTTTCGATCCATTTCAAGCTATGAGTTAATAATATTTATTAAATCAGAAATATCATTAACTAAATTTTGGCAAAATGGTTTGGTTCAATCTTTGAAGAAAAGTAGAAAATGGAAAGTAAAAATGGGAACTTAGGAATGGCTGTGTGCCCATTTGATTGTCACTTCTAAGAGCAAAGTTGCAATCAGTGCATTTTACAGCCATTTCTTTGAGCAAAGTTAAAAGCGCGAGCCATGTCTAGGCTACCAGCCTCAATTACCGAGGCGCGTGCGTTAGATAACCGCGAGAACATAAAGCATGACAATAATTTCCCCGCGCTCTAGGCCATCTGTTCCGTAGGTTGCAATAATAGTAAACAATTTCATGGATGAGAGATCAGTGGGTAACTAGGTATATCTGCCTGGCCTGGCCGAGTCTTACATAAACCCGAGTCAGCCGGAAGTTCAAGCGCTAATCGTCGAGCCAACCAGTTGTGTGCTGCATGTTTTTTGTTCTGGCTGAGGTTTACATAAGAGGGCATAGTGGAGGCAACACGACGCGACGCCAGGATAAGGCTGAATCGCTCTGAGATCACGCACCGACACAGATGAATAATATATGAATGATATTAATGTTACTTCGAGGCCTAAGCAGCCCCTTGGACGTCTCATCTTGGCTTGAATGTCTGAACCACAGGACGCTAAACTTATTGGATTGGAAATGAAGATAATTTATGTAAATAACACTTACGTATGTGCTAAGTCGTTAATTTATTACACATCTAGGTTTAAGTTTTAACTAAATGGTAAAATAAATTAAAAAGCCATGTAGATGAATGTAATGAGCAATCTGTTAATTTCAGAGAGAATATTAGGTGTCTAAGCCCTGGATCATCTTGTATAAATCGACCATTCCGTTGCTGTGATATTCAAATCGGAATCATGGAATGGCAGAGTAAGGCCCTGGAGCTAATCGTCTCATATAAAAGGGTTTTTACTTGTTTGTATCATCCTACAGACTTCTAAATTTTCCAAGTGGATGGTTTTGTTTCTTATAAAAATTAACAGTAATAAACGACAAATGAAATGAAAAGTAATTAGGTACTTACTTTCCTTGTTGAATAACCTGCGACTTGTACATTATTGTTCATGTTGTCATAGGTACGTGATTGCATAATTCCAATCCAAACTGGAGCGTAGGTTTTCTTGCACTCAGAGGTGATTAAAAATTCGGGAACTAATTTAAATAGCAGACACCTGAGACACCTCGCTGGTGCGAAGGCGTAGCAATCAATTTCCTGCAACGTAAATTACTCCTGCCGGTGGCAAGGAAGAATGTTGGTAATTAAAAACAAAACCGAGTTATTTAAAGTAGTCGATGACTTAAAAGAGTTGGCCAGATATAACGATGAAACCATTGCGACTATTAGGTTACACGGAAGCTTCGAGGAATATGCTAAACCCAATCAAAATGTTTGCAGTCCTCTTAAATAATCATAGAACTTTTTGCTATCAATTAATACAGTACTATGATTCAATTTAAATGATAAGGAAAACGTAATAGGTCTTTCGGTAGTATCAAATTTACTCGTAGTAACTGCAATCGATACCTATCTACTCTCAATAACCAACTTCTATGAGAACTACCTCAGATACAGATAAAATTTATTGACATTGACTGGTCTTTTGACAAAATGTAGGTATATGTATGTATATTAATAAATATGTGAAATTAACGCAGGATCTCTTATTATATTTTTTCCAAGTGAGATTCTTTGTAGAACTTCACACAATTAATAAAAATACATGTGTTCGTGTATTAATGTAACCTATAATTTTCATAATACTAATGTTGTTTAAATTCAATGACAGCTAATTTAGAAAACCAACTTTCGGTCCATGTGCGTTGGTCTGGAGTTTTGATGGTTTATTCGATTATTAAATTTGATTTTCATCTTGAGAGTCAAAAAACCTTCAGACAACGAGTTTTGTAAGTAATCAAAATTAGAGTCGAAACAAAAAAAATCGAATGAAGCACATCCCCGTGCAGACATTGTTGAAATTTCAAACACATGATTAGTACCATTTCAACAAAAACCGAAAACATCACGTTCCTGTTTACGAACAAAAACGTCTAAATAAACTGACTGGCCATTAGTCTTGGCGTGGCGAGAACTGACTCTGGTTGTCATGGTGATTCTCCTTACATGGTGATCAAGTATGGCGAATGTGCTTTTCACCCGACATGTTGGAAGTTCGTTACAAAGTCTACAAAATGCTGTTCAGTGTGTAGAATCTCACCCCAAAATATTGAAGAAATTGACTGTGGTGCCTATTGACTTGCAAGTATACCTCATTTTCGTTTTTCTTCTGGTTGTGCTACCACTTAGTAAAAACTTTGAATATGAGGAAGGATATTGGCAAGTTTTGGAACTTCAGCTGTAATTATGAACAAAAACTTTCGGCTTGAAAATATATCAAGCATCATTTCCCTCATAATATTACTGGACAAACTCTTGCTTCTTTCTAACTTAACGCAGAATTCTCTGTCCATGAACAAGAGATTACAGATCCGTAGAGGAAAAGACAGCAATTCCACCACACTGCAAATCGCTTTAAAGAATTCCTCGAAACGTGTTAAACATGAGCTGGTGAGCCCATAATAGTTACTGCCAGAGCATCAGGGATCTCCTTGTTTCATAATATTCCAGTCCTGAGTTAGGTTTATCTAATCCCAGCCCACAGCCAGGATACATTAACCTCAGGGTCTCCTCACTCATAAATTAATTAGGACCCTCAGTAATATTTTGAACGTATTATTACTGTTACTGGATATATGTATGTACGTATAATTGTTAGAATTCTGATCGTTATTACCATGTATACCATTTGATATACCTCTATCCTTATTATTTTTATCCTTTATCAAAGGGATTTCGTTGCTATAGTGAGAGGGTGACCGGACTACCCGTATAGTTCACTGAAAGGAGGAACTTGGAATGGTTATGCTCCTTTTTATTCAGAGGTTCTAAACGAGCATTGAGTTATATGGTCGCGGTCGAACCTATTTATTCGAGTTAAAAAAGGGGATGGATAGTTTCTATTATGACATGATGTACATTGTACATATATGAAATATTTTGGTATATTTCGTGTGTCATTGAATTAGTATCGTATTCTCTTGAGAAATTTCCAAATTTCTAATATTGAAGTCTAGGACTGCAAATGGTTTTCAAGTGACATTTCTAACCATTAGTGAGAACTTTTTCAGACCGCCACTGATTTCCTCGCCACCGTGTACCTAAACCAACCACGGCACTGGTTTTTTCAAGGTAATTAGGGTGAGGAGGAGGGGGAGGGGGCGAGGGTCGCTGACCCTATAGGTTCTTGGAACTTGTGTGCTTACCGTGGGCACGTCTTGGGCTGACATCCTATGGGAACAGCTGGCTACTAGACTTTCAGGACTTGCACAGGGTTCCTGGAAAGTTGGGGGACACCTAGTCTACACTATTCTGGACCTTTCATAAACTTATGTGCATAAGGTTAAGGTATGAGAAAAGTTCGGGATCACTTTCTTACTCATCATAATAGTCAATATTGCAGCAGTTGTCAGTTCCAATATTATGTAAAGGAACATTTGAAAATAAACTAGATGTTAACGAAATTTATAATTGTAGCTAACGTTGCTCAAACTTACAGGGATGCTCAACTCATGTGTAAATGACCAGGAATAATTGATCTTATAACCATATCAGCCTTGGGCATGCTTAATCCTATCGCATTCTTCAAGTGAATTTAAATTTTCACACATCAAGTGTATGTGAAATTTTCACTACAAAAATAAATACGAGTACTTGTGTGTCAGCATATCTTACTTACAATCTCATCATATAAATGTCTTACTGTCTATTGAAGTAGATACAAGATGGCCATGCTCTCAGTATCCTGCCCTGGTGGTTGTGTCACCCTGAATCCTTTCCCAATAAAATAGTGCTGAGGGTATTGCAACATAGTCCGATAAACTCTTCTTCCGGTGTTTCCCAACTCTTTCCAAAACAAAGACAAAGTGTCAACACCCCCCTCTTTTATATTTTCGAAAATCGTCACAGTATAACCAATGCTCGTTGCGTAATACAACAGAAGCCAAGGGTGGTCTTTACAAACTTAACTGAATTTCATTTTTTTAGTAATAATAATAATAATAAAATCTTCAGATCTTTCTTCTAACTTAAGAACTTCAGAGGTTTGAACTAGAATGTTGTTTATTCTAAATATTTGGAGAAGTATCAACTACTGCCAAATTGATCAGAGCCAATAAGCTCAAAATGGCGCGGCGGTAGTTGTATATTCTGATATCATGCATCTAAAGTCCTAAAGATTAAGGTCCAGGGTCTTCGTTGTGGCCGCCTAACAACAATGTCAGTCATTATAATATTATCCACTCACTCTCATTGAAATTACATAAAAAGCTCTGACTTCTTTAAAAAAAGAGTCATTTTTCATCAGTTAACTACAACTGTACTGATTTCCTCAGTCTTTTTCAGCAAAAATCCCAAGAAACATCCACCCTTTATATAGTAGTAAAATAAGAGATGACGCAACGTTTTTAGGCTTGACTTTTGCAAGGGTTTTTTTATCACCTCTGACGTTCTAATAATGTCATCAGATTTTGAAACATGCCCCCTTCTTCATGGCTCCTTGCTCAACCTTTTCAACGTTGAGATCATGATCATGATTAAGAATGTTCTTCTTAACCGTTCTTTGAAACAGGATAACCGACTTTGATGACGCAATCCTGAGAGTGTTAGGCAAGGAATATGATTTCTGTTTCCAACCGATTTAAAGATGAAAAAATGTATTCTTGTTTTTAGAAAGAGAAGAAATTCTTTGAAATAGATCAAAGTAATTGTTAATTGGGCTATGAATGTGCTATTCATAAAAGTTATGTCAAATTTACTAAAATCCCAGTCCTGATCTCATCTAAATTGTCCACATATATACCTACATAGGTATATTGGTAACGAGAACAACTTTTGGTTACTTTCGCTCTTAGAAAGGAATAAATTATCACAATTGTATTATAATAACCTTAAAATAAAGAAACTTAACTCGTTCTTGCCAGGTTTCAGTAGTCTGAGGTATTACTACTTGAAAATTCATGTCTGTTTGTGATCTCAGAGACCCACTTTAGGCAATATTCAATGAATAGTCCTACATTAATACCTATTTTAAGTATATATAGATTATATATAGTATAGTAGATACTTTCCCAGTGAAGTGGCGAGGCGGCGGAGTACCTACTTGAGTCAAGTGTCCTTACTGATCAATGTGATCACTGTCAACTCCGTGGTTAGTCACCGCAAGAATCATTGGCGGCTTATCAGTTGTGTAATTCATGCTCGGTATTTTGTGTAGCTTGCGTTAATACTAAAATAAAATAATATTAATCAGTTTAATAACTGAGGTTAACGCATTAAATGTACACGCGTGGCGCTCAATATGAACCTTAGTTATTGTACATATTTTGTAATCTCTCCGGCATTCGTTTTTATCAACTCTTTCAATAACCTTCCTTGATCACCAGACCCTAACACGGAGCTTACCTCAGCCCAGCCTTGACTCCCAGGCACATGTGGAGAGGAGGGATTAAATTGTTGAAATATTACTCATCTCCCCGGTACAGTATACATAAGGGCACATGCTATGATTTTTGTGTGTGCGTTGTATTTATAATATGTATATACGTACTTTGATGGGTACTTTTTTTGTCCTTTTACTGGTAAACTCAATTGACAATAATAGAAATTTGTAGTTTTATGATTTCATAAGAGGCTGGCTTCACAATATTATTTGTTCTTTTTAAATTCATAAGAAACATTGTATTGTGAGGCTGCATTCAATTTGTTTTGGAGACGGGCATCCTCCCTAACCGACCTGGGCTGATGGTGCAAAGGTTGAACCCTGCATGAGAAGTATTAGGTACAATAAGACTTATAAATCGGTACTCTTCACCCTCACACCGGTTGCTTATTACACGCACACCTGAGCACAGTTGACATACACATGGAAATAACGTACATCTATATTTTGACACGGTTAGAAGGTCATCACAATCTCTTTTTGTAGACTTATTGCTATAAAATTTAGGGCGGAATCAATAGACGTTTTTGTAATAGCTCTGTGGCGCTAAGTCACGGATTGCGTACTGTGTAAGATAGGGAAAATCGACACTTACCAATGACTTAAGTTATTGATGTTGTCTATTAATTCCGCCCTTAGTGTTGAGAAAAGGAATTCCTGGACTATTTCCTATTTTTCGTGCAATAGGTATTAAGGCTTGAAAGAGGTATCTATAAATTTAATATGACCTCTTATTAAGATTTGTCTTAATATTTTATTGAAAATTACATCATTATCCTTTTTTGTGGTATTATCAAATCCAATATTAACCTGGTTGTGGTGAATTACTACAAATAAGCTAGGTTTCGGCAAGTGAAATCCTAAATGATTTAAGTCAAACACTTTCTACAAAAAGTAGATTAAACAATCTACTCAAAAATTAAATTGTCTTTGTAACAATATTACTCCTAGTCTAAAGTATGAACATGTTGGTTTACAGGGTGTTGTCTTATGAGGATTTTGTTATTCAGATTAGGTTTTGATGTATTGATTATAGGTTTTACCATTCATTCGCTAGGAATCGCACTAGTGATTCATATAAACCTCGCCCAGCCTGGGTTGGACTGGAAATAAAATGAGATTCGTTCATGATATATACTTACATAATTATGTACAACATTGGAACGATGTTCTTCATTTAGCTGTAGTGCAAATTGCTTGTATAGAAGCAGCTCTTTTTGCAACACATCTAGATGCAAAACACCTACCTCGTCCTGATTAACTGATAACAACATTCTTGATAAGAGTTAACTAGTAGTAGTAGTAGTAGTAGTAGTAATAAATAATTGTATTTATTTTAATTAAAATTATTACAATGGTTGGCACATCGAAAACATAAAACAATAATAAACGCTTAAACAATATAAATAACAAAACAAAAACAACTAAAAACAAGGAATGAACCTACCAGTATGTATAACTTTTAGGAGTTAATTTTCTTTACTATTTACATATAGGTACTTATGGCTGTGGAAATTGTGAACACATTAGTTTAGTGATTTTCCAACACAAATAAAAGATTATTTTTCTTAAAATTTAACTAAGATAAATCTACCCTACTGCCAAAGTGTGATTTACATCTTAGTAAAAGGCGGAGCATTCACTACGCTCGGGCGATTACGAACTCCACCTAATTGACCTTTGCATACTCGAACTCCACCTAAATGAACATTTTCGCATGTCGCACTCCACCGATTTCAAAAAAGGTTGCAATACGAACTCCACCGATTTGTATTTTTCTACACCCCGTATAAGGTTTTTTTTACTTTAGTTCATTCATTCTCATGCATAGATTGGAGCTTATATACTTTAATAAGTACTAAGAAGGCCATGCCTCAAGAATATAGTAGGGTTAGGTAAAATACATAGAAGGCCATGCCTCAAGAACATAGTAGGGTTAGGGATCATACATAGAAGGCCATGCCTCAAGAATATAGTAGGGTTAGGTAAAATACATAGAAGGCCATGCCTCAAGAACATAGTAGGGTTAGGGATAATACATAGAAGGCCATGCCTCAAGAATATAGTAGGGTTAGGTAAAATACATAGAAGGCCATGCCTCAAGAATATAGTAGGGTTAGGTAAAATACATAGAAGGCCATGCCTCAAGAATATAGTAGGGTTAGGTAAAATACATAGAAGGCCATGCCTCAAGAATATAGTAGGGTTAGGTAAAATACATAGAAGGCCATGCCTCAAGAATATAGTAGGGTTAGGTAAAATACATAGAAGGCCATGCCTCAAGAATATAGTATAGTGCTGACATTACTGTTAGAATTAAATAAAATATATACTGTGTGTCTCCGAATCATAAAATCCATGTTTTCTTCTTTTTACCTAATTCAAAATCGGTGGAGTAGGTATAATAAAAAAAGGGGAAGTTCGTATGAGACACTTTGAGGGAGTCCCTTTTTCGGTGGAGTTTTCGGTGGAGTTCGATGCTGCCCCTACGCTCAATAGGCCAATGACCTCCGGTCAGCATCAATCAACCAATCTGATTGGCTGACTAGCGCTACGAGAGACCAACTACCCCGTTTAAACCGCCTCCTTGTATTATAAATATAATGAAAACCGAATAAATTTATTATTATTATTACTTTAAATATTAAAATTGAATAATTTAGCGAAAGATTAATTAAGCTTGTTATACTTACAAAATACAATTCCATCATCTACTCATTTCTCAGAAAAGCCCTCAGCTTTAAAGCTGTTTTTACAAAAAAATATATGTTATTAATACTTGAACGAGTTGGATTCTCTACAAGGGTTTTCAGTGAACATTGACCATTAGAAAGCCAATTTTTGAGATATTGTTTTCTTAGCGGTACATAGTGAGGACATCTAAACATAAAATGATAAAGATCTTCGCTCTCTCGTAGATTACATATGCTACATTGCTCGGTGCTATCCCAATTGTACCCCATTATACTAACGAAAAAATTAACCTTCAAGATTCCAGATAACCGAATTTGTGCCATCACTCTTAGCCTATCTATTGGTCCCTGCAATGAAAGATAACTTGCGGTATTAGCTCTTAACTCAACTCCCTCAGGTTTTGATTTTATTTCTTTGTACAAAGTACAGTAACCAGAGTTCTCAAGTCTCTGGTAGTCCATTTCAATCAATTGAACTTCATATTTAGCAAGTATTTCAATCATTCTATCTTTTAAAAGTTGGGATGACTGGGCCTGCCAGAGCTCGGCATACCCCAGCTCTACGAGATCGGTTTTTAGGAGAGATGCCCAGTTATACTTCACAATGTTTCTTGATAACTGATCTATAATCAATAGTTGATTGAAGCAAATTTTTGGATAGCGGTCTTCAGTCATAGACAGCAGTTTCAGCCACCATTGCAGCCTTTGCCGGAACACCAAGTAAGCAAGCTTGAGCATGCCAAACTCGAGGCGGACCATGTAGTGAGGGGTTGATCTTGAAAGACAAAAGACAGATTTTATGAATTGACTTTGCACCACCTCCACTTCATCCACGTACCTACTTCCCCAAATTTCAGCTCCATAGAGTAGCGTTGCACACACTATTGACTGAAACAATTTCATTCTGCTCTCCTGTGACGTCATTCTTGAGTTGATTAGGATGGTCTTAACGCTGGAAATCGCCATCTTCCCTTTTGATATTGCCTGCAGAGCCGCTTTCAGGAAAACTCCATGGGATGAAAATTTGACTCCTAGGTACACATACTCGTTAACCACCTCCAGTGATTTATGATTGTAGCGGAAAGTGTCTGACCCAGCTAATCTTCCTCCGCGCCTGAACACCACCATCTTGGACTTGCTCTCGTTCACTATCATCTGGTTCTCGTCGCAATAAGAACTGAGGATGTCTAGCTTCTTCTGCATGTCTGCCCGACTACTCGACAATAAAATAAGATCATCACAATAGAGCAGTAATAGTATGTCCAGTGAGCTGGTGATAGGTACTCCCTCCACTCCTCTTTGACGAAAAAATTCCTCCAAGTCATTGATGAAAATTATAAAGGCGACTGGTGAACATGAGTCTCCGGTAAGTACACCTTTGGTTATTACTTGGCTAGGTGTCACGTTGTCTTCCACTCTTATTCGGGTTGTTGCTTTTTCATAAATTCTTCCCAGGAACGATATCATTTTCCCAGAGATTCCGAATGAAAACATTTTAGCGAATAGTAAGTTATGCTGAACCTCTGAAAATGCGGATTTATAGTCTATAAATGCCGCATATAGCTTACGATGGTTGATCAGGTGTAAGGATACTATACTGTAGAGGGAAAAAATGTTGTCAACACAGCCCCGTCTTGGTCTAAAACCAGCCTGTGCTTCCACGAATAATTTATTGTCTTCACTCCAAGCCAGAATTCGCTGTGAAACTAAGTGAGTAATGAGTTTCAGGGTACTATTCATAAGGGCCACATTTCTAAAATTTTCGCAAATTATTAGTCCTTTCTTGTGAAGCATAAACATGAACGACTCGGCTAGTGAGTCAGGTATACTGCCTCCATTAAAAATATAGTTTATAAATCTGAGCAGATGTGTTTTCTTATCTTCATTTAAAATTTTGAGAAATTCGTTGAGAACATTATCAGGGCCAGGGCTTTTGCTAGTCTTCATGTTTATGATTCCTTTATCGAGTTCTCCCATACAGAAGTCCGAATCCATGCTCTCCCTTAAAACATCCGGGAAGGTAAAGTGCAGCATACAGGGTGATCCATCTACTAGCGTAAACAATTGAGTTAAATAACACGCCCATTCTTCGATAGGTATCTCTTTACTCTTGTTCGGCTTACGGGGCTTGAATATTTTTACAGTTTTCCAGAAGTCTTGTGGATTTCTAACGTTCGACAGTTTTTCTTTAAAATCCTGCTCATATATTTTTTTCAGTTCTTGGCATAAAGCAAAATAATCTTTTTTCAAATCTAGATAAGACATCAAAAACTCTTGAACATTTTTCTGTTTCCATTTCCTATACATTTTTCGTGTTACTTTCTTCATGTTTCGGCACTCTCTAGTATACCAAGGTTTATTAACATTGGTCTGCGTAGTAAAAGTGAACTCATGAACCATACTTGTGTCAGAGGCAGCTTTTTTTAGAGCCCTCACAAGCTCAGTATAAACATCTTGAGTTTGTGCTTGCATGCTTACACTGTTGACCTGCTCACTAAATTCCACTGCTTTCTCTGGTAACCACAAGTAACGTGTTACTTTTGACCGTGGTTTATTGGATTGCGACACATCTAGCGGAATGTTCATAGTAAGGTTTACTGGCAAATGATCAGACACAATAATAGTGTCGGAGACGCGAAGTTCTGTTATCAACGAACACGACTCAAGATTCGCCCAGACCAAGTCTACCGTACTTGTACCTACTCTACTTGCTCCAACTCTACTGAGATAGGTATATTGGCCCGGGACGTCCCCGTCTGTCCTTCCATTGAGCACAAGAAATCCGTGGTTCTCCATACACGCTATTAGCTGCTCCCCTCTTCTATTTTTCACTTTATCCAAGGATATTCTCTGCGCCAAAAAATCCAACTCTTCCGCCAGGTTCTCATCCAAATAGTTCTCGTCCGAAATTCTGCCGTTTGTGTCACCTCCAATGATATAAGGGTCGTTCTGCGTGTTTAATTCTTCCAACAGTAGATTTAGTGATTCCAGTGCATGTTCCATAGAATACAGTGGGCTGATGTAGACATTTCCAAGCGTGAGAGTCATGTTCTGACTGAATTCCAGTTTGACAAAAATCCATAGATTTGACACATTAACTACGTTAAATTTAATTTCCTTCCTCACCAGAGTTACCAATCCGCCACTGCCTCGGCCTCGTTGCTTGTCTCGCACCGCCACTGCATAAACGATATTATACTGTTCGGAAAGCGGGATCGGGATAGACGGCTTGCCTAGTGCCCATGTTTCACTGAAACAGAGAATTTGGCAGGATAGGAGGTTTTCCATTTCAACTGAACATAAAGAGCTGAGAGTAGATATGCCCTTTATATTCCAAAAGCATACCTTAAGACCTCGCTGCATCCTGTTACCCTCGGCTAGTCATTCTCTGGGTGTCTCCTGCCTTTGTGTATTCAAATAAGGCACAAGACTAATCTGTTGTAGATTGCGATGATTGATTGGTCGTGGTGACTGCGCAGGTGTGTTGAAGGTACTAGAGCTGTCAGAAAATAACTCCCTCTCGCTTTCATGCCGCTCCCACTCAATCATAGTAGTGTTGCCTTGGTCTGAGTTCCCGCTGATGTTAAAGTTTGTTTTCTTCACCGTCGATTTTTGACTCGCAAACAAATCACTTGGCGATACTGAATTTGCGCGTTTCGCTGAGTTTCTTGTGGATGCTGACGCCGCCGCCTCTGGGTAGTTGACTTCGCTACTAGGTGGTGGCTGCTGCGGATCACTACTTATAATCTGACCACTTCTTATAACCGCATATTTTCCCTGTCTTCGCAACATGTTTCTTTCATCTCGTAACTTACTTACGAAGACGTTAAATAATGATAAGAGTTAACTATTTAATATCCAACGCGCAAATATAATTAAAGGTCATTGACCCGAGCTGTTTTTGCACAACACTTGATTGCACGTAAACAAATTGCGAATGTGTCGAAACTCTAGAATAATAGCTTGTGGAAAAAGCGCACTTGAATAAGTGGATTTACTGTCGAGTTAATCCATTTTGCCGCTAATCCAATCCATACATTGTAGTACTTTACTTGTTGATAGTTAATCTATAACCAATGTAAAAATAATTAATATGTATGTACAACAATTGTACCTGTAAAAATACTTTGTATATTGTACATGTATATAATATCTGATCTGTACATCAGCACCTCCAGACGTACCAAATGGTCTTTATTGTTTTTCAAACCAAGTGGTTCGTCACAATGACACACTTAGTCTAGATCTGATCAACTAGAGATCACATTCCCTTTCATCCGAGTACCAAATGTATCGTGTACCAATACCAAATGGCTTGACACAATGGCATACAGAAAGATCTCATACAAATTGATCCCTCCCTCCCTCTCCTCCCCACGTGCACTCCGCCCGAGATGTTATCGACCTCAAGACACGGAATTTATTTTGGGACACTTGGCGTTGGGCTGCCTCTCATCTGTATGGCCTTATTCCCCGCCTCCCTCCCCCGGCCGAGCTGCTTCTGTAGCCAAGTGGTTCTCAGATTTCTCTCGAGTCTTTTGAAGCGGAATAATTACCTCTCCTTGAGAGGATAAATGGGGTGGCAAGTGCACATTGACTCCATTGACTGTTTTGACTTCTTTCTACTTGAGGGTTTGAGAAAGTTTCACATACCTTCATGGGCTTCTTGGGTTTCATGAAGTAATGTCAGAAATTTCCTCTAGAATACCTTGAAGGAAGAAATACCGTGGCAGAGTGAGTTAGCGCGCTAGGCATTGCACGCACGGTGACCTGGGTTCGATCCCCAGCGGGGCAGGAATTTTTCTGATCTGTACTTGGATGTTCGGGGTCCACTCATACCTCGTGAGGAAAAATGAGTTTTTACTTGTATGAGTAACGACCAGTGGCGGCATTACCAGAGTAAAAAGAAATTAATGTAATATGTAGAGTAATTCGAAATGTGAAGGAGGCTCTTAGTAATGCTGCGCTACCCACAAAAATTGTGAAGAGGCCTTGTGCTTCACCACAAATAAAATCATACATACATACCTTGAAGGAAAAGACAACTTTACTAGATTTTGCTCTTTGTGCCCTGTGCCCAGGGCCATTGGTGGATGAATTAGAAGAGTGCTTCTAGTTTCTAGATGTACTTATTTTCTAATATGACATAAAAAAAAACCAATTTTTTAAAATTAATACATTTCAAAAAAGGAAGTAATGATCATTTTTTTTACATTAGAGTTATTTAGGTATGAGGGAGATGATGTTTTATAACTGTGAGTTGTAAAGCTGCTAAAGCTGAAGTACCTTCTTTTGTGCAGCTGATTTTGACATTATGATTTCCATGAATTATTTCTGTCAGATCCTGAAACATTTTAGGATAGAATAAAACATTAGCTTTATAATAATATTAAAAGCATATCACGCTTTTAAGTTATGCTTCTCCGATTTATTTATCTCTTTTGCAATGTATCCATGAGATAGATTCATGCAGGGTGGACATTAAAGAAGATATTTCTGTTAGAATAATTTGATGGATGTGAAAAAGAGAAAGCCAAAAGTTAAATACCTTCATTTTAACTTTAGAAAATCCTGATATGATATGAGTTTAACACACTTCTTTACACCATTCACTTACAGAGTTGTAAGTTCTGAGGATTTGAGATAGATTCACCTAATGGTTATAGTCCGTGTTTGGCTTTTTTTTTTAAAGTAGAAGTTCTATTTCATGTGTGATAGCACTGGAAGTAGGTGAATTTCCTTCGCAAGAAAACAAGTTCAAGTAGGATTTGTTCCTTTATAAATGTTCCAAATCCCTTATTAGATTCAGTTAAGAAATTTATATTTCGTATGAATTACTTGTTCTCAATCTCATTTTTTTGACAGTCCATTATATCTGGCGTTGTTCAGGTCTCAATGGATGGTTATTCGTAGATCGTGTTCACTTTTCTCAGTTCCTCAACTTGCAGACGATCTCCTTGTGTAGGGTCCATGGTTCTCTCGTGAACAAAGTTTGTCGACCTCACATCACTCCAAGGCCAGCCCGACGGACACGTAATGTCGGGCATTCCGCTATATTTCCAGTCTTGGAGCACACTTTCATTGACTTTATAGTTATAGGCTCTCTATAATTAGTTTATTCATTTCTGAGGGGGTTTAGTGCTTTGTTTCTACGATTTCTCCTGTCTTAACGGACAGTACAAAGGTTATTAGCCGCTGCATGGAGTCTACAGAGCACGCCGGAGTTGGTATGCTCAATATTGTATACGCTGGCTGTTGTCTTTGTCCTCAGCTGTGTATGCGCGGCTATGTGGAGCTACGTGAACAGAATCCTAATTCAATACTACCTAATATCTACTAATTTTCACTGTGGATGCTTGTACTACCTGTGTGATACTTTACTCAGTTCTACATGATTTTCTTTCTGTTCATGTTTCAGGTAAATACGCGCTCATTTCTGATGGTCCTATCATGTTCGTGATTTACACAGGTTAGTAACTTTACTTCAGCCAAAAAGAAAAACAACAGGATATAGAATTTGTTAATGAGTACGTAGTGGAGACCTGGAATTTCATTTCAGATAAGAATTTTCAACAATTTGTTGAGAGAGGCAGGAGACACCCTGTACAGGCGAAGTTATAAATGTTTCCATTCCCAATATGACAGGAGTTGAGAAGCAGGAGTTTCAAGTAAAATGAGAAATGAAGATTAATTTCCAGTTGAAGAATTCAACTCGTGGAATCATATTTTACAATCCGTACGCTCCGAGTTCTATGTGCTCTCTGTGACTGGGCTGGGTCTGGTTCCTCAATGTATGTAGGTGCCCCCCCCCCCCTGTCCAGAGATCTCTTCACCTCAGGATATTCCATCTGCTAATCTATGGTCGTGACTTTTGCGGCGACTTGATGTCCTACTTGGACGGAATAAAGCCCCACATGCTTCCGAATGAAACATTTCATAAAAGTGAAAGCTCAGTCGTGCAGATTCCTCTCTGCACAGCTTTTTGAACTACAAAGTTCTATGAGCATGAAACTTTTCTTTTCTTCTTAAAAAAGTAAATATTTCACATCTCTTCTATTGCTATGATAATAACAATAAAAAAATTTTTTCTAAGAGATATCATGATCACATTTTCTATGCTCCAAAAGGTTCATGAGCATGCTGCCCGCTGATATAGTCATCAGTAGGAAGCGGAGAACTTTCCATTTCGTATGAACAGTTTTTGTTTAATAAACCAGAGTTCTCCATGTTCTGTTTCCAATTCATGTCCAAGGTTATGTATGTATGCTATGGTGGAATTCTGAATATTAAACCATTCCAACCATTTCCGTTTTCCAACTGGAGATCATAAACCCTGCTCATGCCTGGAGCGGCTTCCTATGATCAAGCCCCCCTTCATGACGTCTCCTTGATCTGTGAAATCGAAACCTCTTTTGGAATTCCATATATTAATAATTTATTATCTCAGTTGGACTCTTTTTCGGTTACATTTTCCCTCGCAAAAGCATAATAAGTAGTAGTAATCAAGAGCGCGGTGAATTCATTTTTTGTTCATACATTTTAGAATGTGACCACATAATAAGAGCAAGCAGATTATTTGGTGACCATATGAGTCTCGGTGAACTTCTTTAAAAGTAGCGTTAAAATACAGGGTATGGAATTTTTTACCTACTATCTTTAGATTCTGATAGTTTGGTCACACATTTGAATTTCGTGTTCTGAAATGAACATTATTTGAATACTCAGAACATACCATGACTTGTGTTTTCATACAAATTTGTTACTTTACAATATTCTTTTCGTCTTTTTTTTCTCGTTCTTTCCCTCTAAATCTTCTCGGACATAAACATGAGAGAGAAACTGTCTTTGAAATTTGGCAACATGGATTAAAATTTTGGAAGGCTGCCACGGCCTTGACTAATTTGAATCCTTGTGAGAAAGAGGCTTGAGCTCAAGACGGCAGCATAGGAGTTTCTCTACTGGGAACCATTTGACTATTCTACGAAAGAAAGGACACTCAATTATCAGACAATCTAATATTTTTATTAATTACTATGGTTTTTTCATTTTTTTTTTTTTTTAATGCATACACAGCAATAATACTATTGCATTTACTTGATACGTTGGTTTTGGTTTGCCAGTAAACAGTCATTCTCATCAACCATTGATCATATTAATCAAACTTTGACGTTGTTTAACTTCAGTGATCCGATGAAAACTTTTTAAACGTGCTAATAAATACCACTTTCGTACTTCCAATAAACTTTAACAATAATAAAAAATGTTAGCTTCGAAATTTTATATTAGCTCTGGGTGATTTTAACAGCAATTTGGTCGATGAACCTCAACCCTTGATTTCTTCGCTACGCTACTTGCACGTCCATTGACCGCGAACTTACCTTCATGACGGTGATTTTCATATTCCACTTGAACAACGCGAACAAAAGATCTAATTGCGTTGTCTAAAATTTATCACGACTTGAATTTCGTCTGGTCGTGTCATCAGTCTCAAGGTAGGTTATGGTTGGCCCGGGTGAGAATATTCGCACAATAGTTGTGCAAATCTCTTCAGTGTTTAGGCAGGTTCAAGGTTTTGGCTCACACTTCAGAACCGTGAGACGGAAAATGATTTTTCAGTCAGACGAGTAGTTGCATACTTTATTTTGTGCTAATTGATTGAATCAAATGCTTTTCACGTTAAAAAAGACATGAACTTTTTTGTTCCTTTTAAACTATTCTAGCAATAAAATGAACAGTACTATCCCTTAAAAACTTGTAGAATACCTTACACTGTCCATTACAAAGAATGATCTATCCAACAGACTCAATTGCTTCAGTCATCGAGTGCTAGTGTTTTTCTTTTTTAATCCATTTTAGTTTGCCTTTTCTTCTTTCAAAATACTACTTACAGATCCATACTTATGAACAGAATATTCTGTCTGAGTTACAAATGAGCAAGTTATAAAATAGAAAATCATCCTGGAGACATTTTCTGAAAAAATATATTGATAAATACGAGAAGCCATTAGTGAAACTGTCGTTGTACACTGGCCAGATGCTTCGTTTTAGTAGGAGACAGCAGGAAATACAGCAGGTGTGAAGAGTGTTCTATGATAGATACTATAACTGCAACAATCAAGGCTATGGACCTACCTCAATGATGAAAAACATATCCGTCAGGTCTTTATAATGGACTCCAAAAATTCAATGGATCAGTCTGGAGTCTTTCGTAGTCTTCAAGTTTTAACCCTTTATGATTTTCCGACTCGACTATTGAGCCAGTGTTGGAGTTTTCCACTATCTAAACTTGTTTTGTAAGTAGGTCCAAAAATTAACTTGCGCTTCTCTAAATGTGAATTAGTAAAAAGATATTAATGTTGAGATGCATTTTTAAGATTTCAAGCATAACTTGTCTCAAGAATCTAAAAATACAAGGTACAAACCACTGAAAGACCTCTTACTGTACAAATACAACATAGTAAGACAGCAACAATAAAAAATCGTCAGGTATTTTAGCAGAAGAAAGATACAGCTTAAACCGATCTTTTGTGAAAAATAATGTTGGGAGCCACCCAATTTAAACTAAACCCTGTTTCCTTTTCATGAGTGTGTACATCAACTACCTCAGGTTGGGTTAAAGTACAGTTGCTTCAATATTGACAGTCTGCCACGTCTCCTTCTAATGTCTTAATCCATGCATTTCCGCCACACCAAGTGTCATTGTTGTTTTCAAGGCCTCACAACAGGATAAACTTCCGTTGGAGACTTCCCATTTAAAATTCAAATGGGAAGACCAACCGCTTCTTGTCGTCTTCTTTTCGCCACTCGGATTTGTCTGAATAATCAAAGTTGAAGGATTAATTCCTTGATTTACACCTAACATTACGTCTCTGGTCAATTCCCACAGAAAAAGCTAATCTTGAAATGAGGTTTAAGAAATGAATATATATTATCTTTCCTAATCATTTATTTGTTTCAAAGATCTTAATCTATTTATTTAAAGAATTCAGTCTCGTTTGAGGTTTGAGTGTTTCCACTGATCTCATAAACTTTACGAGCTACAAAATATTTCCTTAGCAACCACTCTACCAAGATCCCTCTGACTTGGTAATTGCATTCAAGTTGTAGTTTTTCTCCAAGATAATTATCGAACAAGCTGCAAAGAGAGGAGACAACGACGATAAACTCATTTTCATGTCGTGTGACGTGGGCTGTCCGTAGGTTAACCACCCTGAGACACTCGCTGGCCGCTTGCCAGAAGCCTGAGCGAGCAGCACGAGGAATGCTAAGACTCGGCAACTCGGGAACATCACTTTTCATTCCTGACTTCCTGGGAAAACGGAACACAAGTAATGATAGCTCATCATTAGCAAGTTAAAAAGTATTCGGTATGAAGCCATGAGTCTCCTCAAATTCCTAAGACCCTCCACATCACTTCCTGGTAAGAGCGAAGGCTTCATCTTCGCATTTTTTTCTACTCTGGTAATGTCCCACTTATTGAGTGGACCCGAACATCCTCAGTATAGAATAGAAACTTTCTACCCAACCGAGAATTGAATCCGGGTCACCTGTATGCGTGCTAAAGCTTACCTTCCTTGCTCATCAATAAGTCAATTACTGCAGAAAACTACTGTGCCAGATTATGTCGTAAACGAATATGGAACCCCCATGTAAGCCAACAATTTTGGATCGTAAACTGGAATCAGTAGTCAACAAAGAGACTGGACAATAATTTTGACAGTAAGTCGAGCAGCTTTGCGTGGAGTTTGTTGATAGTTTGGTAGTTTGGTGTACTTTCTCACTCTTATCTGTTTTTATTACCTTGTCGTAAACGAGGAGAAAGTTTTGTAGATTTCAAAAATAGGATGTCTGGACCTTAAGAAACCAACTTTATTATTATTAATTGAAATATGTTATTATTTAGGTTGTATAACATCTCACATGTTGTTATTAATAATCTGTAATATAAAATGCTCAGATATTTCTTTGGATTTATGCATTTATTATTTATTTGCACCAACGCTGAATATGAGGACGGGGGATTATGCACCTCCTGCATGCAGAATCATTTATCTGGCACAATGTTTCTTCATATTTTAGTGCGATTATATGATTGTCTTATACTGGTATTACCTAACAGTGCCTTGTGCATGTGTGCTTTAATAACTCGGGAATTGTTTTTACATAAAATTATCCTATTGCTGGACAAGATGAAAGTAAAAACGTTTGTTACTGAAATCTTGTTCTGTCACCATGCACAACCGGGGATTATGAAGCAACTAGACAGATTATTTAGTAAGAAATCTTATACAAATAAGAGTTTTGTTTTGTTTGTAACCAATCATATAAATAAGATTCGTTACAAACAAATAGGTACCTGCGTAAATATAAAAGTAATACAAAAATCTAAAATGAAGATATGTTCCATTTGAAGAGGGAATATTGTGTATGGTGTATGGCAATCTCTTCCACTTTGTCTTTTATTTACAGATTCCTTCCAGATAAAAAATAAATAAAGAATGATCTTTATCGATACTCTTCCTAACCGCTCCAGTAAAACGTCATTTGTGTCCATTACTCCCAGTGTGTATATGACCATAGATGTCGACAAGCACCACTGTAATCTCCTCATAAAAGATAGATAGACCCCACTTCTAATTCATGTTGACTTTTACCCGGGCTTGACTTCATCATTTACATGTAAATAAGGTTCCAAATGTTTCCTCTTTTATCATAGAAATCTCTATGTGTTGAATCTGCATTCTAATTGACTCATTATAAAGACCCTCTACTGAGACATCATTCTCAACCATCTTGGAGAAATAAAGGGTATTTGGCTCAAACCAGGTCCGTCTCTCCGAGATTCTTCAAGACTCAAATATATAGGTATTATTGTAAAAAATGTCCTAAATTTTTTGCAATCCACAAAGCTTTTAAACTGATTTAAATGATCGAGCATTTTTCATTGTATTTTATAACTATGATGTTTTCTTGCAAAAAATCAAAATAAACAAGTTGAAGTTCAGTGTGAGACTGCTAAGAGAGACTGTCTCTGTCTCATTTTGGTGAACTGCTACAAGGAAATATGTAAATTTCCTGAGGTGGATTATGTATTCAGCATGATTTCATATTCCGTTTCTGTTTGTTGTTTTCAGTTCGAGAATTTCAGCCGGGAGCTGTATGAATCGTACTTCTCATTAGATTGCCAAAAGGGGTTAACCACTTATCAAGTGTGTGCATTGAGTGACCTTGATCGAGCCCATGGCATTATCGCGATGTTTGATAGCAGGGTTCAATGTATCCTCCACGAAAACTTGTTGCCATTTTTATATTTATATGCCTCGCCACTTGACACTCTCATTCCATTATTCATCTGAGTTGCTACAGTGGGCTGGTGGATCAAAGTATTCTAATATCAATATCGGCGCAATTTCAGTGATTTATACGACCATTCTGGTCTACGTCTAGTCAACTTTCTTGCACCATTGTCCGGCCAAAGTGTTCATTTTCAAATAATTACACACCTCTCTCATATTATTTTCTTGTATTGGTATCGAGTACATCTCAAATGGCGTATGTACTAGGGTATGCCTTTTCTATTTCCACACTGAAACTGTATCAGACAGCAATAATTTTATTGGTAAGATAAAATTAGTCCGGTTACAAAGTACGGCGTAATGACTATTTCAGCATCAGTAGGTACTGATGAAGTACATACCAGCTCGCAGCAACTAATTTGAAACTGAAAAAAATCAAAATTGTACCTACTCGTTGAAACTTCCAACTTGCTGCATTCCCTGTACTTGAGAAACAATAGACTGATTTAGGCTGGCTGATAACTGGGTAGCAGGAAGAGGACCTGTCAATTATTTTAACCTTAATCAGTCCTTGCAGGATCAGCCTGATCATTGCAGCTTTGTATCTCTTCATGATTCTAGTAAGTTCGTTCTAGTATCCTCAGAATTATGCGTAACGTTATACGGTATAGCGTGATCATTTTTAGGGAGTCTATAATAATTCTCATCAATTTGTTCGCTATCTGTAGTATATGATACCGTTTGGGCTGTAGAACATAACCTAATTTACCCAAATGCGACTCACCATTTGAGATTTACATAATAATATAGATTGTCAGAGCAATATGCATTTTATATGACCAAGTGAGACTGACAGATTTGCTGGATAAATTTGTCCACACGTTTCACGATTTTTCATTGAAAAGTGCATAATTTTTGGCATAATGGGACTACCTGTCTTGCGCTGACAGTCTAATAAAGCACTACTTATACTTTATACTTATACTTATAATTTCAACAGGTTCTTTTAGGACTTGTTATTCAGAGCAGACAGTCTAAATAAAGCACTCTCTTACTTGTGATTTATAGTGACAATCCAGCAATGTGTTTTTTTGCTTCCTTTTTATTTTAGTATTTTCAAGGAAATTTCACGAAAATCGAATGGTCCAAATGAGAGGAAAACTTAGTCCAAGCCAAGACTCTGTTTAGTTTGAGTACCTGCGCTGGGGTTTTTGAAAAAGTAAATCTTTCGGGTAGGTTAGTTATTTATGGGACAGGAAATTTACTGCCCGAAAATATTATTAATAATAATTATTTTGGTGTTCCCTGATTTTTGGTTACTGAACTAACACACATAAAAAAAGAAAAAATGGGCGGAATTTTTGGGTATGGCTAGCTCCATGAAAGGTATCATTTATTACATACTTGTAGCTATGTCTGGCCAAATATTTTTGTTCTTCTTCTCAACTTCTTTGAAACACAATACTCATAAATTTGATTTTTGAAGAAAAAAAGAAGATTATAGCTTGATCAAAGTTCATATCTTGTTTCGAGAATTGTTCTTCTAAATCTGACTCATGGTCGAAGGAATTTGGAGTTGAAACTAGTTCTGATTGTATAGGGTGATCGGGCTTCCTGATTCCAAGAAATACCTCTGGAGCCCCTTCGTTAAGGCAGCGGACTCGCAACCTGGAGGTCGGTCGTTTGAGTCCCAAGCACGGGAAATTTTAGTAAAGGTGGTTAGAAGTAACTGTGGCATCGTGATACGTATCTGATAAACACAAATGTTATATATATGTATACACTTTCCAAAGCGATGTAATATGTTTTGAGAAACTTTCTTCCGATGCGATGGTAAGAACACTAGGAACAATAGGCAACAATTATTTTACTTTCGACCATCTCAAGCCTTCGTGAGCGGGGGCGGGTAGTTTCAAATTTGTCACTGCGAAGTAGTGCCAAGACTTTTTACAGTCTGTGGCTGCGGAACCTTTCTACACATTCCAAGAGAAAACGAAATTTCAGCTTGCTATCAGGTATCGACTCCAGTTAATTTATTTTTAAGGATGATGTTTATTTACGTATCCATTTTAATAGAAAGATCTGTAATTTTAATGCTACTCGTACTTATGACTAAGACATTCAGATCTAGATCTTCTCTTGAACAAACTGAGTGGTTGGAAGGAAGAGGATAAGACTATATACCTAGCCTTGGACTTTTCAAATCGGAATCATCTCAATCTATTATCTCCTGAATCTTCTACTTGATGTGTCTAAAATGATCATTCTGAAAGCCCAGCTAGCTCAAGTATTACAAGTAAAGACTTCAGTGCCCTGGGCTCCTCTTAGATTTCAATCTCTCTTGGCTCGGGGATTTGTCAGATTTAAAATTCAAATTATTCACTATAACAGAACAATGCAAACTGATATTCTCAAGAGAGAAGCGAGATATTTACTGACTGACTGACTGACTTATCCTAACCTCAGTTGACCTTGTGCGCGTTCGTTCAACCACCTGGCTATCTCATACGAAGTTTATTGCTCAAGTACAATTACATTATTTAATTTATCGCACAATACATAATATAAGACAAGGCACATACAAACAGTTCGTGTTATTTAGAGAGGAGAGAGTGGCGAAGTTATTGCTCTCACTATTGTGCCAGTGAAAATTGTGGCTGGATGAGTGAAGATATCTTCAGTTATCATTTCAAATCTACTTTAAAAACCATAATAGACTTAAATAAAAATGAGGATCTTCAATTTTACTTTCCTCCATTTTAGATTACAGTCACCTGCAGATCTCCATTCTTCCTTTTACATTTTTAAGGTTCTAGATCCCTCATTAATTCAAGACCATGTTTTTAAAAAGCGCTTCAAGCTCCCCGTCACACATGAAGCTAAGGCATCAGCATAAACTATGGCTCTCATCAAAGTCATAAGCTTAAAAGCAACCTTTCCATCAGAAGAGCAGTTGTTACTGTTCC
The DNA here is from genome assembly GCA_024516035.1 of Bactericera cockerelli. Taxonomy (NCBI): domain Eukaryota; kingdom Metazoa; phylum Arthropoda; class Insecta; order Hemiptera; family Triozidae; genus Bactericera; species Bactericera cockerelli. Next base: position 35,234,473 of record CM044957.1, read on the forward strand.
GTTGTTGCTCCAAATTATTCCAATCCTCTTAGATTATAGTTCACTATCGTAGATTTCAGGACTTGATGAAAATTTACTGCTGTATCTTTAGCACAGTTTTCTCCCCATACAAGAAAATCCTATATTCTTTGTTCATCAAATTACTTATTACTTTACTATTGAAGATATCAGATACATGCATAATATACGTACATGTCATGTTTTGAGTCTTTTCATATACATCTTAAAACATTTTCTGGAGAAGTATATTCATATTCATGAACAAAATGGTTCTCAAGTCACACAATGGTGTGTACGGTTTATCCAATGAAATCATTGGAACTGATATTGTATGTATGTACGAATTTCTTTGTGGTGATGCACAAGGCCTCTTCACAATTTTTGTGGGTAGCGCAGCATTACTAGAGCCTCTTACATTCGAATCATTCTATTACATTAATTTCTTTTTACTCTGGTATGCCGCCATGGTCGTTACGATACAAGTACTATCATTTTTCTCACGAGTATGAGTGGACCCCGAACATCCAGTACAGAGCAGAAAATTCTGCCGCTGGGATCGAACCCAGTCACGTGCGTGCAATGCAAAGCGCGCTAACTCACTCTGCACGGTGACTACGTGGCAGAGACAATTTTCAATATGACTGCAGGACTCTTTAAAGTGGCACTCAAGATGTAGGCTTCGATGAATTGTCAGTCTTAAGTTTCAGTCAAACCGTTCATGATTTGTCCAGTATTGTTCGTCACGATTGCATGATCACGGATGGCCTCAAGAAAACCAATGGTCAAACAAAGACTACTCCGTACTTTTCATCGAATGATCAGTCCAAGTCAAGGACAAGTATTGGTTCGTTTCCACAAGAAGGCAAAATCATAACCTTCAGTTTCAGTTGTAACTTTGAACTCAGTAGATTCGTTCTGAGCGGAAGTTGGGGACAGGAATGACGAACTGGAACAGTGGATGTGAACTGATCTTGAAGACAGCTAGGCATCAAGTAGTCAAGTATTGCTGATTATACAACAGTGCACATAAATATTGCATATATATTGATTTTCAGATACTGTTTTACACTGATAAGTATATTATTGTTCTTTGCTCTTCGTTATAATTTTTCTGTGCTTATGTTATCTGTTCTCAAATTTTTTTTTTTTCGATAGACATATTTACCCAGAAAACTTTATGAGTACTTATTTGAAAAAAAAACCCGTACCTACTTGGGTCAGGAGAATTCTTTAGAATTATTGGTCCAGCTCGAGTCTAGACTCCACGAAACCTTCCACAGTTGGAACTTTAGAACTAACATCGGAGCAATTTTTCCGATTTTAGGCTCTCGTCTCCTGAATCTCTCCGCTTGCTCGGGCCGTCTGGGTTTGGTTCAACCTAGTGGAACTACTGTGACATGACACGGAGAGCGCTCTGTAATATTGGAAAGAAATTCCTCATGTCGTGTCGTTAGGAAAACTAGAAACAAGATCGTAAACTACAGCGTCGTTGAAACAGGACAGAATATCTTGACGGTTACAGGGTGTCTTCACAACTATGTGTCACCATTGTTTTCCGTGTGATTTTCATACTTCATCACCAAACCTTGTTTGTTTTCTTCTTGAAAAAACTGTTTATTACTACTGCCTTCATGGTATTTGAGTTCCAGAAATAGGAACTGTCCATAGTAGTCGAAGAATAGTTGTGGACTTTGTATGTCCCTAATAGGCGTGCATAAGAAAAGTGGACTACTTTCATATTTTCAATCTTCAAAGTTCTACTGGCCATTGCTATTACTCTATCTGAGTTCAGGGTGTTTCAGTCACAACTAAATATTGAAGATTTTTCTGCAGAGGATTTGATTTCTCTGTGTACCCAGAGAGGAAATGCGGCAGCTGTGATGGGCACAGTGCCCCTCGTTCGTCAGACTTCGAAGGAATGTTTTATAATTTGTATAAAAAGAAACAATATTGTTTGTAATTTCATGCAATATATTTAACAATGGTCTATCATATGCTACTTATCAACAGGTAAAATCCACAGGTCCTTGGCTTTACAGTGAAGTCTTTTTGACTTTCTTACACGAGTTAGTGGAAAATGGTTTCACTGTCAATGTTGTTCAATAGAGTTTAGAATTATGTGCATCGCAAGTTGGGTATTTTCATATGTCCAAAAATGAACACGTTTTTATCTCTCATGTATATGTCATGAAGTACAGAATTATTCTCAAATGGTCTTAGAGAAATTCGTAAGGTTGCTGAAGTCTTGTAACTTTGGAACAAAAAGATGTTTCATCGTTTTCCTCTGAACAGACTTTGTGGCGCAAATTTTTTGTGTATGAAATCTACTTTTTTATCAAGAACTCGAATTATTTACTTGCAAATTAGTTTTTAAATATTTTTCCGACATTCTGTAGTAAACAGTAGCAATTTAATGTTGTAATGTAATATTATCTACCTTTTTTTTGGAGAGTGGCTCCTGTTTTTGACTATTTGCATACTATCAACGTCCATTTTGTATTATTGAGTTTTCATTATTGGAAGAGCCCCAAACGAGACAGCAAATTATACTCCTGCCGAAATTCCAGCATAATTGAGGTATAAGGTCACCATGTGATGAATGCTTTGTCCGAACATTCACTACTGTCATTTAATCTAATGATATACAATTTTGAATATTCAACGTTCCTTAAAACGCTTAGATTTAGCTTAGAGCTCCATGCGAAGTCCAGCTGTTACCTGATTCAACTAGCCTTCGTGATACATTGAATTTCGTGTGGAACCAAGGAACCATTAATTATTAGCGTTCCCAAATTTGCAAATATATCGTGTCCTTATATGTATGTAGTAGGTAGGAACTTGATGTGAATTGGCGGAGGCCACAACATGCTCAATGCCCTTCCGGCTACGGTAGCTAATTGATTGAAAAATTGATGTCGAATTTTTGGCAGACTTTTGTATGAAAAAATGGCGAAAGAGAAGACTATCAACTGTTCCCAAACATTCAGTAAAGACAAAAACAATGTCCATAATCCCTAGAATTCGATCTAGTTCTAGAATCAGTTTTTTGGGACGTAGCATTTGAAAAAGTTGTTTACAAACACTCAAAATAGCATCAAGCTAACCAGGAAAATAATTATTGTTATTGAAGATAAGACACATAGTTATTCTTTCAAGTGTCCAAATAATATTGTGTTAATGCCATGGTGCAATTAATCGAAAGTCCTTCTGGTGACTTAAGTTGGAGCACCCGGTATCGCTGATGGAAGTGGAAGATACTATCTATCTAGCTCTGACCTTGACAACCGAAGAAATAATGCAACTTATCCCAAAGTATCCCCCCTCCCGCCTGCACCGATGTATGGTTGGCATGGCAACCGTAACAACGTGAATAACCTGACCTGCCTCACTGTTGTTCACTGGTGCATGTTAATGACCTCTGTGAGCTGCTAGCTAGATGGAGCAGTTCTAGGCCCCCCATTACCCATTAGGGTGTCCCCATGTGTGTCGTCTCTGCCGAAGTTGTTAGCTTTAGAAATAACGAGTGACAGTTATTTCAGAAGAGAAGAAAAAACAGTATTTTCTCTGTCATCACGTCATTTTCCTATATTGCATTATTTCAAATTTACCGTCAAAGATTAGAATTGACCTTATTCTAGAGCCCTTTCAATACAGTAAGACTTTTTGGGATTTCATTGCAAGGCTTTCAATAGCTCAGAGCTCGACCCGCAATAGAAGAAAGAGACAGTTTTCTCTGGCGGAAAGGTTACCTAAGTTAGAAATGTACCTAGAAGCACCTCCCCCCCTTGTCGATGTAGGTGAGTAAGTCAACAAATCTACTTACCTACCTTCCTTTTCCAGTACCACTTGAGGGGTGTCACCTTTCATCTGCTCTCTGATTATGCTTATTATGTCTTCCTTAGCTTAGGGTATAGTTTTCTGTTTCTCCACATTTGGCAGTGATGTTTTGCTTTTCAGGTAAAAATGTTTACTTGAAATTTTGATATGCACTAAAATTTCAAAATGTAATACTGATAATAATTTTGTTTGTTCAGCGGATATTTGTGGCCAATACACACAATGATTCTTGAATGAATCGGGGATTAGACTATAGTAAGACCCTCTTCTTCATACCTATTACAATGCTCAAATGGTTTCCCCCTCTTTCAGTTATCTAGCACATCCCCGATTGGCATTCCTTGATTGCTAGTACGAATCTAGACGTTAAGAATGTTATCAACTGACGTTTAGAAAATCTAACTGTAAATCATAAACAACAAATATGTATCCAGATTCTACAGCAGCTTCACCAACAGTCTGTGTCTATATTGTCAATGTGCTCGAAATGTTTTTATATCCATCTGTTTCCAGCCTAATATCTCATAACACGAAAACAGTTTCATTCATTTTGTAATCAAACCATATCAATTTCAAAGGCATCCCTATGAGTCTCAATGGATGTTTGATCGGATGTATGCTATCTTAGGTTTTGCGGAAGAGAGATTTGAAGTTCGAATAAACATTATCATATTTTTGCTAATATTCCAGTGATTCAGCCGAGTTACCTTACTATCGAGCCACTGACCTCCGGGTTACAAGTCCGCTTCAAAGATTAATCGACTGAGGTCGGTGGGCTCTGAGATTAATGTACTTTGGACGGTCGGGTTTGGTCACCAGGCATAGCCAGTAGAGTCCACAGTCCGTGAACTTGCCAATTAGAAGATATTGGTGTATCGAATGTCAAGGTGATAACATACTTGTCAAGGGCTTTGAGATTTGCACATAAGCCATTGATATCTCTGGCAGTCAAGCTTGAATCTTATATAAACTAAATCCACTTTTGAAATGATTTGTCAAGAATGTCAAGAAATATGTTTATGTATTTAATAGTCGTTTTAAATGTATCGTGTTTTATGTGTATCATGCTTCTTTCAAATTAATCAAATTTGTTATGTAAACTAGTATTTTTTTATAGTCAAGCAATACATTATAGCTAGAGTACCTACCTACTTACATAACACAGATGAATAGGTATACCCTCTTGTGCTGAACTTGCACAGTATTCATTATTCAAGGGGAATGAATCGAGTTCTCTATTTCTTCGTATCTTCTATTTTTCCCAGGTTTTTTAGGAAACTCGAAGCTTATTTTAGTCCGAATAATTAATGGTAGTTAAAGCCTATCTGAAATATACTCTTTGTTTTACTCTATTTTTTATGCAATTTCTTGAAAAAATAGCTACTAGATTTGGAAAGCCATGAATAAAATATTTCAAAATCATTATTCAACAATTTAGATCAATCTTTATTTACAATTTTTTATATACAGGTACAGTCAAAAGGTATAATTAATTAAATATAAACAAAGTTTGATCAAGGGTGGTGATAATGCCTTTGGCATTCTCTTCTATGTTCATGCTCTCTTCTAATAATCATGCTCTCAATTAATATTTTTTAGCATTTTTATGATAATCTAATCACTTTTATTGTCATGTTAGAGCTAACTCTATATCATAAATATAAGATTTAGGTTAAAAATTGCACGTTGGACGAGTTTTGTGGTGTAGAACATTATTAAAATTGATTATAATAATTCCATCGGAAATGCCACCAAACCCATTGGTAAAGATCCAGTTTGACTCGAGTCAGGACTGAAAGTTTCAAAGTTATTTATTAGCTGGTGTCAACAGCTGGTTAAATGAACGCCCTACAGTCCAGTATCTTGGCACCAGTAGATGTGTGAGGTGCAGTGTATGCAGCAAATCCAGTTGTGAAAGTTGGTGGGTCCGAATCCTGTGGTGCCTAGAGGTGGTGGATGTGACTGGGGAACCTGCGTGTGCTGTGTGCTGCACGTGGCAGTATATATATCTTATATATATATATATATATATATAATATATATATATATATATATATATATATATATATAATAATATATATATATATCTTATGGTTACCACGCTACGATTAGGCGACTTCTGGGCATCCAATAATCGGATTTTATCAGTTTTGATTGCCTACCTATATCATGTACAATAATTGTACATATATACATTTAAAATCAACCCATATAATTATTACGTTCAGACATACGATTCAGACATCGTATTTCAAAATTACTGAACTTTAAAAATGACTAGCGGGCTGTCGCCCGCTTTGCGGGCCGAGCATGGCCGTGAAAGCAAACAATCCTTTTTCGCCAATGGCAGGTGTTGTAGTGGGAGTTTCGAAAAATCCCGTCTTATTGCACATCTAGACTATAAGACAAAGCTACCTACCAAATTTCAGCTTCCTAGGACTTACGGTTTGGGCTGTAGAGCTATGATCAGTCAGTGGTCAGTCAGTCAGTGACTTTGACATTTATATATTAAGATGTTATTTTCAAATAGAATTTTAGAAAATATAATCTTTATTTTCATGTCAAGTAGACAGACCAACAGTTATTTTTCCAATGAGGCGTCTTGAAGATGAAAGGTTCCTGAAACACCCCATGCATAAGTACTAAAATGAAGACTCACGTGTTTTTGTTAAACTCTCTGTAGATTTTAATAAAAAATTAAAAAATAAATAGATTGAACAAAGAAACAAGAACAAAAAGGAGAATGAAGCTAATGTCCTACCTAAAGGGCGCGGTTTATTGCCTGTGGCAATCTCTTCCACCTAACCCTTTCAGTTTTAGTTGATGAAACCATTTCACTAAAAATCCAACCAGTAATTTTTATTGTGATTGAAATTCAATACTTTCCTTATTGTAGGATAAGGAAAGTAAAAATGTGATTCTGTTTGTTGTTTACCTCTTTTTGTCTCAATTTCAATAAGTTCAAATTTATGTTGGAATTTAATAGCTGCTACTTTTGTTATGTTCAAAACTAAACTCAAAACAATTTTCCTGTGTTTCAGGTATGTGTTGGTGACGTCAAACAACGTGGTGGATTGCTCATGCATATGTATGAACAGCCTTATGAATTAAGTAATGTAATCCTTAATGATAGACATGAATTATGTATTTATTTTTTAACTGTCTGGTAGTCGTAGTGTTCCTACCATAACAGAGTCAGATACCATTGTGATGGGTATTTTATATCTGAAATTATAACTGTTTGTACGTCCAACTACAACTTGGGTAAGACTAAAAGGTCCTCTTTGTAAAATTGTGTGAATTTGATCATGTCATTTACATAACTAGGGTATAACTATTACCATTCCAAAGTGGAATAGAATAACATCGTATTGAAAAAAGATCGACAGCGAGGGGAGTAAGGGAACAAATAATATCGGTCGGGTTTTTTGTATTGAATTCAAATCTTAGAAGTACAGAGAAAAAGGTTTAACTTCGTCCCTGATCGGTAACTTTACTAAGCTGAACGCTTTACCTACTCCTATAAGAGAACTATCAGAATAATACCTACGTTTTGACCTCTCCTCCTCTCGCCGACATCTAATGCTCAAATTGTGCAAGCGTTAAATTACTCCATTCGCAAAAATAAATAATAATAAGAAAAGAACTTCTTATTATTACATGCTCGAGTCTTCTTTTCTCTCGCGCAAAAATAAGAGTAAATAAAGTGAAAAAAGTAAATGAGGTAATAAAAACCATTCTCCGTTTTATCGCTCCATCGTTCTAAGGTCAAAGATAAAAAAGGTAAAGGTCAGGTCAGGTCGTCTCCACCCTCTCTTCTATTTCCTCCCCCTGGGTGACGTCTCTCCTCTTTTCTCGCCCTCGCGGGTAGCTCCGACACGGCGGGATCAATATTCACTGAGTTGGGTAAGGTCAGGGTACCCATTCAGACAATCAAGATGATTGACAGTTCAATGACAGCCGATGTGATGAAACTGAAAGCAAATTACTTTAAGGTAGGCGAGGCGCGAGTGCCAAATGAAATGCATTCTGGGTGATGGAGTGATTGAGAACCGCGCCCTATCGGTGTCGGCCCAACTTTGTGTTCAGCACAATGGTTTTATTTTTCTTGAAGTACTCATTTCCTGGACTCGAACATGTACTTCCTCATTCAGAGTCCACTGCAATAATCATACTCTAGGGTAAAGCTTTTTGTGGACATTAATACACCGAAACCTTCCGAAAATCGCCTGCGCACTTGCGCAGCTTCTATGACTTTATGGGTTTCTTATCATTTTCTGTATTGGTTTCCAAGAATTTTCTCGAAGGGGTGCTTTGCTTAAAGTGGGGTTTTGCACCACTAAAGGGCGGGTCAGGATGCGCATGCTAGGTCCCTGCTCAGCTAGGTCCTGCTCATGTACAATTAATAGACAGCAGTAGGGCACAGCAGGCTCATCTCGAACCGGCCATAGTTTATCCGGCCTTGCATCAGATTGCACGGCTATTTATTCTGATTTAGAGTATTCATAGAGCTTAGAGCTTATATTGGAATTGGGACACATCAGTCAAGTTTTGATTCTTTTGAGAGAAAAAAAAAGATCTCATGTTGAATTAATAGGGAACAATTTACTCTATCGAAAGCATGTAGTGTAGGTATGTAAAATTTATATTTCAATATGGCCATTTCAAAATATGTAGTCCCATATTTCTATCATGCAGGCTTTCCAATCCGTTGCATTTGTTAATAATTTCAATGTCAAAACTGAATTAATTGTCATCAATAAGATTCCTTGGTAAAGTGTTCTATCAGATCACAACAGAAGTGATTTCGTTCTATGTGCTCAGCTGCTCCCCTTTTCCATTTCTCCTTGAGCTTTGAATGTTTCACGCAAAATCAAAGATGCTGATCTTGGAACAAGTAACGTGGTCTAATGATCTAATAAACCTCAGTAGCTTGATCGATAAGGCGGCGGACTTGTAACCTGGAGGTCGGTGGTTAAAGTCCCGGTTTCAGCGTAGATTTAGTAAAGCGAGTTTGAGTAGTTGTGATATCACGAAATTGATTAAACACAAATATGATAACTTTTAATAATAAAAAATAATAAATAAAAATAATCTATTAAATTGTCAATGATTCGTCCACTTTTCACTCTGCTAATTAAGGAAGATGAATTTGTGTACATCTCGTTGCTCTGGCTCTCGTGCTGCTGGGAACAAGTGCGAGTTGCATGCGACCTGGATTTGTTGGGTCTTTGCTTTTGAATATTTACTTTCAGTATATCAGTCAGTATAAACAGAAAACTTTGCAAATGTGTATTCTGCATTTTTTGTTTTTACAGCCTGTGGCACTCAAGTTTAAGGAGTTTTTGGATTATTTTCCCTGTGAAAGTGTCCAAGTATCAATAGTTGATCTATGTCTACTAGTTTGTCATCACTGTTTCTACCTTAGAAAAAGATCAAGTGAGGAAAAGGATAACAATTATTTATGAAAGCTCGGAGATACTCGTTCTATGTATATGAATCTACAGGATAACAGAAATCATTCATTAATAATAATAAATCAATGAATTTGCTATAAATGTAGAGTGAGTCAGGATGTACTTGGCACTCGATACCTTGATTCTGATAATAGCGCCGGCCATTTCGAAATATTATGGAGAAAGTAGCCCAAGTCCTATTTGAAGAAGAAACATCACCAGATCTGTGGATCGAATGCCTTTCCTGTGGAAATAGAAATTAAGGATGTTTTTGAAGTGAATATTCTAAAGACCTGAGTAAGAGTTGTGAAAAATGCTTGGAGTCAATTTAGTTTGTGATCAATATTCAAGAAGCCAAGATTCCAATTTTGGCATGGCGATTGCTATTGGATATTGCCGTTGGTAAGTTCTATCTTAACATACCTACTCGTGTTTTTGAAACATAAATTCTTGACTTACGCAAAGTTGTGTGTAGTTATTTATAGAATTCACGATTTATCAAAGGATTAGAAATTCTCGCTAGGTTTCATTTGAAATGCCTCGCTTCTTGCTATCTGAGATCTGGACGGACCTGTGGCTCAATTGGAGAGTTTGTGACCTTATTTGAGGAGAATGTTTCAGGCCTACGAATAACATTATAGGCGAGACTGGAACATGTCTATTAAGTATTAACCCAAGCAAGGACGTTCCAGTAGTGATAATTGGATGTCAGCTACATGACAGCTCTATAGCATCTGATAACAGAAACGGCTTTCAAATTTTACATCCTCTCTAACCAAATGTCATGATGTTTTTTTGTTTATCAAGCACTAGTGGGCTGTCGCCCGCTTTGCGGCGAGGCATGGCCGTGAAAGCAAAAAGTCCTTTTTCGCCAAGGGCAGTGTGTAATGGGAATTTCGAAAAATCCCGTCTTATTGCACATCTAGACTATAAGACAAAGCTACCTACAAATTTCAGCTTCCTAGGACGTACGGTTTGGGCTGTAGAGCAATGATCATCATGTCAGTGTCTTTGACATTTATATATTAAGATAATATACACTAGCACATTATAAAAATGATTGCATTGTGTTGTTTGTACCAACTAAGAAATTGGTCCCCTCTTAGAAAACTTTGATGGAGTAAGGACTGGATGGGCTTCGCAAAATGAAAATTGAACTGGAAGATTCGAAACTTAAAAATAACTTAAACTAGTAAACCATGTATATTTAAACAAAAGCTCAAGTTTCTTGAAAGAGATGGTAGAAAGAGAAGGGAGTTCTCCAAGGTCTTATATTGTTAACTTAATTCTATGTATGTATATATTCTTTGTTATTTGTAAATAAAACTTGATCAATATGTTTAAAAATAATGGTCAAAAGAAAAGCATGGAAGGTGAAATTCCATCGGATTAAGTGTGTTATTTGCTAGGTAAACAGTACGGAAAATGTATGTCCTTGACTGAAGATAGAGAGTTCACCGGCACCATAACAGGGGTGTGATGTCCGAGGAAATCCAGAATATATGTGTATCTAGACCTTTGCCATATACAAAGGTTGTTGTTGTTCAAATATTCGTTGTGATTTAATTGGGGCGGACTAAAACCTGTTGCGATGGTTCTTTTTACTATGAATTTTAATAGTTCATTTTAACTCATAAAAAGAAGTAGTTGTTCGATTTTTTTTTATAATATTAATTCATACAACAGACATAACATTACTCTCAATTGTATAAGCATAAGAATGAGGCACTCAGGTTTAAAAGCCTTTAAAGCTCATTGTACATCGTATATTAAAAAACACGCAAAGATAGTAATTCATTCCAAATTATGTTCATAGAAATAGAATGAATGCCAAGTGAAATTAATAAATCAGTTGAGATTCCTCAGAAGCAACGGTACATAAGGGGGCAGATCACAAGCTGTGCTGTCATTTTGTAACTTTGTATTGCGGCTCCAGAATATTACAGTTGCCAACATGTGAGTGTCACCCCAGCAAACATTATCCCGAACTGCGAATCTCGCAGCACGAAATGCATTAGAGTTCAAGTGGTTAAGGCGCTAGTCTGGTAATCTAGGTAGCGTGAGATAAGTTGGTTCAGATTTCATCCAATGGATGAATTTCTCTTCATAAATTTGTGAATTCGATCACATAACGACACCTAAAGAGCTACTGGAATAAAGGAACTCTTTAATACTACTTGGGCAGTCTATATTCTAGATAATTATCTTTATAAGTCATTAGAATTAGATATGAGATAGGGATAGTGACTAGCACAACGGTGAGGTAGTGAGTAGTGAGGCTTGGATCATTGACATAAACTTTCCTTGAACCCGCCATGAGAATCGCTATTACTACTTGGAATAAACTACGCACCATAAAACCTGACGTCTTCATGGCCAACTTAGAAAGCTTCCACTCTATAATATCTCAACAATCGTAAAATAATGGTGCTGTTGTTGTTGTTTTTTTTTTTTTTTTTTTTTTTTTTTTTTACTGTTAACTCAATTTCCGTTACAAAGCACTGTGGAAAATTAAATTCGAACAACTTAATATCTTGAATAAGTGGTCATCGAACCTCACAAGTTTCTCAATGACACTGTTGAAAAAATAATTACTAAAGTTACGACTGCAGTGTTTGTGTTGTTAACTTACTATTTGAAGGCTGAACAATATGATTGCCGAGAATTAAAAATGATGGCTGGCAACCTAATTACAACTGTTGGAAAAACAGATAGGAATCGCGACCTTCTGAAATAGAGGTAGGAAGATACTCACAAGTCCACGTGTAATAACTTACTTGTTGAATTTGTAATGAGGGAAAGTTACCTTTGGATTTTAGATCCATTCTAAGAACGATGAAGTAGTGATCATTGAGAAAACTCATGACCCATCAAATACAAAATGGAAAGGAAAGTGTTTCGTTTGGTTCGCATCACAATCACAAGACGTTCACTGTCAATGACTCTTTCTTGTGGCAGCTGGTTCTTGTGATACATCAGTGAGAAGTGGATGTTGTCCGTCAGAACCAGACAGCTCGACATGTGAGCTAATATGTCATGCAGTTCTTTCAGCAACAAGTCAATGTCCAGGTTAGAAAGAGGGAATACAACGCCAGATCGAGAATGGATATATTACCATGAGCAAATGTGATGTTAGAGAAGTATTTCTAAAAGAAAGTGCTTGTGAAATAATATCCTGAGCAGTGAGGCATTATCTAGTGAAAGTAAGGCAGATACGCGTATTTGGGTGATGATGAAGACCACACTGCTGGCAACAACTAGAATCATAGTAATGACGATATTGCTGTGAATATAATAGTAACAGTTCCAAGAAAAACCGTTCATGGGATGGACAATAGTAGATCTAGATTGTAGGAATGCAGACCAGTTCTCGGCCAGCTGTGATGACCATGGAATAAACATGATGGATTTAGATGACTGGATTACTATTAAAGACTGAATATGCCACGCATTGCACAACTCGGGCCATTTATTTTCATGCATAGGTGAGAGTGTCAACTGAGAACTTGCTAAAAATATCCAAGATAGAATACTGATGTGTATCAACCTGTTTACTTTCTCTGCAAAACTAAATTATTGTTTCTCGGTTTTTGGACCTCAGGCGTGTTCAGAATAGTTCATATCGGAATTTTCGGTATGGCTCATACCTCATACTGGACGTGGTACGTTTCAGAAGTGTCAAACTACCAGGTAAAGGAAAACGATTTCTGATGAATACAGCTGTCTCATCTAGTCGAAGATTCAAGATTCGGTTGGTTGCGAAATTGATTTTAAAAAAATCTTTGAAATAGAAGGGTCAAGAGTCAAGAATGGAGTTAAAGAACCACTTGTATGTTTTTCCAATAAAACTGCACAATGTACATCATAGGTCTCTCATCACGTGACAGCAATGCATCATAGTTTACATGTTATGTACCGTGAATAAAAGAGGCATCAGAGGTAAACACATCAGGGAAATGCATGCACAAGCACATGCCAATCATCCATTTAAAATCGTGAGTGCTGTGAGTAGCTCATGGTAAAAGTAGGTTTCTGTACTAAAGGAAAGTACTGAAGTATGTTAATCTAGCCATAACACATTGTCTACTGGACTAATACCTATTATATCCCCCAGCTGTTGAACAAAATATGACTTAGAGGTAAAAACCAAAGCTCTAATGACTACTTCTCGTGCTGAAACAGGTAATAAAAACAAACAGTACATTCCAATTTATGGATAGATCTTTTTTCCTTTTTTAATTAAAGACGTGAAAACAACAAAACCAACGGTTATCGGCGCGGATCTAAATTGCCATTCCACATCACAAAAGATCAGAGCAACAGAATCCTGACTCACAGGCAGTGACATTTTACAATCAAAACCCACCCAAAGCTCAGAGCTCAGTGAACCTTTGTTAGAACATTTCTCTGCAAAGTGAAAGCTGCTCGTAAACTTTGAACTTTCGTACGGGCACAAAGTTCTCATTTTTATTCTCGAATTGAATTACATAGAGGTAGGCGCTACATTCCAGATCATGGCTTGGACTACATTGTGCTAATGTCAGAATTTATCGTATGCACTTACAATAAACACACCAACAGTCGACAGAGTGGATACCACAACGCGTGCATATTGCAGGCATGTCTGGGTGAATAAATGGGCCTATTCATGAGTCCATTGGACACGATATCGCAAAGGCGACATGGTTTTCACCACTTGAAGTCTTTGTTACTTAAAGGTGGGTTACCCACCATAGAGTTGACTGAAATTAAGCTCGAGCTTACATTGTAGCATGGATGCAGCAGAGAAAGAGTTGTTTGCTGTAGTCAGTCATCTTAAGAGAAGAGGAGACGAGGCCAAACTTTACTTTTAAAAATAATGTAGATATTGGAGAGGAAAAAAGAAGAATTGATCATTTTCTTTGTTAGTATGTAGTTGGAAAGCTCTTTTGACTCTATTGTAAATCTTTCCTCCAGACTTGAATTTTTTCACTTTGTATCCTAATTTCCAAAATCGATCACTATCTTCAAGACGTGACTTTGTTTCCTCCTAATCAACAAGTGAAGAGAGCTTTGAGCAAGTTTTATCTCTCTGGCGCCGTCTGCAATAGATAGAATATCCTAATAACACGCCATACACACATTACTGCTTGAATCATTTCATACTAATGCCATGTTTTTACTTTTTTCTGAGAAGATTTCTGACCTAGTGCTCAGGGCGATTTCATTGGCAGGTTGGAGCATAAGTTGGAACTTGTTTTTTTTTTTTTTTTTTTTTTTTTCAAGCTGAGATAAGTTTAGTATAGTACGGTACATAAGTCACGTAACGCGAAGTATGTGAAATTCCTCAGGACATTGTGAAAGATGAAAGTTAACTGAGGAGAAAACGACAGTGTTTTGTACACTTTTTCTACTGCGTAATACGTTGCACATTACTGCATACACTTTCAGGAGAGTTTCTATCATATGAAATCATCGTGAAGCACAGAGAAAACACTCGGTACGAAAAATGAAAGTTAAAGCAAATTTGATATCTGAAAGGGTCAGTTTAGAGTTACTTATCTTTAAAAAAGAGACTGCATTATTGAGATTGTTAGTATAAGTTAAGGAGTTATCATAGGGGAGTTTAGGAGATATCGTTAGTTTCTGAGAGACCAAAGTCAATACCAAAATGATAGGCTTGGTTAGCTTCTATTTGTTACAGATGTGTTACAATCATTCATATTTAATATCCAGTGAGAATTTTTATATATAAAAAAAAAACAGTTTCAGTGTTACTATTAAGATGTTCTCTTGTATATTACTTTTGTGTAAAGCTGTAGAGTGAATATAATGTAACCACAGAACTCAAGTTAATCTATGTATAACGTAATCTATGTATAACCTATAAAGTATTACCTGGATGGTTTTTTGGTATGGTCAGCCAAACATAGATCTCAACCTGTCATTTCTTCTTCCTAGGGTGCCTATTTGCCTCGAATCTTGGCAACCATCATGACTCTGTTTATGAGTGGAGAGGCAGTACTCTTGTGACACATCAATTTTTCAAATTGGCAAGTCCTCCTTCTTCCTGGCGTCAGTAGTTTACCTTTATATTTTACTTTTAGTTCTGACCCATTTCACGGCACTACTATCTTCAATATAAGCTTGCAGTTCTGAGCATTGGCCAAAATAAAAAACAGCTGCAAACTTTAAATTTTTAAAGATCTATCATAAATCTCAGCGCAATTTGTAAGAAATCAGCGGACCATTAAAGAAAAAGTTAAAGTAAATAAATAAAAGTAAGTGGTGTACTAAAAAATAGGCCATCTGAAAAGCACTTGTGTTTTTCAAACTTACCCCGTTCAATTCAGTCTTCTTCTGTTGAGATTTTAGTAGTCAACTTCATTTATGCCATCAAACTTAAGTGCTTATTTATCAAATACTCAATGCATTATCTCTCGTGATCAGACCAATTTTCAACCTTTGATTTCATCGCCATAAGTAATGAAATGTGTATTTTCAAGCAGGTGATAATGTATTCTTTGAGGCTTCTTTTGGTCCACTATGAGCTTCAAAAAGTCTCTAATTGGGTTTGTTCATGCTGAAATGCATTGTTTGAGATCAGCTTGTTTAAACTTCATTTACTGTCCTATGTAACTTGACTTCTTTTTATGGTGCTTCTCATCTGGTCAGCAGGGGGTTTTGTGGAGAAAAAACAAATATGAAAAAATCTCTGAAACCATAAATTTGCTAAAGCAAGAACCTGATTTTGCAGATCTACGAGTACTCTGCACGCTGTGATAATATGTACTTTGCTCCAGAATCCGCACTGTAATTACTTTGCCCTGATGATTATTTATTATTATTTTTGTTGAATTTTTCTGAGTGTTTTTTATAGTACGCTCCGTTGTTCGCCTCACCTACATATACATCAGTTACGTCACGCGTAGTGAAAGTCTTCTTGCGGCCGTTGACCCATTCAGATGAGATATATCAGGGTCGGACTGAGAACACTTCTGTTCCATCTAATTTTCTCTCGTCATTTATTTCCATAGCTCTGGAGTTGTTTGATAGTAGATTATGGTCAAATCTACACTCATTTAGCACGGTGGCTCTTTGCTCAACAAAGAGATAAAGGAAATTTGGATACAGTGTTGTCCCAGCTTTAACTTTATGGACAATTTATTTATTATTTTTTGATTGAAGCCATTCTATTTCCATGTATTCCTGTCTCGTAGTCTATATTCTCTATACATAATAATTATGTATGTCACCAATATTCAAGTTAATTTCACTTGAAGTCTATAAAGGATATCAAAGTAGAATCTCAAGATATTCTAAATCAACCAAAGTGGGTACTAAATCTCTTTTCTTCTTCTTAAGTACAGAAATATTTCTGGTCTGATCAATATCTGTTATAAGGTTAGTAGTGGCTCGGTCTGTTATTTGCCCTTGTGTGACCTTTCTGGATCTCTGTTATCAGACCAGAACTTCTTTTTATGCCTTGGGTAAGTTTTTTTTACTTTCTTCTCTTTTCTCTTTTGCTCCGATGTCTGTAATGAGGTATTGTTTGTCTATTTCCATGCCTGGTTGCAGTAAACACGCCTTAGCAAGTCAGAGTATTATATCCACACGAATATTTATGTTATCATTATCATGTTCAATATTGAAAATAATGTGTTCACATGCATTCTTATTCAAATCGTTCAAAGGACTTTTATAGCTGGGTACCTCTACGTCGCGTCGTTTATTGTACTTTGGTCTCATTTTGTTTCATCATTTTCGTTGAAATATGTGTTTGCTTTGGTAGTATTTGCAGTTGTGAGTTGATCCATACTTCTACAATATTGGTTTTATCTGGGTCAAGAGGATTTTGTTAAATCTCCGCTGGTCAACTTTACATTATGTACATTTAGATACTTTAAAATATTGTATAACATTTTGTATTGAACACGTAGAAATGATCTTCTGATCTATTCATATCAGGTATTGTGTTTTTAGATCTTTTAGTCCATCATTTTGGTGCATCTAAAAATGTTATTGACCACTTTTTTGGCTGATTCTCTTTTAACCGTACCTAATCCTTAGTGTCACATTTTCAACTTTAAAGCAACACTATAGATTTGTAAACAAACAAGTAATGTAGGAAAACTGTTTTCAATAATTCGCTTTACTACTATTAACGTTTTACTTACAGAAAGTTCATAATAAAGTGAACTTAAAGTCAGTTTTCTCTGAAATAAATAGATATGTAATAATGAAAAACAAAATGAAACTGCTAGGAAATTGCTACCATTAGCTCCTCTACTGATACAAACGATAAATTACCACAGGTCCATAGAAAGATACTCTAGAATTAGAAATGATATTCTGAGGATTGCTAGCAACATTACCAAGGCAGAAGTCAGAGGCCTCAGAGCTATTATTAATGTAGGGAAAGTTATTGCAACTGGCATAATAATGTGAAATGAAGTAATTGAAAGTGATGAAAGTGCAGGTATCAACAACTTAGTAATTACCAATGACGGTTACGTTAGAAAGTGTAAGTAATTCTACCTGATATCATCGCCTTCTATGTATGTACTTGATGCCATGGATGTGGAATTAGAAATAGTGTTTCTATCGTGCATTTGTGCACTGCAGCACGTTTCATGCAATTTATATCAGTTCAATGGAATATTTTATTATCAATGGAATATGTTATTATTATTACCATGGATATGCTTGGGACCAGGACGCGTATTTTGCAGTTCTTACGTGTCGCTGGTTTCATTTTAGATTTTCAGGATGTGCAATGCTATGTTTTAGTCTTTGATTTGTATTCGATTATTTAGATTTATCATATCAGATAACTTCTTATATAGATCGTTTTTTGAATAATATTGAATCTGGGTAGAGTTCGACCATTCAACATTTAAGCGGGTCAGAACTCACAACTTTGTATTAAGATTTCAAGACTTCAGCTTAATGAAGATATTTTTTAATATTGAGTAATAGAAAGTATGATTATTATTGTCAGTGAAGCAGGTACCTTTTCATAATTTACTGGGTAGCACTTCAACTTTTTTAATCACGATACTTTTCTAAACAATGTTCTCTTTTTACTTTGGTAATGTTGCCACTGAACTTTTTTAATATCTGGAAATTGATATTTTTACAGTACTAAATATTCTTCTTTATTTTTTTGTTTCAGGTTGGTTATCCTCAGTGCCTACAAATATCATTCGACAGAAGAAATGGTTAATCTATCTGCAATAGACAAGAATGCACCATTCTGCAAGTATTTCCGAAAAATCATTTTTAGAGTGTGTTAAAAAATTGATTGATTGATTTTTTTGACACTCAAGTCTTTGTTCTCGTCATCTGTTTTAAGCAAAATCAAACAAACCTCACAAGAAAATAAACCACTAGAGTCGATCTTAAGAAAATTTACCTTCTTGTTTCCTAAAATCTCTAGAAAGTAACCCCTTACTTTTTATTCTCTAAATTGGTTTCCCAATCTTAACGTACAGATAATCATTTGAATTTCTGATTGTCTGCTGTACAAAAAACTGCAAGAAGCAAAAAGGTCAAAATATTCGTTCTCACGCATCTAATTGAAGCAGCTGAAAAAACCCAATAGACCCGTGGAAGGTGACTAGTAGAAGTCTTGTGCCTTGACCAGCTAATACTGATCGTATTTTAACTAGTATAACAAATAATTTTACTGATGAATTCATGAAAAGATGAAACACCTCCCTCATATCCACTGTTCTTCTTCCAACTTGGACGTTGCATCTTGCATCAAGTTTCTTTTGCATTCTTCTCTTCTGTACACTAAGCTATCCATTCTCTTAATTATTCAAGGAACTTTTTTCTGTCTTTATCTACGAATAATAAGTTAGAACATACATTTATTCGGTAGCTTTCCTCCAAGTACAGGCAATACATTATGTCCTTGCTGCCGTAGTTCTTAGCAAAACTTCCCTCACTCTCTGAGTCCAACTATCTTTATTACATTCATGCTTGGACACCAACACAACTTTTTATCTTCTAAGAACTTGTGTACTATAAGAACGGAATACATGCAATCCTAGAGAATACTTTCTAACAACGTGTAAGAGTACTCGGATAGCTTTTTTGTTAAGTGGTATATTGCGAGTCAATGTCCCTTTTATCACATCAGGACAACTTTCAACGACAAGGAGGAAAAGAAGAAGAGAAAAGATCCGCACTTTGAAAAACTGCCATAATATCAATTTGTCTGCAGCTGAAGTAAAGAGCTATAAAAGTTTATGTTTTGAGATAATGCATTTTCATGGACTTGTAATGAACTCTCATTGAGCGTGTTTTCAAAGAGTGGACTGTTGCTTCCCTCAGAACTACTTCTGAAGACCCCTAAAGTCCAAACATTGATCTTATAATAATTGAACTTTGATTTTATTTGAGTTCAAAGAGTACAGTAAAATATAAAGTCGAACCTAGGATATACTCGTTAGAGAACTCTAGGGACTAGACTTTGTTTCTTTTCATCCAGCTTTCTCTTATAAAGAGATTATTTTGCCTTACGGTGACGTAAATTTGAAAATATAATTATTTCTTACATCCAGCATCAACTGTGTAGTTATTTAGTCAAATTTAGTATCTAATAGATACTAAATTTTATCATAATACATCGAGACTAATTATTCGTTCCTAATAACATTTATTTATTGCATTCGTTTGTTTTCCTTTATTCTGGTCTCTCTCTGCCTCAGAGTAATAGTAAGCATGATGATGTTTCTGTTACAAGTACGATATTATCATCACTTTTAGCAGGTTGAAAATTAAATTTTCAAACCAATCTTTGAAATGTTTCTAGGCAAACCATCATATATTATGATTTGATTTCTTTTGCTGTTACGTCTGAAAACCAAAACGTACTACCTGATGATCCGCCACTAGTTGCATGTTATTTACTTGGAGAGTAACGACCCTTACACTGGTCATTGGATACTTCAACAATAGCTGGAGTTTCCCTGCTCGGATACTGACCCATATATCTGTATCCCAAACCAATCTCTCATTCTCTCTTATTCTTCTCATTATTCTCTTCTCTTTAATAGTTTCTCTCTGTGTTTTCTTTCCATGCATGTATGGGCGTTATTATTGTTCCATTGAAACAGTAATACACACATATACACTTAACAGTATTACATGTACAGTGTACACCTATTAAATAATACAGGCATACCTTCCCTCTCAATGGAAGTGCGTTTGACTCATTGTGTACTTACTGTTCATTTATGGAGTGGAGACAGTGGAGTTCTAATTTCAAATACTCCAACCTTCTACAGACTCAGTAGATCGCTCGATAAGTCAGTCGACTCTTTACCTAGAGGTCAGTGGTTCATGTCCCAAACATCGGATATCTAAATACGTTTGGGTTTGAAGAATTGTAACTTGACTCATGATGAACACATTGATGAAAACGTACTGCAATTTTTTTTTTATATACGTATATATTTTATTAAGAAATATATTATCAAACTTGACTTACCCATCATAATCTATTGGTTTAGTAGGAATACTTTCGAAAAATGCGAACATATTACACAATATTTTGTGTAATATGTTCATTGTTTCAGATATCCACGGTAGTGTGATCTCTCTTGGCATTCCTACTCTTTGTTTTTTCTGTTTTCATCATTATTTATTTGTTGTTCTTTTGTTTTTTTATTTCCCCACCCACTTCTCTTTGCAACATTTATAAGTAAAGACTCTCTTTGCTCTCAAATTATTCATTACTTCTCCACCCTTTTGTTTATCTACTTTTATTAATTGAACGATGCTATGGCCTTTTTTGGTATAATGCTTTGATATTTCTGACTTCAAGAAGAACATCAAACATGTTGATATTATTGAAATTAAAAAAAAAAGTTTTGTAAGGTCAACTGGACATTAAATTCAACTCTTTGCTTGCATCTTTTAGTTTGTATGATAGATTCGCGAGTACAGTTTAGGAACAAATAACACTTTGGTGACTGTATCAACTCAACTCATATACTTCGATGATATGTCCGTGTGGCGGCCATATTGAATATTGATTGCCAGATTCGACAAAAAGGTCCGTTACTCTACCTGGTCATAAGAGTTCCCCTCGTTTCTAAGGTCCCAGTGTGAATTAAAATATTATTAAATACTTATCTGTTTGATGTAACGGTCGGGATGGAATATAATTATTATTGTTTAGCGTGGTCAGTGGTCACTGTCATTGCCCTTCGCTTGTGCCCATCCAGGAATTGGGCATTGGACGTGTGGCTATGTTCAGCATGCTCGGCAGCTGAGAGTCCGAGTGAAGAGTGGCCTGAGTATGTATCTATGAACCATAAAGGCATGTTTGTAAATCATTAAATTTGCAATTAGAATTCTCTGAGCTCTACATATTCCACACGCCAGGCCCAGGATAGCTGTGAATGAGAAACATGCACTATCCCCACACTTGATCAAACTTTATTTTACATGTTTTTTGTAAATAATTTACCTCCTGCCGCACATATGACCTGGATATGATCAGTACTTATAATTTAGTTGGAGACTTCACCCTTTCTTGACTTCCTTCAGATATAACTTGCAGACAACATGCTGTGACCACAGATTATTTAGAAAGTCTATTTAGTGAGTGGAGCCAAAAAGTATAAGATATGCGCAAAATTATAAAACTAAAATGCAAATACGAGTACATGGTATTTTCTGTCTCTTCAGATCTTCGACTGCCATAACCCTAATTAACCTCTACCAAAGAAAGACACGCGATTGAAAACACATTGCAGTATCCGATGTATCAGTTGAAATTATATTATTTTAATTTAATGGCAAACACGATTTTCCTGTTATATTGGCATAACAAGTGACTGATCTAACCAGGAATTGTGTCACTCGGAGTTTGTCTCAATTAGTTTTGTGGGTGGAATGCATCAGTCATATTTATGATGTGTTATGTACTCTTATGTTGCGTTTATATTCTACCGAAGTGACGAGATTGTAAACACCTCACTCGTCTGAGTACTTCTGCACTTCTACTGCTACTCCCACAGCAAGGGAGTTCAGGACAGGAGAAGTAGAAGTAGAAGGGAAGAATGAGAAGATGAGCGAGGTCAATAAATTTCTTTCCCGCCACAACTTATCAGTAAAATATTCAAGTTGAATTTTTAATTCAAACATTGAATAACTGTTTCTAGAAACTCTTTGGATATTGGAAATGGGTATTTGGATGATTTTGAGTGGGTTCTATGACCGTATTAAACTTGGTTTTGTTAAAGTTTTCTTTATACATTACTTCCAAGTCCTAGTCACTTCTACCACGGTGAAAGAAAAATGAAACTTTAATGGTGTTGTTTTCAATTATTGCTCGTCTCTTTTATAATTAAGAAGACAGTAAAATACATCGTAGATCGTCTAGACACTCTAGACTCTTGCTTGAGCTTGGCACTTTTTCCTTTGTACTAAAACTAAGCTTTCAATAAAAAATGATGAAATACATGAAATACATTACTGTGAGTAATGTATTTCATCATTTGAAATACTTCTTGTTCCGCTTGTTCACAAGTTTTTCGTAAATAAACTGCCAATTAAAATAAATGAGCTGAACGTACTAGAGTTTGTCCACCTTCCAAGAAGGAAATACTGTTAGCTTTTCTGACAATACTTCCATTTCAAAAATAATTTTCCTCAGTGTGTAACCATAAACGTATAATATGTATGTATACAACTATACAGAATACAACAGTATACATATACCAATGTATGTAATCATAAATTTAATCTAATCACAATCGCAGTTATCCATGTAGCCTTGTATAGCAAAGTGAATTTAGACCCAAATCTATTATGATACATATTAGGTATGATATTTTTGAGTGAAGAATTCCAATCATATTCAATTTGGAGATTCATCAAAGAATTACAAAATTGAATAATTGTCTCAATACTCAACATCTTTGGTCATTCGCCAGCGTGGTTTACTTACAACTTACACACCCACTATCCTCATTATTATCAGCCACCTGGGTGGGTACGGAAAAAGCCATCACGATCGTTCAGATCTTAGTGGTCATTCACCAAGTCTGACGATGCTGAAATTCAACGAGCTTACGAGAACTCATGTATTGAACGTGACGGGGGCTCATTGTATTTTCTGATGATTCTGTACACTTTTATGTATATTCATAATACAAGCACTTTTTTGTATCCTAGAATATAGAAAGCTGGAATTCTGACATGCACAATCAGGTAGCGTGGCGTCCCACTCCCAACCCATGCAGGATTTCTTCCTCATATACCTTGGTACTTTGAACATATTACAACACCACCAAAACAACTCAGAACTTCTGCATTAATGTTCTACTCGGGCATTGTCAACAGTTTTGTTGTTATTTATTTCACTTCTGTCATGTAGTTCAGACTCTAACAGAAAGAGATTCTCTATAGATCCGAGTGAAGATACTAAATGACATGGATTTTTGCGTCTTTAGTCTTTTTGTTGTTTTTGGTTAACATGTCTTTACTATCGATGTGATTTGAGACGATCTCTACTGATCAGCTCTGCTTCGGATCATAGCGAGGTTTTCGATCTCTTTGTTCTGTAGCATCTCTTATTTCCCAACTGTTTAAAAAAAAGGTAAACAAGGTACGATGTTGACTGATGATAAGACGTTGAAATACCCACTGTACGGAATAATGTACAAGGAAGAGCATTGATAAACTCTGCTCCCATGACTATGTGGAAACCTTATCGGTCAATTTGTTTTAAACGTGTTACAGACTCCAGTTGTATCAACGTTAGTCGAAATCAATGAAGTAGTAAATGTACTGTTTCATTTACAGCAAATGTTAAAATATTCAGTGTAGGAAATACATAACGAAGATCCTTAGGTAATAGCTGTATTACCAAGATAACAACATAGATCTATTTCTGATGTTCTGATGACTTTATTGATCTGAAAAATGTTCTCGTTTCGCATATCTCCATTTTAAAGATTTTCTGGAACTTATGGACTGCTCCGATTAAAGAAAAAAATCTTAATTTCCACTGTCAGGAATGCTCTGGAAGTCTTATGAACTTACGAACTTAAATTGTCCGCCAGACAAAAAACTGTTAGCTGAAAAGATCTACGCATGAAAACATTGCGTGTTCTAGTTACGAATGACCTGCTAAACAAAAGCAGGCACAACAAACAACCTAGTCATCTCAAGAGCAAAAGAACAACCGTGCTACTGGGCAACGTACTACCAATCAGCTGAAACCAACAACAAAAGCAAAACCTTGCTCTTGGGCAAACACTATTTATAACTCCATTAAAGTTCACAGCCATCACAATAGGAAGAATGCCTCGTACAACTACTACGCCTGCCTCGATACAAATATTTGGAATAGTTTCCAAGTTCACAACTCTTGGTTCTACGCTAACTGTACGCCCTGCTGGAAGCCATCCATCCACAGCAGATCTTTTGTCATAAGACGCAATTATTGTGTTACTATCATTTCATTTTATTTATCAAGTGACCTAGTTTTGGGCTGGGTTCATCGACCTGGGAGCTTGTGTTTGGGTACCAGCTTTCACTTTGAGACGGTGACACACGGCGAGGTGAGTGCGACACGCGAGTCTGCGCAAGGCTGAGGCTACATGCACTTTTGCCTAGTTACCTATATTCAATGATCTTGTGAGTTGACAGATCAAACATATGCTTGGAATATGCATTGAAATACATAATTCTGATCTATTATTTGTGAGGGGTGTTCCTTACATCACTTAGGTTGACTGACTGTTAGCTTTCATTCTGAAACAATAGTAATTTGCGAGTTTTTTGAAATATTTACTGGATAATATTTCATTCAAAGATTTTTTTCCTTTTCGTTCCAAGTGACCGTAGTCGAATTTAATGGTTTCTAATATCTAATTTAAATGTATCTTCTGTTGAGAGAAAGTAGAAGCCAAAATCTCTTCTGCAGCCTCACCACTGTACCTATGGACAAAACATTCCTTCTTAAGTTACAAACAAGTGAGATTTTGACCTGTGATACTATGGGAAATCGTGCTTGAGACATCTCCAAGACGAAATTTTCCGGTTTATTTATAAGGAGTTTGGAGGACAAATTATTAACAGACAAATTCGTCTTGAAAATGTCGAGACAGATCATTCTGTTTGACGTCCTGTGTTATGATCGTGTGTCGTCGGCCTGGCACTCCGTGCCACAAGGACATTGGTACCTTGTCATCAGGCCTGCGTTTGTTTACAATCCGTTCATCATCATTAGCGATGCCTTCTCCTCTTTTATAGCCTGCTTGCGTTGCCAGTGTAAATTAGGAGCATTAAAAAGAGAAACATAATAAATATAATTATTGCATTCGGATGAAAATTGAGATGGACAAAATATAATACACGAAAAGAGAAATTCGGCTAAATACATAATTATATGTCTTTCTCTTCTCACTTTTTTACGATTTCGTATTTTATTTTTTAAATAAATATTTCGAAATGGGGGATTTGTATTAGAGGTAGTGTCTGGATTATCCACAGCTGCACATTTAGGTCGATAGTAATTTATGTTTATCTTTAGTGTCGTTCGAAATAGGCTTTGGTCGTTTGCCTGAAATATTCGTCCTGGACTAATCCATAAATTTTTGAAAGATAAAATTTCTACTTTGCACCCACAATCTTAGTCATGAAGTTGACTTGAAGTTAAAAAAAATTGAAATCGGAGTAAAAAAATATTTATTTTTACAAAGACGAACACAATACTTCCGCTTTACTAGTAGTAAAGTGCTTTACACAATACTAGTAGAAATTTCTCTGAAGTTAAATAATATATTAAAGCTTTTACTGCCGTCTGGTATGGAGCCTCATGCTCTACATTGCATAAGCAAAGAAATTTTAGGCGTTCATAGGAATTCGTCATTTTTCAACTAAAAGCATTCTGTAAGCTGCTTTTCTTTGGAGAAATTTCGTTGCGTGGCGGAATACCTAATAATCATAACAACGGCGTAGGTTTATCAAATATATAACACTGCTACATGACCATTGTTTTAAACTCTGTGTTGTATAAGAATAACTCCCATGATGACAAAAATTCAAACTTTATTATATAAGGTTTTTTGCGATTTCTTGCCTATGTTGATTCCTTGCGGTTCTTGCCTATGTTAAACAAATCCTTATTCCCTTTCCATGTTTTTAAAGAGCACAGGTTGTTTCATTGAAATTTCTCAAGTACTCGCATTCATTATTATTATTATTATTATACATCTCCCTTGCCTTTTCCTCTTGAGCCTTGTGGCCTCTGTGAGTTCTATGGTCTCGACTTTGCGGTGGCTATTTTCAGGTATGTTTTTCTTCTTCTAAAATTCCAAACATTGAAAAAATAGTTCAGGTTCACCCCCTACAGAGAAAATGAGGTTCATAGTATCGGATCATTGCGAGTTAATTTCTTAATGTAACAAGATTCTTTGGCACCCTAGGAGGGCCTGAGAGAAAATTTGGAGAATATATGTAATATCTGTATTTCGCAAACATTTTGCCTTTTATTTAAAAAAATCTTTTTTTCTCAACTCATCTCCTTATTGAGCTTGTCGCCTCCTCGTCCTTAAAACGCCTTCTTTGGATATCATGTCTTCCTACAATAAAAGAAAAGGGAAGGAAGGGAGCCAACAATATGAGTATATAGAGAGAATGAGAGAAACGGCAAGAGAGAAGAGAGATAGCTCTAGAAAGAGACAAAGAATGCACGCTGTGAGAATGGCCCCCATTTTAGGATGTGGGGAGGGAGAGGTAAGGTGGAGAAGTGGTGAGTTCAATGACCTGGGAGTGTTGTGAGGTGGGTTGTAGGTTACTAAGGCAGGATAGTGGGTTACTATACCACCTCTCCCACCATCTCCAGCCTGCTCTACCTGCATTCTGCAACCTGCATTGCAAGGATAAACTCTGCGCTAATCCGTCGAGCATGGGTTGGGACAACAGAGAATAAATATGGGCTGGAGGGTGGCAACCATGCTAACACATTATTCTGGATATTTGCTCAGAGCAAACTTGGCACTAATGCCCCTTCCTCTACTAGTATACTTGTATGTAATTTAGATAGGTACCATAACACGAAACTGACTTGGTCAGTTGAACTTTCTAAGGAAAAAGTATAGGTACCAACGGCAAAGTTAGCAATTATTAATGGTTGGGATATCATATTTTGTGTTTATCATAAGTGTGATGTCACAGATATTTAACACCCATGTACCTTAACGTATAGCAACCAAGAGACTAGTCACCTGGTGGGTGGTTAATTGGTTATGTCCCAAGCATGGATAATTTTACAAAGGCTGATTTGAGTAATTATGACATCACACATCAGCTGAGTTATTTGCACTGTTTGCCGAAACTTTTCGTCATGCTAACTAGCTATTTCCTGGTACTTTGGCGCGAGACAGAATTTAGAATAAACTAAGGCATTTCATAGGAATAGTCCGTACAGTGTAATTTCGGACATCGCCAGGTTCGCTCCATTTCTGTGTTGACCTGATGATCAGATTTTCCATGAGTGTATAGATTCTGAAGATTTTCCAGCATTGTCTCCCTCCGGCCTATGTCTCTTCTACTTTATACCTACGTATTTGCTATAGATACTCGTATAATATTATAGCGCTGTCTATCTTGAAAGGGAGGAGGTCGATGTTCTATTGTACCGTAAGTCGAAAATGGGAACAGACTGACTTTCAGTAGTTACTCGTAGATAATAATCAAATTAAAGTTACTCAAAGTTAATCCTATGAGATTATATCTTTGGTTTCATCTATGATCTTGACTTATCACCAACATTAGGTATTATACATATTTTTTATATAATATATTGTATATATTAAACTGATATTCATACAATGAATACAATGATACACAAATCCGCCTTTGATTATTTATAAAAATGAATTGTACTTTTGTGTTTTGTTCAAGTATGTAGTTGAAGACATAAATTGAATGCTCCCACGTCCCCTCAGCCTCTTAGTTAGCAACCAATCAGCCTGATCCAGCTAACCTCAACCAGAGATACAAGCGCGGTACTCGTAATCATTCACCCAATGCCCTACAAAGCGGATGATCGCTTAGTTTAGGTACTTTGAATATTGTTCTCGGGTTCAATGCCCTGGCTTGGTACAATACCGAGAGAGAAACCATTCCCAATTGGATTTGCTCCATAAAAAACATAAATAAATAATTAAAATAATAATACAAGCTGTGGCCTGGTAGTATTTGAATGATACAAACTTTCTCTCTCTCTCTCTCTTTGCCAGAGTAATTGAACTTGGAGAGAGTCAAATTATGGTGAAAAAATAAAACCAAACCCAACGACGTGCCATTAGTAGATTATTGCCTAACGGAGCTTAGTTGAACCACGCTAAAATATTGACAATAGTAGGTTTAATTTTTTAACTCGTAAATTTTGGGCATAAACTTTCTGGAGAGTTTAAATAGTTCCATCTGTTGGGCCGTAAATTACCTCGAATAATGGGTGTTCATATTAAGCTAATTTCCCCGAATGTATTATCCTCAACCAAGGGCCTTATTGTTCCAAATATTATATGCCTGAACAGTTATTCGCTTGTCAAGGCTTCCACGAAACGGAATTTGTGCTGGCTATCCTTTTTCAAGACTTTCAGTATTTCCAGTACCTCTATGTATGTGAATCATGGCTTTTAGCAGATTTTACGGTCATACATATTATTATAATCATGTATGCTACATTTTACTAATACTTTTGAGGTAAAGTACAGCAAGAGTCCATGACAGCTTGAATCTTGAACACAATAGTTCTCTCTCGTTAGTTAAACACTAGTTATTTAGGATTCCGACTTGACTAAGCTTGGTGAGGTCAGAGTGCTTTACCCGTTTTTGAGCTAATGGAGTGGATATATTTGTGATTTTTCCCATCTTCAATGACTTTGGCGACATTTAAGGAGACGTCTCGAAACAGCAACAAAAATCTCTTGGTGACAGAAAACAAATGAGGTCTCTCTCTCTCCTCTTGAACCCGTTTAGCCATACAGCGGGACAGTGCATTATGTTCGAGATCAATTAACTAGGCCAAAATTCAACACACCTGGTTCAAATCCAGCCGAACTTGAAATTTAAGATCCGAAGAACAAGTAGTCCCCCCTTCGGGCAAGAAAGTATGAGGATCTCTCAACGATTCTCCAATAATAATTAAAAGAAGTAATATCACTGAAAAATACCTAAATGAATAAATCCCTCTTGTGATGAAGTGGCCAATAGTCGAGTACTTTGTTTTTTTGTTTTGTTTTTTTTGGGGGGTTTTTAACATTGTAGTGTTTACTAGGCGAGGTTAAACCATATTAGCTCCCAACCCGCAGAGTGAAATTATTACTCGTATGTGATTCATTATCACTATCACAATCTATCACATGCTCAAATAAATAAGAAAAATTCATTTACTGTGTGATAAATTGATAATCAATCACCTGAGACACGCGCTGGCTTGTTTACAGTCTCAGACAGTATAAAATAAATTGGTACCAATTTTTAATTTCAAGCAATTTTGAAACCAATTTTAATCCACCCCTCCGTTGTTTATATTTATGCTGTCTACCAAAATAAGAAAAATATACCATCTCCAAGATCAGAAAAAATGGAAAACAGCTGTCTTGAATAATAACCAAATAGAGTGGTTATCCTTTGTTTCGAATCCCTTTATCTTTGTTAATAATTTATTGTTGTATGTATTGTATAAAAAATAAAGTGTAAATAAATAAATAAATAAATAAATAAAATCCCACTCATTGCATTAATTTTTCAATGCTCATGACAATGAATATATAATGATACCGAATAAAGTGCTGGAAAAAAAGGACTAAATTAGCCTGAGGCAGTATAAATAAATATCTATTATTATTATTTATTCAACAACATTACCTACTTTGTTTATTATTGACAGAAGACATGTCTAATGCTAAATTAATGACAGTGCACTTCTACTACTATCAATTAACACAGTGCAGTCTCATTCATTGCTAGTTTGTATGCAGATAATTGCATTACCAAGTCTACATTATTTAACATGCAATGAGTAACTGCAGTAGTAGATGAGTCTTCTATTATGCATCTATTAGGGTTATGCGGCTCCCGAACAATGCATGCACGATGAACAATAATACATATTATGATCAGTTGGATCGATAGGTAGTGGACTTGTAACACGGAGACCGGTGGTTCGTCACTCGAGCATGGAGAATTTCAGTCAGGCTGACTTGAGGAAGATGGGTTTGAGTAATTGTGGCATCACTCTTGTGATTAACACAAGTATTATATAAATTTATGAGCACACACCATTTATGATTATTTCATTAGTAATAATAATTATTGGATTAATAGGCACTGGTGATCAGGATTTGTGAGAATTGTTGAGTTCCTATCCCAGTAATGCTTGAATATATCATTATGGGACATCTGTAGCAGATTTGCTGTTTAAAAATTGTGTTCAATCTGGGGTTCGAAATCTCAACTTCCGGCCACGAGCAGTAAACTCAACCATTAGAGCATTGAGTTGGCGTTATCGAATGAGGGATTCTTCCACCAAGATTTCAGATTTCATTTCAGATTTCAAGAAACTTTGTTCAACAAAATTTACATTCGTAGATGATTATATGAATTTACACTAGCGGGCTGTCGCCCGCTTTGCGGGCCGAGGCATGGCCGTGAAAGCAAAAAATCCTTTTTCGCCAATGGCAGGTGTTGTAGTGGGAATTTCGAAAAATCCCGTCTTATTGCACATCTAGACTATAAGACAAAGCTACCTACCAAATTTCAGCTTCCTAGGACTTACCAGTTCGGAGAAACAGTGATGAGTCAGTGAGTGAGTGAGTCAGTCAGTCAGTCAGTCAGTGAGTGAAACTCTCTTATATAAGTATAGATTAATGTTATCCAAAGCTGAGAATCAAAACTCTAGGTCTGCCAGAGTCGATGGCACATTGAATGCGACGGTTCTCGTAGGATCACCGAAGTTAAGCAACGTTCAGCGAAGTGAAAACTTTGTGATGCTGATGCTGAGGTTAATGTGGATAGCAGGTTTGTGAGATTCCTGTGAATGGAGGGTAACACCCCCGTCATGATATGACCGTGCAGTTGAAAGATAACATTTCTATAAATTATATTAGC
The DNA here is from genome assembly GCA_024516035.1 of Bactericera cockerelli. Classification (NCBI taxonomy): domain Eukaryota; kingdom Metazoa; phylum Arthropoda; class Insecta; order Hemiptera; family Triozidae; genus Bactericera; species Bactericera cockerelli. Next base: position 35,265,897 of record CM044957.1, read on the forward strand.
ATGATCATAAATATGCTAAGGGAGGAGGGCGGCCGCCCTTGGTATAGGCAGGCGCCCATGAATATTATTGATCAGTATTCTTTTTATCTACTATTTTCGGTCTATTGAGCGTATCATAAGTCATGTACATAGCAGAGGAGAGTGAGTAAGTAGATAGCAAGTACAATCTTGAAGGGGATTATGTAGATAGTTTAGGTAGAAATAATGGCGCAAATATCGGTATACATATTTTCTACAACATCTCATTAGCCGTGTACTTGTACAACAATTATCTCAGGAGGAGGCTTCAACGACCTCTGTTCAAAGGCTTGATCCTTTTCCTGAAACCGCGGTTTCTTCGTACGCCACAGATCACAAAGGTCCCGAGACAAAGGTCTTCAGGAAAGATAAAGGATGATCACGATCCTCTTGAGAAAAAAAAATCGTCTTGAAATTCGAGGAAGTAAGGGGTTGAACCAAAAAGCATCAATGTTCAGAGGTTAGTACTGAGTATTCAAACAAGCGACGACATAATATTTCTAACGGTATCCCACGAAATTCTCATTGTTTTATCGCTGGAACCTCTTCAAGCCCTCTGTAAACATTTTGAGATTTTATGGCAATTTCATTAAATTGATGAATATTGAAAAGGAAAATCCTTTGATTTTAAATACGCCATGGTTCAAACCCCGTCGATTTAAAATTTAAAAAAAAAACAGTGAAAAGTGCAGCAGGCATCATTTCATTGCCTACCAAACTCTTCTTACGAAAAATTAATTTATTCCAAGTCAAACTAGGTTAGTAGTTAGGATAGGCCTGTAGTCCAGGTTAAGACAAAACTAGAGGCCTAAGCTACTCACCGTAAGCTAGCCCTAATCTAACCAAATCTATTTTGTTCTAAAACTAGTTTCTCTTGAAAAACAGTTTACATACAGAAATGCTTGTCACTGGAGTTATAAAGCAATGCATGGACAAATTTGGTAGGTAATCTTTTGTCTTGCAGACTGAATTTTCTTATAGGTGTTGATCACAGGAAAATGATTACACACAAAGATTTAAGTACTTGTGAATACCAAGAGACTCACAACTGACAAGTGACTCAGATCGTCTATCATTTAGGTATCTTCTATTGAGATAGTATGCCATTGGAGTCTCATTATTATGAACAATGGGATTGTGAGTTTTTATAAAAAAATTGGAACCCAAAACTGAAGAGGCTAACCTTTCAACCCTGTACCTGAGGCAACAGACCCCCAAAATAAAAGACAAAACAATCAACTAATAATTGATATGACAGGACTATTATATTTTCTTTAAAAAATGTCATCCCAGTATTTAGGTCTTTAGAACAGTTCTTGTACCGTTTCAGTTTGGTTCGTTAAGTCGCAAGGAGCACTTCAAATTCTGGAGACCCTTTTTGAGTTATTAATGACTTGTGTCAAAAGTTAAAATTATTATATTCGCGAAGTTTTTGAGATAGAAACAATAACTGAAATTTGTGGAACCCTTATGATTGAGATTGAAAATGAATTTCCTTTATTTGAACAGAACTATTTTACTCATCTAATTGAATTCAAGATTCATTCCTACTCATTCTAAATTGCCAAATTTTTTTGCTAATTATTTGCACGCAAGTGGAATATTTAGTTCTTGTGCTGCTGTAGTCTGCGCAAGAAGATATCATGATAATTGAGAAGTGTATCATGGCACCCAAGTTTTTCATCGATGATTTTGATGCTTCCCTATACACGTAAGTAAACTGAAATAATCACCAATTTTGGTTTCATTTGACCAATTTCATGAAGCTTCAAAGTTCATTTTAGTCATCGATGTTTACTATAAGTAGTTATCTACTTACTGTAATCAGTGTTTTGTCAATGTACACCTGAGCAAGCATATGCATATGCAATTTTATGGAACCAAGGTATATTTACTAATTTGTAGTAACCGACCTCAGTAGCTTGATCGATAAGGCGGCGGACTTGTAACCTGGAGGTCGGTGGTTCTAGTCCCAAGTTAAGCAAATATTTAGTAAAGTGAGTTTGAGTAGTTGTGACATCCCGAAAGTGATTAACACAAATGTGATAATTTAACTACTCACTTGTAGTGTAATGAAGTCTTCCCCTTTAACTTCTGAGAATGCATATTGATTTTCTCAGAAGATATTAATTTTTTTGGTAGTTCTGTTACTCTTTTCAACTTTCATATTGAGTTTATTAGGAAAAAAAGTCATATCTGACCACAGATCTGGGATTTCTTCTCTTGTGCAAGAATCGAACCTCTGTACCTTTCTCTGTGCTGTCTTCTTTTCTTTTCCTCGAATCTTTAAGGCATCATAATTGGAACCCCAGCAGTTAAAAGTACCTACGAGTACTTCTCTCCTTACAAATTTTAACTGTTGAAAATAGTTCACCCCTTCTTATTTTAATTATGAAACAAGGGAACTATATTATGACTAAAATAGACTCATACATATACTGATGTTTTGTTATTTAGAATGACTTGAGTTCAACTTTAAAATTATCTTGGGAGGTACGTACGTACCTACATGTGTAAAAAGAAGAAAAAATAAAAAACAAATCGATCATGTGAAAAATTATCTTTTCACATTGGGCTCGCCAAATTGTCGGGGGTTTCGAAATTCCCGTTTGTAGGAAAAAAAAAGACGCCGTCACTCCATTTGGGGCACCTTTGTTCAGTCCAGGTCAATGGACAGCCATGAGACAGTTACTTTGAGACCTTTAACACCGGACAGCCTTTGGTAGACATTGAATGTCCAATTGAAAGCAGTCTGGTACTTCGGAGGCTACTGACATGACGGGCTCCCGAACAATGAGGGTGGGATTCTCTTTGAGATGAGATTTATTTATTATTCTTATTATTTTTCCTCCGGTTTCGGTAAATTGTGGACCACATTATTACTGTCATTATACACAATGAGGCATTTTCGTGCATTGTTTCGGCCATCGAATCTAAACCATCCAGGAACACTTGGAAATTCATCTAAATCAGTTCTAAGTATCACTTCAGCCGCAAATCAGCATCAGGCAATGTCAATAACTTAATCACCATGTAATGTTTCATTGATAAAATTAAATGAATAATAATATATATGTATTAAAATAACGATTTTATGAATAACCTCATGAAGTCAAAGCAAAAATTGTCCGAGCTACCCGAATATTGATAACGCGTAAAGTGACCTTTGTCATAATCCCTTGCTTTCTGATCAGTTACGTAGCCCTTATTTTCAAGAAGATTCCACATATATACATTACCTTTGTTTACAAGGAATGTGATATCAGCTCTTGGTAGTTATCTTAAACATTAAAGGCTAATTTCTAAATTAGGAGAAGTTTTTTAATACCTCAGCGGAAATGAAGTATAGATTTTGCGTCTTGTTTTAAATAGAATGAATTCATTCATATTTGGTGTACGCGCTTGTCTGGTAATCCAGTCAGGAATAGCGCGGATATCTGTTAGTTCCGATCAAACCCAAACATTTTCCGTCGTATGAATTTAAAAGTTTTCCAACATAATAATATCACCAAATATTATTATCATTATGTGAGCATTATTATTATTTTATAAGCCCATTATTATTATTATTTGAGCATTGAGAAGTTTCAAGTTGTGTATTTTACCCTTTTCGTTAGGTTCAAGTAATTTGAACCCGGAAAAACTGAATTATTATCGTCGCGTCATGCGTTGGAGACACCTTTTAAGGAGTTTTGTTGAAAAGTCAACTTCAAAAGAATAGGTATAAAAGGAAAAAAAAAAAAAATGTTGAATAATGAACAGTTTTTTGGTTTCCCTCTTTCGTTACGTAAAAAATATTGTTCAACACTTTAATGAAAAAGGGCAAAGTGGTTCCAAGAAATGTCTCAGGTACCAAAGGCTGTGGGTTCGAGGTTCAATGGGTTAATTCCTTGCATAGGACATCGCACTGCATTCTAATAGTTCATTGGCTCCTCTCTCCAATCTCTTATCACCACTGATAACGACGTGAACTCGAGAGATTTGCAATGAAGCGAACGTCTCGCTTATCAGAATTATTTTCGTGGATCAAATTTGAACCGGAGAGAAACTCGTCCATCTAATTTCTAATACTTTGTCACGGTGCACTGCCAGCCCCAGGCTACACAGGCAACTTTCTTTTGAAAGTTTGGTCACGATGCGAAGGTCAGCATGATTATTTGGGAACGTTCAACTCGGGGGGATTGGCTTCAGATTAGATCCGAAGTTAATTTGATCCGAAGTTAATTCGAATAGAAAATGTTAATATGTTGATCGAGTGGCTTATCACATGTGATCACGGGCCTCGCCCTGCCACTCAGATCTAGGCCAAACGGATGGCAACCTGACGAGGGAAACAGCTATCCCACGAGTCTCGAACCCCGCCCCTTCACATCCACTTATCCGTGTCCACCCGTGTGATACACAGCTCAGTATCAATGAACTCGTAAATTATTAAACAATTTGCTCTCTCTGTCTCATAATACATCGTAATCATATTTAGCAAGGTCCTGATCTCCTGGACCAATCAATTAATACTTGACAGAAATTCGTAACATGGCATATTGTTATTGTTAGAATCTTATTTACTATTGGGTCCATTCTGTAAACAAACTGATCGATACAATTTCTTCCTGACTTGGTCGTAAATTATCATCCAGATCCAAGGGTCTCATTATTCTGTTCCGAGAATTATTTTACCTGGAAGAGATAGCAAAAGGAAACTTGAACCCTTTGCGGCTGAGTGCAGGAGAGGTATCGAGTAGTTTTTCTCAAACTGGACAGAATATAGTATCATATATATCACCGTGGCAGAAGTCACCGTGGCAGAAGTCACCGTGGCAGAAGTCACCGTGGCAGAGTGAGTTAGCGCGCTAGGCATTGCACGCACGGTGACCTGGGTTCGATTCCCAGCGGGGCAGGATTTTTTCTGCTCTGTTCTTGGGTGTTCGGGGTCCACTCATACCTCGTGAGGAAAAATGAGTAGCTGCTTTAATGTGAGCAGCGACCAGTGGCGGAATTATAGGCAAAAATAGGATATTGGGATATTAATGATATGGAAAAGTCCTATAATTCTGCGCTACCCACTACAATTGTGATATAATAACAGAATATAGTATCAAGTTTCAGAATCTAGCGCAGACCATCGCTCTGCAAGTATAAGTCTAACCCCACGGCCCCGCCAAAAACAATAATGCAATTTTGAAGGTTCAATAACCTCTCCTTTATTTCTGAGCAGACAACTGCACACAGGATGCAACTCCGTACCAGAATACAATACGTGAGTTGCTACTTGTCATGGTTGTTGTAAAGAATTGGGGGAGATTTGAAAACTTTTGCACAAGAGGTTTTGCCAAAATAAAGGGTCAAATTACCTCTTTTTCTGGAACCAGAAAACTAATCAGGCATGCGAATTTTGAATGAAAGGAGATTCGTGAGAGATTTGACAACAAAGCTTTCTTCAGTGAAGTGAATGAACTGTACCAATTAGCGTGTGGAATACTGTAAACTCTTGGCAAATTGTTGAACAAAATAATAAACAAGACCAAAAAATATAAATTACGTTTCTGAATTCGCTTTAATAAAAAAGAAGCAAAAATACTACGCTCTAAATTTTCAGGAACCTTGCAGTTAAGAAGATCAAAACAAGTTGTTTAATGATTTATTTTGAACAACTTGAGCAAACACATTTATCATTTTTGTGAGAAAAAAAAAAAAATATTATTACTCGAGGAACTGAACGAAATTTTACGTAATACAAGAATTGTTTCTACAATTCACTAAGGTCCCAACTTAAGTTATTTAGTTCAAATTTGCAAATCCTCAAGGTTTAAAATGTCTGATATTTGATATTCTTTTGAAAAATGCAAAAAGTGGAAACAACATATGTACTTTGAAACATATTTCCCAAATCTCAGTGAAATTGTGAATAACACCTACCCGAAAAATAAGTTTTCCCCCTACATTGGTTTCAAGGTGGTTTAGGGGGAAATGAATATACGCTTTGCAAGCTGGAGCTGCAACTTTTCACTTAGCGTAGATATTATTTTAGATGATAACATTGAGAACTGAACCTGGCAATCCGTCCAGTATCTAAAGCCTTATCTCGATTCTAGATTTATAGAGTATCAAAGAAAAAAATCAACTAATTGAAAGCCAACGGATTCGCCTAACAATAGTTGCAAGAGATTCAAGAGAGATCATTAACCCTGGGAAGGGCCACATCATCCACATGTTAGAATTATTTAAGCGTGATAAATGAATAGGGTTGCCAAAATTAACGCGGGCTATAACATTTTTGTTATTGTCGGACACAGAGCACTTGAAAATTAACTGCTCTCATTATTCAAATTTTAACAAGCTTATTTTATCATCATAATGCTTTTATTAGAGCATGATGGTGTTTGTACAAGAATTATGGTACTGTTTACACGATTGCCAATTCATTCCTGATTTATTGTTTTTAACAAAGATAGTAAAATTCCAACTCTCCACTCGCTCAAATTATTTAACTGCATTTCTAAATATGCGAGAAGTATTGTATATAGCGCTTGTCTGTCGTGCGAAGAATCTCGAAAATAAAAGACTACAAAATTATTGCAAAAGGATTATACACATAAATAAATGCCCTCAACCAAACGCTAGACTCCTACTCTGTCCAATTTTTTTTTTTTAATCTAACATCTTGATAGGAGGTAGGACGTAGTTAAGGGCAGAATTAACATTTCTCACAATTCCTCAACTGCACATAGGTATTACCTATTACAAAGTGTCACCCTTGCTTGGCTGTTAGTCGCACTTAGGTACTATATCCTCAACTAGCCTAGTTTATGTTAAACTTTACTCGTAGTATGAATAGAATAAAAATATAATAATTGTAATTTCCTCAATAAGAGTTTACAATTAGAGTTGGGAACTTGGGATGCAGGTTTATTGTAAAACATATTCTAAAATTACATAATAATTTTTTTTTTTATAACAATTGCTTCATGCTATTATTTTTGAGTGCACATAATTTTTTACCCATTTTTCTTCTTCTTTTTCCTTTATACCGTTATATATACGTATACAAGCCCTGTTTGTCCTTTGTGTTGCAGAGTGGACAGCAACATCCCGTGTCTGCCCCCCGAGCAGCCCTACCACCTGGCCCACCGGCCCCTGGAGCTAGTGTTCAGCGGCCTATCCGTGGCCCTGGACAAGCGGCCCATCCTCAAGGATGTGAGCGGGGTGGTCAAGCCAGGGGAACTCCTGGCGGTGATGGGGCCCTCAGGTAGGTGCTCGCCGCTCGCCTTGTGAACAATGGTTTCTAGAAGGCACTCTCGAAAATCAGCAAATTCTCCATTTCAAAGTCTAATTTCTTAGATAAAAACAAATCTCCTTTTCAAAACTCTTTAAATTTCGTTCAGATAAAAACAAATCTCCTTTCAAACGTCAATTTCGTTCAGATAAACCTGGGGGGAAACAATTAATTATTTTATTAATTACTGCTCACTATGTGAGTTGCCAAAAGAATACAGTACAAAAATCAAAACTAGTTAGTTATTTCATCTTTATTTGTTGTTGTTTTTTTCTTCTATTTTTCTGTTCTTCTTTTTTTTTCATTATTCAATACTAGGTGTATAGATGTTTGTTTATAATTTGAAGATGTCTTTCAATACTGTCCGGCACTACAGATCTAATAGAGGTTGGAGTAATAAGTTTGGGGCTTCTCTTGTGGGACTCCAACCAGTTAACCTTAGACGACGGCATGTTTTACGTGAATTCTATGTGGGACCGGCGAAATACGCTATCCGACGGTGTCACGGTGGTAACCGGTCCATCGTACAACGGCGTGTCCACTGTGTAACCGTCGTCACGTGTAAGAGAACCAAGATTTAGAGATGTTCACGTCAATGGAGATTGGGGATTTTGAGAGTGAGAGCTTTCGGATCAAGGCCCTGCGACCCTTGAACATTTTGATAGCTAAAATAATAGTTGAATCGGGTTTTGTTAAAAGGGGCGTCAGTCACCATTTTGGCCATTCTGAGTTTTTGCTGTTTTCTTCATCTATGCATACAGACACACATTCTGACTTAGAGAGACTCAGTCGCCTCAATACTGTGCGAGTTACAGACTCTTGAAATATTTGAATTTTGTAAAAAAAAAAACATCAGTCAGTGAACTGATGTCAATTTTAAAGTCAGTGACTGATGTCTTTCCCAAAAGTTTGGTCGGATGGACTGACGCTCTTTTAACAAAACCCGATTCAATTATAATCTAAATTCAAAATAGGCTGGCACGGTAAAGTGAAGACTGTATGTAGGACTGTATGGGCTCAGCCTAAACAAAGAGATGAATAATTTGTCCCTAAACAAGACTGCAGCTAACAAAATAATGAGGCATGTGGGTTATGGAGGCTATAAACCTTTCGAGAAGAGCACTTCCTTTTCTCGAACATTCTGTCTCGTCCAAACCCTACTGACCCCGTCTCCTCCCCTGCTGCTGACCTACATGTTTCAATTACCGCTTTCAATTACACCGGTATCTTTATTTATCTCTCTGACAAGAGCATAACAAGAAAAGGATGTGACCAACTACATGAGTCAGAGCGTAACAATGAACTGCATCATAGGTACTAACTTTATTAGATCATAATAGTGCATTCGCCTGCATAGCCAAGTGCATTGATAACACAATACTCTTAAATGATATTGCGCCGCTAACATGCTCTGCTCCTCTATTAGATCATGACTAGCGCGGACTACCTACATGATTCATGATCATGCAGTGGACAGGAATGTCGCAAAAATGATCGTGAGCTATTGGAAAATAGTATTGAGAGCGGAGGTCGATATGCAAATAATGTGTGTGCGAAGTGAGAATGAACTGGCCTGAGAAATGGAAATGCTCTGTGGACTAGTGGAGGAGGAGTGCGCGGGAAAAGTGAACCGAAATTTACTATGTTTAAATACAGAGTGAACCAAAAGTCCCAAAACGAATTTTTAACTTGTTAACGGTTTATTATAGAAATTTGAATTTTTGCGTAAAGTTCAAACGTAAGTTTGCCCATTTTTTGGCAGAATCGAAAATTCTACAGGGTGTCTCAAAAGTAGTGAAACAGGCATCAACTTTCGATTTTTAAATAAACCCCCCAATTTTTTATTCAATATTCGAAATCTACGTCAAATCCTACACAGAACTGACCCTTACCTTGATTATTTGATCAAATGATTCCGCGGGATTGATCGCAGATCTGTTTGATCAAATTATCGAGTCAGGGGTCAATAATTGTGTGTAGAATTTTACGTAGATTTCTAAAATTGAATAAAATAAGGTGTACCATTTAAAAATCGAAAGTTGATGCCTGTTGCACTACTTTTGGGATACCCTGTAGAAATTTCGATTCCGCCAAAAAATGGACAAATTTGCATTAGAACTTCATGTAGAAATTAAAGTATCTAACTTAAACCGTTAAAAAGATAAAAATGCGTTCCGGGACTTTTCGTTCACTCTGTATAAGGATTGATAATAATAATAATATCGCCTTATTTATACGGCCCGATTAGGACTATTATGTCCCATTATTATAGCAGTAAGCCCAAGACGTATTATTATGTGGTACAAATCCCAAATGGGAGGATAACTTGTCATGTCCCGGCTGGGTTTCGAACCCGCGACCTCTGGAATCTCTGGATTCACAGCCTTTACCACTGAGCTACCGGACCAAATCGATTGATAAAGACCTCAAGCCTATTTTTATTTTTGAAAGGCTTCTTTTTTTGGTTTATAAAATATTTAAATTTAAGATAAGCCAGATCGTCCCTCAAGTCGAAGCATAGTACAGCCCGACCTGAGGAATAGTCTGGTTTATCTGAAATTTAATCATGTTTCATAACTCGGTTCTAAATATTTCTTCAGGTTGCGGAAAAACAACCCTGCTGAGTTGTCTGGCTGGGCGGGTCAAGCTGGACTCGGGATGTATTCGACTCAACAGGGAACGCCTCAACAAAAGATGGAAGAGAAAGATCTGCTACGTCCTCCAGCAGGACATCTTTTTTCCTGAACTCACCCTGAGACAAACGCTAGAGGTGGGTAATAATAATAATATCGCCTTATTTATACTGCCCGAATAGGACAATTAAAGTCCCATTATTCCAGCAGTAAGCTCAAAACATATTATTATGTGGTAAAAATCCCAAATTGGAGGATAACTTGTCATGTCCCGGCTGGGTTTCGAACCCACTACATCTGGATTCTCTGGATTCGCAGAGTGCCGCCTTTACCACTGAGCTACCGGGACCGACTGAAGGACAGGGTAGTACTGAGGAACTCTGGGTACTTGGCCGGGTGCACTGCCCTGTGTTGGGACTCTTACAACTTTGCAGTGATTGGTAGTAAGCGTCTATGGCACGTTGGATACACCAGTTTTCGTATGATTGAGGATGTTAACATCATCCAGCAAGGGCTGGAATTGGTGGGTACGCACTAAAAAGTAACCTGAAGGAGTAATTTTCCTGCTTTCAGACTCCATACTATTTAGGAGATGCTATAATAATCAGGAGTATGACTATAGAAATACACCCTATATATTTTCAAGGCGCCACTGCCTATTGCAGTGGCGCCTTGACCAAGGTATGGCCAGTTTTGGATTTCATTTTGGCTAAATTCTATCCCATTTCTAATCTGATTTTCAGTATTCTGCATTGTTGAGACTACCAGACTCCCTCAGTCGGGAACAGAAGATGTCCTATGTAGACCACATCATCAATGTCCTGGATCTGACGAGCTGCCAACATACGAGTAAGCTAGTCCCTTTTTATTAATGAAAACATAAGGAGTAGATCCCTTTATGACCTCTAGAGTAGTCTAAATTAATAATAATTCTCTTTAGTAGAAGGTAACCACCAGGCGAGGTTAATGCTCGAAGCATTTTCTACTACCTAACCCTCAGTTTTATTATTATGTGGTTTTATACTCCAATAAATTAGAAAAAATTCATACACTGGGTGTGATTCGAACCAACGGTTGTAGAGTTTAGAGATGACTTGCCCAAAGTGTAAAGTAATTCTATCGATCTATATTCTATTATATTAAAGTGGTTTTTTTCAACTTTATAGTTATATACACCACGTAAAGTAATTAACTGACTCTATTCATCTGGTTTACAGTCATAGGAGATTACATGAAGCGGGGACTGTCCGGAGGGGAGAAGAGGCGAGCCAATATAGCGTGCGAGCTGCTGACAAACCCTGCCCTCATGCTACTCGATGTAAGTAGAAACTTTGTTCTGTCCTGAGCCAATGGTAACAGTTAGCTAAAAATTAATGTCTAATTTGCAATCGGCACTTCAAAATCATTGGATTTGATATGTCACAACCCCATTTCAAGATGAATAGAAAAAAAGTTAGTCCAAGCGGGACCCTCCAAAAGCCCGGCGAGAGACCATTTCTACGCCACATTACCAAATATTGAGTACATTTTACCACATTACCTCGCTCCTTGGTTCAGTACATATTCTATTGTGTTTTTTTTATGTCTTATTTTGTTGAATGTATCATGTAGTTGACCAATAAAGTGTTAAATAATGCTACCTAATAATGCGTTTATAAGAGATGGTATGTCATCTGCATCCTAGCCAGACATTGAAGACTGAAAAATTCTAGCACCGATATACAAGGAAATTAATAATAATATACATAATATGTTATTATTTATAATAAACATTTATAAAAGGTGGATACGTAAAGATAACACTTTATATAAAGATAACAAGGCTTTGCCCCACCCTGTCATTTTAGAAAATGAAAAAAAAGGTGATTCATTTGAGTTTAAATTTTAATTGCGTGTTTTCTTGAATAAAAATTGAAGACTCTGAGGAGGCAAGGTATCTATCAGTTCAAGACAGGTTTGGGAAATCTTCCGCCGAAATATAAATTAATATTAAAGGAACAATATTAATACAAATTTGTTGTTCCAGGAGCCGACCTCTGGCCTGGACTCTCACGCTGCCTATAACCTCATGTTGTCCCTCAAGAGATACGCGGAGAAGGAGGGCAAGACAGTGGTGGTCACTGTACATCAACCCTCCTCCCAGATATTCCACATGTTTGACAAACTGCTACTCCTGTGTAATGGACAGGTAAGTCCACACGCTAGTACCCAACTTCAATAAATAAATAAATCAATTGCTTTAAGAGCCAATAGAATAAGATTGTAAGAGAAGAGCAGAGTGTCCTTTAATCGGACTTACCAACAATCTTGGTGCGCTATATCTCAGATAGGAACTGCCTTCTCTTTTCCTCATAGTAATACTATGGTAGGGAAAAAGATTCTGAGTGTTACCTACACAATACACATCTCTCTTTAAATAAATACTATTCATAAAATATCAAGGATTAGCCTATCCTATAAGCTAAGTGACTCTTCTCCGGCCTTAGAGCACAGACAGACAGCCACTTTCTCTAAACTCCATGAAGCGGGGGACTCCAGGCTCTTAAAATAAATTACACCCATGTTAATGAACGCGCGATTAGCTCAATGGTTAAGCACTCGCTTGCCATGCGGAAGGTCCCGGGTTCGATCCCCCGTGGCGACAAAAATTTGTATTCTTAGTTAGGTTACAATTGTTTGTAAGGGATACCTTCCGGTGCGCTCGTGTTGACCCAGCACCTAATTGGGAAGTATTGTGTCACTTCTCGCCCATCAGAGGGGAGGCATACTACGGGATGGGCAGGCTACAACACAGACCACAAGCGTCTACAGTAGCTCCTGTTTCATGGCTACGAAATAAAAACGGCTGTGAAACACTCATCTTTAAAAAAAAAAAAAAATAATAATAATACATACTTAGTTAGGTCACTATGATAGAACAACAGTGCAACAAAATAGTGTTACACATGAGCAATATTCGTAAGAAATACAGAATTTGCTAATTATTGACTGGGATTTGCTTGTTCAGGTGTCTGAGTTTGACCAGAAATCCATTTTAGAGTATAGTGTACTGATGAATCATAGACAACATTTTGGAATTCTGAATACCAATCACACAACTATTTTTTCCTTTGCCTTTTCAGACTGCATATTTTGGAGATACGAACAAAGTTGTCGACTTCTTTCACAACATAGGACTAACAGTGATGCCGCACTACAATCCGGCCGATTTTATTCGTAAGTATCCGAATCAGATGGCACGATGAACGACAAATACAATGTCCCAGGGGCGGATCTGAGAGGGGGGGAGGGGAGGGGTGCCTCGGGCCTCCTGCGAGTTATTCAGCTTTTGTCCCAGGCTCGTATGTCTGTTCTTGTAATGGCCTCCTACTGTGTAACAATATAACGGGGGTACTTGAACAAGGAGAAGTAATCTGGGGACGAAAGAAATGCCTAGACAGATGGATATTTCTGTGTTTGAATTTCATAATATAAAATGCTTTCTATATCTTCAGACATTCTGGAAAGTAAAACAAGCAAGTTAGCCAAGAAGCCTTTTTAATTTAATTGAGGACTAATTATCATTTCATTGCAACCCTTTCCCTTCCAGTGGAGCAAGTCAAAGGCAGCGAAGAGATGAGGGAAAAGATCATCGCCGCCTCCCGGGATGCCCAATCTCACCCAGATTACCCCCCTGAGCTGCAACCCCACTACTTCTCCAATGCCAACTCTATCTGTGATAAATACCTGACCAACCATAGTCACCACCATAGCAACCAACATAGCTTTTTCAATTACCACCACCACCATCATATACAGGCGAATGGTAAGTCCTTTTGAGTTTTCAGGAATATAACGATTCTTTTTCATCACAATTACTTTTCAACAAATTCTCTTCGTAATATTCTTTACGCCTAAAATTGTAAGTTCATTTTGGTTTTGTCAAACTAATTTTCAATTATGATATTAAATTCTCTCAACTGTTCTAAGTGATGGCTTGTTGACATGAGACTGAAACCTACAAGTAAACATTATACGACTATTTTTAAGCATTGCTACTGTCTTAAGAAGTACGCACTAGATCAGGAATAGTTAGTAATCCAATCTATTTTTTAGCAGTTAAACTGCTCCTAAATCCAGACCTACGATCAAGAATGTTCGTGCATCTTCAAAGTTCAACACCCTCCAGACTCAAGTCTCAAAATTTCTCTTTCACAATTCACACCCTCAACTGAAAGTTATCTCTAATCCGAAATTCTCTCCCCTCCTCAAGGTCACGTGCGGTCCCCCTCCTGTCAGTGTCCAAAGCACACCCACTGGCTGCCCCCCCACCAGGGAGACATCAAAGTTCTTCAGAACGGCCCCGCCTACACCACGGTCCCCATCAAAGACGAGGAGGAGTGCAAAGAGCTCTGTTTGGACAGCCAAAGCCACGCCTCTTCCAGTGTGGCCAGTTCCTACGATGACATGAGCTGGCAGTGGCCCACCTCCTTCTGGACGCAGTTCAAGGTGAGTGGACACTCTTTGAGAAGCGCTGTTTCTTGAATTTTTTGAACCTTTGAATTTTCCATTTTCTTTAAAAATTCTTCAACCAACAAACATTTTTATAATTAGTGAGTATAGTAGTATTTATTCTCAAGCCCCCAGAAGTTATTTTCGAAATAATATTTTCACATTATTGAAGAGTTTACTTTTTAATCCTATAAACCAATGCATCTTTTCTAACAATAATTGCAAGAGCAATCCTCTTCATCTAAAAAAAAGAGGAAGAAAAAAACAACATGATTTTTTTTAATCAAATACAATCTCCAACAATTTTTTCCTCTTCTGTCTGCAGGTGTTAAGTCAAAGGAATTTCCAAGAGGCGCGGCCCCGTATGCTCTCAACTCTCAACTGGGTTCAAACCATCTGTCTGGGGACTCATGGCGGGACTTCTGTGGTTCCAGCTGCCCAGGACCGAAGAGTCACTCCATGACATTCAAGGCTGGATGTTTTTCTCCACCACTTTCTGGATGCTGTTCGCCCACTTCGGAGCCCTGGCTTCATGTGAGTAACAATAATAGGTCAATCCCAATCACCAAAAATAAAAAAAAATTCGTCATACCTTTTTCGGCACTAGTGTCATTGAAATACATATAAAAATAGGTGTTTTGAAGTAGGAAAATTAAATTAAAAAAAAAAAAAATGAAAAATATTGCAATTATTGGAAAAGCTCAATAGTTTTCGACAGTTATACCACCATGCTGTAAAAAAATTGAACTAACAGATCTTCAGTTTACACGTCCACTGATTTAGTATTGATATACTGATTAAGTGCTGCTAGGGTCTGTATAGTAGTAAATAATATGGCTTCTGACATGCCTTACGAAAAGATGGGTCACCGGTGAAAAGAGCGGTGTTCATACTTGTGTGAAGTCCGCGATGTACGGCAATGCCTCCAGTGTGAGTAGGGTTAGGAAAATTAAATATAGCGCCATGCCTCCTTACGCAACTAGAATACAACCAAAAGAAGTGATACTTCGTGTGGAATGTGACTCATCTTGTTACAAAAACAGTTGAATCAATTCTTTATTAATTTGCACTCGGTCGAAATTCATAAACCAAATCGGATCCCCATGTCCATGTTGGTCCTTTATTTTCCCCATGCTAAACAAAACTCAAGTGCCACAGAAGTGACAATGAAAACTGAAAACAAAAAACCTAGCTGTAAAATATACCATAGAAACACGCCTGAACACACGTACACGAAACACCAACAAAGAAAAGGGTGAAATGGAAAAATTATCTCGAAACTCTTAATATGTATATCAATACAAAATTGCTATTCTCGGAAGCATAATTAAACTAAGCCTAGGAAAAATACCTTTTTAAATTATTAAAAGTAAATTGATGGAAAAAAGGAAGTCAATAGATCAAACAAAATCTAATAAATTATGAATATTTTTCTCGAATTTGAGCTGCTGGATCATAAATTATCAGGTTGGACACAGTAGTTCAAAGAACTCCAAGAACACACAAAAAGCAAGGAAGACTCCCACAAGTCAGAATGAAACAATTGATATAGCACTTAAAACAATGAAAATAACACGGTCATTAGGTCAGCCAAGTACAAAGAAGAGAGAAGAAAGGGTGAAAGTGGAGCACAAAACAATAACAGGACCAAAGGATACAATGCTACCCTTATTGACACCGAGGACAAAGGAGTAGTTGAGGAACAAAGAGACCCCATTAGTACAATGGACAAGATGTCACTAGAAGAAGGGACTTTCACGCATATCTCCTTCATCTACCTGGCAAAGACGACACCTTCAGAACAACCAGGGCTCGTATACTCTTTTGTCTGTTTTATGTTGGTGCTTTCATTTAGATATTCTCTTTCGTTTGTTAAATTTTTTATTAGGTATTTGATTTAACAGATGTTTTAAATAATGTCTGTATATATATTTTTTCTTTAAACAATATTTTACATACGAGCAGTTCTAAATTCTTCAAGAGCTAATTATAATGTTTTGATATCTCACTATCCAACGATACCCCGTTATGTCATTCAAAAAAACACATTGGTGAAACATTTAAACGATTGTTTTTGACAAGGATGTGCCAACTGCCAGCTATTATTTTGTAATTTTGGGTTCGTTTCTAACGAGCATTATTGGCTCTTCTTATTCTGTTTTGACTGACTGATTGACTGTTACCTGTGATCGTACCGCGTAAAATTACTAATGGTCTCCCAACACCGTGTTCAGTTCCCCCAGAGCGTGAGGTGATCAACAAGGAGAGACAGTCCGGCGCCTACCGCCTCTCCGCCTACTACCTGGCGAAGATGGTAGGAGAACTCCCGCTCACCATAACCCTGCCCGCGGTCTACCACCTGATTTCCTACCCCATGCTGGGTCTGCAGAGCCCTGCCGTGTTCCTCACCCTGCTGGGCTTCCTGCTCCTCAACTCTATTGTGGCCCAAGTATGTAGGAAAATCTGAGAAACGCGCCACTTAACCTGGTTAAGTCTGAAGATGTATCACCAAATAGGTTGTAGGGTTAGGAACATTAGCCTGTCCGGGTAGCTCAGTGGTAAAGGCGGCGCGCGGCGGTCTGGTAATCCAGAGGTCGCGAGTTCGAAACCCAGCCGGGACATGACATGT
Source organism: Bactericera cockerelli (assembly GCA_024516035.1). Lineage (NCBI taxonomy): Eukaryota > Metazoa > Arthropoda > Insecta > Hemiptera > Triozidae > Bactericera > Bactericera cockerelli. The sequence goes on from CM044957.1 coordinate 35,282,941, forward strand.
TATCCTCCATTTGGGATTTTTACCACGTCATAATATGTCTTGGGCTTACGGCTGGAATAATGGGACTTAATAGTTTTAATCGGGCAGTATAATTAATGCGATACTATTATTATTACAAGAAGGTTTTAGGGTTAGGAACATTAAAATTATTGGGTCCAACCAAACTCAGGACAAGTGTTCCTCTATGTGGTGTAGAAGCACTTTAAGAATGTAAAGTTTTTCTCTTGATGAGTAAAACAGAAGCGTGAAATTAGACACACGATGTGATTTTTTCAAGAATTTCTTCTGGAAACTTTACACGATAAGTAGCACTTATATATCTCTTCTTTTTTTTTCAAGATGATGCAACAATTATTTACTTATACTATAAATTGGTTTCTTTTGTTACTTCATGAACAGCTTGAGATTTATAAAAGTGTATACCTACCTATCCATAAAGATCATGCCTGCGAATGCATCATTCACATGAACTATCTGAGAGGTCTTAAGAAATTTCTGACATAATCATTGATTGTTCTTGTTCCAGAGCGTGGGATTCTTCGTGGGTGCCTGCTGCATGGACATGCAAGTCTCCATCACCGTGTCCGCCCTCTACACACTCGCCACCCAACTGTTCGGCGGCTATCTGGCCACCAACATCCCGTACTGGCTCAAGTGGATGCAGTACCTGTCCATGGTTCACTACGCCTACCAGAACATGCAGATTGTCGAGTTCAGCGAGGGACTTCCCATCCTGTGCGCTGAGCAATCCAAGTTCGACGCATGCGCAAACTCCACGTACATTCCGGTCGACGCGATTCTGGAGTCCCAGGGTTCGAGCCTGCCCCTCTGGGTCAACACGGTGATTCTCCTGGGCTTTCTGTTCTTCTTTCGCACGCTCGGATATATTGTACTGCGCTACTTTAGACGCCCGGGATAGACTATTACTGACACTATAGTCCGTCCAGCTATAGAAACTGCTCAAGAGAAACTCTCCTGTACTGGACCACAAAGGGTTTGGCTTCCCCATTATCTCTTACAAGTAAAATCTTGCACAGGACAAGAATAGGGACCCCTTGATCGAAGTGATATACCAAGGTTTAGTACAGGATATAATGCTGTTTTTTGTAGCTGGACACACCATGAATGTCCGGGACTAAATTGGATTGGTACTGAAGGAGCTAATTACCCGCTAACACTGGCTTAGCAATGGCTGAAGAGCACGTGCAGTTCTATAGGAAAAGCGCATCTCAAATATCTGTGTTTGCAGAAATCTAAAGCTTCGAGATTTTAGTTCCGGACAGGAGTTCTCCCAATGAAAAATACCCGGGTATCTTTTCTTTTGACCTAGGCTGATGGAATGAGCGAGATGAGTGGAGGAGGTGCAATGGTTCTGTTCTCACTTTTCTGTTTTGTATGAATTAGTTTATTCATAAAAAATAATCGGTTAGTCTTTTCCATTATGTAACTGAGACGTCTTTCAATATGTTGAATCAAATATGGTGCGTCTATATAGATTCTGATTTAGTTTTGTAAAAAGTTACCCAACTTGAACATTCAAGTCACGCTTTTCATCAATGAGTTTAATTTTAGTTGTTATCTTCATTTGTGAAGTGACAAGTCTGCTGTGGAGAAACAATGACAGGTAGAATCTTTGTAAATATTTTGTATTATAAAAGTTGATTGTGATACAAACCTTACGATTGTAATATTCATAAGGACCACTCCTAATGTTTCGGAACCATCTCTCCACTCTTCTATCATTTCATCAAAACTTTATTACGGGAAAAGATATCTTTATTGATACATTTTTTTCTTCAAAAATTTGGCTGTGTAATTATAACAAAAAATATATATTTTTACAGTGACTATATATTTTTTAAATTCCTAACGTTAAATGTATTTTCATCATTATTCTTGATTTTTTTTTATTTACTTTTAGCTTTAAGTGATTTGAAATTATTTTTGTTAGAAATATAATCTACATAATTTGTTTTTTGTTTTAGATACCTATTCTTCCATATTTTTTTTTTTTTTTTTTTACTTTTCCCAGACCATTTGAAAACATTGTCTATTTTTTAAGCCAGTCTTATTTTGTTTTAAAATGTTCATATTTAAAGAATTTCATGATATTTGTGAATTTTTCAGTAATGCACATCAAAGATTTTTCCATTTTTTATGCGTACAACAAAGAAGTGTACGAAATTTATCTTCTATCTTCTTCTTTGTACTTGACTTTGGAATAAATCGGATGCAGTGTTCTTTACTCAGAACAAAATGTTCAGTTGACTAGAGGTATGACCTTCATACGATCATACGAAGAACTAAATTCCATTTTTCAAAATTCCATCATACTGCCGATAGAAGTACCTAATGAAATTTCATGTATTCGCTCCCTTCAAGTTTTGAAGCTTATTTATAATCTTATTTTCCTTTTTGTGTTTTAAAATTTATCTATTTCTAGCTATTTTGTGTGTTCATTAGATTTTTAACACGATTTATTTTTGTGGAATGATTTTAGAAAATGTTCGAGTGATTAATTGAAGACATAAATTTCTCGTAATGTTCTTCATAAATTTACATTGTAGTGGGTAAATGTCTACGCATACCTTTTGGATTGTTAAGTAGCGACTACCTATTAACAATCTCTGCCTGGACATAAGCATTCTTATGAAATACTATCAACTACCTATGTATTTAATGAAATTTTGAAGCATCTGTGATACTGCATGAATGATATAAATATTTCTTTCTTTGTCCACCTCTTCTCTTTCTCTCTATTTCTTACTTCATCTCCACTTTTCTTCCCCATTTTCTTTCATACCTCTCCCTCCTTGTTGTAATTTCTTTTAATTCTTTTGCGAAGAGAAAACTTTCCTCCATCCACTGGACGGATTTTACAAACCTAACTCTCTTCACTATGAATATTACAGAAAATTTTACAAAATGGAATTCTCGAAAAAATTCAGCTCTCCTCTAGGCTGAAATATTTGTCATAACTTCCTGTAAAGTATATTGTTAAACCCATGTCACCCTGTAATTCTTGTAGACAGTCCTTGTGACATCCCGTATATTCAAGATTTTATATACAAGTATTATAATAGGATATGATAAAAATTGTTCTAATTTTACGAAAATAGAATTAAGTAAGAAAAAAGTTCTTTAGTAATTAATTGTTGTCATTGTACATAGTCGTGTATATTTCTCTTTAGAATAAAACATTTGTATATTATTTTATTATTATGAAAACAATTTACATTTTTTGGTGTTTTCTATTTATTCGACTTTTAAATTTGGAAGGTGATCCTAAAAATTGACACGGCAGTGTCATGAAAAACACATGAACATTGAACATTTTCAGTTCAATTAGAAATCTGAATGGAAAAAAAATGATCTTCAAAGTTGCGGGTTCGATTCTCACTACTGCATTCTGGCAGTATACTTGTTCTAGAATAATAATTTTTAGTCCTCATGTATACTGCTCGAATTCGACTTATTATGTGGTCAAATTCCCAAAGAGAAAAAGAAAGTAGAAAAATCTAGGCTTTGGGTGCGAGTATAATCTGCCCTAGCTTTAATACTAGTCTCGAACTCTTAATTATTAGGAATAGATAACACCAGCTGTTGAGAGTTCTACGTCTATCCAAAGAAGAAAAACCAAGGCCAAAATAGACATTTTTGTAATACCTCTCTGGGCTTGAGTGTTGTAGATTCTGAGTATTGTTTTAAATGGGAAAATGATCTGACTCGAACTTGTGATTTCGATTTGTCTAACTGTTACACCCACCTTGGGTTTTGAGAAAACGTCAACAGAGCCGGGATTCGAATACGGGTCTCCTACCAGGGTTCGTTTTTCAACTATCATACTAATCATTTGATTTTATTTAATCAACGCTAAAAAATTTTCAATGTGCTTAACTTCCAATAGTATTTGTACTGCATTTAATCACGTCATTGATAAAAACAGCACGAATCACCTGATTGTTGATTTTTCACACTGTTTATTGTGATTGATAAATGCACCCTAAGGCCTTATTTTTTATTTTTATTTTTTATTGTGTTTTAAACATTAAGGCCTTATTAATTCTCTCTCGTACTAAATGAACATAAACGATACCCATGCATGGACACAGAGCCTACCTCAGTGAAGTTAGGGAACAGCCCTTCTCACAGACAATATGAACTATCACTCCCACTATGAATCAAATTCAAACTCAAGCCTTCAAAGCCATCTCCTCCTCATCTGCGTCTTCGTCCAGCTGCTGCACCTTGGGTTTCTCCACAAGGGGGTCCAGGTCCAGTTTGAATCTCTCCGGGGAGGGGTCACTCCACAGGAGAACTCTGGAATTAAGTAATAATAATAATAATATCGCCTTATTTATACTGCCCGATTAGGACTATTAAGTCCCATTATTCCAGCAGTACGCCCAAGACATATTATTATGTGGTAAAAATCCCAAATGGGAGGATAACTTGTCAAGTCCCTTTACAAATAACAAAGTAGCCTTTGTTGGGGAGATATTATTACTTTCCTTAACCTATAGAAAGACAAGTAATGTAATCACACAAAAAATTTCCGTTATCAGTTTTCATTTCCGAAACATGTTTTTAGGGTCCCCAGAGCCTAAATTCATAGTTCCCAGCTATTGGTCTGTTGGAAGTCTGTGAACAAGATATCTCAATAACGGTACGACCTAGACTACCTAGAGACTTCTAATTTGGTAAAATAGCTCAGTGGTTAAGCACTCACTTGCCGTGCGGAAGGTCCTGTGTTCGAACCCCCACGCCGACAAAAAATTTGTATTCAAAATTTGGTTACAGATGTTTGTAAGGGATACCTTCCGGTGCGCTCGTGTTGACCCAGCACCTAAATGGGAAGTATTGTGTCACTTCTCGCCCATCAGAGGGGAGGCATACTACAGGATGGGCAGGCTACAACACAGACCACATGCGTCTACAGTAGCTCCTGTTTCATAGCTAAGAAATAAAAAAAGCTGTGAAACACTCATGTTTAAATAAATAAAAAAAGTCCAAACCTCAACATATTTCTATAGAAAGCGCAATTAGTTCAATGGTAAGATAAAATGAATATGCCAGTTGAAACTGTTGGAGCCTGAAAATAAAAACTCACCTCGTAATGAAATCTTCATCGTGAGGTTTGGTGGCAGGTTTCATACTACTGATATCCTGCAGGACTTTCTTCAGATTTGCCTCCAGTTGGTCATTGCTCATGCTTAGCTGAAAGTGAAACAGGAAATAATATTCGAATTCAAGCAGTTTAAAAATTAAGGCTAATTAGTAGTGACAATCAGAATATTTATCAAAAACTCATGTTGTCACTATTCCCTGACAGTGAAAGCTTTACTTTGCAACGGTAGTTGATTGTTTCCACAGGTAGTGAGGTGCAAGAGTTGTGGGGTTTGCAGGGCAATTGAACAGATGGGGTGTGTCGTGTGTAGATCCTCTGCATAACTCACAGTGGTTTGGTACTGTAGGGTTAATTCAGCTTATATAGGATTTGAGGTGTTTAGGAAGTACGAGAATTATACAGGGTGTCCCACCAAAGTTGGACACCTCAAATTACTCGGCCCCTGATGCAGTTTTTGAAAAATAAAAAACCTTAGGGTACATGTCCTAATTATGCGGTTTCAGTCATTTTTTTTTATACAGGGTTGTTCAAAAGTCAGAAATTGAGGTGTCAACTTTCAATTTTTAAATGGGTCGACCTGAATTTTATTTGATATTTTTACTTTTAAATGGCCTCTTAGTACTTTTAATCATTAAAAAATTACATACAGGGTGGTTTTTTTTTCGACCCATTTTTTTTCTAAATTCTAAACTCGATTTCAATTGAATTTTTCGAGAACGTGAATAGAGTATGTTTGTATAATGAAAACATGCACTTTTGATTGGCAATTGTTTTTTTTTATACAGGGTGGTTCATGAGTGAAATAATTATTTAATTTTTTTTTTAATATTGAAAATTTTTCTTACATCTTATGATATTTATCTAAATTCTACATATTTTCCACTGGTCATATCGAGAAAAAAAAATTAAAGTGTTATACAGGGTGTGATATAATTTTTTTGCAACACCCTGTATGTGGGTAGTCAAAAAAGACGTTAAATTTCACGCATAGACTAATTGTGCTAGAAAAACTTTGATCTTGTATGAAATGAAATACTCAAAATTGTCTAAAATTCAACGCTGAGTCCGAATCTGAAAGAAAAACATGAAATAAAAAAGCCGTTTTCAATTTGACGTATACACAAAATGATTTTACGAATTGAAATTCTCATTTTATGAATTCTCACAATTATTTTCAATAAACTAGGATTTGTACATCTCATCTTGGTAGCAGTTTCTCCAGTATTATGATTATTCGTGCATTGGTAGTCAAGTGGTTATGGCGCTAATCTGGTAATTCAGGCAGCGTAGGCATGCGTTGGTTCGAGCCCCTCCCAATGCATAAAGAAGGATGAATTCCTACCCCGGCTAATTCAACGAGTTTGAATCTGAAAGAAAAACACGAAATAAATAAGCTGTTTTTAATTTTGTATACCGGGGGTGTCATAAAAAGAAAATTAAACTCGTTCTCTAAGCTAGAAAACGTTTACAATATTCAAAAGAGAACAAGGTAGAGGTCAAATAGGTAAAAAAAAACTTATTAATTTACAGTACCTAACATTTTTAATGCTATTATTATTATCTGATCTGGTTGCAGGGTTTTCAGTGAAACCCTAACGATTAACACTGCGACCTAATAAATTACATCTATTGTGACCAGTTGTTCTATTTAGTTTTAACGTCCTGATTGAGATAGATAGTCAGGACGGGGGTTTTACCCTCCATTCGCTGGGAATCGTATCAGCTACCCACATTAAACTCACCCAGCCTGGGTAGGGCCGGAAATGATAGCCTCACGTGTTCGGAGGGAACAGAATTTTCTTCGAAAAGTCTGCTCCAACCGGGGATCGAACTCGGGATCTCTGGACTACGGGCAGTTGTCACAACAATTACGCCACGGAGGCTGGCTTAATGTTACTTAAATACTTTACTAATACTCACCATGAAATTCAAAGATGTTCAATATGGCGACCATCTTGGGTAAAACAAATTTCGGCTCGTCTCAGCCATACTCTGTTGGTGGCATTTCTAATCATAACTGGTGTGACATTTCTAATCATAGCTGGTGTGGCATTTCTAATCATAGATGGTGTGACATTTCTAATCATAGCTGGTGTGGCATTTCTAATCATAGCTGGTGTGGCATTTCTAATCATAGCTGGTGTCACATTTCTAATCATAGCTGATGTGACAGCCCCGCAAGCCACTATAACCCTCTGTTTTAACTCCTCTACACTTTCCACGGGGGCTCTATTATTGTAAACCTCGTCTTTGAGGCAACCCCAGAGGAAATAGTCCAGAGGAGTTAAATCAGGAGAGCGAGGCGGCCATTTGATTGTTCCACCTCTTCCAGCGATGACTGCACGGAACACTTGCCTCAGGTGTTCGGAGATGTTTCGTGTTCCATGCGCAGGACATCCGTCATGTTGGAAGATGATCCTCTGACGTGTTTCCAGGGGGACATGTTCCAGAAGCTCTTGCGAGGGAATTTCCAAAAAATCCAAGTATCTGAAAATAAATTAGATGGTCAATTTTTTGTTTATCGATACCTACTTCAAAGATTTGTATCGATACTCATTAATGGGACATTTGACCACCTAAGAATAGGGCTCTTAAAGTTGGGTGTCAGTAATTGCCTCAAGCAATAACTGTGTTTGTGGGCTAAACAAAGATTTTCTATTCTACTCTATTTTAATCTCACCTTTCACCGTTCAAATTTTCTTCATAAAAAAAGGTCCGATCAGCTTGTCCCCAATGAGGCCACACCAGACATTTATACTGATTACAGTCTGGTGGTGTGATGCAGGTTCTCATTTGCCCATGTCCTGAAGTTCCACCTGAAAATACAAGAGGAATTATAAGAAGAGTATCTACCTACCTACTTACTAACATAAAAAAGGAGTACATACTCGTATCTGACCTAATTATGTTTCATCTTAAGTAAGTTGATTTAAAGTATCACTGGTAGTCAAGTGGTTAACGCGCTAGTCTGGTAATCCAGGTAGCTTAGGGATACGTTGGTTCGAATCCCACCCAGGGCACGAATTTTTCCTCATTCATTCGTGTTTGTGACCACATAATAATAACACTCTGAGGGTTAGGTGGTAGAAAATGCTTTGAGCATTAACCTCGCCTCGTGGTTGCCTTCCACTAAAGAGTATTATTATGATTATTATAAAGTATCTATCTGTTTAAATAGGTACCTACATACATTTTGCACTAGAGAGAACATCAAACTCACCTATTTATCATACCACTGTTCGTGAATTTTAATTCGCTGTCCAAAGGATTTTGTTTAGTATGTTTGGATGCCGAAGTTGTGGGCGATCTATTGTGTTTATAGACTCCAGCCTTTGTTCGGGATCTGTATCCCGCTTGGCTTGCACGACATGGAAACGGTATGGCCGATAGTTATACCGCTTAAGGATCCTGTAAACTGAAACCCTCGGGACCCACAAACTTCGGCTTATTAGTGTTACAGAAGCATGTGGGTGCTCTTGACAGAATAATAGTATATCCAAATCACCACCGTTCATATTGTCTTGTTCACGTGGTCTGTGTGGACGATTTACTCCTCCGTTTTCTCGAAACACTTGAAAATTTCTTATCATTGTCTGCCTGTTTGGTTGTCTTCTTCTAGGGAATCACCTGATGTAAGCAGCCACTGCGCGGGATGCATTTCTATGAGTTTCAATGTAAACCTAAAAGAAGAAAAACCACTTCTTTCTAAATAAATGAAAATATCACATGGTTTTGGTAAATGTAAAAACAATGTTAACATTGTTTTTTTTTTATTGTAGTTATTTCTTTTTCTATAATGGCTTAAGAGGTCTTTTGACTTCTTGTAAGTATGTACTCTTTATAATAATTTAATTTTAATAAATATTGAACAAATCAAATGTTCAAGGTACTTACCTCCAGCATATACTGCCTTTCTCGCGGGGAATAAGGACGATTAGGCATAATCAAAGAATAGGAAGATTATTCAAAATAAATTACCTATCTACTATGTAATTAAAATTAGTAATTCAATAATCTAAACTTTAAGTTGATGAAAGTCACAATGGCGAATGGAAAAGATTACCTACTTACAAAATCAACATTGTATGATGTAGAGTCGTATTTTTTTTTCTAACCAAAAAAAAAATTCCTGGTTAGGTTTCTTCCAAATATTTCCATTTTATTCCAAGGTCATTCGTAAAAGAAAAATGCGTTTGGTTACTTTTAAAGATAAACAATGGACTTAACCTATAAAAGAACTGGAAGCAAGAAATTTCTACTTCCACTTTGGTTAACTTTGGAAGTGGAAATTTTTCCTCTTCCAAAAGAAAAATGACTTGCTTCCAGTTTGGTTCATTTTATTCCCGTTTGGTTAACTTTGGTGAGAAAGAAAAATACGGCATAGGTATCCAAAAAAAATCCCGAATCCCAACTCTTCTGAGGTAGGATATTGCAAATAAGTTTCGAATTTCATTTAAAAATACCTACGTAGGTAATTGTCAATCTTTCATAGCAGGTAATCAGAAGGAGAGAAGAGGTAAAAAGTTAGTAATAATTTGTATTTTAATGTCACTATTTTTAAGTGGGTAGCATCGACATTACGAGAACTAATGCTAACGTATCATAATATCCAATCTATCATCATCGTCAAGCATCAATCTCGTAATTCCGCCACTGATCGTTGCCTACTCTACAACTACCCCAATTGTCTTCACGAGGTTAGGGTAGGCCCCGACATACAAAGTTCAGAGCCGAAAAAATTCTAACATTTCTGGGATTCGAACCCGGGTAACCTGGAGTGCAAGTCAAGCATGCTACTGCTAAAGCAAATTGATTATTATAGGTAGGTAATAGGTATTTGTGTTAGACATTTCTTTGTGTTAAACATAAAATGAAATGTATTAAACATTTCAGTAGTCACTGTGGCAGAGCGAGTTAGCGCGCTAGGCATTGCACACATGGTGACCTGGGTTCGATTCCCAGCGGGGGAGATTTTTTTCTGCTCTGTACTTGGATGTTCGGGGTCTACTCATACCTCGTGAGGAAAAATGAGTAGCTGCTTTAATGTGAAGCAGCGATCAGTGGCAGAATCTTAGGCAAAAAAATAATACAAGATATTGTAAATTAAAGTGGTAAAGTCCTATGATTCTGCGCTACCCACTAAAATTGTGACATAATAACACAAAGAAAAAGCATTATTATTATTATTAAACATTTCTTCCTTAAATGAAATGTGTTAAACATTTCTTCCTTAAAGGAAATTATTCTTACTTACTCTGCATCATTTGAATTTCCTCTTCTTCCTTTAATTTATGTTAAAAATATTAGATGTAAGTGTCTAGATTTAAGAACTTTGTATACATGTAAAGCATATTATATACAAATAAATAAATTACAAATTATCCATCGAAGAGGTAGTAAAGTAGGCGAGCATTAGTGTTACTTACCATCATAAAACAAATCCATGTCAGACGTGTTGTATGTGATAACAAAGTTACTCGAATTCGGGACTGTCTTTTTGACGACCCTCATAAAAGGTACTACGAAGAAAAAAAAAAAACAATACTTACCTACTTAGGTAGTATTTTAAGTATTAAAATAATTTAATGTAAACACCACATTGAAAACGGCTTGTTCATTTCATGTTTTTCTTTCAGATTTGGACTCTGCGTTGAATTTTAGACAATTTTGAATATCCACATGATGATTTATTAAAAAAAAAATATCTACAGGGTATCCCGTTTTTATTTCATACAATATCGAAGTTTTTCTTGCTCAGTTAGTATATGCGTTAAATTTACGTCTTTTTGACTACCCACATACGGGGTGTTGCAAAAAAATTATGTGACACCCTGTATAACACTTTAGTTTTGTTTTTCGATATGACCAGTGGAAAATATGTAGAATTTAAATAAATTTCATAATCTGTAAGAAAATGTTCAAAAAAAACTAAAAAAAAAGAAGTAATTATTTCACTCATCAACCACCCTGTATGAAAAAAAAACAATTGTCAATCAAAAGTGTATATTTTCATCATACGTTCACGTTCTCGAAATTTTCAATCGAAATCGAGTTATTTAAGATTTAGAGAAAAAAAATGAGTCGAAAAAAAACCACCCTGTATGTAATTTTTTAATAATAAAAAGTACCAAGAGGCCATTTAGAAGTAAAAATATCAAATAAAATTCAGGTCGACCCATTTAAAAATCGAAAGTTGACACCTCAATTTCTGACTTTTGAACTACCCTGTATAAAAAAAAAAAAAAAAATATGATTGAAACCGCATAATTAGGACATGTACCCTAAGATTTTTTTATTTTTCAAAAACTCCATCAGGGGCCGAGTAATTTGAGGTGTCCAACTTTGGTGGAACAACTTGTATATTCATATGAGACTAGGATTCATTGTTATCTGGACTAATTCATAGTCAAATTAAAAAAAGCTTGACTTGTCTATATAGACTTGAAAATTTAGAGAGCAGTCTAAGACTAGTTTCGTCCTTATTTGGACTCATCAGTTTTAAAATCTATGATATAGACAAGTCAAGCTTTTGATCTTGTGACTATCAATTAGTCCAGATGACAATGAATCCTAGTCTCATATTATTATGAATATATAATTGTTACATATTGTATATCAAACAAGCTGAATTTAAGTATATGAATTCATTAGGTGAATGTTTATTGTGTTTGAGAAAGTTGTTCGTGGTTGATATTCTTGAATGTTATCATAAATGTGATGTGATCCAATTTATTTTTTGAACAAATAATTCAAAATTGTTAGAAATGTTCTTTAGATAGTGGGATTCGTGAAATTTTACCGTGTCCTGTGTCTAAGGGTATCCTTCGTCGAAAGTACCATAGCAATCTGTCATTCTTTTGTCATAATAGGACGAAAATTATTTTTTAATTAGTTTATCCATTTTGTAAAATTGAAGCAAAGATAAAAGAGCACCCAAGATGAAACAACGAAAATATTAAAATATTAGGTGCTATTATTCTCCCCCTCCCCTTTTTTTTTCATGATTCAACCAATTTCCAAATAAAAGGTTAAGACAGAATATATTTCAGAACCCTGAAAACTTAATTACCATATTGCTAAATTATAATAATATTATAGAAAACAACATATTGTCAAGTCCCTCTTATCATTGTGTATAACCTATGACATCCTTGGATTAACAATAACACACGAAAAGAACAATTAAAAACTTGATCAAATTGATAATACAAAGAACATCAACCGTTACTATATTGGACAACTAGTTAATAATAATTGGTAGTTCAAGCAGCAAACATCCAATCAGAATGCTGAGTGCAAGTCTTTTAGTTACCGGGCTCTCTATGCTGATTGGGTAAGCTTTTGATTATTCTTATCATGTTTCATTGTGCTCTGTCATTAAGTTTATATAGTCATTCATAATATATTATCAGTAAAATGTTAAGACGAATACACGAGAGGGTATGTCAGTTTCTCTTCTTACAGCAAAGCAGAGGGGAAACAGTCTCAAGACTTTTGCAAGAATGCCTCCAAAAAAAAAACCAAAAGAATTTTCCAATAAATTTAATAATACCTACCTATAATTTATTTAAAATTATTCAATTTAAAATATTCATATAATAGATTAAGATGGTGCTAGGATTATCAGACAGATTACCTTAGTGGATTGTATCAAGTAGCTGTTGTTTCAGCAATACAAAATGAAAAAGTTGTGAAACACTAGGAACTTAGAGAAAAATAAAACTTAAAATTATTCTGACAATATTTTAACTACTTTACCTTTCCAAGGAGTAAATCAGCAAAGCCAAAGTCCATCTCCTGTGAATCTTTCTTCATTGAATATTTGATTCCGGTTTGGAGTCGCCTCACAATATTAACCATATCCACGCCCAGGGTTTGGTTCTTCAGGGAGGGGATCTTTTTCTTGAGCAGACCTCGGATCTGCATCAGATCTACCAGGATCTTGGGGTTGCACACGACGAACTGAAATGTGGGCAGCGTCACAAGGCCTCTCTGGGAACAATGAAGGAGTTGGGATTTACATCCTTTTTTTAAGATGATTATTCACAGTCTTTTTTTATTTTGAATCATTTACTGTAGACATTTATGGTTTGTGTTTTAGCTTACCCATCCCGTAGTAAGCCTCCCCTCTGATAGGCGAGAAGTGGCACAATACTTCCTATTAAGGTGCTTGGTCAACACGAGCGCATTGGAAGGTATCCCTTACAAACCCTTTTACTTAAATTGGAAAAAATGGAGCATTTAATGAAAAATTAAACTGGACTTACAAAGGTCTTTTTTAAATTGTACTGGAAGTAGATTAGTAGATATTTCACTGGTAAAGAAATACTTGCAAATACAAAATCACATCTTTACACATTCTATGACCATTTGACTAATCCTCGGCAGCACCACATTGAATTATTTATAAATGACTAATTAAATTTTGTAATTAACATTTTTTAGAAAAGTTTACAAAGATTTACATTGTTACATAAATGTCTATTATCCCAGGGTCCAACAGCTCCAGTCCTCAGCGGTGCTAAGCACCTGATCAAGACAGACAGTAAATAAACCTTGAAGATTAAAATCTGAGTGTAATAGTATTGTAATGCTTCATTCTTACAAAAAATAATAATAATAAGGGCGGAATTAAGGTCAAAATTAATAGACAAATTCTATATCACAAGTCACTGCTAAGCGTTGGTTTTCCCTATCTTACACAGTAAACAATCTGTGACTTAGCGCCACAGAGGTATTGAAAATACGTCTATTAATTCCGCCCTAATAGACGTTTTTGATTAATAGACGTTTATGTTATACCTCTGTGTACTTAAGTCTAGATTTTGTGTATTGTTTCAAAAGGGGAAACTAATGCTTAAGTCCGAAATTGTGGTCTCGACTTTGTGTAATATATTCCATCTTAATCTTTAAAACACAAAGATAGGTTGAAACTGTGAGTATAAATTCAGAAGGACCACTAAGGGTAAATCGTTTTAGAGACCTAGTGGTGCTGATACCTGCGCGAAGTGTTCCACCATGCACTAGAACTCAAGAAACCTGTATTGTGTTTAACTCGCCATCCTCCGTGGCTCAGTGTTTAAGAGCATTGGTTGCTGACCCGGAGGTTGCGGGTTCGAATCCCGGCCGGAGCGGAATATTCTGACCTAGTTTTTCGTTTCGGGATGGCATGGATGTAAAGGTAAAGTGCCCTGAAGTAATGCGAAAGCGGTTCCAGGGCACAATTACGTTTAAAAAAATAAAAATAAAAAAACTCGCCATCCGCCCCTACAACTCCCATTTCAATATTTAACATACAACTGCCACAAATTTATCTTCCCTATCAAGTTTATCTCACATTCAAGAAATATTGTTGAAGACTTACCTCAATGCCTTTGATAGTATCAACGCCTCCAACTAGTGCTACCCCCATTTCCTGAAGCTCAGCAGCTATTTCGTGTTCTCTACAAAATGCAATGATGGATCTATCATCCCCATGTTCAAAGGGGTGATCCACATCCACAATATGTGTCCAAGGATCCGTGTATTTAATCTGAAAATAATGAAGATGATTTTATTGTACCTGTGAATTTACTAGAAAGACATGAAGTATTCAACAAATAAAAATCAACCTCTGCTATAAGATAGATAGAGGAAAAGAGGTTGTGAAATTAGTGGGGTCAGACTGTCTGGATGCCACTGGCTGTTATTCAGCTTTTGTGACAGACAGTGTAGATCAGTTCCTTTTCTCAAGATCTTTGTCATTTTGTTTATGATTTTATAAATTTTATACTGTATATTATTAGTAAAGAAATGACCGACCTGAATAGCTTGATCTGTAATGCGGTAGACTTGTAATCTGGAGGTCAGTAGTTCGAGTCCCAAGTTAAGCAAAAATAAGTATTTGTGATATCACAATTATAATTAAAACCCAGAAAATAACACAAGAAATAATAAACAAACTGTAAAGTATCTATTTAATGAGTAGGTATTAGATTTCACAGTGTACTAACAAATATACTCTTGATCTCTTTACAAACAATCTAATTTAACAGTAAGGAAACAACATAATTTATTAATAAAAGATTTCTCACTTTCTTATGGTGAGTGGTGGTGCTGATTTCAACAGTGGCACTAACAAAGGCATTGGGTAGATTGTACATGGTGGGATGATGAGTCTCCCTAATAGCCTCTAATGCTTCCTGGAGCTGAAAGACTCGCATCTTGAAATCCTTTTGCAAGAAAATGTCATCCTCAGGGTAAGGTAGGTTCGACTCATCTACTTTTCTGGCCACATGAATTTCTTTCCTGGTAAATTGATGAAAAAATAATGTCAGTCTTGGATTTTAAATATTAAAACATACAGGGTGTCCCACCAAACTTGGACACCTCAAATCACTCGGCCCCTGAAAGAGTTTTTGAAAAATAAAAAATCCTAGGGTACATGGTCTAATTATGCGCTTTCAGTTATGAATTTTTTTTATACAGGGTGGTTCAAAAGTCAGAAATTGAGGTGTCAACTTTCGATTTTTAAATGGATCGACCTGAATTTTATTTGATAATTTTACTTCTAAATGGTTCTTGAGTACTTTTTTAAACAAAAATTTTACATACAGGGTGGTTTTTTTTTCGACCAATTTTTTTTCTAAATCTCGAATAACTCAAGTTTGTTTAATTTTTTCGATAACAAGAATAGAAAGTGTTTGTGTAATGAAAACACGCACTTTCAATTGGCATCAAATTTTTCTATACAGGGTGGTTCACAAGTGAAATAATGACTTGATTTTTTTTAAAACTGAGTTTTTTTAATTTTTTATTTGGGATTAATAATTATAACCTAATTTTAAACATTTTTTGTTAGTCATATCGAAAAACAAAACTAAAGTGTTGTACAGGGTGAGATATATTTTTTTTGTGACACCCTGTATATGGGCAGTCAAAGAGACGTATAATTAAATATAAAAACTAAATGTGCAAGAAAAACTTCGATTTTTAATTATATAAAAAAGTTATGGTGTTTTAACTAATATTGTCACATGGACCACCCTGTAGATATTTTCTTAAAACATCATATGGGTAGTCGAAATTATCTAAAATTCAACGAGTCCAAATCTGAAAGAAAAAACTGAATTTAAAAAGCCATTTTCAATTTTGTGTCTACACCTACCTACTTTTTATTTCTAGTTTTAAAATCATTCAGTGTGTACACCAAATTGAAAATGGCTTCAAAATTCGTGTTTTTTACTTGTTTTTTAAAACTCGAACATCCAACCTTCAGGTTACTATTATTATTAATACTTTATTGATAAACTACATGATACATTCTGCAACACAGGACATGAAATGAAAATAACCCAAAAGAATATGTAGCGAACCAAGGGCGAGGTTAAAGCTTGTGGCTTTCTCTTCCACCGTACAAATCGATCGCCTCGTTATTTTAACAATTTGATTTTATTCATATAGTTGGTTAATAGAACTATTTGTACTCAGAAAATTTTCATTTATAAATAACTTGCAGTTGTCACAAAAATGGTCAAACAGACCGTTTCAGGCATCGAGTGTTCTTCAAAATGCAATAGCGCCCAGATTCAAAATTTGAAAGATGTGTTTCTCTTCTTCTGATGCCGTTTAATAAGGCGTATCCCATTCGTTCCTTCACGCGTCTGAAAGAACTTTGTATTTATTGAAACAAAATAGCAATGGGTATTTTTTACCTAGTGATAAGCAGAATTGCAATTGTAGAAGTACTCTAAATTCACGAAAGGGAAAAAAAGGAAAAATCAAATATTAGAAAAATATTGACCTTATGATTAAATATCTCTCTGGTTTTTCAATATTTTTTTATGCAACCAACTGCATTTATAGGGAAATATGCATGACTATCCATACATGAAATCAAAAATTACTTACTGGCTATCATTTCTTTAAAAACGTGCATCAATCTAAGTGACCTCTAGACCTGTGAGAAAAACAGGAATTCGGCCATAACTCTTTAACGAAGCAAAATGCCCCACTGCAAGTTTCGCCTATATGATAGTCCACGGTGGGCTGAACCTACCCTCAAAATATTTGCATCTGTATACGGGACACCCTGTATAGTAAAATTCTAGGACTCCAATAAACATGTCTACTAAATTTCAACAATTTTGAAGAATACAGTTGAGAGTTATCATGAAATAGACAAACAGACAGACAAATGAAAGCCAAATCGTCCATTACCCAAGTTTAAAGAGAATCAACTTTGTGAGGAAGCAAAGGTTAATAATTACCTATAGTAATTTCACTTGGAGAATTTTTTTTTCAATAATATTTTTTTATATTGGTGCATGAAGGAATTTTTTTTCATAATCCTGGGAGATCCTGACAGTTTAAAGAAAACACCATACATTTTTTGTTAATTTGTTTCTTAACTTCATGTGAATACTTCTAGAATACTGTTTTCTATTATCTTTACTCTGCAATTGTTATTTTATGTACATTGTATTTATACTCAAATAAATAAAGAGGTGCTTTGTTAAACTGTTGGCATAATGGGACTACCTGTCTTGCGCTGACAGTCTAAATAAAGCACTACTTATACTTATAGTAATATGATCTTCAAACAATCAAACTTACTTTTTCTTACTATCTGGAGTCCATGCTACTTTTTTGATTTCCACTTTTACTTTCTTGCCTTCCTTCCTGGCTCTTGTCCCTTTTCTGGCAGCATAGTATGGTGTGGCAGTATGGAATGAAACTACTTCTGATATTGAGAATACTTTAGAATGACCTGACAAGTTGGACAGTAGACCTGAAAAATGAAACAATTTTCAGTCAAATTTTTAATTTGACTATTTGCTCAAACCAAAGGAAAGGAATTTTGGCAACATCTCAATGTGTACTTTACAGACAATAGTATAAATTATAGATAGATACAAGGAATATGTATTAGAGCCAGAGTAGGCATTGTGCAACAAGGGCTGCATATATCTTTATGAAAGCAATTCAAAAGATTTATATCTTTTTATACACTGAATTTATGATTTTGCCCAACCCAGGCTAGGTGAGGTTAATGTTAATAGCTGCTTTGTGTGTTTCCAGCTAATGGAGGGAAAAACCCCCATCTCAAATCACCTAGATGTTGAAGAAGGAAAGAGAGAGAAAAAAAGAGAAAGATAGAGAGTGTGTATGTAGTGTGTGATGTATTGGTATTGGTATAAGTAGTGGTGTTAGCTAGAAAAAGCTCTTTGTCAATGTGACCTTAAATAGATCTTTTGTAACATGCCCTTTTAACTCTAAAAGAATTTTTTAATGTAGCATGGATTCTTTTAGGACTGATTTCAGTAACTTCTTTAGGTGTTAGAATCAGCCTTGAGAAATGTTTCAGTCTGGTGTGAGAGGCTGCTTCACATTCACAGAGAATGTGTTTTGCTGTCTCTGGGGCCTCTTACAAAGACAGTATTTTGGGTCTTGAGCCCATATTGTTGACAATATCCGTATTGTTCAGATGGTAATTAAGGCTATAGTGGCCTGTTACAAAGCCACTAAATATTTGTAATTCCTCTTTGCTCAGACAGAGCATCTTTTCTTTACTTTTGAGCAACTGTGTTGTGAACATTATTGCCCGCCTGTGGCAGGGACCCAATCAGGACCCATTGGAAATACTCCCACTTCCACAGACTTCAGGCTGTTTACAAAGCTTTGAGAAGAAGATGGGGTTTTAGATGACACCTTTATACTCTCTGCTCTACAGAGAGTGTATTCAACGTTGTTGGCATCTTCTGCTCCATTAGATTCTTGCCATGATGCTCTGGAGTGGTTTTTTCTGAACAAGGGGTTTTCTCAGTAGGTACCTTCTTTACTTGAAAGTGGCTCTACAGATTCTAAAACTGGCATACTGCTCAAAAAGGATACCTCCCTTGCTTTTCTCTCGCAGGTAACAGGGTAGGTAATACAGGATCTCACATGGTAACATTAGTGCATTTGTCTTACCTCTGAAAAGTGACATCTTTGATTACACGTGAATGCCTCGATATGAAACTCAAGCGAGGTATGGAAAAATAACAATTTATTCCATCAGATCTTGCTTGATTAAGGATTTTATCAGGCTACTGATAACTGATTTATCAATAAAAAAAGACTTTCTGTTTTCAAAAATTCAGTGATAAGAATTAAAAAAAAATTCAAAACTTTCGCGTTTGATTTTGAACAGAGGTGTTGTGGAAGGAGCACAGAGGAATTTTGTCATCCACAGAGAAAGAAACACTCACCTAGTCGCGCAAAGCGCGAAGTTCAAAATTATCAGTTCAAGTCAATAGTTTTCTGATTCTGTCATTCTGTGATTCTTTCTTCTTTTATGAACAGAAAGGATTGTGATGTAGGGAGGGACATACATCTTGTTCCATAGCATGTAATTAAAACTCTCCTGCAAATATCAAGTTACATCATAGCCCGCGGGGTCAAAGTTTCACACACGCCAGTGCCTATTTATTATGTAAGAGTCTTTAGTCATTATGTAAACTTTTTTCTTTAGATTAGATGAAAACTTCGAAGCTACATCATTATTCCATTTTATCTCATCAGTGAGACATTCAGAGAAACACTTTTTATTTTTTATTAATTACTAACAAGTTGTGTTTTTTGTGAAAATGAGCTCATATAAAGTACCCATAGGTTACCTCACAAGAGTTGAAAAGTTCAGTGCTGCACATAGATTACATAGTCCACATTTAACAGATGAAGAGAATAAGGAAACCTATGGCAAATGCAACAATTTCCATGGTCATGGACATAACTACACTGTTGAAGTGACACTGAAAGGACCCATTTCAGAGGAGAGAGGTATGGTTCTGAATATTAATGATCTCAAAGTTTACATGGAAAAAGCTATTCATGTACCAATGGATCATAAAAATCTTGACAAAGATGTGCCATATTTTGCCAATGTTGTAAGTACCTCAGAGAATGTTGCAATTTTCATTTGGAACAATCTAAAAGCAATCATGAAAGAACCAGAACTTCTGTATGAAGTCAAACTCTTTGAAACGGACAAGAACATCATCCTATACAGAGGAGAATAAACCAACATTCCGAAGTGAAGTGAACTCTCAAGACTTGTCTTGAAGCAATCTGGGATCTTCATTAATTGCAGAACTATGCTTTGATGTGAACATAGAAATTGATGAGGCACCTTCATGTCCAAATCAATTAATCTCAATTCCCATATCTTTGGTTGAAATTGTATTCTCATAGAAAATTTATTATATTTATAATTCTATATCATTGTTATTTCTCAGTTGAAAATGTTTTTGCCTCTCTATTTTTTGTGATATTCCCTTCAGAAACACTGTATATTATTCACCCTACCTATATCTGTTATAATATGTACCTACCTACCAAATTTTACATCTTACTATTTTCATTAATGCAGATACTATTAATATTGTGCTCTGGTTGAGATCAGATGCTAGAACCTTTTAGACCTACTTATATCATATAACCTATTGCAATTCAATTAAATAAAAAAATTAGACCAAAATTCTCTAATGGTGGTTTCTATTTTCCAGAGTAGGTTGAAAATTCCTCAACTGTAAGTGACACTAATACAGTCTTCAGGAACTCAAGGGAACGGAATTTTTTTCTCTTGTATCCCACAGGTTTGATATAGGTATTTGTGAAATTTTCAGTCAGTAAATTAATTAGTTTTCAAATTTATATATAGGTAATTTTTTCAAATTGAACTCTGATATGAATTTAATTTTTTATTTACAAATATATATGAATATAAAATTTAAATTTTATCATTATAATATCTAAACATGTGACCTTCATTTCACCTTTATTATTATAAATTATATTCACTTGTATGTATTTATAATCTCTAAAAAATTCCAAGAAAATTATGAAAAATTACTCAAACAATTTATTATGAGAGAAGGCTATAGAACAAGACATTATCTGACAACAGAAATTCCGAATAATTCTCAAGAACCATGGATTTTTCTGACCTTTTTTGGTTTTGACATTGCTTTCAACTGCATGTTCATATCGCAATGGAATTTTTCTAACTATTTACATATAGGAAAATATTGAATATATTTTAATAGACTTATCCATGGTAAAGTGGTGATACAGTATTTGGTCTATTGCATAATTGAATGCATGTCTCGAAAAATGATCTATGTTAGAAATTTTGGAAACTCGTGTTCCTTTGAAAATATGATCTGAAAGGTATTTAGAATACTTAGCTTCGTTTTTTTTAATGTTTTCAAGATAAGGTTTGTAGGTAATCATTTTTCTAAAAAATAAAATTGAAGCTATTGAAACCCCCATCAGTAAATTATTTTCAAGTAAAACCAATTTCCAAAATTTGTAACATGGGTAATAAATTTTCAAGACTTACATTCAAATTATTATGTAGGTTTGATATTTGTGATTGTTAAGTTTTTGGTTTGATGTCTCTCTTAATTGCTAAGTTCATAATATTGAGATGGAGGTTTTATCCTGAAAACTTTCCAACAAGCTAATTTCTGAAAATCTTCGGAATGCGGCTCATCATAAGATAAGAACACTTGTAGCAGATCAGTTCAGACAGCAAAACTGGGAAGTCTACGAAGAAGTCCATTGCGAGGCAATACAAGATGACGGAGTAGTCAAAATCGGCGCGCAGACATTGTTGTCCTTGACCGTAAAAAAAATCGAGGTCTCATTTTGGATCCCACCCTTCGTTGGGAAACAAATATTGAAACACAAGACACTGATATCAATGAAGAAAAAGACTAATTTACCTTCCAACAGTTCCCTACTTCAAAGAAAAGTACAATATCAATGACTGGGATGTAATTGGACTGTGGTTTGGAGTCAGGGGAACAGCTTCTCCTTTCCTGTGCAAATTTTTCAAAACACACAACATCAAGAAAAAGACGCTGAAAGAAATCTATACAGAAACAGAAAAATAGAAGAAAAAAAATAATAACAACAAAGAAAAATGGAATAACTAACTAGTTTGATTAGTATACTGTGTTCTTTTGGCAACTCACATAGTGAGCAGTACATTAATAAAAATTGTTTTCCCCCCCTCCAAGGCCACAAAATGAAGCCCCACAATCTAGACCCCAGACTTTCTTGGTACCTACAGCTGACAATTTCTGAGACTTGAGGCCAGTTACATTTAAAAAATGGTTAGATTATTTTTATGTGGTACTGGCACTACCCTAGGGGATAGGGCCCCGTTATGTTCACCCACTACGAGGACCCTGGGCCTATAACCTGCACTCTCAACCCCTGTTAGCTACCGCTTGATATAGACGACTTTCGGGACTAGTATACGCTAAAGTCCATCCCGTCGAAATTCAGACTCTGGCTGCCAAACCAAATACAATTTTCTCTAATAATTATTAGACAAAATTATTTCGGATCCAGGAGTTTTATTCATCTTTTTGATATCTTCAACTGCTTTTACCAAAAACAATAATTTTGGCGGTTTATAGTAAGTTCGGCGAAAACTTCTTTCGAAATTCGACTTCTTTTCGGGGATAAAGAAAGTCGTGTGATGTTTAAACCATATTTTTTAAAATGCAAATGGCGGAGAAACGTGAGGTGAGGGAGGGAAAATGAATTTGGACAAAAACAGCTGATAGAGAGAACCCTATTTTCGTTAGTATGAGGAGAACCCTAAAATGTGTTATCGATAGCGAACCAAGGTCAAGTCTAGAGACCCAAAGAGAAGAAAAAATCAATAGGGTTAATAGGGAAATGATGAAGTGAAAGAGAAAATTTGAGAGAGGTCAGTTCTACTGATAACAGCAGGCAGCTTTGAGCTTACCTGTGTTCGTTATTGCCGGTCCTGTCAAGCAAACAGTTTTATTGTAATATTCAGTGTATTGCATTTCTCTGAAAACACTATTATAATAGGTAATAATCATGCTGCGTCAAACTCTTCTTGCTACCAGGTAATAATAGTTTTAGTACCTACCCCCAATGATGTTTCTTTGTCCTTAGAGCTAAAGCTAAGTACTTAATACATCATAGCTTTCATAGCTATTCTTAAACAATCATGCATACAAATTAAAAAATGTTCAAATTATTGTAGTGTTGAATTAGGTATCTTGAAAGTCATTATTAATGTGAACCTCTTACCTTGCTGGACTCAGCTTAACTTCAGTGATAGACCAATAAGTGGTTTATTCATATTCATGGCCAGGTCAAGACTCAACTAGCTCATGTAGATTTACGGAAGAATTAATAGACATTTTTGTAATACCTCTGTGGTGATAAGTCATGGAATGTGTATACTGTGTAAGATAGGGAAAACCAACACTAAGGGCGGAATTAATAGACAACATCAATAACTTAAGTCGTTGGTAAGTGTCGGTTTTCCCTATCTTACACAGTACGCAATCCGTGACTTAGCGCCACAGAGGTATTACAAAAACGTCTATTAATTTCGCCCTAAGGGCGGAATTAATAGACAAGGGTGGAATTAATAGACGTTTTTGTAATACCTCTGTGGCACTAAGTCACGGATTGCGTACTGTGTAAGATAGGGAAAACCAACACTTACCAATGACTTAAGTTATTGATGTTGTCTATTAATTCTGCCCTTAGGGCAGAATCAATAGACGCTTTTGTAATACCTCTGTGGTGCTAAGTCACGGATTGCATACTATGTAAGATAGGGAAAACTGACACTTACCAACAACTTGAGCTATTGATGTTGTCTACTAATTCTGCCCTTAGCAATAGCTTGAGATTCAAAGCCATACTAGAGCTTTAACAAGCTGTAGCACAGCAAATTGTCCACAGGAGCTGTTATTTTCTGTCTGAATAAGTCTTAAGGGCAGAATTAATAGATGTTTTTGTTATACCTCTGGGTACTCTTTTTGTCAAGGAGAGTTCACAAATCCAACTGGAATCTAATGTGTTTTATTTTTTTTTGTCTATTTTCAGGAGAATAGTAACATCTCCTATTTTGAAAGGGCCCATTGAATTGCCCAAGCTGGACTATGGCTACAAAGACCTGGAGCCTATCATCAACTCTGAAATTATGGAGCTCCACCATAGCAAACATCATCAAACCTATGTGACAAACTACAATGCTGCTTTGGAGAAACTGAAGACTGCTGTGGCGAACAATGATGCTTCTGCAATTGTCCAACTTGGACCTGCACTGAAATTCAATGGTGGTGGCCACATTAACCATGCACTCTTCTGGAAAACTCTTTCAAAGAATGGAGGAAAACCCAGTGGTATTTTTTTATTTACATTTCTTACAGTCCTTTTTTTGACAAACAGACTTAAAAACTTTCAACTGTTGATATAATGTGTTTAATTGGATGTTCATGATAGAAGGCACTCAGCCAATTAGAAACAATTGTTAAAGAATTAAAAAATGTAGGGCTAATGCAAAGTGTACCATAACATAATCTCCCTTATACAACTAGAATGTACAGTACTTAGTCAATGAAAGTATAACAGTCACTTGTTAACCATTGAATATACAGGTATATAACTACACTTTCAGTCAATGAAATCATTTTCATATTGTTGCAAAACATATATTAAGAAGTTACAATTTTTACCAAACCCCATCAAATTAGAAAGATTAATAGAAATCATTATTATTTGTGTTAATCTCAATTTTTCCCAATCAGTCAATCCTCCCTTACTTAAATTTGCCATGCTTGCTGAGACTCAAACCAACAAAATCCAGGTTACAAGTCCTCAATCAAATTTGGTTTTTCTTTCCCTAGATGATCTCTCAAATGCCATCAAAGCTTCATTTGGAAGTCTTGACAAACTGAAAGATGAACTCACTGCAGCATCAGTCGGGATCCAAGGCTCAGGATGGGGCTGGCTAGGCTATGATCCTAAATCCAAACACCTCAAAGTTGCCACCACTGCCAATCAAGATCCACTCCTGGAAACTACAGGTACAAATAATTCATTTTGTGTTTGCCTCAATTTTTTTTCCTGTCTATTTTGAGATTTAAAAATAAAACTAACTATGCACAAAAAATTTCAGTATGGTCAAAAGTGTCATTACTGTTTTAAATAAAATTTCAACTTTGAAAAAGAAAATTTATTTATACCTGGATCATATTACCAAAGTATGAAAAATATTTTTATCAAGTATGAAATAGATTTTACTTTCTCATAATGTTTGTGTTTTATTTTAATTATCTTGATAAATAAAGTGTAGCTCTCGTGTTTTAGTCAGACATTATATTACCTTTTTATCCTAGTATGATTTGTTCTTCTCTTTCAATATACAGGATTGAGACATGTAGCCCAAACCTGTCTGTTCTATAATAAAATATTTATTAATTTGTGTAAAAACACTGTTAGCTAAAATCAGACAGTCATATAAACTGTTTTTTTTTAAGTTTAAATGAAACCATGCAGAAAGCTAAATGAGATACAGTTGTTATATATTTTTTTTTAATCAGATAATCTTAACCATTCTTGATCAATACACCACTAAATTACATGACCCAAACTTGAACTTTCTGTTTCAAACTCACTACAAACTTTTAATGGCCAATTTTACTACAAATTCATGTTTAAATTGTACATAGGCAGAGTATTACTGCATCATTATTTTGCACATGTCTAATGTCCACACTTCTTTTGCATTCCAGGTTTGATTCCCTTGTTTGGCATTGATGTGTGGGAGCATGCGTACTATCTACAATACAAAAACGTGAGACCCAACTATGTAAAAGCCATCTATGATATCATTAACTGGAACTATGTGAATGAACTGTATGCTAAGGCCAAGTCCTCCTAAGCCGTGTTGAGGTATCAGTAAATGCCATATTGAGACTTACACATAAATGCTGAGTTGCATACTGGCTATAAAAGTGAAGTAATTAGAATTTTTTGGTCTATGGCAACTGTCTAATGTCTCACTGACGTGTGTTTAAAGTACTATAACTATAGTAAAGGAGAAAATTGTGTTTTGTGGTGAAACAAGGACACTATCAGCGAAAAAAGAGCATTTAGCATTATGCATTTGAATAACCAGCAAAAAAAGTAATTATTATTACATTTCTGCCCCATCTACAAGGTTGAGATAAAAGTGAAAATCATCCCAGTATCTACATCATATGAATTAAATTGTATAACTATTGTACTGTTCTCTTTTTGTCTTGTAATCAGGTATTGTTTTAGTTTTAATTAATACTACAATTACCAAAATTAAGTTTAGTATCTATTTTTTTATTATTTTTATCTTTGTCAAAAGCAATCATTTCATTGGGTAGATGCAACTATTTTTTTAAGAGATAATTTTGTTTTTACCAAATTATTCTTCATAAGTCACTTTGTATTTACACGAAATTACATCTACAAATTTAATATATTTGAATTTAATTCATATTAATTTTACAAAGTTTATTTTAAGAAATTGTAGTAAATACCTAGTAATTTTGTATTCATATAAAATAATTATAAAGGGCTTTTCTGCCATTCAAATGAATTTTATTCACTTCTCTTATCTCTAATATAGCAATTTATAGTTCTATATTATGTGGCACAACATGCTTCAAAAATTTCTTGTATAAATACCACGTGAGTCGCACTCTACTGTGAGAATATGCCTGGTGAGTCATATGTCTTGTACCACTACACAGCATTTAACTCTATTCCAAAGTTAGTTGGACATTGTGAAATTCCAAAAAAAAACTAAGTCTTATTCCGGTAAAAATTCTTGATCCAAACCTATTTATACTAATGGTCAACATTGTTCTGATTTCAAGAAACAATTTTATTTTAAAATATTTCGAGAATGGATATGAAGCTGTTTCTACCAAATAATAAGATAATTTTATTGTTCTCTACTGTGGCCGAGTAGGTTGCACCTTGCACGTTGATGACCTGGGTTTTAATCAAGGCGGGGTCGAAATTTTATAGCTGTGCATACATCGCGAGGATTTTTTTTTTCTTTTGGCTGGTATCAACAACTCAGTTAGCTATAAAAAATATTAGTCCAAAATATTGCTTTTCTTTTTCAGTGAGAAACAAATCATTATTCAGAAAAATCTTGGTACATTTACTTTAAAAATAGTTTCATATCCTCGTGTCTTCATTAAACCTTCATTGATATATTTCAGATTGCTTAAAAGATACTTTATCACAGCGCTCTGACACGTAAGTAGGTCAAAATGATGAAAGGTAAAACAAAGAGAATGCATTGAAAGAGAAACGCGGAAAGAGAGTCTTGGAGAGAGAGTAAAGGGAAAGAGAGTCTGAGAGAGAGGGAGTAAAGGGAAAGAGAGTGTCGGAGAGAGAAAAGGGAAAGAGAATTTCAGAGAGAGAAAAAAATGAGAATGGAAAAATAGGGAGTCTAAAGTAGAAGAGGGTAAAGAGATGTGAGGAAGAAAACAAAAGCGGAGAGAGAAGTTTGAAATGAACATGGACGCGTAATTCAGACGAGTCCATGTAGGTACTTTGGGAAATTTTCTATCCCTTCATGGGGAAATAAAACCCTTTTTTCTGTTGGTTCATGCATGTATTTGGACTTGCTTTAGCTGCATTCACATGAATGTACCTACTCTTACCTTGACTGAACGAAAGATTTTAAAAACAGAAATGATCTCCATTCTCTAATTTAGACAAAGCTGAGATAGGTACCTATCTGTTTTGTGAAGGATTATTTTTTAATGTGCTAAGGGTACGTTTATCAATCAAATTTAAACAAAATGTCATATTTATGTACCTATATACAGGGTGGTCCAGAAAGTTTGCACCAAAATGATAGGGGTAATAAAAGAGACCATTTCCAACAAAAATATTCCCGGACATTTTCCTTTATTTTTTTGTCGTTTTCAAAATGGCGGCCAAAACGTGTTTTTCAAATATTCCGACTTTGGTTTGGCTTTTGATTTTTTCAATTTTTTCTGTACCACCTAGAAAAAAACGGATTGCATTTTTGAATTGAAAATAAAATTTTAATTAAAATAAGTTAAATTAACCCGTTCAATGTTTTAATGATCATGCTCATTTAGGCTGTCAAGGTTCTGAACGCACATAATTGAAAAACACACATTTTGGCCGCCATTTTGAAAACGACAAAAAATAAAGGAAAATGTCCAGGAATATTTTTGTTGGAAATGGTCTCTTTTATTACCCCTATCATTTTGGTGCAAACTTTCTGGACCACCCTGTAGATATTGATGCGACGTACTATTTATTTTTTTATCAATGCAATTTTGATCGTCTAGGGGCTGCTTAGAAGTTATCCACGACTGAATTTAACGGTTGATTAAAATAGTGTGACAAATGATAAATATACGGATAGCATCCTAAGGATTAATACCCCTATAGTTGCATGGATATTTCTGGACATACATCCCGAGAAATTATAATTCCTGAACAAGTCGCCAAAATTATTTTTAAAAAAATCTTTCTTCAATATAAAAGTCGAATAGACTTTAATATTGAAATATGTCTGGTACCTATAAATAATTTAGGAACGTTGTTCGATCCCTGATAGAAAAAAATCTTCTCTCTACTTGGATGTCTGGGGCTCACTTATAACTCGTGATGAAAAATGAGTAGGTATAGTTACTTGTATGAGTAACAACCAGTGGCGATTGAATGAATCATTGTGTTACTTGGACATACCTAATATTATTATGATGAAATTAGGAGTTACGCAATACTGAGCTACCCACTAAAGGAGTGATCTAATAACACAAAAAATATACATAATATAAATAAATCTTCCGGTTGAATCACTTGTTATGTTAAAGCATTAAACACCAAAGGTGTAGTTAACATAAGATATATATATTTTCATACGATAATCACAACCTGTCCTGTAAGTGTAGGTAGAACGTTGAAATGTTCAATCATCTTTTTTTTTTTTTTTTTTTTTTTAATTAATGTTCAAACGCAATGTGTTTCACTGCAATTACATGAACTTAATATTTAACCTAGGTAATATTAAAATTTTCTAAACCTAGTTGTTGCTTACATTCATTCTTAAAGATATTTACATTATTTGAAAGGTCCAATTTAGAGGAGTGTTGATTGTATAGTAACATAGCAGATATTAATGGTGAATTAAGACCCTCTGGCGCACAGAGCTGGTTACTAATATACAGGGTGGACCAAAAAAACGTTTACACCCGTTAATGGTAGATAACTGACGACATTTCTAGGACGGATCTGCAATCCTTTTTTTCGGATTCGCCTTTATAACTGCACAAAGTGATTTTTTGCAACTTTCTAAAAAAGTCCGACTTTGGCTTATTCTTCAGGTCAGAACTTTTTTCCTGTTTAAGATGAGTTAGTTCTGAACATTTCTGCAGAAAGCCAACAAAATTTCGATGTTTCTAGCTATACTACTTTGTTTTTTACGGTTTGGTTTGGCATCTTTTTTGACACCTGAATAGAAAAAAAATTCTCATGTAAATTTTTTACACTTTGAAACACTCAAGATTTGCCCGAGCAAATTTTGGCACAGACATGGGCAAGTTTGATAAAAGTTGGCGGCCAACCCAAGGATGCTAACAAATAATTTTACGATTTTTTATCGCGTGATCTTCTGGGTAAACAAACCAGGTAAGTCTCAAAAAATGATGTTCAAAATCTTAAAAGTGTAGACCGTGTAGGGTCGTCTTGTACTCAAAGAGTAATTAGCTATTTATGTCTGATAATTATTTTCCTTGGAATTAATTAAAGGCCAGTCAAATGAATGATTGTTTGTTTCTCGATGATAGTTTTCAAGCATATTTTTCTGCATTCTATGATATTATCTTTAAACTTCTTGAGTTTTTTTAGTACAAGTTACATTATAATAATTCGAATGCTGAAATGGCAGATACGCATTTAGCATATGGAGTTGGCAACAGGAACATTTGGGATCACGTGAAAAACATAGTTTACGAAATCTGGTAGCAAGAATCCTGTTGGCATTCGATGACCTGACAGAAAAACCTGGAATCTTCCGCAACATTCGACGGAACATGATGAAGAGGTTCAACCTTTGCATCCAGGAAGGTGGACGCCACTTCCAACAGTTCCTCTAAGGGAATTGAGAAGGGAGAGAGAGAGAGAGAGAGAGAGAGAGGCAAAGAGCGAAAGAGAGAGAGAAAGGCAAGAAGGTAGATAGACAGTTCTGAGTTAGAACTAAGGTACTAAAGTCACCATTGGTTTCAAAAATTTGTGTGAGGAGAATCCATAGTGTGTAGGTACTATGGCTAAATAAAAAATGGGAACAGTCTTTTTTATTTTGAAGTCATGAATTTTTTGCTGGCTCTGGCGTTCGGACCGGGTGGACTAGCTTACCACTGAGCTAATCGTGCGCGTCTAATCGTTTCTCATTGAACATACTAACACAAAATGTTTTTTTTTAAATACCTTTTTGTTTATATCAAAATAGTATAAAACATAATAAAGACTGCAAAAGTTTATTAATTTTACAAAATATTATCTTGTTTTTTTTTCAAGACTTCTATTAAGAGTTGGCAATCGGTAAATATTTGTTATTTAATTAGTATTGTTTATGATAGAAGAACCTACCTACATATTTACCTGGATTTATTTCATAAACTCTTTTTCGTTTGGAAAATTCGCTAGTTTTTTTTTTTTTCTCTCGTAGGGAAGCATAAGAAAAACCATCCTTACATTATGTGTATTGTGATACCAATAGTATCTGATATAACTCAATTTACAGATGGTATTACCCCCAAAAAAACCATAAGTTGTTGGTGTTACAACAGGTCAGATACAGGTATGAATAAAATATTCCATCAGATTTTTTTGATAATTAAAATATTATTGACCGCCGAGAATTGAACCTCGGTCATGCGACTAACACTCTCAGCACTACCACATCTAGCCAACACCACTGACAATCTGCGAGGCACGAAGTTTATCATTTAAATTTTCCTAAACTGGCTGATGAAGGTATGTGAGACCGCGGTATTCAAAAAAAGCAATGTAAACAATTTTTGTAAACAATACAAGACGCCCTTACACAGTCTACAGCTAGAACACTCTTAGGATTTTTGAAGAGTTTTTGGCAAACATCTAATAATTTTTCCCAGAAGATCACGTGATAAAAAATCGTAAAATTATTTTTTAGCATCCTTGGGTTGGCCGCCAACTTTTATCAAACTTGCCCATGTCTGTGCCAAAATTTGTTCGGACAAATGTCGAGTGTTTTATTTAGTAAAAAAGTTTTTTTGGGTGTTTTTTTCTTTTCAGGTGTAAAAAAATATGACAAACCAAATCGTAAAAAACAAAGTAGTGTAGCTAGAAACATTGAAATTTTGTTGGCTTTCTGCAGAAATGTTCAGAACCAACTCATCTTAAACAGGAAAAAAGTTCTGACCTGAAGAATAAACCAAAGTCGGACTTTTTTGGAAAGTTGCAAAAAATCACTTTGTGCAGTTACGAAGGCGAATCCGAAAAAACGGATTGCAGATCTGGCCTGGAAATGTCGTCAGTAATCTACCATTAACGGGTGTAAACGTTTTTTTGGTCCACCCTGTAGAAAAAACCAGGATTTTCTCTAGTTCTTAAATTTAACATTTAAGTGTTTAAATCTTTAATTGAATATACAGCCGAAGCTGGATATAAGAGACAAATTTACCTCACTAATGGAAAATAACCTCTTTATAAGAGAAACCTGGATATAAGAGAAAAACTTCCGGTCCCTTGAGTTCTCTTATATTATATTCAGGTTCGACGGTACATTCGTCTGATCACTCAAGTTAGACAACGTCGACTAGGGAGAGAATGTGCAACCGTCTTGGGTTTTAACACAAGATAGGGCAGTTCATATTTTTCTGGTATTCTGGCCCTACTCAGGCGAGGTGAGACTCATTTTGGAGTAGTTCCTTTTGGTATTCTGGCCCTACTCAGGGTGAGACTAATTTTGGAGTAGTTCCTTTTGGTATTCTGGCCCTACTCAGGCGAGGTGAGACTAATTTTGGAGTAGTTCCTTTTGGTATTCTGGCCCTACTCAGGCGAGGTGAGACTAATTTTGGAGTAGTTAGTTTTGGTATTCTGGCCCTACTCAGGAGAGGTGAGTCTAATTTTGGAGTAGTTACTTTTGGTATTTTGGCCCTTCTCAGGCGAGGTGAGACTAATTTTAGAGTAGTTTCTCCTGCGAATGGTGGAAATTTCTGTCCAAATCACAAATTAATCACCTATGGTATAGTTTGAGCAACGTAGCAAGTACCGTTACACCCGTATGAGGAGGATCACTTTGTTGTAAGTCACCGAGATCTATGGTCGGTTCTTTGTCAATAGTGACAAAGAAGCGACCTCGTCGGGCGGTCGGATCTGTAGTTGCTGGTTCGAATCCCACACGAGGATAATATTTTGTCCTTGATTGCTGATTGGAATGCTTTTTCCATTGTCTTTTCTCTCCTTTCCTAATAAAGTTATCATATTTGTGTTAATCACTTTCGTGATATCACAACTACTCAAACTCGCTTTACTAAATCTACGCTGAAACCGGGACTTGAACCACCGACCTCCAGGTTATAAGTCCGCCGCCTTATCGATCAAGCTACTGAGGTCGGTTCCTTTCCTAATAATAGCTAATAGAGACATGTTGAACCCCACCATATTTTACCTAGGTACTTTATAACAAATATTATTGTTGTTGACATTTAAATTTTAAGTCAGTCATTCTTACTGAGAGAAAAAATGCTTTACCAATGTGTGTAAAAACCAGCTAAAAAAATCAGATAAGGAAGCTTACGTCAGAATCTTTACATCTAATCTTAATATTGAATGAGCCCCTCCGCTAATATTTATTATACTTGACGCACATTCTCATTTCAATATTTAATGTAAAGCCATTAATTATGTTGGTTTTCATTCACAAAAATCCGTTGAAGTTTTCACAATAGACCCCTATGTAGAATAGCTAGGTGCGATTCCATTCATTCATTTTTCACTGCGGAAGTGGCAGCAGGTGTAGCTAGGATATCCTTCCTGAGTTCAATTAATATATTTATTCCTTCCTCTCATTCATCCTCTAACCGCCAAGCCGTTGCTTCCTAACCCAATGTCACTGGCGGATCTTAAACTTCTGTCTGATTGATGACGGGTAAGTAAGGTAAGTTTTATCATTCATACGAGTGGGGATGACTCATGATTCATACAAGATACAAGACTTGCGCACACCTCATTCATTCCTATTCATTCATGCCTCTTGGTAACTCTTCGGTACCAGCGGTTGTTTCCTTCGACAGTATTCTATTCCCGACGTGCTGTTTTACCTAATCCGTGTACGTTTTCGTCACTTTCTGTACGAAAAATTCATGCAGGACTTGAACCACCCACGCATTCATTTCAGATTTTAGTCAATGAAATGTTTTGCGCGACGCTCATTGGTTGAGTGAAGTCACGTGACGGCAGGAAGTAGCGGGGTGAAGGCCACGGGTATTGAATAAACGAGGTGGGACATTTCGCGCGCCGCGGGGATTTTTTTATTTCCCCACGAGGGATTAATTTTGAATGAACTTTTTTGAGTGTGGGATTTCAAAATACTGTTTTTTGCACTGAATGTTGTGTTTCTCTTCCTTTCGTGCGTGGGATGTTGATAGGTGGCCTACTTCATTCAAGTATGTACCCACTTGGTAATGTGGTACTGGAAACGATTGAAATAAATATTTCAATCTTTTTCTGCCTTCAGTCGATGCCCCTTAGGTTCTCATTTCTCAGATATTGTGTAACCTGTCTGATGCTGAGAAGGAGCACAAGTAAAATTATTTATGTTTTCTCGATAAAGTGTTGCTTGCAACTTGCAAATTTTATTCAGCTTCTAGACTCATAATACCTATTCGGAGACCAAGTTCTTCACGGCCTTTAATCACCTGAGCTGATAGCTGATAATATTATTACCTATATCTACATTGACCATCACAATTTTAGGAATTTGTGGTCACATGAGAATTAAATGAAGAAAATATGTTTTTTTGTGCTGTATCATCAAAAATCTCATTCCAAGAGCTTAATTTAACATTCAAACAATTACTTCGCAAGGACACCCGTAAAAATTCAAAGATTAAAGCAAAACACAAATTCGACTCCACTGGCATTCAAACCGGGAAACTAGCGTGGAAACTACTTTTACCTTGGCTCCAGATCATGGATCGACAGGGTTTAAACCCAGCGCCAATTGTGGACCAGCAAAATGTTCGTCTTATTTTAGACCACTATCGACTTATCGACTCAGATGAATTTTCACCGTAGAACGTGATGAACTAAAATAATCTCTTTTGATAGTAATGAAATCGTTGAGACGGATATAAATAATTTAATAATGACATATTTTATTGGTATACCTTTAGGCTGCCTACCTACATTTTCTAGTCTGGACCTCAGCATCAATAATAAACCGAAAGAAGGTTTTTAATATTGCAACATGTTTTAACTAGATAATTCGTCATTTTGACCCGTGGGGACCTATCGGTCAGAAGGCAGTTATCCCCGTATTAGTACATTAATTTGAAGTAACACTGTTCAGATTTTAATAATAACCCTATTTCCGTTCCGCCCACGAATAATACGCGTCAGTGAGAGACGAAAAAAAAACGAGTTTTCAAAACGTGGGATTCGAGGGAAATTTTCTTAGCGGGCAAAGGGAATTTTTATCAAAACATTGTCAGTGTTTGTGTTGTGTGGTGGAGTGTTGTTTGTTGAATTAATTTTCTCATTTTGTTTTCGAATATCGACTTTTTTTGTTAACTTTAAAATGGTTTAAGAGTGTTTTACAAATTATAATCTTAGTGACATATTGATTTGTTAATTTTCTCATTTAAAAAGTGATGCTGTAAAGATATCTGGTAGGAATGAAAATGCCGTCAGAAGAAGAGTTCACCTCGCGAGACTTGTGCGTGTCTAAAAGCTGGCTGCTGCAGGAGCTGAGGTCAGACCCGTCCCGTCTCATTATCTTGGACTGCCGAAGCTCCAACGAGTTCACCGAGTCCCACATCCGTCATGCTGTCAACTTCAGCATCCCGAGCATCATGCTGCGGAGGCTGGCCGCGGGCAAGATAGAGCTCCTGTCCACGATCAAGTGCAGAGACCTGAAGGAGAAAATCATGAGCGCTTACAAAGACAGCCTCTTCGTGGTTTATGGCGACTCTTGTATGTCAGAGGACGAGGTTCGGGACCGGGAGAAGCACTGCTACACTGCTTCCGACACGATGAATGTACTTACGAAAAGATTACAGCAAGATGGCTGCCAAGTTGTGTGCTTGCTAGGTAAGTGAAAATGAGTAGGTGGTCTAGGATGCTCATTCTTATTCACCCACCCTTGTAACTTGCTTCTTACATTATCATTTAGCATACAAGTCTACAAAGTATCAGCTTAAATAGGATTATTTCATGGCACAAATTCCTGAGGCTACAGCTTAACAGGATCTGAGTATCAAGTTTTTAGGTTAGGTTCAGATTGTGGAGGAAGTGAATAAATTAGAAGAGAGCATTAAAACTCCCACTGCTCCAAGCTTTATGGAGAATTGAGAACACAGAATGTATGTACTGTAATTTCATCCTATGCAGACTAGCTTCTCATAGTGAGAAAAAATGTATGAAAGTTTCATCAAACAACGGAGTAAGTCATCCCATGCCAATATCATTTGTGAGATAAGATTGTGTGTATAATAATTATATTACATTTGATTAGAACAAACCTATGACAGAGCATTTCCCTGTTTATTCAAGATTATATATTTTAAATGTTTGAAATTCATTCTCATGATTCAATTGATGATAAAATCAATATAGGTAATAATTTTCTGCCACAAAGATGGAAAACCATCTTTGCAGATTTTTGCTCATTTAGTTAGGTAATCTTTATGTACCACAAGCAATCTTGTACAGACTATTCTGCTTTTAAAGTTTATAATCCGTAACAGACACATAAAATTTATCTGTTTAATACATTTAAACTTTTCAACTTTATTATTTTCATACCACTGGAAAAATGTTCTACTCTAACTAGATTCAATTATTTTGAGCTAGAATTTTATTTAAATCCGTTTGAATAGTTCAGGTACATTAGAAAAGTTTGTGGACCGTAGGTTAGAGGTGCCTGATGTAGAGTACTGTTTAACTTGTAATTTGTTCATGTAAAAAATAATAGTATGCTAATATAGTTTATAATATTAATTACAAAAGAATCCCAATGGATCTGTCTGGGACATAGCATATACAATACAGGGTGAGCATAAAGTCTCACCCCACCCCCCGTATCTCGATAATGGCTAAAAATACAAGAAAACGCAAAAACCCGTATTCCTTAATATTTAGGGGGATTAATTTTGAGCCAAAAAATTTTTGCCTACACGGCCCCAGTCAGGCTGGGCATGGACCAACTTTAAAATCTTAAATAGAATGGTATGTCTTGTGGCATATTGTTTTAAAGGTCCCATAGAGAAAAGTTCATTACAACAAATTTCAGTGAGCTGCAACTTACCGTTCTTGAGATACAGGGTCGGACGTCCTGCGTAATATCCATATATTTTGACCTATAACTTGTTGACCGTAAATTCCAGAAAAATGAAATTTGTTGATAATAACTCCTTATCACAAGAACTTTTGAACAAGTTAAAACTGGATTTGTTTTTTCTTTAAATTTTTTCGGACTTTTCGTCCGGGTGGCTGACGAAACCGACCAGAAACTAATATCAACAAAGTATGTCGAGTTATAATTTTTTCAAAAGTGCTTGTCATAAGGAGTTATTATCAACAAACTACATTTTTCTATAGTTTACGGTTAACGAGTTATAGGTCAAAATATATGGATATTACGCAGGACGTTCGACCCTGTATCTCGAGAACGGTAAGTTGTAGCTCACTAAAATTTGTTGTATTGAACTTCTAATAATGAGACCTTTAAAACAATATGCCACAAGACATACCATTCTATTTAAGATTTTATAGTTGGACCATGCCCAGCCTGACTGGGGCCGTGTAGGCAATTTTTTTTTGGCTGAAAATTAATCCCCCTAAAAATGAAGGAATATGGGTTTTTGCGTTTTCTTGTATTTTCAGCCATTCTCGAGATACGGGGGGTGGGGTGAGACTTTATGCTCACCCTGTATATTTTATACTATGGAGAAAAATTTGTTTTACAAGAGGTCTCTGTATTGAATTTTGAGTTATAGGGATAATGTGTATGAAGAAAAAATGGACTTTTAGAGGTTCCCTACATAGAACTTTGAGTTATTAGGTGTAGAGCTGAAACATTTTTACTTTCCTTATTCTATAATAAGGAAAGTATTTTCAAGTTATCAAAGAAACTTTTTTATGCACATATATTTTGAGTTATCCAAGGGCCAAAGAATTTTGAGTTAGCATGATTCCACTGTATTAAAATATTTACATTTCACAAGTATTGTTTCATTTCCATGCTGGACTACCACTGACAAACATTAAAATTATAATGCCCCAGCATGATTTGTATGATAGTACATATTTTATCTACCAAAGGTTTTAACTGCCAAGATAAAAGCTTGAGCTTTTCAACAGCTAAGCAAAAAAAAAAATGTTGAATTGATATTTCCTATGTCTTTTCTGTTACCAATACCCAAAGTCTGTTATTCTATATCTGTACCAATACCAGAGTCCAAACAGTAACAGATATCAAAATTTTCATGAGGATGAACCCCACTAATATCACTGGTCTGATAAATTCAAAATTAAAAAATATAAAATTTACATAATATCAACTTCCAAATTTCAAGTCTCCAGCTCTTACCATTCTTGAGATATCATGTTCATGGACAGACACACAGACCACTGCCCAAAAACAATTTTTTTGAAATCCTGAGTATGATTTGTCAAGAAATGTGAAAAACAGGGTAGGTCAAATTTTCAACAAATACTATACTTTCCTTATTGTAGAATAAGGAAAGTTGAAAAAGTACAATAGGGCCACCAGTATGGCCTTTGAATCTCTAGCATAGTGTCCAGTGTCCCAATATCAAATTTCTTTCACTCTCCATATTTTGTTACGTTAGTCTCTTCAGTGTGTGATCAATTGATCATGCATGCATGTTAGTTCTGTTGAGTCCTGTTGCAAAGTATGGGCAAACAGCTAGTACTTCATAGTTAAAATAACTAAGAACAGGGAGAGGACTAACGAGTCCAAACTAGTTTTGGCCTAAAGATGGATTGAGCAAAAGAGAATTTCTCACCAGTTTAATTTAGTAAGTACCTAGATACAAAACAAAATCTGAGTACCTAGTGATTAGAGAAATGCTTTAAAAATTCTCTGCTTTAAGATTAAAAACACTAAGGGCCGTATTATAAAACAGGATTAGCTAAGATGACCCTTAGATTTTATCAGCTGACCAATAGGTGGTATTTCAAAACAAGATTTTCTGTCACAAAGGTTGGCTACAGCTCCATTACGCCACAGAGTTAATACACAGCTACAAAGCCTGGCTTAGATATGATCTCTACAGTTGTTGTCGAGGTGAAATTTAAGGGATAGTGTCCACAAAGATTAACTAATCCTGTTTCATAATTTGGCCCTAACAGCCCAGTCCTTAATTGACCATTTTTTTATCATTGAAAGGCAAGGCCATTCCAGAAAGCCATAATTGACTCTTTATCAATGATATATACTAACATGCCCAATCAACTAATATCTGGTTAGTTATCTAAACCATAAATAATCTAGTACTATTTGAAGCAGGGAACAGCCAGGTTTGTGTATTAAGACAAAAAATTGACTACCATGCAGGTCTTTACCTGACATTGAATTGGTACATTATGAAAAACCAGAATTTCTAGCACTGTCCAACTAGGTATACAATATATAAAAAAACGACCAAAAACAATACTTTCTATACCTTATAGGTAATAGAAAGTAACAAAGAATGGTGCATGAACAGTATATCACTGGTAATCCAGACCCATCTTCATAGGTAGATTCTTTCTGGTACCTCTGCGTATACAATAATGAATATAGAACAATTTCAATATAATTCTGTTATTTTCTGTATGATGAAGATAATTTCTAAGTTGGGCAGTCAAATCATTTAGCCTAGGACTGCAAGGTGGGTAAATACACTTTGGTTGGTGTGTGTGTATTGTGTGTGATGTTGTGGCAAAGTGGAAGGGTACAACCTGCATCAATACGATTACATTTTTTTAAACCATTTTATTTTTACCTGTAGTGTGAACCACTTTATTATAAATGATGAAACCTCATGAGAAAAAATGAGTAGATACTATTATGAGTAGTGATTAATGGTGAGATTTAAAGTTTTGAGTCTCTTAAGTAATGCTCTGCTACCCCACACCAGTTGATGTTATTGTTAATGTTATCCTCTTCAATCTACATCACTAGTCTGTTTGTAAGTCAGGGAATGCCACCACTTCAATGGGATAAGTCTTGCTGGCACTGGGTAAAGCTGCTCCAGTGACAAAAGTACAGACATTGTAAAGGGTTTGTTTTTTTCTTCACCATAATTCAATAATTATGTGTGGATGTAATTATTATGAAGTGGTATTCACAACAATTGAACACCAATAAATCATATTTAAACTTAACATTTTTCATTTCTAGGTAAGCCATTTTTATTTTTATAATTAGTTGTGTAGTTAATTTGTACTAACCTTTAGTATTGTTATTTTCTAATAGTAGGTGTTTTACATTGTTATATTTACAGAGGGTTTCCTTGAGTTCCGCATATCCTATCCGGAGTGGTGTGAGGGCGTGGTCACAACACTGGACCCCATGCCACTCATGGGTCTGCAGTCTCTGCGCATCAGTGCCCCGCCCCCCCGCTCTAGGCACCGCCCCCCTCTCCCCGCCCAGGGGGACAGTGGGGACAGCTCCTTCGGGCTGGAGGAGGAGGAGGAGGGGGACTTCCCTGTGGAGATCCTGCCCAATCTGTACCTGGGCAACGCCTCCAACTCAGAGGATGTGGAGGCGCTGACCAAGCATAATATTAAGGTGAGTGTACACCTCCAACTCAGAGGATGTGGAGGCGCTGACCAAACATAATATTAAGGTGAGTGTACACCTCCAACTCAGAGGATGTGGAGGCGCTGACCAAATATAATATTAAGGTGAGTGTACGCACTGTACGCCTCCAACTCAGAGGATGTGGAGGCGCTGACCAAACATAATATTAAGGTGAGTGTACGCCTCCAACTCAGAGGATGTGGAGGCGCTGACCAAACATAATATTAAGGTGAGTGGTACTCCAAACCATTTAGGAGGTGGAGCTAAAAATAATTTTAACCCAACCTCCAAGGGTCCCCTTGAGGGATTATTTTCTATTTTCAAGAGAACATCAATCTTTCTACTGGAAAAAGATGAAAACGTGAAATGCATCTATCTAGGCATTCTAGGCAATGTCATATACATAATTAAATAAAATATGTTTTGGAAGCACTTTCAAATAAAGCTGAATCCCCCCATAATGGCGTTTAGGTACCAAGACAGAAAATGAAATGTTCAACTCAACAACTCTGTTTATCTACCCCCTCCCTCTGTATCCCCCTCCCCTCAAGAAATCAAGTTCATTCATCTCGGCAGTAGAAACATCCTGTGAAAGAGAGAGAGAGAGAGAGACGAAAAACAAGAGATCCTGTAAGAGAGAGAGAGACCAATACTTGGCACAAAACAGAGAAATCTCAAGTCCACGCGAGGAAGAGAAAGAGAGAGAGGAGGAGGAGGAAATGGGATTTCAATTCTCTGAAATCTTACTTCCTACTCTCTTCTCTCTTGGACTTGGGATGAACAAGATTGCTTACTGCAATGATTATCATTATGTATTATGATGATTATTGTTACTTAATAGTTACACAGAATGTGATTATTACAATAATTTGTGATAATCACATTCTGTGTTTCATAGCTCTGTAATTTTTTTATGAATACTATGTTTAATATGATCCATTGAACTTCAATATCATTATTACTATAGGTTTAATGTAATTATGAATTGTTACTATAGTCCGTTGAGACAGCAGAGAAAAGCTCAAATTTAGGCTGGAGGAGAGACAACGCTAGCAAATCTTCACGGTTTTAAAATTCTGACTATTTGCTCAACATAGAGAAAAAGCAAACTTGGCAACCGTGGTGTCTCAACTTAAATAATTATGTTCAACTCTATAAGTATGATCATCATCGTCT
Source organism: Bactericera cockerelli (assembly GCA_024516035.1). Classification (NCBI taxonomy): domain Eukaryota; kingdom Metazoa; phylum Arthropoda; class Insecta; order Hemiptera; family Triozidae; genus Bactericera; species Bactericera cockerelli. The sequence goes on from CM044957.1 coordinate 35,324,157, forward strand.
AATCTAAATTAATAATCATAAATTCTGTGTTCAACTGCCTCGTAAAATTATTATTATATTTTTTTAGTGTTAATTTATTCTAGTTCTAGGAATCGAACATGTGTGTCTATGGTTCTCGGAATTTTCGCGCTCTCTTCGTAAAATCTCTCAGGGCGTATTTGACGCGGGGTAGGAGAAGGGGAGGCCTTCTTTTCTTCTTATGTTGGAAATTTAACGCTCGACAAATAAGGTAGATATGCTTCTGATATATTAAGTTATTATATTTGTGTTAATCACTTTCGTGATATCACAATTACTCAAACTAGCATTAATAAATTTACGCTGAAACCGGAAATTGAACCACCGACCTCCAGGTTACAAGTCCGCCGCCTTATCGATCAACCTACTGAGGTCGGTGCTTCTGTTGTAGAACGTACGGGGAAAATAGTTACTGACGAAAAATCTGAGGAAGATAGAAAAAAATTCAAAAAGAGAAATATCCCGATATTCAAACAATACTGTGTGATAAGGATTAAGCGATTTTGAAACAAAGCCCTCCCCTTCCAGTTGAATCTTATGAAAAATACAAAGAATTTCTTGTATCATACTTATACAAAGTTTATTAACATCTCTCTATTAGCCTCATGCGCGGATATAGCCCTCTTGTACTGGGGGGCACAATCGCACAATATACCTAACTAGCGGGTTCCACCCGCCGCTTCGCAAGCCTATCACACACACCACACTACACACCCACCACACCACACCACACACACACCACCACCACCACCACACACACACACGCACCCACCACACACACACCACGCACCCACCACACACACCACGCACCCAACAAACACACACACCACGCACCTAACACACACACACACCATGCACCCAAAACACACACACCACGCACCCAACACACACACACCACGCACCCACCACGCACCCACCACACACACACACACCACGCACCCAACACACACACACCACGCGCCCACCACACACACACCACGCACCCACCACACACACACCACGCACCCAACACACACACACCACGCACCCAACACACACACATACACACACAACACCACCACCACCACCACCACAACACACACACACACACACACACACACACACACACACATATCACACACCACACACACACTCACACAACACACACAAATGCCAATATTTTTCGTGTCACTCATCCATTTCTTGTCCTTCATGGACCTCAAGAATGGCTCATCAGAATTTTGCGATCAATATGTCAAATGAAGACTACAACCCTTGCAAAAACATTCTCGCTTTGAGTTGATAGTTCGTCACGACATATTTCGAGAAAAAATGTCAGCCAGTTCAAAAAACGTTAATACATTTTGTTTACCCATCCATTTTATGTCCTTACTCAACGTAGCTCAAGAACCGGTCATCAGAATTTCGTGATTGATATCTCAAATGAAAACTTGAAACCTTGCTTAAAACTTTCTATTTTTGAGTTGATACGCCGCCGCCGTGGCGCCGTCACGACAAATTTTGAGAGAAAAAAAAATGTCATTTCCGTCGAAAAATGTGATTTTTTTGTGTCACCCATCCATTTTTTGTCCTTACCCCGTTTAGCTGAACCCTAGAGATATATTCCCTGGTCCAAATGGGCCTATAGATAAAATTTCAGGTTTCTCGGACAATCTGTGTGGATTTGACAACTTTATCATTTAGTTATTTCTTATTGGTCTTACAATTGTGAATTATTTTGGGTCCCGTGCACCCCTAACTTATTGAGATTTTTTTTACGGGATTAGTCTTAGAATTGGGAATTATTTTGGGGCCCGTGCCCCCCTAACTTATTGAGATCTTCTTTTTAACGCGATTAGTCTTAGAATTGGGAATTATTTTGGGGCCTGTGCCCCCCTAACTCATTGAGATTTTTTTCTTTTAACGGGATTAGTCTTAGAATTGGGAATTATTTTGGGACCCGTGCACCCTTAACTTATTCAGATCTTTTTTTTTAACGGGATTAGTCTTATAATTGGGAATTATTTTGAGTCCCGTGCCCCCTAACTCATTGAGATCTTTTTTTTTTACGGGATTAGGTATAATAAAATTTGAGAAACACCGCTTACCGAAAAAATCTGGGGGGGCACGTGCCCCCCCCTATATCCGCGCATGATTAGCCTAGGTCATCATAGACGAGGGTTTTAGCCTCCTTTGACGTACTGTCTAAAAAATAAAATGTTGGTGAATCCGGCCCTGTAAGATCAGTTTAATAAATATGCATGAGTTGGTCCCAGTAAGTTGAATGTGTGAAATGCTCACTGTACATAATTGTACAGAGGTACACAGCTAATACTGCGAATAGTGTAATGAATTAATAACAACTGACCTCATGAGTGGGTACCACTCGGTCTTAGTGTGCAGGAGACCTTGGTTCGATTCCAGGCAAAATCAAACTTCTTTTGAACCTGTACGCTGATGATGCGGGTACAACTGGTAGTTATTAGTTACGAGTGAATTACCAAATTAATAAAAACCATACCATAATCTCACTCTTACAGTGCACTGGTGGAACGATTTTATGGACGTTCAGATTTTATGATGGGATCTATTAGGTTTTAGATGCTTTGATGGTTTCATGTACTTTAAAAATATTAAGTTCAGTTTTTAGGCCACTGAATATATTTATTTTTATAAAACAGTTCTTATATACATTATTATTATTTTTATTTTTTTCACAAATTATATGGTTGCCCCATCTTCTATCATGTGTAGAATCTTTTTTTGTGAGCTTCTCAGTCTTGTTGCCACAGCTCTAATTATGGAGAATTGGGTTTGTTTCAGAACCAATTTTTTTACTTTAGAAAATGGCTTTTGTGACTTTTCACTAAGTAGATATGCAATTTTTGATAAAACTTTCTTGAACTCTATGCATAACGCCATCGGTAGTGCAAACCATAGGAGTAAAGAATGCTTGGATATCCTATTATCATGATTGTTTTATAATAATAATTATCGAAAATATCCATCGTATTTTTAATTGAATCACCTAAAATTCCATTGTTTCTAAAGGAAACCACCCAAAAATTCCATTCTATTGGATTAAAATCATGGAAAAATGCCCCATGCTTATGGCCTTTGGCTTTGGTAATATATTATTTTGTGGTTTCATTGTGATATTACGAGTATGTCACAACTGTAGTATTTCGTCATTTTCCAATATCTATATTCCTTCTTGTAATGCCGTCTCTGGTCGTTATCCATATAAATAAGTACTCATTTTTCCTCACAAAATATGAGTGGACCCTGGACGTCCAAGTAGAAAGCCCACTGACCTCGGGTTCGATCCCAGGACACCGTGTGTGCAAGCTAGTGCGCTACTCAATCTACTCATGACTCCTACACCGTGGAGGCATGTCCTGAAAGCCTGTACGGCAATGTCTCTCTCACTCATAAGGAATCCGCTCATGTTGTATAGTTGAACACTCGTAATTCAACAGTCACGCATTGCCCTCCCGGTTTGCGCTCTGGACAAGAAAATTCAAGAGATGTTCTAATGCCGGAACCAGATGTTTCCTGTGTTTGTTTTTTCTCGCTCTTCAATTTTGTTCTTTTTTAAGAACACCACATTCTCGCCCGGTGCGTATACTCAGTATTTCGTAAGAGAAATTACAACGTTGCCAGAAATTCAAACTCAATGATTTAGGTAATGTCAACGTTTTCTCGCCTTCCGGCCCATAGTTTGTAAGCAAATTACTCCCCCTAAGTCTGTTAGAATAGACTGGGGCGGAGAGTATGTGTCGCGTAGTTGTGGGTTAGGCCCTGGACAGTTAACACTGGACACCTGAGAGAATTTCACACGATGAATCTCGAAGTCCAGGGTTCAATACCTACCCCAGGCAAATAATTTTGACGAAATAGTTCGTTTCAATTTTGCTGACTTCTTTCTTCAGTCTTTTTTGAAATGAAATAACCTCTTCAGTTTTTTAGAGCCAAAAAAACTAACTGACTCGCAGTTGTGGGTTTTTTTCCGGTTTAACGGCGCTTTAACAAGGCGGTAGGCCTGTCGTTCACGCCGGCAATTGTGGGTTTGAAATCATTGAAACTACGGAAACTAATCGGATTCAGAAATTGAAGTCATAGTTCTTACATTTCCTCTTCCTAAACAATGTGAAAGATCCACAGTGGTATTATAGAAAATAAGTCAAATTCAAACTAAAAGATTTGTCCTCTAGTTTATTCTATGAGCCAGGAGTAGCCTGGAGTTTTATCCCGGCATCAGACTTCACCTCGGGCGGGCGTTGGCTAGGCCGCGCCGTTACTAAAACAACAGTGAGAATGTTTAACAACGCCCGCTCCTCACAGCCAGCGTAGGAAGAAACGTAAATTATCTCACCGAATTAGCAGTATCAGCCTAAAGATTAAGACGCTGTTTATCGTACAAGTGCAGCGTTGCTCAGACATTCTGACGAGAAATCGTGTGGGAATAGGAGCAGCACGCAATGTATGGAGATGAAGACAATGCACAATGCGCTGCCTGCAATTAGCAGGAACTGGGTGGAACACAGCGCTCTGCTCAGATGTACAGGGTGTCACGTATCTCAGTAATGGTTTGGTTTGAGTTTAGTCATTCCAAAGAAAATGCAGTTATTCGAACTAGACACGTGCCGGGATCATCCTCGGATTCACAGACAAGAATGGTTGCGTAAAAATATATACATGTGCTGTGCATTGTGTATGTATTCATTGCACTAGAGTAGTAGCCTCTAAATCCCGTCAAAGATTCCTTCACCAGAATTTCATGTTTTTCTAGGGCGCAATGATCCCCCATTTTAACACTTTGTGCGCCAAGCCCAAAATCGTGATTTTCCCCTGGGGCCACGATACAAAGATTGTCTCTCAATATGCTTCAAAACTAGATAGGTGAAAACCAAGCACACTCTGATCATCCTCAGGAGGCCACGCTTCAAATTCTCAATACAAATACACAGTAGTGTGGCCATACTGAGACACAATGCTTCAAAGAGAGGTCTAGTGTCTCTCAAAATGAGAGACGTGGCCCCAGCGGGAAGTCGCTGTCGCTCATATTGAGCGACGTGGCGCACAAGTGTTAAACAATACGAACAATAAATACAAGACTTCAAGCACAAAGTTATTGCAAAATTTCTTGATTTGACAGTTGGTCTTCATGATTACGGGATGTACCGATTCTCTGTCGACTCAATTGTACAAATTTTGGATTCTGCTATAAAACAAATACACCTTCCGCTAGACATAATTTTCTTTTTCTTTCATGAACACCATTTTAAAAAATTCTGCTTTTCTATGGAAATCCATTACGACCATGCCCTCACTCATTCAGTCTGATTCAACGTGAGTGTTCCACTGAAAAGAAAATTTTAACTAACTTTGCCCCAAGAAAATTTATCTATTTCAAAACCTTGGAATAACCTTATTGTTTCTGTTTTCGTCCTCAGTATGTTCTCAATGTCACAGCTGATCTCCCCAGCGTATTCAGTAACCTTATTGTTTCTGTTTTCGTCCTCAGTATGTTCTCAATGTCACAGCTGATCTCCCCAACGTATTCGAAGCCACCGGCTCCATCAAGTACATGCAGATCCCCATAGCCGATCACTGGAGTCAAAACTTAGCCAACTACTTCCCCCAAGCCATACAGTTCATAGGTAAGTGGTCAACAAGTCTCAGGAGATTGATTGTCCAGGTTCTCTAGAGTGTTTTGTTAATGCTTACCCTAATAGTCTACAAGATTTTATAATAATACTCTTTAGCAGAAATTAATCACTAGGCGAGGTTTAATGAAACATTTTCCAACCATCTAACCCTCAGAGTAATATTATTAATGTGGTCATAAACTCAAATTAATGAAAAAACAAAGCATTGGGTGAGATGCGATTTGCTTTCGATCCAAGTCTAGCGCCGTAACCACATCGACTACCAATGGCTAGGGTAGGTCCCGACATCCAAAGTACAAAGCCGAAAAAGTTCGACCCGCCGGAATTAGAACCTGGGTCATATAGAGTACTAGCGTGCTATCGCTAGCATGCTTGGTTTGCTATTTTGTCTATGAATTTCACCCTTAAAGTCTGCCTCGGTAGCTCAGTGGTAAAGGCGACACTCTACGAATTTAGAGAATCCAGATGTCGTGGGTTCGAAACCCAGCCGGGACATGACAAGTTATCCTCCCATTTGGGATTTTTACCACATAATAATATGTCTTGGGCTTACTGCTGGAATAATGGGACTTTAATAGTCTTAATCGGACAGTATAAATAAGGCGATATTATTATTATTAAACTCGTCCACGTCTCTCCCCAGAGGAAGCCCGTAGCGCCGACACCGGTGTGCTGGTGCACTGTCTGGCCGGGGTCTCCCGCTCCGTCACCATCACAGTGGCGTACCTCATGTCCTCCCTGCGGCTTTCCCTCAACGACGCGTTCACCCTGGTGCGCGCGCGGAAGAGCAACATTGCGCCCAACTTTCACTTCATGGAGCAGCTCAACTCGTTTGAGAAGGAGCTCGTGGAGGCGCGTCTGCAGCAGCAGGAGGTAGGTTGTGTGTGATCGAGCCTCTCGCGGACTCTACTTCTAGGGGAGGTAGGTTGTGTGTGATCGAGCGCTTCTCACGGACTCTACTTCTAGGGGAGGTAGGTTGTGTGTGATCGAGCCTCTCACGGACTCTACTTCTAGGGGAGGTAGATTGTGTATGATCGAGAGCCTCTCACGGACTCTACTTCTAGGGGAGGTAGGTTGTGTGTGATCGAGCCTCTCACGGACTCTACTTCTAGGGGAGGTAGGTTGTGTGTGATCGAGCCTCTCACGGACTCTACTTCTAGGGGAGGTAGGTTGTGTGTGATCGAGCCTCTCACGGACTCTACTATGAGGGCGATTACTGGTGGCGCCGAATTCTAGGCCTAAAACGATGTACGCCACCAATGCCTGTGTAGAGTAGGACTAGGAAAAATCAGTGTAGGGCCATGCCTTGGGCCGTAACTCGGTTGCAGCCGAGGGTTGCAATTTTAATAAACCCACGTAGATAAGATTAGAACTGATAAGGCGTCGGACTTGGAATATAGAGGTCGGTGGTTCAAGTCCCAAGTTAAGTAAAAACTTAGTAAAGCAAACTCGAGTAATTGAACGTAATAAACACAAATAACCTAAATAAATAAATAACTAAAAATTAATTAAAAAACAGAGTATTGATTTTCATATTCCATGTTTCTTAGTACAATTTTTGCAGCGTGGCAAGTTGGATTGATATAAGAGCGGTGATCAGGTATTGAATTGAAGTGAATACTTTTATTTATTTATACAATAATGATTTACTAACAATACATCTCCTATAAAGCTAAATCTAACTTCTGAGAGATTTGAGGTAGATTTGTGAAATATGGTTTGGGTAGATGGTGTGACGTTGATTATCAAAGAAGTCAACTTGTTTGAGAAGGAGGCAATTAATCACAAAATAAATACTGAATATCTGGCAACATCACGATTTTACTTTGGAAATTCAATGTATTGGTAGATTCAACATCACCCATCGATAGTAGATCAATCGATAAGGCGACGGACTCGTAACCGGAGGTCGGTGGTTCAAGTCCCGAGTTCAGCAAAGATTTAGTAACGTGACTCTTGAGTTATTGTGGTATCACATCGTAATTAATACAAGTATGATAACTTGAATGTATAGGTAGCATGTGTGAGAGGTGATTTCAGTAGATTCTGAAACTTTCATCTTGTAAAAAGAATCAACTGACTTCAAAGTGAATATTTGTACAAAATACAACATAATGTTTGTAGGAAAATATTTACCCAAACCATCTATCGGTTTGGGTAAATGTGGACGTTTCACTTGAATAACTATCCTCCCCCCTCCCCTCCCCAGGCCAGTGAGAAGTGTGCGTCGTGCGGGCGGCCCAAGCCCCACTCGGCGGACGCCTGCCCCTGCTGCGGCACCAGTGGCGGCCCCTCCTACCTGAGCCCCCTGTCCCTCATCGGCCAGTCCCCCGACTCGGGCATCGAGTTCGACCGCTGGACCCCCGGCACTGGTGGATGAAATGAGGCGCCCCCCGAGGGGGGAAGCGACCCGACCTCGCCCCCCTCGCACTACACCTTCTAATACCCCCTCCTCCTCCTCCTCCTTCTCCTACTACATACTCGTCCTTCTTTCAACATGAAATAACAGCCCCAGCCTATGGCTCTTGTACTGTGCATTGGTAATTGTTGTAAAGTAACCCCTGCCTCTCGTGTCCTTGCCATACTCCTTGGGTCGAACCATTGAGCCTTGTTACCCACTCCCTTCCCCTCAAATACCTTTCTAGACACATTTTCACATCTTTAGAAGGGTGCTTTTCTGTTTTCTAAAAAAGAATCCCTCTTGGTCTAAATTGAACCCTTTTCTTCCCATTTATTCTATGCATTTTTCTCTCGGGTATTCCCTGTTTAAATCCCCCTCCTAAATTGTATAATACCTCCCTACTTTCCTTAATTGATAAGAGATATTGGTTATACCTTTGGTTTAGTTTGTTCCCTTCTGTTTCTTCCTTATTTGAATCGTATAAGTTTAACGTGCCAAAATGTTCTGACTTGTTGTGTTCTTCATCTGAAGAGAATATAAATGATTATTTAAGACTCTAATGATTAGTTGAGGGTCGAATGATCATATTTGATGTTAAATTTCATAATTTATTTATTGTTGACTAAGTTCAAATTGGACATTCGATTTATTATTAGAAGCTGACAGCTTACCGATAGTTTGGAATCTTACTGCAGTTTTAGTCTGTAAGATTTTTAGAAAAGACGCTAAAAGTAGATCTGTTTCCATAAAAATTTTAGGAGGGATCCGGAATTTTAATCTTTCATTATTATGATTTTAAGATATGTGGAAAAATTAGACCTTTTTCAATAAGATTCTAGCAGAGATTTTGATATTATATTTCCTCTTTAATATTGAGACGATGAATGATTTCAATTTCTATGGATGCCGTTATATTTTTTTTAGAATTCTGTTCAAGGAACCTAAGTGTTCCGAAAACAGTTCATAGTAAAATATCATTTATAGATTAGTAAAATAATAACACTAATCATTTCTTCTTTTTACTCACATATTTTTTTACTTGTCATACCTATGTATGGAAAGTATTGTAATGGTTCATCATCGTTTGATTTATTCTTTAACCTATTTGAACTGCTGATCAAGTTCGAAGTTCCACACGATTTTCTAATTATTGAGCAAAAAATATTCCCGAAAAGTACACCAGTGCTTCATGCGAACAGAAAAAATTATTATTATTCCTTACACACCGAAGCCCAAGAACTAAATGTAATTGCTGGTCAATTGCGTTTGTTCCCTATGGTGTTGGGGATGACAAATAATTATGAGGTAGACTCATACAGCAAGTAATTGATTCTTTAAATTCTTTCGCAATAGAAGAGAGCTCATATTGAAATAGGGAACGAATGAACGATTTGCTCTTTCTTCTACATATACATTTTTTTTTTTTTAATAGGTCGTAAACACGGAAAGTACATATTATAGTATGGAACAAACAAGAGGTTAACACAGGAAATACAGCCTAATATCAATGTGAAGTATTGTGCGCATCTATCATACACCTCGGGCGAGAAAACGGTAACCCTAAGAAATATTTATTACTGAATTTTGAATTCTCATTTATGCTTGGAAAAGTAAAATCCACGCCCTGGTAACTTTATCTCCGTAGTGACAAAACCACTTTGGATCGCGGTGTTTAGATGTGCAATATGGAAGTATTTTTCCAAATGGATTGTTAGCCATGAGAAAGAATATTTACGGTGATAAAGTGCCAGAATTATGCTGGTGTTACAAATATAATACGTCAGCTTACCACAAATAATTCATACGACAATTTATTTTTTAAATGATAAAAATACTTATTATGATGGGTGTGCACTCTGCCGTTGACTTAAGCTCTTTTATTTTAATACATCTTATTTCAAATTCCATTATTTTCATGTGTCAGCTCTCTTGTTGTTAACCATATCTGGATCATTATTTGATCTATGATTTTTTTACGTATGTATCTGCATTATTCTCTTGAAACTGAAATTGTCACTTTCATGACAAAGTGAATACATGAAAGGAAAGTTTAATATTAAATTTCCCAGGAATATTTTCAAATTTCTTGTAATCTTACCTCATTTTTATTTCATTAAAAAAAAGAGGCCATATTATGCTTGTTCGACTTCCTCTTTTGCTCTAAATAGTGTGAGTTCGGCCATATTTTCTCAAAAAATATTAAGTCATTATTTATTTATTATTGTTATTATAATGGTCTCTGGATTAAAAATTGAAACTTACTTATAGCCAAAAGTAATAGGTGGTCGCCATATTTGTTGTGATTGTCTTTCACAGTAGAAATTATTATTAACTATTGTTAAAATAGAATAAAATCTTTGATTTTTTTACATTAGTATTCATTTTACATTATACCTTCATCGGGGTTTTACTTTATACTATATTTTTTCTATACGTATTATGTATATTGTACTTTGTTATAGTTATTAGATAAAATAAATGTATTCTTTACATTGATGTTCATCTTATTATGGCAGGCAAGATATTTCCTTTTTAAAACTACCCGTATTCAGTACCCATACAATGAAGCAAGCTTTATGTCTCTCAGTAAATATAAAGAATAGATTTATAATAGTACAACTTCTTTGCCCTTTAAAATTTGACAGTGTTAAAATGTTCTCATATTCGAAATGCATCTTTGTAATATTTGTATACTCGTACATTGAAGTGTTGATCTCTCCGCAAGAAATGAAGTTTTAATAGCTCATTTGTAAATTAGATCGTAATTTCAGAAATGAGCTAACATATTTAATGTAATTTGTTTCTTGTATCACTTTAATTTTATTTAAAAATAACATGTATGTTTTGCTGGTCATGGTGATGACTGGATCACTTAACACGTTCGTTACCAAGCCAATTTTTTCAAGTTTTACGTAGGGACCAGGCGGTAAAGCTGCTGTTGTATCCTGGGGACCAAATTTTGGTCCGCAGGTTTTTTTTTGCATTTTGGCATCGTATTTGTACAAGAATCGATCCTATATCTGTTCTAATACTAACAACCTACCTCCAAAAGGCCATATATGGATGTCCGGTCCCTCGTTAAAATTTTGATAACAGCCACATGTGTGTTTTCGGTCCCAAAGAAAAACACAAAAACATCCACATATGGCCGTTCGGTAACGAACGTGTTAAATATTGGAGCTCATACCTAGTGGCAGTCCATGACGAAGAAACTTCATTGTAAACTTGATTTTCATGTTCATAACCATGTGTCTAAAGTTCGTGATTTAATTATTCAAGTGGGATAGAAAATTTTAGAGCATATGGAATCAAGTGTGGTCCTACTAACATTATGTTGAATTTTTGTACAAATATTTCAGTTTGAAGTCAGTTGATTCTTTTTACAAGATTGAAAGTTTCAGAAGAGTTCTGTTTTGAGTTCGAGTTGATAATTATCTCAGTTTAAAAGCACTTCCTTCACGAAGTGTTCAAAATTTCTGTAACCAAAACAATGAGTAAGATTACATTTTTTTAATGGTTCCACATGAAAGCACATGGTTTTTTCACCCCACTTTTCATCTACTCTGTCACATTTGAAATCAGAATGGTTAAGAAATTCTAATTTAGAGACCTACTCACTAGAATCACTTTATTATCATTAGTTCAATTGAAATTAAACCTAATGTAACGAAATGTTTATTTGTTATTTTCGGGTTGTTTTCTTCTTACTTTTATTTTTTTAAAATTCTTCTGTTGTATACTACATATTTTCTAAAATATATTTAAGTATACATTGGATACATCAGAAGTAGATCACACTCAATTCTGTGTTAATACATTAAATTAAATTAAATTCAACAATCTGTCTGTCCTTTCCGTCTTGGAATCTTCTCAAAATTTCAGCACCATTACTTCTACTTCATGCCACTTTTAAAGGATTTAGTGCCATAAAAAATATTTATCCTTTTTTCGACATTTGTTGAGGCTTAGAGGCCTAGGCTGCGAGGCTTGGCTATGTAGCCAAATATCCGATTTAAATTTAAGAGTTTTTAAATATAACTCATTTTTATTATTTTATTGTACAGAAGTAAAATCCTTGCCACTTTAGTTCTCAAATTAAACCCATTACGTGTACCTTATATTCACGAAACAAAGTTTTGAATGAGACACCTGGCTGCCGGAGCACTGGGTTTCCCGTGAGTAACGTGTGGGCTGGGTTCAAATATTGGTGGGCCTTGGAGCCTTTTAGTCCGGAATATAAACCTTATATTTGAGGGAAACATAAATACTAAACATAGATTCGATTTGCATACCAAAAACCATGTCAAAGAACATCAGCTTTCTAAGGGAGCACCCGCTGGTCTGATATAGGGCTCACCCATGTGTTACATTACAACTGCCTTGTGATTGACCAGACCACCCTGAGATGAAAATCGATCGCTCGAATATAAATAATTTATTATTATTATTTTTCAATTTTTCCTTCTGTTCCCTCAGTTGTTATGTAGTGTGCTTTCATTCCGTATCCACTGGTTTTCACTTGAAACAAAATGATACATGATTGTTTTCATCATTAAGTAAATTTGATTATTTTTATAAATATCTTTTTTCAGATTGGAAAATAAACTCAGACCGAGAAAAATTATAAAAAATATTTGTTAACTTCTCTTCAGAAAAAATAATATTTATTTATTCTTACTGTTATTTTTTACATTACATTATTATTAATTTATTTACTATGAAAATATTAACTTTTTATCAAGATCGAAAAATATTGTATCTTAAAGAAATTAAAATAAAACACAATGTAATCCACATAAAATATTATATTTAACAGATTAGAAAAATAAAGTGTTTTTGCTTGTGTACTTTTCTGTTAGGTTCAAACGTGAACGTTCTCGTAGGGTATCAAGAGAACCGACCTTTTTTATTGACAGGATTTTCGAGTTAAGCTCAACGTGATGATTTCATTAATTGAGAATCTTACCTCTAAGGGTCTAGAACTCTAGACAATTCAAAATCTCAAGGGAGTGTTTTCTTAGTCGCATACTATGATAGTATTATTTGGTGGTCCAGTTGTGAAGGGGCAAGGCTTTTTGGAAACTACCTTTTCTATCCAGTCTGGGGGAAGTTAATATGGTTAGCAAGTTTAGTTTCCTGCGAATGGAGGGTAAAACCCCGTCATCTCCCTTGACCTCGACGTTTAAGAGATGACGAGCAAAAAAACACACCCAAGTCCTTTGATCTCAATCTCTTCATGTATATGAATTTGTCATTATCAGCATGACTTATTTATTATTGTTTACGAGATTTCTTTTCTTCACATAGCAAGAACCTCATGTTTTGACCGATTCATCACTTTCTTACTACGCATATCATATTGTTTTACTCTGTATAAATACATATATTTCGCTTACACTGGCAAAACGCCAGCAATACTTTCCACAGAACAGACTACTGGTAATGCTGGGTAGACGAAAATTCTACCGGTGACTTCTGTCTTATTATTGACGTGTTTTCCGTCTTTGCACCTACCTCAATGATTAATAGGATTGTTTGTTGGATTTCTAACCCAAGGCTTGTTTATCGCGTAGTGTTTGACCTGTTATGTGGCTCCCTCTTAGTCGTATGTTCTGTTTCGCATGTCGTTTCATTAATAAGAGTTGTGTCGTAAGACTACGTAGTACATATTAGCTACCCACTTGCCATTTCTACTTGATACTTCTCATGAGCGGTCGATGTACTCATGTGATAGAAGTAGTGTAAGGCGCTGGGATGGTAATCTTTTGTCCGAATACCAACTAACGATATTGTCTCCCCTGAAATGTTATGAAAACTAGAATAATTATGAATTTGAAATTGCAACCACAGTTTAAAGTACCAAAGAAGTTTCATTCTTTGAAATTGCAACCACAGTTTAAAGTACCAAAGATGTTTCATTCTGGCTGTATTGTAAAGGATTATTTTAGTAAAGTGAAAAGTTTCCAAAATGTCCAGCCAAAACCCAATGGCAACTTCTTAGCAATCACATAAAAAATATTAGTATTATGTATACCGATTAGGGAGGCTGAGATAAAGATCGACCCCGTTTAATAGTACATGAAAGCGGTCTAATTATTTAATGTGGTCGTCCATATGATCCTTTCACCATCGTGTTTTATCTCACGGACACGAAGTTATTATCATTTAAACTGGTATATTGAAAAGTGGTCTAAAATATTTTGCGCAGCTGATTTCAAGGGATGAATCCTATTTTGAGACAAGTGTTTGTTTCAGTAGAGTCTGTCCCTGATAATTGTTTTTCTTGCCATTCATCAAACCCGTCACTGAATATTACCTGTTTCTCCGTTGTTTATGTCACCATGGCGGGCGTCACACTGTCTAGATTGCAGTCATATCAGGGACTACTACTGGGGGGGGGGGGGGTCTAAATCCGAGAAGATAAGAGAGTTAAAATTAACTTATTTTTAAGCTAATATTATAGAATTGTTTTCAAGTTTACAAACACTAATTTCTTTGAAATTCTAAGAAGTCCAGGTCGTAGGGGTATATTGTTAGGTCTTTATCTAACAATATATCCCTGAATGTAGTTAACCAATGAGTGGTACTTTTGATTACTAAAAAATAAAATTTAAGAAGATATTCATTTTTTTTTTTTAATAATTGGGTAATTTAAGAACCAACTGAAATTGAAATGTATGAATCCTCTGTCGTTTATTATTTTTGTCATTAGACAGATTCAGAACTCCTGTCGGTAGGTACTAGTTACCTAGCCTACCAAAGCTACCGGGTGACGAAGATTTTGGAAATACCTCCCCTCATTTCTGCTTTTCCTAAGAAGGCTTTCTTTGTCCTTGACGAATAACACTAACATCCTCGTGTTGGACTGATGAGTTGTTGACTGACGTCACAATGTTAGAGGTAAAGTCAGACACTGTGTCCCTCTCGAGGAAAATAGACACTTGATAAGAAATGTATGCACGTCATACCTAATAAAGAAATTAATGAGTAGGTAATGGTAATAATAATTATTATGAAATAGGTACCAACGTAAGTAATAAGTTATGCAAAAAAATGAGAACAATAACCTGAACAAGTACCTCCACGTCATGTGCATAAATGTAGCAAAATAAATATTTTGGGTACTTATCTAAAATAAAATTTGTAGTTAAAAACAATTATGGAGAACATTACCTATGATTATTATGCTGCATTCTTCGTTTTATTAGACTGCCAATTTAAGTATAAAAGCAGTTAAAGTATGAAATTATTAGTCAGGTACTTGATAAAACAAATTTAAAGATAGTACAATATCGCTCTGGAAAATATCTGGTAGCATGGGTGAGTCTTTTGTAATAATTTCTACTAGATAAGGTTTTATTGCACGGCTATGCACTTGCATATTTAATGTAGGTAATTAATTTTCTTAGGAGAATAGAGAAAAAATCCCACCAAAAACACAAATGTAGATTAACGGGCAAGATCGTACCCAAATACTTATTTGTGTATGATCTTACCCGTTACCAATCTCCCTTTCAAATGCTCAACAAAACACTCTGATTGGTTTATTTGTACGACATTTGTAGGTTGAAAGGGAGATTTTGAGAGAGAGAGAGCTTTCTGGAATGAGACCCAGATTTAATAATAATTTATTGATGTTCCTCTGATCCCATCCTTAAGCGGTTTTTTTTATGTGAACGAAGCGAACCGAAGCTGACCTGGTCACTGAAATTCACTTTTTTTTATTTGACCGGACCGAAAAATCCTGAACAAAGTGGACCGGCTCGTTCGTTCGGTCATGGGTTTTGGTTCGGTAAGAAGAAGAAGAAGTGGATAAATAATCATAATATTATTATTTTATTTTCACCCATTTTTTTTTTTTTTTTTTTTTTTTCAAAACTCCCTGTTATGTGAAGAGTTTAATTGAGACACCTACCTACGCATTAAGTTTAGACATTTTATTTTCTCTTGACTTTTTATTCTCTACTTATTCCTGTATCTTTATTTAGTGCTAGTTATAATTTTATTTTATTCATATTACTTTTGTCATATTACATGGTCACTTGATGGATATAAGTTTATATGGAGTAAAAAACATAGGTAATCAGTTTTTTTTATGAGATTGGGGTTTTCATATATGTAGATTGTTGGGTAATTAGAGTTTAAGGAATTTTAAGGTCCAATGGAATTTGATTAATTGAATAAAATCAAAATGAAATACAACAGTCGCTTGTTTTCATTTTCATTTCAAAAGCAAAATGTAAACACACACCGAAAATGTAAATAAACCAGAGTCCCAAAATCACTTTTTTTTATTCTTCAAATCTTGGTTGACCAGAGTTGACCGAGCGGTCTCGGTCAGGCTTTTCGTTCACATAAAAAAAACCGCTTCTTGTAGTTGTGGCTGAAAAAGCGTCATTCCTTCAGTATTACGGCGGATTGCATACTCAGAAACACGACCAGGGTGAACTGAAAACGAAGTTTTATAGAATCGATCAGAATCCTAATGAGAATTCAAGTATTTTTTAGAATTATTATAATAAGTCATTTATTACCATATTTTCAAGAACTTGTAAACTAAGTACTCCACATACAATGGAATTACAATCGGTCCAATATTTATTTTATTGTCTTCGCTGTGATGTGGTTGATTTCTGAATGAAAGAATAAATGCTTTGGATGGGATTCGAATTCACTGCCACGACAAATCACTTTTCTGTCAACTCACAATTTCTTCATGGGGTTGTTATCACTCCCTTCTGCGAAATTGCTGGCTTTATTGTTAGTAAAATGTGGACAGTTTGTGAAGCTAAATTGGTTGAATCGCCACGCCCACCCGCCGGCTCAATAATATAAGATGTCCTTGACATAGTTTGACCTTGAGGAGTTTCTTGGGCGTAGAGTAGCGGTCAGTCACATGTGGAAGATACGTTTGAAACATAGACACGTGTGATGGATACGGGATACAAGCTAACACGCATTGGTGGTCAAAGTGGTTACGGCTCCTAGTCTGGTAATCCAGGTAGCGTGGAATTGTTGGAAATCCGTTGCTGGCAATGTTTTGACTCCTTTGAAATTCCACTTGACACCATGCCTCTTTCGAATTACTATGCAAAATTTCACCTTCCATCAATCAGGTTTCGCTTTACCAATATCTATTTTAAAACTTAATGAGGCTAAATTACATACTTCAATATTACATTTTTATCTGCCTATACTATCTTTATTTCTATTTTTATGCTATTAATTCAGTATAATATTCAGGTTTCATAAGAACGCAATATTTTCCAGGGTACCACAAGGTGCCCAGGCATGACTGTTTCATTATGATGACTGTAGGAATTCCAGTTTTTTCTACGCATTATCAGAAGCGTTGTTGTTGTTGTTGTTGTTGTTGATATTGTTGCTGTTGTTCAGACAAGTGTCTTGACATCTCAATACTTGATCTTGTCTTTTTTGCACGACTCATTGGATGAGGCCATAAAAAAAACGGTAGAAAATAGCTTGAAAATAACAATAAACCAGGTATCGTATGAGGTGACTCAAACATAATACCTACGTACATACATTAATTTTATACTAATACGTACTATTTTTCAAGATGAGTTATTCCACGATCTTTTTTAATGAATCAACATAAAGAGAAAAACTTCTTTAGTGCCACTGACCAATTAGCAATTGGCCACATTAAATTTCAAAACTTACCACAGGCTATACCCGGCCCAACCCGGGCTGTATGAGGTAAAAGTATGGATGGGTAGCTGTTCGAATGGAGTATAAAACTCTGTAGTGTTGAATAACCTTTCGTGTTTGAGTAGCTTGATTGATAAGGTGGCGGTTTTTTACTGAAGGTGGGTGGTTCGGTAGCCAACTTTGTAATTTTTTAAGGAGTTTGATTTTTATAATCACTTTCGTGATGTTACCATGTTACCAACCTTTGATGTTTGAAAGACAAACAACACAAAGATAGATCTATGTTCTTTTTTTTTGTTTGGGGTTTTAACCACGCCGCATAGCGCGTCGCTCTCAACTGCATGATCATATATCACGACGCGTCTTTACTCTCCATTCGCTGAAAACTCACAAATCAGCTACTCAAATACAATTAATCTCACCCAGCCCGCGTGGGGCCGGGAATAGCCAGCATCACGTGGGTTCGAAGTCCTAACCTAATCAACCTAAAAAGACCGAGAACTGGTGTATTCAACGTGTATCATTGATGCTGATTGGTCTATGCTTCTATTGTGCCACCCATCCCATAGTGACTACCGGTGTCAACCCTACCCGTACTGTTATGTCAGTCACCCCTCCCCGCTCCCCGTGCTAGTGTCAGTTCAAGGCGAGGCAGTCTACTGTCTAGAAATGTAACCAAACATCACAGGCTGCAAAATGATACTTGCAACTACGCACTTCAATTCTGTTTTGTGTTTTCTTAAATAAAACACAAGTATTTCGTTTTTTCGAGGGTTCCTATTTCTGATGCGCAATAGGATTTTTGAACGGAAGGAATATCCCCCCTATCTAAATTCTCAAATACATCTGTAAAATTTTTTACGAGGCTTCATAGGCAGAGATGTGAGCGGAGAGCGGAGAGTCAGATCTCTCAGTTGAACGCATTTAGATTGTTCGGCAAAAGCTGGTGACAAGAGCCGCATTTCGAATGAGAGATTACTTCCCCAGCAGGCTTGTGGGAATCTTGTTGAATGCTAGATTTTCCCGGCCGGAATGGGAAATTTTCCGAGATAGATTAAATTGATTTTTCAATTTAAATTTTTTAGTTACCTATTTGAAAAAAGAAAAAAAATGAAATTCGATTACGTTACAACAAATATTCGATTGCATTGCAAATTTCTGCAGTAAGCACGTGGTAAAGGCTATCAAAGTAGTTTAATGAGCTGAGTGATGCAGGAACAGCCTTATGAGTTGACCAAATGCGCGAATGCCGAATAATTATCTACATGAGTGATCGAGGAGGAATGAACATGATTTTTTCTAATTTAAAATTATTTTTACTTTTTGTTTAAAAGTATATTCACCGATTCATCCACTCACACTGATCCTGTTGTAGGAAAGGTTGTGCACTTTGATATAATTATAATATTACCGCCTCATATATTATAATTATTTTTATAAACGTATAGTAGATAGAACGAAATTTACATGCATTTTTTTTTAGTTTTCCAGATAATAAAAACATAAAAGTTGGGGAAGTACTTTGAAAGACTTCTTTACGTACATTGAATAATAGAAGACGGTTTGGAAATTATTAGAACGTAGATGCCCAGCGAGACTGCGCACAGAACAGGATGGCGTGATTCTAAAATATAGGCAGTTGATGACTACTGTGGGACTTTTTACTCCTCTTGAGGGAAAAATAATGATAGGGATTTTTTACATAAGTGTTTTTGAACTTTCTGAATTTAAATTTATTGGTCGAACTGTCTTCTTGTTTGTTGAATTCTTGAACAGTCTTGGCTCTCGGAATCTCAATTTAAATCATTTACATTTTATATCGGATATCACGTACTGAATGAGTGATTTCAAGTTTGTTTCGAATACTCAATGGCCATACTTGTTCAGGCACTGCTTGATACTTTACACTATTATGCCGGGTACCCGGTACTACCTATAGCAGCAGTTATTTCAACATTGAATTATCTCTCCATTACTGACTGATTGAACTGGTAGGTAACATTTTCCTTAGTGCCTCATAAAGCGTTTTAAATGTAAAAAATAAAATAAATAAACATCTTGTAAAATAACCAATCTCCAGAAATCAAGTTTGCATAATACGTATGTATTTATGTACCTATTATGTATCCAGATTATCGCCGTACCTAAATGAATAGGTACCGGTAACACCAAACTGACAAACTTGTTGGTTTGAATACCTATAGGCATAAGCAACACGTATATGGTTGAATTTATTCTTACAAGTACTTACATATCTACCATTGTTCCACATAATCCTCTTAATCGGGGTGCATTGAGCCAGAACTCATTGACGATGATCGGATGATTACCTTTAGCGAGGGATTAAAAAGTACTTAAAAAGAACTAGCCAAGTTTTTCGTTTTTCCCCCAACTAAATTTCAAAGAAGATACCTAACCTTAAAAATACTTTCTACAGAATTTTGTTTATGTTTAACAAAGAAATCGCGCGGAAATGACTTTTTTATTTAAGTTATTGTCTTGCGACATGATACTGCTGAGTGCTGTTATCATATCCTTGACACCTGCTGTTCGCATCTCCTTCTTTGGCGTCTTTAACATAGAATATTATGGTATATACAGAAGCTAAGAGTTAAGTTGAACTTATTATGTTGATTCATTCATACATGTATAATTGTACATGAATATTATGTACAAAGTAAAAATGAATATTTTCATATGTCAATAGGGAGAAACTTCCTTGTTTACCTCGTCAAGCAAAAAATAAATAGGTAATACAATCGAAAAACTGAGAAAGAATACTAAATATTGAAATTGTTTTGAGACCATCCTTTTTTTCTTTTTGCTTCTCGTCTCTTTAACATTATGTATATCTAGGTATTCTAGGTCATCCGAGACGAGGTTTTCAACCTCCATTCTCTGGAAACTCATAAACCAGCTACCCTCAACATTAACCTCACACATCCTAGGTTGGGCTGAAATAGCCATCAGCATCACGAGTCAAGAGGGTTCGAATTTGAATGGTCACTCATCCAAGTTCCAACTTCACTAGCTAGACCTTTTTGAACTTCAGTGACAGAACGAGAACTGGTGTATTCAGCGTGCCATCGACGGTGACAATAGCGTTGGCGAGAACATCGAATAATTATTAAATAATATTTTGAGGTTATGAGACTGCTTAGTATCAAGAGTTAGTTAGTGTTCACATGTGCCATGATTGGTGTGAAAAGTTAGTTGTGATCAATAGTAGTCAATAACAGACTCAATACTGAATCAAAGGCATTCTGTCATGTAGCATGTACCCAAGACCTGCAACACCCACTTTTTCCACTCTTGCAGATTTTTGCCAGTCTTCTGATGAGATAAGTTAACAAGAGAACCCAAACAATTTCATAAAATTCTTTCCAACATAATCCTGTTGTGTTGATTATCAAAATTTACCTCACCGGAATGCCCTCAGCAGTAATTGGTCATAACTAGACGAAGAAAGAGAGATGATGTTTTAACTCCATATCCAGCAACATCTATGTCGCAAGTATATGGGTAAGTATAATGTCTGATGTCTGTAGGTATCTCCATAGAATTTCATACACACCTCGAGGCAAAGTATTGTCATTAACAATACAGAGTTCTCTCTATGGGACACTCTGTTATAGTTCTCTGTGCTTGTCTACATGAAGCGCTTGCGTCAATCCTCGACAATGTTGAATAAATTTGCAATCATCGTGTCTCAAAGACAAGAGCCACGAAGGAACAAGTGACCTAGTATAGTACCAATGCAAGGATAAAGCAATAGTATCGATCAAAAAAAAAAAAAAAAATCAACGTATCCAAAGTTCTAAAGATGGTATCAAGAATAAAATATTTTTGTCGCTGCGACGAAGTTTCAGATAACTAATGCGCAACAACTCTAGTGCGTGTTAGGTTTCAGTTGTTGCGTCTTAATGAGTTTAGTTAGAGTTAAACTGTATTCGCCGTATTTATTTAGGGCAAGTCTGCCCAGGTAACCCGCGGGCCTGCGATGGAGGGTAAAACCCCCGTCTCAATAAGACCTGAGTAGTTTAAAAGGTAATAGTTAGGTATAAAAATACTTCAATACATCATCTGATTCTAAATACAGCCCATCCCACTTTGTTAGCATTCATAGAATTTTTTTTTGTATAAAACATTTGCCCTGGCTGGGATCAGTACCAAGCTAAGAAATATAACTATAGACGATTCCACAATGAAAGATGAGAACGCTGTTGATGAACATCCTGTATTCCTACAGACCGTGTTGTGTAGTAATTAACAGTACCCGGGTACATTTTCAAGTACCCGTGTACAGTACTGGGTACAATTTCCAAATGAGTACCGTGTCCGAATCGGGTAAAAAATTTGTGTACCCGGTACCCGTTCTTCGGGTAATTTTCCATTTCCAACCCCCTACACGATTTTTGGAAAAATGTACTTTTTCTGCTAAATTTTTTTTTCTTCTCGGTATCCACAGTTCGCTATAATCCTTGGAAGGCAGGAATTCTTTTTAAGAGCGGTATTATTTAGTTAGTTAGATTGTTGGGTGGTATTGTAATAAGAAGAATTCATCCTCATCACTTAAAATCATTTAAAAGTCAATTTAGACTAAGGGTTGGGTGAAAGAAATTAACCCCTCACAGTCTAAAGACTTATTTTTTTCTCAATACATATTTCAACGCGCTAATTTGTTTCTGGTGAACATGAGTGCAGGCCAACCTGTAAAATATTCATCAGAATTAAAACCTTAAATTTTGGAAAAAGGTATTTATTTACCTCAATTCTAATTATATTAAACAACACCCTTCAGCAACGTGGTACCGTCTGATGAGTTTGAATACAGTGCACGAGAAAAAGAAAATGAATTAAAAAACACAAATAAGGTGAGCGAATTCAATGATAACTGGGCTGGGAAATTTTACTCTGAAAATTATCCCTCGCACATTATTCCCGCTGAACACACCGGCTTGTGGTGAGGTGTGTCGAGTTCTTCGAGAACCTACCTATTCGTTTTTTTTCGAATATTTTATTCAGTTTGAGTTATGAAACGGTGCTAGAATGAAGTGAATGAGATCTTGAAGTGCGGGTATATCTTGCGATGAAAATAACAATCCAAATCAAATGACCATCTAGCATTTTGTTATATTTTTGTACTTTAGTTAGTTATCTGTGATATATAATTTTTTTATTTAATTGTAGAAGCGTTATTTCTATTTTTTTTATACCTATTTACCTAGTTATTTTTGTAATTTCTCTCAAAATGGTCGAAAGTATTAGTGAAGAAGTAAAAGGCGAAGAGGTGTTTGCACGAGCTGGTAAGTTTATCATCTTTTCTGTTTTAAGTTTAAACAACTTCTTATTTCCTTTATGTCAAGCTTTTCCGATAATTCCGAGATTATTTGTCTTAAATCTGTTTCCAAATGGAGATGTAGAATGCAGAACAAAAGTTGAAAGCTGAAAGAGAAAGCAAACACCTAACAGCTGATGAATGATCTGTGAGCTTTTATCACCTTATCAGGAAAGCTCATAAATTTGAAGTCTGCAGTTGATTTGATTAATGGTTCTATTTTATGAAAGGCAGACTTCATTATTTGTATCATTGAATAAAATAGGTTTATTTTGTGAATTATTATTTTCAAATTGTAACAACATAATCAACATCCATCAATCCATCAAAGTTCTGCAGCATTCCAAAGTGTTTTTAGGAGGTTCTTATCATAAATAACTCACTACTTAACCATATCATAGCAATGTACATATTCTGTCATGTAGGTGGTATAGTATTATGTATGTAGTAAATTTAAACTATTACTGTAACAGAGCTCTGAATTTTAATTCTCTAGAAAATTCTATGTGACCTTATCATGCAATGTTGAGGGATTATTGCAACAGCTGAAAATTTAGCGTATTAGTAGTTGAAGTAGTTCACTTTCTGTGTTGCTATTCACAACTTCCACAGTTTTACTTATCTTTTTTATACAGTTTATGTTGTTGCTTTGAGGCTAAAAGCACCAACTCCCTACAGAGTTTTAAAAATCAAAGAACTACCTACCTAGTTAAATTTGTTTAGCTGTCAAACTATCTAAAGCTAAAGCTTAATTGAATGGATCCTTAACATTTTAACTGTAACAATACAGGATTTTCATATAGTCTCAAGAAAATATCTGAAGAATGTTAAAGACTTGAAATTTGATGCATAAGTGACAAATATAATATTTAAGAGAATCAAATCACAAAAGTATACATCTGTGTTTAAGCAATATGTTATTCCTGTTCTTCTTATAATTGTCATGTCTTATACTTTCCTCAATCTATAGAATAGGAAGCAATTTAATGGCTAGAAAATGAAAAATTATTTAATGAGAATAATCTACTTGGTATTAATTCTAAGCTGTCCTAGCAATTATTTGAAGCATGCCTTGTTATTGGTGTTGCGGGTATTAGTGGGTATCAAGTATGTGTGTTGCTGGTATCAAGTGCAGGCAGAGCATCACTTCTTTTTTCCCTCCCCAAACAATGAATGACCAATCTCTACAAATAGTTGAAAATATGTAAATTGTACCATAGAACAACTTCTTTCCAATTGTACTTCCTATGCATATTTAATATTAGAAATTGGAAATATTGGTTTCACTTTATTTAGAAATAGGGAGAAAAAAAAGGAAAAGCATTGAGATGCAACTTTGGCAGCATGTTCCATCCTGAAACGATGTAAGGTAATGCCTCATTGTGTAGAGAAGTGTTAGGAATATAAAATAATATACTGTCATGCCTCGGGTCCTAACTTGGGTGCTGCTGAGATGAAATATGTGTACTGTAGTGTAGATACATTTGCAATGTGTGTATAGAGTGCTCAGATGTAATGTGTGGGGATCCATAAATGTCATAATACAGAGTGAGTGAATTGTACATAGTATATGTATAATTGTATATACTACATTTACATATATTGTTTGCCAAGTCATTCAACTTCAGTCTCATTTCTCATCACTCAATTTATTTATCTACAACCACTTCAGTGAAGGATTCTGAGCAAAAATATGGTACTCAACTTTTATTGTTTTCTTAATCACACAGCTAAAAAAAACTCATGTATTTTGATTTTTTCAATTCTACACCAGCAGTGGAAGCCACTGTTAAATTTAACCACCTAAAATCAATGATCATGTTTTTATCAATCTTCAGGGATGTCTTACTTGGTTTAATTGCAATCCCTTTGCAAAGTAGGGGGATATGACCAGGTTATATATCCATATTACATAGATCGAAAAAAAAACTCATTTTCTGTAAATTCCCTTGTTCCATTTTCATATCTCTCTCTCTGTCCTTCCCTCTCATTTCTTTATCCCTCCTCAAATGCCCTTGTCCTAATAAAGGGCTCTTTCTCTCTTCAAATGCCCTTGCTCTATTATTTATCCTCGGAGAATAAGGCCAAGATAGTTACTTTCAGTGATACTGCAGAAGCAGTAAAATGCAGCAACAGATTTTCTTCAGGATAGTAATTCATTGCTTTGACCTTATTTGAGTCGTCCTAGATTTTATACAAATTAATGCCTTAATAATGAAAGCTTTTCATGTAGAGACCAACCTCAGTAGCTCAATCGTTAAGGCAATGGATTCGTTATCGTGTACTAGAATGTCGATGGTTCGAGCTAGGCTCAAGCACAGATGATTTTATCACTTGTGATTATCTGAGATTTTTTTTGTGCCTATTCCGTGAACTACATAGGTCGGATAGCCGCTACAGTGAGGTGCACCCCACCTACCAATAACCTGTAAGGCGTACGTGACCAAACTACAACCACCAACAGAAAGGGATCCATTCTCTAAAAGGGATTCTCAGCTTAAGGATTCAGGAGATACATTTTTAATCTAGAATTTCAAAATGATGACCTTGCTCAGTCTGGCAACGCTGTAGCTCCTTTGTTCTCTCCTTCCACTGAGATCCTCATCATTCTATCCTTATTCTTAACCTGTTTTGTTAATTATGCTTTTCCTTTGTTTTGATTTTATATTCTATCCTTAGCCTAGTTATTTACTTTATAATTTCACCCTCATTTCAGAACATCTGATAAGTACATTTTTCTTCTTTCCTTGAATTTGTTACCCTTCTTATATCAATACAACTACATATTGGATATTGGTACAATAATATTGAATTATTAGTGGATACATACTAATTCTAAGCTTGTTAAGCTCCATTGAGCAATGTGACAAGATTTTTTCTATGATAACGGTCGAATATTGAAGTCGTAAAAAGCATGTTTTGAATACTCTAAAAAAAATCCATTTTTTTTTTAAATTGAAAAATGTCTCAGGTGCAAAGATGAAAGTCAGATTTTTACAATGTTTAGTTATACCTATAGGTACGTTGAACTTCACACCAATGAATGAGATTTTGTTTAGACTGTGAGAGTCAAGGGACTCTTTAGTTTCATTCTTGTAGGAGAAACAGAGTATTGTATTTAATTATTGTATCAACAATTCAACACATCACAAATCTTAAGAGTCCGCTAATCTGATATCCCCTTACCTATTCTGCACCCTACCCAACTCCTGAATCCTTTATCCTTGTGTCCTTGCTTTTATTTTCCTTTCTGTTGAAGGAGAATAGCAAGTGAATTGCGTTTCATATCACTCTAGTGTTTTGCGTTCTAAATGTGAACCCCTCTCAACACCCCCATTTCTCATACACCACCCCCTGACCTTGGGAGCTAAGTCCTCTCCCCTGCTCTCGACACTATTTTTATAGATGGCGTAGCTCCGATGCTTTTAACTTTTCCTGTCCATGTATGTAGTGTAGCTTATTTATCAAGTTAAGAACATACCCATGTGTTTCTACATCTATACATCACACTAATGTACATTTAAGTCCATTTGTTATTATAATTATGTATATGCTTTACAAAGGTTCTTTTCTCCATATTTATTACAGTATACCTGTTTGCTATGTATTTCTCATTAACGATCTATTGTTAATCCCCTCCCTTCACCTTTCTAGATTGTCATGTATTAGCGAAACAATAGAGTTTTCTAACGATTGTTGTGAAAAGTTACATAGAGGCCATTAGTATGGGGTGGACTTGTTAACATTAGCTTGATGTGTGAGCAACAATGCTATAGTACCTGTGATGCATGAGCTATATTTAAGTACTTACCTGTGTGTTTTGTTTCCTGCTTTTTCTTTACATTCCTTAAATCGGGCATTTCATAATAATCTCATGAATACTTCCAAGGCATTCCGTCCTTGCCTGTCATAAAAGGAGGTTAAGGGCTGTCAGCAGAAATAGAGACATACACCCCCTCTTATCCCTGTTGGTATTTTTCACAGTGTACGAAGGTGGCCATTTGGAACTACCCTAAGTCCCTAGAAGGGTTTTTCCAACAGCCTAATGATGGGACCACCAAAGAGAATGTGGCCCGACGGAACACGGTGGGCAATTAAGTCCACCAACTAATATCCTCCCCACATGTGAACAGCTCTAGGAGACTTGATCAAAGATCCGCTCCTGGTGTAAAACCCATTTGAGGGTGCTTCACACCCTCGAGAGGAGATCCCTTAGATAAATAGTAATAACGATGCCAAAATTTGCCATATTTACTTTTTTTATACCAGAATACTCTGTTTTAAAATACTGGTCTGACATCTGCCCTAACGTTCCTCATTCATTCGTCTGATGCATAACAAATTAACTAGCAACCAAGTACCTTGGTACTTGTTAGAAGTACCCGCGCCCTACTACATTAGTATTGGAAGGGAGCTCAGGGATTTTAATCTATCCTAATCTAGAATTTCATTTCTCCCACGGAAAACTCTTGAGGAAAAAAGTGAGAAATTCTGCAGGAAAGTTCATCCCAGTTCATCCTAGTTCAGGCAGCATCTCGCTTCAGTTTTATAGTCGGGAGAAAGCGGCGTTGAACTTTATGAAATTCACCTTTGCCCTCTTGCGTGAGAGTTCCCAGCTGGTAACGTCTAAGTCGCTTTCCTATGCTTTCCCTTCCCTGTCCATTTTTTGCTGACGTTACCTTTGAAAAAAATAGAGAAGCGTTCATTGACCTCTTGTTTGAGCACCTTATTATGCGTTTCTTGAAGTGTTACCTCGTGAATTTTGAAGAGATCCTTTAAAAAATGCTTAGAATAGAACAGTTAAATTTTACCACTGGTTTTTGTTCTACAAAATTCTTTTGAAGTTTCATAAGCTAGAGTGGCTGGGTGTCCAGCTACTCACATTAACCATAACCAGCCTGAGTGGGTGCAGAATACCAATAAGGGTTGGTGAAAGATTGCCACAGCAATACCCGCCCTTTAGGTAGGACATTATTGTTATTTTTTGTCTTTACTTATTTATTTTGTCATTTGTTTGTTTGTTTTTCCTTTTTTTCTTAATTTTATACTGTTGCCTGTATTGGTCCTCCAATAAAGCTTAAAAAAAAAAAAAAAAAAAAATCCGGGTCGTCTCCATTCTCGACGGTACTTGCCTTTATTCCATCATTGAAATGGTGTTTTCATCAGATTTTTTTTCATTTAACTTGGATGAAATCAATATGTTCGCTCTATTAAAGAATATTAAATGGTCCTCGAAAAGCGTTTTTTTATATTGTTCTTCCTAACTCGATTATAACTCGTAACCTTCCTCCTCGCATATAAATGTTCATCAGGGCAGTTTCTTGATTATCTGAAGTTGTCCTGCCAATGGCTCAAGGATAGACACAAGTAGGCAAACAACTTAGTCCTAAGTGTCTGGTGGCTACTTGTTCACTGGGATTTTGGAGGAACTTTTTCATGGAAATTCGTAGGCACTGTGGCTGGGTTCATTACTCTTTGTCTCCTATTCAAGAGTTTTAAGACCCTGCGCCAAGGCGGTATCACTTTTTTTTCCACACTCACCTCGATTTCTTAAAATAAATTAATTAAATTTCTCAGTTTTTTTTTCAATCTGGAATGTCTTGACGTCGATTCACTGGAGTCAGAACTGGTCATTGAAACTGGAATCTACGCTGGATTGGCTGGAATCTACTTACAAGGATTAGAATCATCATAGTTTAGAATCCAATTAGTTTCTGTTTTGCCAATCAGGTTTTCAAAAAAAAACAAAAAAAAAAAAAATCGAACATGAAATTTACCTCATACTCAATAATCATGTCAAGATACCCCTGAAAGAAAACTGTTGAAAAAAAGTTAAGAGATTGAAATATGCAACTACGTTGTTATTTTGTTAAAAAGAAAAAATGAAATCACAAATCAAAACAGGTACTGAAAGGGATAAACACGAAATTTGAAAACCGGTTCCAGGATAACCAAAATATGAAAACAAAGAAAGGTGCATATTGAAGCTGGTTCTGTGGCCTCACAGCTGGGTATTCAGGGGCTTGAAGTCTTCTCCGAACCATTTTTGGGACAGTTTATTTCAGTTGACAATGTATAAATGAAGCAGAATAGAGTTTCGCTGGAGTTTCTGGGATTTCGCCTGTTGGTAGGGTAGATAATGAGACCGAGGCAACGAGCTTAGGTCCGATTCGAGAAGTAAGCCGATTTTACCTTCTCCAAAATGCCAATTGCCAGTGTAAATATGTATCTATTGATATCGGAAGTATTGTACTTGTTTTGTATAATAAAAAAAGACTTCGATTATTCAATAAACATGGAACTTCCTTGTCCAAGATGGCAGCCAAGACCGGGTTTGATTGACCGCACGCATTCTGTAAAGTTTTCGTTCAGTTCTGGCTCTAACTCTTCATGATTGTTCAGTCTTTCACCACATCCCGTACATAGATCTCTCGCTCCACTCCTCAACGTCCTACAGCTGTTTTTGAACTCTCCCATCCCGTGTCCAACACACATCATGTCGATGTATTCTGAAATACATAAGCACCTAATACACACATAGCTATGAAGAATACCATACGATCATAGATTAGCACCATATTATGTTCAGCATACACAAGACCAAGAGATCAGTAGGAGAATTATTTTGAGAGTTATAGGGGTCTACAAACAATTATACATCTACAGATTACACTCCAGTTACAATTTTTTTACAATGCTCCGTACAGAAACAGCCTCTCCTGTACTGAGCCGCAAAAGGTTTAATTTTCCTTTGCCATTTTATAGCTTTGCTGCTGATTCTCGGAAGTTGGCAATGGGAAACCATGGATCAGGAAGACACTTTGCGGCGTAGTACAAGAGAGGTAAAGAAGTTCTTTCAGTAACAAGACAAACTACAGAGGAACCAGAGGTCTCCCAGATAGCTCAGAGCTTGTTGAACCAACGCAAGATAAATTAGATCTGATGGCTGATCCCCTATTTATTACATCACTCTTTGCATACATAAAATGGTTCCGTTTGTTTGTGTTTTAGCATGAAACATATAAATTTATATGGTAATTCTTGTATGTTAGCTTTGTGTCAGGCAGGCGTGCAGCCTTGTAAGATACAGAACTGTGGGAGAGCTCTCTCTGTTCTGTGTCGACTGTTGGAACTTCAGCTTCAGTAGCTCTATTAATATGAATAAGGCAGCGGACTTGTAACTTAGAAGTCGAGCTTCGAGTCCCAAGCTTCGAAATTTAATGAGTTTAGGTTTGAGTAAATTGTGACATGACTTTAATCTTGTGAAGAACTCAATTATGATGACTCATAATCCAGCCAGCTACTCCACAACTTTGGAATCTCATGATAAAAACCAAAATATTTCTTGAGGGATAGTAATAATATAATGGTCCAGTCCAGATATGATCACATAAGAGGGGCGTTATTAATATCGGTTTCGTTTTAAGGTAGTCTTGATTATGTGTTTCACGATTGATGTTTTTCATGTCACTAATAGATTACTTGGTGATTTCGTGGTCAAGTAATACTAAATCGTCTGATTTTGAGGCTCAAAAATGAGCAACATCTTGCAATATTGTTTTGTTTTGTCCCTTGGTCAGTCTTCTTCAAGTCTGTAATCTTGTTCTGGCTGGATAAACAGATTAACTAAATTATCTTACTTAAGGTTAACTAATACGTAGTATAGTAGGTGTCATTACCTACCAATGAAGTGACAGTAGGTTCTTCTAAAGAGGATTAAGAAAACACTTGAATTTTAATGGTGGCAAGAATACAATGAATGGCCCAAAGAGGAGATTGCTACAAGAACTCCGTTGGCTGGTATCAGTCCGTTTTGCTCGCAGGCACCATGCGATAGTTGCACAGTCTAAATTCACCGTACACAAGACCGCAGGAAACCACTTTCCTCCCAAATCAAAATGAAAACCTCAGAGTAAAACTACCCACTCACCTATCTACAAAAGAAGAAGAAGAGATATCTAAACCTACAGCATGAGTTAACTCATCCCAGAACTCTTCTGCACACAGATATTTAGAAGCATGAAAATTCTCAGTGAATTCGGTGGGTACTTCTATGGCAAATTTTATAAATGCTTTTAAGATGATTCTCTTGCTTTTAAAATTGTAAAATAAGCCTATAAGGTTCCATCCGCCACTTTAGGTAGCTAGGCTGCGGAACAAATCTGTAGAGATGTTTGTAGGAAATGAGAGCCTCTGGGAGTCTAAAGCCTTGAACTTTAAGCTTAAAGCTTTGAATTTAGTAATACACATATTGGACATTTTTCTTTTACATCACTAATGTTCTTTCTATAGGTACATAACATACGAGCTATTCGCACATTAATTTTTCACTTGGTGATTTGTATTTAGAATTTTTATCAGCATAAAACTCTGAACAAACTAATATGGTATGTTTTCTATATTTTTCTCAATTAGTTTATATTTGAGAGCATTGCGAGCGATAAATTGCTTCAAGTGGTTGGCAGAGTTCAATAGGATTAAATTGAATAAACTCTCTGACGCAATGGCTTCTTCTGCTTTATATCAATATCAGCGTTTTTCTCAGCTGTTTACTTTGTGCCCCGCTATCTCTGTGCTCTTTCTCTTGTGTGAATAATTCACTGTATTCTCTTTCATTTGGTTTTCCCATTTCCCAAACAGCTCCTCATTTCCCACAGTTTCCATTTCCAACAAATCTCTCTCCTCTGAATGTTTCATTTGTTCTGTGCAACTCCTAAGCCTCTTACCTTTTCTTGTTTGCATTGCACATACTCTTCACTTTATTTCCCTCTCTGACCCCATTTTCCATTTTGTACATTTTCTTCCTCTCGTTCTTCTGAAAATTTCTCTTTTCAATCACCCCTGCTCGATCTCTTCATGACATTTTGCTCTTTTTCCCATCTTCCATTTTCCAATTATCTCGTTCTTTTTCCTCCTCGTTGCTGCTCTGAAAATTTACCTTTACATATCTATTTTCCAATGCTCCAGTGTTTTTCCCCTCTCTCATTCCTCTCCCTCTTCCCCTCGCTCCATTATCATCTGCGCTTTGAACTGTTGCCAGCTGTTCCTCCTCTGCGTTGCTTCATTCACGGGAATCACGGGTTTCTCCCGGTCTCTTTTCGCTTTCGTTCATGATGCACTTCTGAGAAGAGGCGGGAGGAGGGTCGGAGGGATAAATGTGCATTCTGCAAAACCTGGAGAGGGAGAAATTTTTTCTCCCTTTTTTCCGGGAGAGTTCAATATTTCTCATTCAGCTGGCTTTCGACCTTTGAATCAGACAGCAAAGATAGCTGGATGATTCAAATTGATGTTTGTGTTTTGTCTTAGAAGTATCTTGTTTTATATTTCTTCTATTGATGATTGTGAGCGATTTGTCTTGTTTCATAGTTTTCATTCACATGGTTTTGTAGTCATGAAAGTAATGACCACTTGAGCTTTTATTTAATGCATTAGATGCAAAACGGGTGGACAATAATTATCTACTTAAAATACAATGTCTGTGGTCTGAAGTGATAAAATAAAGAGACTCTGGGTAGTGTAGATTATTGACTGGGTATGGGTAGATTATAGTGTAGTGTAGATTATTGGCTCATTACTCACTGATTAATCAACGTAGTTCAACAATGCGATGGATTCTTAAACTTAAAAACTTGATTTTTAGAACGAATTAAAATGAAAAATTACCCCATCTAAACTGGAGGTAAATTTGAAATGCTGGGTTAAAATCACTTTCTTGTTTATCTCTTCAGTTGGATCCTAAGAAATCGTTTTGAGAGTCTGCATATGTCAGCGCAATTGAAAATTTATCTAGAGCAAATTTGTTTACGATTGGGTTTGTATTTATTAATGCTAATTGGCCAAGTTGGTTTCTATGGAATATTTCATGTATTTTTTATTCACCGGTAAGTTCAAGGAAACGCAGTGACCAGTGTATTTAGGCAAGTAAACATGTTGATATCTAAATAGGTATTAGGTACCTTGAAAAAAACTGGCTGTTAGTTGTTTACGTCGTCATGTCATATTTAATTACCTCCATATTCTCTATTAAAGGTATCTATTACAGACCTCATAGTTTAATATTGTTAAACCCGCGGACTTGAAACCTGGAGGTCCTGTTGTTGCGGAGTCCCTGGCTCCTATAATAAGTTCAATAAGTCGGATTTGAGTGACCTTTAACTTTAAGGCGTATTATTATCTTTCTTGTGGATTGCATCAAGATACTTTTTTATTTCCAGCGGTCCATCCTTCCTTCCATTTCGTCATATTTTTTTTTTTTTTTTTTAAATTTTTTACCAACGACCTGTAGGAATGTGGCCATTACTGCAGTGTGAAGGAATGCAGTGTGTGTGAAAGGCATGTAACTAAATAGTTATGTAGGCACCTAGGAGTATACACTGTATGTATACATAATGTATGAACCGAGAAAGTGATAACGAGCTATCGAATTCATTCGTCTTGTTTAATATCAACTCTAAGGTGAACCATTGGTTATTGCATGAGGTGGTCATCTGTCAATCATGCGCCACTAGATACAATGTACAATCAGTTTACATAGTTCTTAACGAATTGCAATGAATTTTGCTATTACCCAGTTTTCCTAATTTGCTAGTACCAAAATCAAGATCAATAATAATATGTCATGTACATTGTACATAAATCACCGATGTTGAACATTTTTTGGATCGATATTATCTACTAATTACTTGGTTTTATTTGTTAATTACTTTTATAAGATCAGTACATATTAGCCGTTCATGTAAAAACTAGAACTTTTTGGTAGCAGACAGACAGTTTTTCATATTACAATTATTGTGAATTAGTGTCAACAAAATATCAAGTAGGTATCCGTATCTCTATAACACCTATAATCCTTCAGATGATTAGGATTAAACCATGGGTAAACCTATCAGACAACCACCCACTTGTAAGTAAGCACGCACTACGCAATATTGAATACCATATGGACATAAACAAAATTGTCAAAACAAATTTCGTCAGACTGAGAGCATTATTTATTTATTTTACTATGTCATACATATTATATTAATACAATGTATATAAAATTTATTATTATGTAATTAATAATTTGCGTTTATTAGAAGTACCTATTTATGTCTTAGGCTTATTGCACAATCGGTCTCTATATTGTTTGTTATAAAGTCATGTAGAGACTCACTCTCATGGCATTTTGGATGAATAGAATATTAAGAGGTTGAAGTTCCTCAGGAGCTTTAAGTGTAGAGAGTCTACATTTTAGCCCAAGACAATATACATACCTTGGTTTTTTTGGGAATACATGACATGTATGCCATGACTGCCATGTACATTTTATATGTACCGTCAGTCTTTAAGAGGTCGATTATTGCTTATTCACAAAGTCTAAATTTTTCAATACAAAAAGTTCGCTATGTTTTACCCTGTGACTGTGGCTACCGGGACTCACACAAATCTGTCATATACAATCGTACATGCATAGATGGATAGGTTACATTACATATATGTATATTGTATACCTAGATGAAAAAATATTACTTTTCCTACTTTAAATTTGAATAAAGCTCTATAACTATAGGTTGGATGGTACACAGATTTCTCATTTATAAGTCTTGATGGAATCAAAACAAGAAACAAAAAATATCTTGCTTTATTTACGCACAGAATAAATAAATATAATTTAGGCAAAAACAATTAGCGTGTTTTTGTGTACACAATGCGACAGGTCACAAAAAATATAGCCTAAATAAATAACAAAAATATTTGCTATGGGTATAGGTTCAAAACAAGTTTTTTGACTATTTTTTCTTCATGTTTGCGCATTCAACAGTATAAATTCTGCTAACAATGTTGATGTTGTTATTTGTTTTGTACTCTGTACACCCTATAATCAGTAAGAGCAAACACGAAATGTGACAATATTATCAGTAGGTATCATCAGTTATCTCACAACATGAAATTGGGTATCTCGCATGTATATTATAATATTAAAACTAGGTACTAATATTAAACCGGTCTTACAAAATATTCACCGTTCTTGGGACTCGAAGCATCGAGCTCAAAGTTCATAGTCCGCTGCCTCAAAGATCCGAGCTACTGAGATGGGTAATTTGTTTATCAACATTAATTTAATACCATCATGAATACGAGCATTACCTTGTGATAAGGACCAAGGTTGAGCTGATAAGATTTCGATGTCACCAGAGTAAATAAATAGGCAATCGCAATTTAATATTTGGAAAAAACAAATTTGTTGTCCAGATTACAACTCAGGCTGAGAACGCGACATATTGCACGTGCTCCAGCTGATAACAAGGAACTCCTGATAGCAGGAAGGAGTGATAAGACAGCCTCTTATCACCCCTTATCACTAGTAGGCGAGGTTGTCACTAGGTGTGCGTAAGCAACGCCTATAGTAAGGGATGAGTAGCGTGATAGCTGAGTGGTAGGGCGCTCGACCACACGGAAGATTCAGGATTCGAAACCCATCAGTGCCGACGAAACTTTCTAGAAAAAAAGGTTGGAATATCTGCGTTGATGCTTTTTGCCGGGTGCTTTTGTGGTTAATAATCTACAAAATCTATATCTAAATGAGAAATAATATATGCACCAATTTTTCACCGTTGCCACTCGGTTGCCGTTGCCGAGTTAGCCGCATTGCACGCATGGTGATCTGGATTCGATCCCCAGCGGAGCAGGAATTTTTCTGCTCTGTACTTGTATGTTCGTGGTCCACTCATGCCTCGTGAGGAAAAATGATTAGTTACTTGTATGAGTAACGACCAGTGGCGGCATTACCAGAGTATAAAAAAAAATGATGAAAAGTAATTCGAAAAAGTGAAAGTAGGATGTAATAATGAAAGTAAATGAATGCGCTACCACAAAAATTGTGAAGAGGTACTAATAAAATATACATAATTTATTAGTAATATGTATCATAATTTCTACTGCTGCTATTATTGCTGCTTTGACATAAGTGTGTCATAGGGGTTTTTGGTATTACTTGATGGACAAACTACATCACAGGCAACAAGCATCTACGTCAACACTAACTTTTTTGTTAATAACTTTTAGAATAAAACTTTTTTCAAGTTTGATCTTGGATCTACAGTATGTATCTCGTGGATTTTTTTTTTATTTTTTTATACTATTAAAAATACTTAGTTCGAAGAAAAAAAAAATCAACCAATATTTATGAAACTCTTAATTTCATTGCATCATCTTGTCTGGTGTTTTTAATCTTGGATAATTTTATAATGAGTTTCTATTTCCTTTATCGGAAATCGAATTTTTTTATTATAATATCCAGGTAAAAACTCTCGTATCTTATTTTAAAGAGAAAATAAATGTTTCTCTCTTGAGGTTTCTTCGAAAAAAATATATAATATTTTTTTGTCTATTTCTGCTAGCAGTTGAACTGGAAGTATATAACTTCTAGTGATGGATCATTCTGTACTTTGCTTTTGAGTGTTCGCCAAATCTTTGTTCAACAAGTACTTATACGTATGGGATGATTCTAAGATTTTTTTTCTGCGGATTATAATGGATTTTTTTTCTGCGACCAACTATTTTCCTCGTCTCCTCTTACCATAGCTTGGAAAAGTAAACAATGAATGCCTCTATGTCATCTTATATGTGTATTGTACACAAATGTATGTATGTTGATATTGTCCATTGTGTACAGTACTGTCGAGTACTCAAGGATAGATAAGGTCATACCTAGTGACGTCGGCTCTGACCGGTAGGACCAGGCTCTCTGCTCTCATTTCTTCTCTTCTCTGTAGTATATTACTTAGATCTAAGTGCAGTCCTTTCCTTTGAAGTATATACTTTCTTACTTGCTAAGAAATAAATTTGCTTACTGCTAAGAATTTGCTTACTTGCTAAGGAAATATTTGCTTACTGCTAAAAATATACTATGCAACATTCTCATGTAAACAGAAATTGAAAGTTGTATTAGGTGAAATTGTACATGAATATCAGAATATACCTGGACAGCTGTTCAACTTATTTGCTCTCATCAGCAGTAATAGTTCTGAATAACATGCATCAACTAACTCTCTATTTAATCAGTTAAACAGAAATTCTAAAAAATATACTTGTCCGGTATATTTACCGAGTCCCGTAGATCAGTGGTCAAGGCGTCTGTCGGTAACCAGAGGTCGCGGGTGAAACCCAGCCGGAATAAGGTTTTGACCACATAAGCATAAAGTAGGACTTAAACTGCAGGAATAATGGGACTTGTTAGTCCTCTTGGGCTATATAAATAAGGTGATCTATTATTAGTATTGCTTACTTGCTAAGAAAATTTTTTGAGTACTTTTTTTAGAAATTCACTTACTTGCCTACTTGCCAAGTAATATATTTTCCACTTTGTAAGAAATATACTTGTTTTGAAAAATTATTCTATCTCTGTGTAGTCCTTAGATCTCCCTCCCTATCTATAGTCCTTTCCGCTGATGAAGAAATACTTGATGCTTTCATTATTATTATTTCATTATTTTCTCTGATGAACCCAAGTTAGACTATAGCGACGATCTTGTACACATTTCAAGCCTGTAGCTATGAGCAAGCCAGATTGTTTCCTCTCCTATGGCCCCTGGCTTACTAGTTGAACCATTGCTCTAATATCCATTTCGTATGCTAGTTAGTATGTATCGGGACCTAGAATATTGTTTGTTCGTGGTCTTGACTGCCAGCAGCCAACAAGATAGAACCATTGCTAGAATAGATTAGTAGA
The DNA here is from genome assembly GCA_024516035.1 of Bactericera cockerelli. Lineage (NCBI taxonomy): Eukaryota > Metazoa > Arthropoda > Insecta > Hemiptera > Triozidae > Bactericera > Bactericera cockerelli. The sequence goes on from CM044957.1 coordinate 35,361,950, forward strand.
ATTCACCTCAGTCCAGAACACTCTAGTCCAAATTCGCCAGATAGTAGATCGTCTAGTCTAGAGCCAAATGAAACACAGAAAAAACAAGAGTATGTTATCTAAAACTTTGTTTCAAAATGTGAGAAAATTAAAAGTAAATAAATTAATATTTGCATAGGTACACAAATAGCTGTGTCAACATACAAGAGTCATGTCACTAGTTGCTCAACCTGCCCTTACTAAAATCCGCCATGCTTGGGACTCTCAATAGATCTCCAGGTTAACGATTGCGCGACTAAGGTTCAATTTCTCTGAATTTTCTTTGGAATTTCGACTCTGAAACTTGAAAGCGGGCAGAAATCTCTATGAACAGCCCTAATTCTCTTAAAGTCATCATTATACTAATGACACACAATCATACGTAATTTACTTCCATTTGAATTTATCGGAATTTTATTCACAACCATTTTATTAAAATTTTTTATCATATCATCATCATCACTACTGGTATACTAATAACATCATTCATAATTCTACCGAATGACCACCATACACAATATCCTAATCCTACACTTATGATATCTCAAAATTTCTTACGGGTCAAGATGATTTTGAACCATATGAGGAGATGCCAAGGTGATCACTAGATCACCATGTAGCATGTAGCATGTAGGGGGGAGCCACTACAAGGAACCCGAGTCTAGAAATATCAGAGTTCACCAAATTTTATCTGGCTACTAACCCGCTGAGAACTTTCGGTACCTATTATAGCTATTGTTTTGTAACGTCTCTTAAACATTTCCCGACATCAGGAGTTTTGATTCACGCTCAGTACGATTAGTGAGAAGAAGAGAAAAATTTCATAATATATTTGTAAAAAAATAAGCCTGCATAATTTATTGAAACTACTTACGGTTACACCGCGCTCGCGCCATCAAAACACAACGCAACACACACCACTACATCACACATTCCACACACATCCACAGACAAGCCCATTACACTAGAAAAACAGTCACCGACCCTAAGCAGACTACAACAACATACCACACCATCACACACTCTACAAAACACATCACATCAACACACACACCCACCACACATCTCACACACCACGACTCACACACACACCCCATGACATCATCACACACACAGCCACACACTTAAACCACACCACACACATAGACAGCGACACACACCACCACAACACAACACTACACACAAAACTATCCACCCTAACACACAACTCAACGATGGAACCAACACACCAATACCCTCACTCACAACAACACACACACACCAACACCACACACACACACACCACACACCACACACACACACACAAAATGTCATTTAGGTTTGAAAAAAAACCTGAATATTTTTTGTCGCCCATCTATTTTCTGGCCTTCCCCGGCGTAGCTCAAGAATGGCTCATCAGAATTTCGCGATCAATATGTCAAATGAAAGCCTAAACCCTTGCCTAAAACTTTCTCGCTCTGAGTTGATAGGTCGTCACTTCAAATTCGAGAAAAAATGTCATTTAGGTCAAAAAACGTGAATATTTTACATGTTACCCATCCATTTTTTTACCTTACCCGGCGTAGCTCAAGAACGGCTCATCAGAAATTCGCGATCGATATGTCAATTGAAAGCTCAAGCCCTTGCCTAAAAACTTTCTCGCTTTGAGTTGATAGGTCGTCGCGACAAATTTCGAGAAAAAATGTCATTTATGTCAAAAAACGTGCATTTTTTTTGCGTCACCCCATCCATTTTTATCCTTACTCATTGTAGCTTAACCTCAGGGAGATATAATCTAGCCTAGAAGAATTTCCTGATCCAAGCGGACCTATGTGCAAAATTTCAGGTTTCTCGGTCAAACGGTGTGGATTTGTATAAAGAACATACATACACACATACATACATACACACATACATACATACACACATACATACATACAGACAGCTTTCTTTTATAGATATAGATTTTAGCTGATGACACAGTAAATTATGATGCATTGAATTGGGCAGATGAGTTTGCTCGAGAATGGATGAGATGAAAGTAGTTGAGCATAGAACGGGTTAACAGTTCATTTCTTGGACTTGTGAAGGTATTTTTGGATTATTAAAATACGCTGTTCTGTTTTATTCTATTTTATTCATGCTGTTTTACAACAATCCTATGGTTAACTTTCCGACTTGGCCTCACTCCAGATCTCTATACTATCGGAGACTCCAGCATGATCTAGGCCCCTTGATCATTTAGGTGTTGTTGCTAACGGTGTAAGCTACACCGAGTTTGATGATATCCAGCTGGCTCAGTAGACATTAGGACAGCGGACAGTTCCTGTTATATTGTGTAGCCTTTTTCCTTTCAATTTTGGAAAACTGGTAACACAAACTATGTCCAGCTCGTCTTGGAACACGGTATTTCACTCAATGTTCTGATGGGGAACCAAACACCATGATGACCTGCTTCTTTTTTTTTCTTCTTTTTTAACAACATTTCCATTTATTTGACAAAGATAAAATATTACAATAAAAAATAATAGGAAGTATACCCGTCTTCAAAGTTAAAACTGTGAAGAAGACGGGGTAGTAATTTATCTTTGTAATTTATTTCTCTGTAACAAGCCCTTAGAAATCGGCCTGTAAGCTAGGGAGGTTCAGGGTTTTGTTCCTGTTCGTCGCCTCATACGAGGGACAACCCGTGGTTCTCGATACTATGTCCGGGTACCTTAGGATCTCATAGGCGTTGTCAGTTGGCAGCCAGTGTTCATTGTTCTCTTTCTGAATTCCTATTGGTTGGAAATGTATTAGGACTCTTTATCAGTCCATATTCCTCTTCTATTCTTTGGTATCGAGTAGGTTTTAGATGTATTTTTCGTACCACTTAACATGTCTGATGTATACTCAAGGAAAAGCATTTTCGTCATACACAACTTTGAACCCATATCAAAACTGGCAGTGAATTTATAAATTTAATAAATTAATGTATTGCCTAATATTATGTATGTACACGTAAACATAAATACTGTACATAAAGACTACTGTTAAAAATATATTTATTGTTCAATAAGAACACTCTATGTCTGATAATGCTCTATATTCTTAGAGAGAAATATTTTCCACTTGATAACAGAGTCATCGCACATTGTACCTCGTTGTCTGTTTGGAAGATTTAATCCCCCCATACCGCCCCCTCCCTGTCCTAGTCTCCTCTAACGTTGGCAATAAATCCAGGTCAAAAACCCGGCCGATAACGTGACCCCAGTGAATTCGGGCGAGTGTTTCTCTCTCGAATCCGCCGAAATCGGCGTGGGTTTCGCGATTCAAAAACTTCCCGATCGCAAGTGCCAACGAAGAACAATCCGTCCCGCCTATTAAGATGTCGTCGAGGGGGTGGCATGGAGGTGACCGGGCGATTTTCTTGGAAAAATGTAACTGGGGCGGCGGTGCGGGGGCCAACGGCGATTTCTAGGAAACTGTCAATTCCGGAGAAATTTATTCGCCGATTTCTCGGGTGATGAGTCGCGTGTGACATGGGACCATTAGTATCCGCAGCGAGAACATGATCATTAAAAACGTCGTTATTGTCAATTAACAATATTTTTCATGAGTCGTTCAACACCATCATCGCTTTTCCTCCCTACGAAGAAATCTATTTTGGATCGCAAGGTACACAACATCAGTAATTTTAGTTTTTTGCGCCGGTTGTCGGACAGACCTTGAATGATGAAATATAATTCGCCGTGAGTTCGGCCGATCAGCAGACAATGTGCCAGGATTGCAATTAATTAATTCCAATTAAGCAGATATTTAATTCAGAGACAAGATAGTGCGAGGAGGAGTACGTGTTGTTTTGAATGTACGACTCTACTCTCCATGTGCCTGAGTGGCCATTTTCTGTACATGTAAAATACATAGATTTGACCTGTTTTTTAAATGTATGATGATCTATGTATTTCATATGTACAATTGAAACATCAAACGTTTAATAATCTATTTGATTTTATCCATAATTTTATTGCAGAAGGTTTTTTTGCAGAAATCGTTATCATTGGACACAAGGCTCGTTGAATACCAGCTTCCTACTAAGTATTGGATCGGACAATCATACAAATCTTTTCTACTATCGTTGTGATAGGTATCTGGCACTGAGTATATGTCCATTTTATACTTGTGATATAGAAATACCTTCTGTTTGCCAATGTGTACTATCCATCACTGTTTGTTAGTTGTCACTTGGTGTAATATATTGTGGCTTTCTATATCGACATTGCTAATGGATGTTGTTACCAACTATGCTCTACCTTTACCATTAAACCAATGTGTGTGTGTGCTCTGTGTGTGCCACACTGCTGGTGGTTGTTGTAAGCCAGCGCGTGAGGCTGAACAAAGACATGAGTCACTGTTTGCTTTCTATGTTCCAGTATCCAAGTTAATAGTAGGATACTTTGTGTTATCATGTCAGCTTCATTGTCAGTGGACGCATTATTGGTACACAGAGCGTTTCATATGACTTGTTGATTAAGGCCCGAATTGATGAACGACTCTAAAGTGGAGACTGTTACTATAGTGTTGTTATTAGTTATTACCATAGTAACAGCCAATCACATATCTGATGAAATGAGATACTATAATAAAAGTGTCCACCACAGCAGCTTCACGCTAAAGAATCCTATGTGCTGCGTCCTTTATTTTGAACGATTGCACCCCTATGAATGTATTAATAATTGTTCGCTTCTCATTGGCTGTTCCAGGCGACTCGTTCCACCACGTCTCCGCCCCTGTCTCCACCTCCAGCAAGACAAACTCTGAGCGCATCGAGGAGGCGCGCAACAAGCGACGGAGGAAAAAGACTGCCACCTCCCTCGTGACGTCGTGCTTCCAGGATCTCTACCGGCTCAAGGGCGAAATGCTGGGCAAGGTAAGTGACGCCCCGCCTTACTTCAGTTAGGGCGAAATGCTGGGCAAGGTAAGTGACGCCCCGCCTTACTTCAGTTAGGGCGAAATGCTGGGCAAGGTAAGTGACGCCCCGCCTTACTTCAGTTAGGGCGAAATGCTGGCCAAGGTAAGTGACGCCCCGCCTTACTTCAGTTAGGGCGAAATGCTGGGCAAGGTAAGTGACGCCCCGCCTTACTTCAGTTAGGGCGAAATGCTGGCCAAGGTAAATGACGCCCCGCCTTTTCTACAGTTTTTCTTCTTGGCCCCGCCTCCTTGGGTATTATTTAATTTTCGTCCACGTATTTTCATCACTCGCCATTAGTACTCAAGTCCGAGGTTTTTCTTTGCCTTCTTTTCTGCTGCGAGAACTATTCATCAGATATTTAAAATTATAAAATTACAAGGTGTTGAAAAGATGTACTTTTTATCTTGGCATTCTGAGCGCAAAAGTTTACCGATTAATGCAAGAATACTCCCTGTCTATCCCCTTCTTCTTAATCTATCCCTGTCAATCCCCTTCCTCTTAATCTATCTATACGTAGGTAGATCAATAAGTACCCGTGTTTAGGGACATGTTACATCATTGGTGAAACTTGTTGATACTTGTTGATGGAACGACATCTCAAATGACCACATCCAAAGTTTGAAACTGATTACTCTCTTAGTTTTCATTTATCGGTCACTTGAAGTTGTTGTGTTGCGTATAGTTGAGTGATATGGAAAAAGAACAGTACCGAGCAGTTATTCGATTCCTTTTTTTGGACGGGAAAAAATGTGATGAGATAAAATTAAAGTTAGATGCTGTACGGGAGCTCTTCACCTTCTATGACCACTGTTCGCTTTTGGTTTAATGAATTTAAACGAGGGCGCACAAGCATTTTTGACGAGGACCGCCCAGGACGCCCAGAAGACGTGTGTACCGAGGAAGTCGTGGAAAAAGTGCATGATATGATTCTCAAAGATCGCCGAACAAAAGTGCGTGAAGTAGCTGAGAGTGTGGGCATTTCATATGGAACTGTTTTTAAAATCCTTCATGATAAGCTGGGCATGAGAAAACTATCGGCGCGATGGGTGCCGCGATTGCTCACAATTGACAACAAACGAATTCGGCTGAATTGTTCAAAGGCTAGTTTAGAACTCTTCAATCGCAATCCAGATGATTTTTTGCGTCGAGTTGTGACCGTTGATGAAACCTGGATACATCACTATACCCCAGAAACCAAACAGCAGTCAAAAGAATGGACTTTGGTTGGAGAATCTGCCCCAAAGAAGGCGAAATCGGTCCAATCGGCCGGAAAAGTCATGGCTACCGTTTTTTGGGATGCAAAGGGAATTATTCTTATTGACTTCTTGGAAAAAGGAAAAAACAATAACTGCTGCATATTATAGTGAGTTATTGACACGATTTGATGCAAAATTGAAGGAGACACGCCCCCATTTGGCGAGAAAGAAAGTCTTGTTTCACCATGACAATGCACCAGCTCACTCATCTGGAATTGTTGCTGCTAAAATCCATCAACTTGGATACGAATTATTGCCACACCCACCTTACTCACCTGACCTAGCCCCCTGCGATTATTTTTTGTTTCCTAACTTGAAAGTTTGGCTCGGTTGAAAGAGGTTCAGCTCAAATGATGACGTCATAAGCCAGACAAAGGGCTATTTTGAGGAGTTCGAAGGGAGCTACTTTTTGGAAGGGCTAAAAAAGTGGCAGGATCGCTGGAAGAAGTGTGTAGCCTTGAAAGGAGACTACGTCGAAAAATAGAACCCAAAAATGTAAGTATCTCGCACTCTTTTTTCAAACACGCGTACTTCTTGATCCGCCCTCGTACTCCTTGTCAATCCTCTTCTTCTTAATATATCTTTTTATCCCGAATCTTTGTAATTTCACTCTGGTTTTGGTCGGACCGTTTCTCAATGCTGATGCCTACCTTTTTCCGAACCCCTTCTTCGCAATCTATTTTTCACTCCACTCCTTATGAATAGCCACACAGCGTACACCATGTGCTGACTGGCCTTGTTTTCTCCTCGACAGGGTGCGTACGCATCCGTGCAGACGTGCGTCAACATCCTGACTGAACTCGAGTACGCAGTGAAGATCATTGACAAGCTGCCTGGACACTCACGCTCGCGCGTATTCAAGGAGGTGGAAACGTTTCACCACTGTCAAGGTCACCCCAACATCATTCAGCTGCTCGAGTACTATGAAGACGACGAGAGGTGAGTAGCTCTGCTGACGCAACCGAGATGAGTCAGCGCTGTTGGAATACTTCATCATGTCATGCATTAGGTAGTCAGTCCAAATAGAAAAGTTAGGAGCTGTACTAAGTATATGTATAAGACATCTGAACAGGTATTTTGAGCTTTCTGGCTTTCTTCAGGGAGTAGTTATACAGATATCCATGTCTCGCTAGAGGATTATAAACTGAGAACAGACTAGCCAACCCTTAAAAGCCAGGCTAGCTTGCAGTTTCCTAAGGGTTTTTAATGGCTTATAAAGAAAAGTCCAAGTCCTCATGATGGTTGATCGAACATAGAAATATGTGGTTCAGGACGAGCCAACTTTGAAATATACTTGTGCAACAAAATGTTGCACTTAGTGGTATGAAAATGTTGCACCGGCCTGAATAAGAGCTATTGTTGTTGTAGCCAGCTTGACTACAGCTGGAGGGGTGAGTGATAGTCCCCAGCCAACTTTATTTCAAAGTTGACTCGTCCTGAACCACATATTTATATATGCGATCAACCATCATGAGGACTTGGACTTTTCTTTAGAAGCCATTAAACCCTTAGGAAACTGCAAGCTAGCCTGGCTTGTAAGGGTTGGCTAGTCTATTCTCTGTTTATAGTCCTCTAGCGAGACACTGGTCTTCTCCCTGTTTAACGTCCCTCAGCCAGACTATTGTTGTCAGTGGTGTTATTGTAGCAACGTAGCCATCGTGTGAGGTTCACCCCCACTAATCCTCCCCCGTCTCCCCCTTAGGTTCTACCTGGTGTTCGAGAAGGTGGAGGGGGGCCAGCTGCTGGAGAGGATTCAGGAGAGGGTGCACTTCGGAGAGAAGGAGGCGAGTGAGATAGTGCGGGATCTCGCCTCCGCGCTCAGCTTCCTCCACTCCAAAGGTAAGAAGACCATTCTAAATGTACCCTAGAGTTAAATAATTTTTCCTCCAACCGACCTCAGTAGCTTGATCGATAAGGCGGTGGACTAGCAACCTGGAGGTCGGTGGTTCAAGTCCCGGTTTCATCGTAGATTTAGTAAAGCTAGTTTGAGTAGTTGTGATATCACGAAAGTGATGAACACAAATATGATAACTAATTTTTCCTCCACTCCAATGGCCATCAAGACCCATTCTAATTCTGGTGACCAGTCTAACTGTGCCCTAGAGTTGGTTGGGTTAGTTGGTTTTGATTAAGTTTTCCTCAAAGGTAAACAAAGTCTAATACTGTGCCCTAGAGTTGGGTTGATTGGTTTATCAAAACCTTTTTGCCCTTTAAATATCTACCTCACTTCCTTTGATGTAAAACTATTGTAGTACTACATTACCGGTTAAAAAACGAAAATTAGACATTGAAGAAAAAAATATCAAATAAGAAATCTCTCTTCTCCCGCTAACACAGTATATATTGACTATTTTTAGATTACTGGCGAAAGTAATAGGTTAAATCATATTCACAAGTTCTACAGTATTCGAGACAGTTCTTAATAAACACAAAACCCCAAAGTCAACATTATTTTTCACATACATAGGTCCATACGTATATAACGATTTTTTATTTCGCTCTAATATAGCAGCATCAACAAGCTCAATAAGAAATTGAATTATGCTAAATTTGTAATGACGTCAATATTAAAACGAGTTCATAACTTGTATTCTTTGTTTCACCAATTTGTTAGTAAAACTAGAGCATTTAGCAATATTTTTGGTTTTTACCAACTTAATCTGCGTCACTCACCCGAAATATCAAGACCGGTTTCAACTATCAGTGAATCACTTACCCCCATTATCTAGATATTGCATCTCTCCTTGCTGAAAGCCTTGGACCGGTTCTATATGTATTGTTTCGCCTAGCTTTACTTTCCACTCATGCACCGGGAGTCATTGACCCCGCGCCGAGTTGCAATCTCGCACGAGAGAAGGTCACATCTGACACCTGAATTACACACCTAGGTTTTTGTTATCACCGGTGTTAAGCAACGCCGCTCGCGGCGAGACTTTGGATGAATAACCTCGTGGAAAAATCTCAGTTCAAAGCGGTTCTTACCACTTCAGTTTACAGGAGAATATAAATGTCCTTTTTCTGGTAATACAGTAATGGAAAATTGGGCATTTTTAATCATCCCATTGAAGGCATTTTACAGACATAGTGTTATGATATTTATGACCAATTGTCCATATTCTGGTTGATGAGTGCCATCTCTCAGGTGCGAAGATTCACTTGAATCACACACCTATTGTAATTTATTTTTGTTGTGATATCACTTATGTTAATTAATGTATCACTACGCCGGCGCTGCGGCTTGAAACGAAGACTTGGCATTAATGAACTTTTGGGAAATTTTCAACCCATGGTTTTTTTATCTTGTGATCAGATCTTATTTCAGGTTATAATGAGATTTATCGTAATTTATAACTTACTTTAGGTATTAGTAAAATATGACCTACTTCTGCTATTTCAATGTGTAGGCAATTGTGCATTTTCGATTATCTGACAGGGTATGAGGTATGATAGGTACCTACCAGTAGACTAATATGCTCATATGTGAGTTGCTTGATGTGATCTAGCCTGCTAAATTAATCCTATGGAGTGTGTTACAATGGCATACGTGACATGGCTTCGTTTATTTTCTTGTACAACTGTACATACATACATAATCCCTTGCCGATGGACAGGGAACGGCTGGTTTATATAAAACCTAATACCTTATTGTACAGAACATAACAAGCGAAAATACATAAAGAAATGATCACTGTACGTAAATACATCATAACAAGTGAATCATTTCATCAGGCCATTTTGTACCAACTATCGACCACAACGATTATGCTAAAAAGCACTTCCCCTCTGTAGGGCCAGGTATTATTTATTGTTCTTGGTTGTGGTTCTAATGTATATCTAATTAATGTATATCAGTCTATAAACCCTATGAATGTACTCTACTGTGGGTATGAGGCATGGGTTGTGGTTCTAATGGATATCTAATTAATGTATATCCATGAACCCTATGCATGTAATCTACTGAGGTATGACAGATTCTGATGGTGCCGCTCCCCAATGCAACAATTCACACGTAACATGAATAGTATGAACACTCGGTGTATATTAATATCTGTGTTCATAATTACATACTTTATGTGGTTAAGATGTTTGACTCTGCCCATACTTACATGGTCAATATGTGCGACTGGTTCCTACATGGCTAACCGCTGGGCAAGTGATCATAACACACAGAGTGACTTGGGCTTGTGGAGAGAAAGTACCTCCTGGCTGTGACATGCTAGAAGAGAGTTATTGAATAGCCCGTGTGTTGAGACTGGCATAGTGTGGACGTGATGTGTTGAGGACATAAAGGGCAATGAACAGTGAACACCCCAATAATAATTGGTGTGATTTGATCTCACATTGTGTGTTCTTACTAAATCGTGGCGTTAAATAAAAATATAAAGAGATGTGGTCATATGGTCTGAGTCATAACAGGGATGATACAATTAGTTAAACTAACCTTATTAAAAACTACTGCCCATGTTGACCGTCGAACAATTTTTCCCCGATTGGGCCAAAGATGCTCGCTACATGCTGTTGACTGAGTTGACTATCTTTTACTGCTGATTCAATTGAGTGACTTTGTTAAGAAGGCTTTCGTAAAAAAATTCATGGGCTATTCACCCCAAATTGACAAAATTCATATAACCAAAGGCAATAACCCCGCCCTTTAGTTAGGACATATATTATGTATAGATAGGTAGTTATTTATTTTTTCTTTATTTTTTTCTTCTATTATATTGTATTTTAATTTGTAATTATTTGTGTTGTATATAATACTAGCCGTTTGCCCGTGCTTTGCAACGGGACTAAATTTCAAATTTACTAAGGCATGGCCGTACTGCTGGACAGCAATGCCTTTTTAAACTTTTTATAATTTTTCTGGACAAAGCGATAATGGTTTTGGGGGGTCAATTCTGAGACATTTTTCGCTATCTCTTACCGTTTTGGCTAAACAACTCCGGACAAACAACATAGGTAGGTAGTCCTTTTTTCTGTTTTATATATAGAGATGTCCTATTAATAAAGTGTAAATAAATAAATAATGTCCCCCCCCCCTCAGGCATCGCTCACCGGGACCTGAAGCCGGAGAACATCCTGTGCGTGCACCCGGACCAGCTGAGCCCCGTCAAGCTGTGCGACTTCGACCTGGGCTCCGGCATCAAGTTCAACACCTCGGTGACCTCCCCCCTGGCCACGCCCCTGCTGCTCACCCCTGTGGGCAGTGCCGAGTTCATGGCCCCCGAGATAGTCAACGCTTTTCTCGGCCCTGAGGCCACGGGCTACGACAAGCGCTGCGACCTGTGGTCCCTGGGCGTGGTCGTGTACATTCTCCTCTGCGGCTATCCGCCCTTCTACGGAAACTGCGGCGAGGACTGCGGCTGGCAGCGGGGAGAAACGTGCCATGCCTGCCAGGACATTCTGTTCCACAGCATTCAGGAAGGTGAGCATAGATTTTGTGTCGTTTTTGGGATAAATAATGTTAAAAAATTCTAACATAGAACATCATAGGGTGGCGTCATTGTGAACGATGGTAGCCAGACAGGGGAGGAATGACTCAGCACTTCTACCACTGTCTTTACAAGGAGGCTAATAATTGAAAAGGGCCCCAGAACCAAGCCAATGCTGGTCTACTCCCTGTTTATAGTCCCCAGCCAGACATATATTTATATTATTTTCCCCTTTGTAAATTTTCATGTAATTGCTTCATAAATGACGCGTTTGAAAATAATTTAAAAAAAAAAAAGATTTTGCTTGGAAGTACCTAGCTTAGATATATAAAAACTATTATTTTCAGACATAATTATGACCAGTAGTGGTCGAAAAGACTCCTGAAGTTATTATAGAAATATTATTTCAGAGAAATTTCTCATATTAGAAATCGAAGTATTGTGTTCGTTTTTGTTTAAAAAAAATTTTGCTCCGATTTTTTTCTATACATATTTTCGGAAACATTTAGTGCGAAATTTATTGACAAACATCGAAAACTCAAGTCATTACTAAGCATCGGTTTTCCCCATCTAAGACAGTACGCAATCCGAGACATAGCGCCACAGAGGTATTACAAAAACGTCAGGAGAATATTAAAGAAATGACATGTTCTGGTTCTGTCCTGTCTAATTAGTTGTTTTGTTGTTTGACAAAAGAAAAAAAGCAAAAAAAAAAAAAAAAAAAAATACAAGAGCCTGCCTCATTTGCATGTTGAACACGTTGAATTGTCATTGCGTGCCTCGTGCCTTATCCAGATACTCTTGCCTTCTGGTCTCAACAAAAATAAATTATGTTTGACTTTATTTCCGGTTGTCTGAATCAGTTATATCCATTGAAAATTAATCTAAAAGCCGTAGAATGTTTCATATGCTCTGAACATTATATGTTTTTTTTTCATTAATGAAAGAGCATCATCATATCAACAAAAGCCCGAATGACCAATATAATTTCTATGCATATCTCAATGATAAAGGTATATAAAACACCATATTTTCGAGCAGTTTTAGAATCTTACAGCCAGAATGTGGTAGTGTGGCAGTCTGTTGATGGATCCCCTCTGTTCTCCCCAGGTGTCTACGACTTCCCGGAGGCTGAGTGGTCCTGCATTTCGGACGACGCCAAGGATCTCATCAGCCGCCTGCTGGTCAAGGACGCCCGCAAGCGACTGTCGGCGGCCGCCGTGCTGAAGCACCCGTGGATCAGCCGCAGCGGCGGGGTGGGCGGGGCTCTCGTCACCCCCCAGGTGATCCGCCGCAACCAGAGCGCGCGGGAGCTGTCCTCCTTCGCCGAGTCCGCCATGAGCGCCAACCGCGTGATCCTGCAGCACTTCAGCATCTGCAAGCCGGGCGAGCAGGCGTGGCCTAACCCCTCGGGCATGCGCCTGTCCCCGCCCTCCGAGTCTCTGCTGGTGCAGCGGCGGCAGCGCCTGGCCACAGCCAGTCAGAAGGGCCTCAGTGCCTCCGCCGCCTCCCAGTGCAGCCAGGGCGTGTCCCCCGCCACCGTGGCCACTGTGCAGAGTCTCCTCGCCAAGCTGGTCACGCCCCTCAGTGGGTGAGCCCAAGCCCTAGAGGTTCCACAACCTTCTAATCTTCTTAAAGGAATAAGCGCCTTGAGGTTCAACATGATCTTCCCAGAGGTCTAATATGTTCTTCTTAGAGGTCCTATATGCTCTGTAGAAGAAAATAGTCTTCTTAGAGGTCCCATATTTGCTCTTCTTAGAGGTCCCATATTTTCACTCGTTAGAGGTTGGAACCTCCCTTCCCTCCTACACACATCTTGGTAGTTGATGTGGCCCCTTCTCTTCCTTATTACACTACCCTTGTCATGTTCAGGTTTAAGTAAAGCTATTGTTTGATTAGGACAGAGGTCAAAACGGTTCTGAGTTGTTACACAGCGCCCTCTCCACCCGGTGTTTCATTACAATACATTCAACATGAGTGGTTTAGATGAAATCCCTGTGAACCATAATTAAATTCAAATTATTCCTAAATTTTATTTCTTACAATACTTATTCAAATTCTGTTTGGTTGTTACATGTACAGTCATTTTAATACGGAGTACAAGACAAGTGCTAGATGTACACAAATATTTCTCAAGGCATCAGCCAGAATAGAATCAATTATATTGGAGTAAATAAATTTAAAAAATCTAATAAAAGAAGTAAAAATATAATATTTACAAGAGTAAAAAATAAAATAAAAAATCAACATACGGCGATCGAAATTATTGTTTTTGGCACGAGTCCCGCTGATTCTGCGTGTGCTTAATCGCGATTTCACACGTCTTCCAGTTTGCGAATTAAAAACAACATGAGTGTTCATGTACTTACTATAATTATATTACTACCTCGTGGCTGCCCTGACGAAACAAACTCTTGGCATATTCACATATCAAGAGGTAAATTATTATTTTTATTTTTATAGTGAACGTGTTGACTTGGGGTGGGATTTGCATTAATTTGTTTTGTAAATATTACAAGTGTCGCGTTCACTATGTTGCAACTATTTGCCTTACACTTCCTATGTGGGGGCGATTGATTGCGAATATTTTTAAATTTGCAAAGAAAGAAATCGAGTTTTAAAAGCCGTCATTTCCTGCCATGATGAATTCAATCAAGTTGTGCATCCAAGGAAACAGTGCCAAGTAAAGTAGTTCCTAATGTCAAGAGTACCTATAATATTATACTGTTTCCTTGTAAATTCCACTTTCGATTCACTTAAAAACAACTTCATAACTTTAGATAGACATCTATGGGCTTTAAAACAAAACTTAAGTTATCCTGGAAAAGCAAGTGCTCAGAGATAAATTTAATATCTTTCTTTTTGTTTACGAGTCTTTTACTTACGAGGCACAGTGTCGTATCTCATGAAAGTGAAGGCATGTGTCCATTACCCGCATTGTCTTCAGCGTCGAGACTATTAGTCATTTTCGCAATCTACACTGGCCTTGACCTCAGGACAGATTAGAATGCGACCTGTGAGGAGCCTAGCCTCCGTTAGAATAGAACCTCTCGCTACTATCATTATTGCTAACAGTCTCCGTGACAAGCAAACCTCTCTATTCTACAGAGTCTGTTACGATTGACAAGCATACTTTTCTATCAGGTATAGAGAGACTATGGAGATAAACGTGGGTTAGCTGAGAGAATCACGTTTTTGCACGTACTTCAGAAAAAAACGTATTTAACACGATGAACCTTAATAGTCAGCTATAATTGCACGTTGAATACATCAGTTCTTGTAAGATTGCTTTAAGTTACACAACGTCTAGTGAGGTTAGGAATTGGTGGCTGACCATCCAGGTTCGAACCCTCCTGATACTTGAGTTTCTAGTCAATGGAGGACAAAGCCCCCGTCTGATCAAAGAGACTTCAAGAAATAAGAAAAAAAAAATTGTATTCGGTTCCGATACAGTTGACTCATTCGTGTCAGTAATTTGCAAAGTTCATCGCCTACTCTATAGCCTTGCCTCAATTGTTGCCATACAGAGCAGTCAATGTTATCAGCCTTGTTCATATGGAGGTTAACTCCACTTGAGGGAGGTTCAAGTGAGTGCACTCAAGTGTCTGACCTCCCGTACACTGAAGGTGTCTTATCTCATGGTAAACTAGCACGGTTAAGTAGTAAACCTTTGGTCCTGGGTTCGAACCCCATAGCCCTTATTTTACAAACTAATTTAAATGAGATTTTTCAACATTTTTTTCTCTGCGTTTTGAATTTCATAGTCTTCGAGACAACCGCCAAGACGCTTGTGGTTTGTGCTATATATTTAAATGCATCATGTTAAGACCTAAGTGTAGCTGGTTTTTTAATGTGAAATAAATAAAGCAGAAAAATGTAGTTAAGTTTTCGGACTTAATTGTTGAATGTATTGTAATGAAAAACTTGGTGCTTAGACCTAAATCTTCTCCTCTAGTTTAGGAGATTCTGAAGGCCAAACATTACTTGCTGGTTGTTATTAAATTAGAACTAAGAATGATTATAAGATGTTTTCCAGAAGACCATTGTACATAGAGAAATTTGTCTTATCATTCCATAAGAAAACGCTAAAAGCCTTATAAAATGAGATTGCAATGTTTCATAATTCAATACTCAAAAGTGAATTTAAATAATTTTCGACTGAATGTAACCAAAGCCATAAGCAATAGGATTGACAAAGTCAGAGATCCAAATGCTCTGAAGATCGGTTCTATGAGAGTTCTCAGTGATGAAAATTAGGACTGAGGTATGGAACCTCGTGTTTAAGTTTGGTGGAGCCTTGGTCCGATTTTAACTTCCAATTGTGTATTTTCATAGATCCGATCGTAATTTGTTTGTAAATAAAATTGGAATTAATAATTTGCTTATAAAATAAAGCAAAGAACAGACCCCACCTGATTCAAATTGAATTTATTTTTGCTGCCGGAACACCATGTTGTTCCAGAATGACTCAGAACACGTTCCTTAATAAACAAACCCTGCATATCCAGCAGTTGTGTACAAGTTTCTTTTCGAAAATGAACTTTACTTAAAACATATATTGTGGTCTGATAAATGCGTACAAAGTATTTAAGTTTTTATTTTGGATAATATCTCTGAATGTTTATATAAAATCCTTTTGTGTTTAATAATAAATTAATAAATTAAAAAGTCAAGTTCTTTTTTTATTTTCATTACAAAGAAATTCGCACTGTTTTTATTCCTTTTTATTTTCTCAGCTGAGCTTTCGGACTTGACTTAAGTTCAAGTTTGTCCTCATGTTGGTTAGTCTCAGAGATCTGTTGGTTGTGTGAGCTGGGACCAGAAGGTAGTCCTTCTGTTCTTGATAAATAAGAGAAGGTTATATTTCAGCATCCAGGTTACACATTTCGAGGAACGCTTGTACAAAAAATCTGGTGTAAACATCACACGACTTTCCTTATCCCCCAAAAAGGATTCGAATTCCGCAACTGGTGACTCAACGGTAACAGATAACTAAAAACCAATACCAAATTCGTAATCAGCACTTTAAAATCATTGAATTTGATATGTCACAACCCCCATCTAGGATGAATAATAAAAAAGTTAGTCAAAGCGGGTCTCCCCAAATTACCGGTAAATTGGAGTCGAGGTCCAAAAAGTTCAAGGTATCAAAAAAATTATCAGAATAGACCCTTATTATTTTTTTAATATAATAAAATGTTGTTCTTCAACTTTTTTTGTATCTTTAACCAATTCAAAGAAGCGGCGCTTGCGGCTAATATTTGCGGCCCTGCGGCCGAGGGATGCGGCCGATTTTAACCAAAAGTTTCGTGGTTCGTCTGGTGTATAAAATTAATTTCCACACCAAATTTCAAGTCTCTAGCTTTTACCGTTCTCGAGATATCCTGTTCACAGACACACACACACACACACAGACGCACGGACCAATGGCCGAAAACAACTTTTTTGGTATCCTGAGGCTATGATTCGTCCAGAAATGTGAAAAACTGGGTAGGTCAAATTTTTGACGAATACAATACTTTCCTTATTATAAGATAAGGAAAGTAAAAAGAAAACTCCTATACACTCCTAGTCTGTCCCGGTAGCTCAGTGGTAAAGGCGGCACTGTGTGAATCCAGATATTCCAGAGTTCGCGGGTTCGAAACCCAGCCGGGACAAGACAAGTTATCCTCCCATTTGGGATTTTTACCACATAATAATAAGTCTTGGGTTTATTTCTGGAATAATGGGACTTAATAATCCTAATCGGGCAGTATAGATAAGGCGATATTATTATTATTATATTGTTCGTAGCGGCTTAAGGACTAAAATTGACTACGTACTCGTATCCAGCATAGGTAGACTCGTATCAAGCAGACCGCTCATTGGGAACTGGTCTGAGTGAAAAGAAATATAATATTGCCGTATAAGTATAAGCTATTTGAAACTTGTACATTTAGAGATTATCACAATATCATATACTCTCATTCATAAACAGATTGCACGCTGATTTAAAGTCATACATACAATTTTACTGTCCTAATTTGAACAATGAAAATCACGTAACTAGATCAAGTATTTTTCCAAATCTCTTCAGCAGAGAGCTTGATAAATATAAAATATTAATCCCGGACAGATTTCAATAAATTGAGTTAAAGTGAAAATACAAGAAACGTTTTGAGCGTTTACATTGAAACACGCTGGGATAAAATAATCTTTATTGAAGTAAAATATTTAGATATAAGAAGTGTTCTACACATCAAATAGGAAATATCACATACATGTAAACATAGCAACAAGGGAGATATCGCAATGCTGACCAAGCTAGCAAGTGAAAGACATGAGACTTTCGGTTACATACTTGTACATTGATTAACAGAGGCAATGAAGCCGAAAATATCTAGGCATCAAAATGATGAAGATGTTACTTAATACTATCAACAATTAGGTTAAAGGATCCAGGGTAAAAATTCGACAGACTTGTTCAGAGTTGTCCAAGATATTTAATCTTAGTATATAATTGGATCTCGAAATCTTTTACCTACGTCATATAAATATGCAGAAAACCAACAAAAAAAAGATTTACCCTGAATCCTTTAGATAACAGTATCAGTAAATTTCGGTTAAGATGAACTTTATTGATAACCTGTTACAAGTCTATCTTACTATTGCCCAGAAATCTTGGGCTACGATTTAGTCAGCAATGATATCTCCCGTTGATGTAATGACTAAAAATAAAGCAAACCAACTCACACTTGGTCTTAATCTCAACAGCTCGATTTCTAGATATAAATAACTCTTTGTAAAATGCAAAACAATGTTGTTGAATTTATTGTATTAGTACAATCTGGGATAGTGACACTACTGACAGATTTGAAATCCAAGCTGGTGCGATAAACATGTTAAAAAAACATGTCATGACAGAATATTTTTCAATTTAAATTTCTAAGTTCAACCTAAGTGATTGTATCATAGGCATATCTACTGTACAACATATTAACGTACACGAAATTTCTGAAGTACAATAAAATAAAGTATGGGTCCGGATTGGTTAGTGTTTTAGAGTCTGTTCCAGGTGCCGTCCAATATTGGGAAAAAAGTGCTACAAGTGTGAGTTGAATTTTCAGGGGGAAATAAAATATTTGGTAATAAAATATAACTAATAAAAAGAAAAAAGTTTTACGTACAATTTCATACCGAAAAGGTAATTACAAAATATCTGACAACAGTTGAATAAACCAATTAAATTATTAAATGATCATTTGACAACTAAAAATAATCAGAGGGAAAGTCCATACGAGAAAGAAATATTTTTCGTAAAGACCTTAGAGGGGGAAAAACAAAATTTAATAAATAATGTTGATAAAACAAAATTAAAATTAGAATAACAGAAACAAAAGCTTCCACTTGAGTTTGTCTAAATTAAGTCCATTCCTCTTGCCTTATCTTTAGGGAAATAATTGTGAAGATAAAAAAACATTCATATTCTTTAATTGCTAAAAAATTTTTTGAATAGTTGAATATTAAATGAAAGAAATGCTTTTCATAAAGACATGAATACTTAAGTACCCTAACTGTAGCAAGGGATGAAATTGCACAATGAAGCTGGTTATGCTTGTGGGTAGATAGCATGCCCTAGTCCTGCTGTAACGAGGGTTGTACCCACTACATTCACTTGGTAAACTATTTAGCTCCCAGCCACTCACATTAACCTTACCCAGCAAAACAGGGCCGACATACCAGGAGGATATGCCATGTTTACCACGCAAGAATCTGAATCCACAGCGGACAAAAGTCGAAGTATTGTCCATGCTTGAAGATACTTAACTTTGGTAATCGCCGGGGACTGGTTTAATACATTCCTGGATTACAAAGGACATTTAGATTTTTGAAGAAACTAAATTAGACATATTAGCCCTTTCTTAAGCCAAGCACCATCAGTGAAATACATAAAACACCTTAGATATTACTTAAGAAAAAATACCGCCGAACTTTTTGGTAATATACCGAAAATACCGCCAAACACACGATCAATATAATTGAAAACAGTTTAGGGTCCTGGTCGGTGAACGGGAGACCTTAAACGGTCCAGTCAGAGACCAAATCAATATATTGATCGTGTAGGGGGCCCAACACCGCCACCGCCCCTGACTGAACTTATCAAAATAGGCATTTCAAAATGATAATTAAAGCAAAAAATACAACAAAACAAAAATGATAAGAGGACAAGATAAGGCAAAAAGCAGCAGCATTCAAGTACCATGTGATGTGGAACAGATCAAGTAATTCAAATATTATGAAATAATAACAAATTGTTCGATGTATTTGACACAGAGATGATACGTGACTACACAAACGCCACTGTGAATAGTTATTATATGATAAAAATATAAAAACAGAACCTACCCATCACCCCTGAGAGCTCAAGTCCTTGCCTTACATTTTTCAAGGAAAGAGCTCAGACGTAAAATGGCCGTAACTTTTCTATTATTAATGCTCCAATTAAAATTATCATTTCAAATTATAAATAGAGCGCGTGCTGTTACCTCCTTGAGATATATCAGCTATCACTGTTTTAAATGTATTTATAACCTGACTTCCGCTAGTAGTTCTGTAAATGATAAGTTAATTGTTTATTTAATTAAAATTACTGTAAAGGATATTGTGTCCTTCTATAATATACATGATTCATGAGAAGATAGTCACAATATTCAAATTTTAGAGATTTCATTCAAGAATGTGTATGTAAATCTACTGTTGCTATACTAATGTCTATAATTTTACGTGCACGACTGTATGTAAAGGGTATTCCCTCAAGAAAGTACAGCAGCAAAACCTCCTCCATTATACAGTACACGCAAGTAAGAACCAACAAACCTTTAACATCGAAACCATTTCACGTGTATACGCGGATAGCGGATATTATATCCCTGTGGTTGAATTGGTTGATGTCGAGGAAATAGGACAAAATGTACATGTGGATTTGTATAATAGTAATACTTGTTGCGAGAAAACAGTAGAAAGAAATATATCAATGTGTGTAAATCAGACGAGATGACCGCAGGATGCAAAAGAAGAATCATTGAATCCACCAGTGCCACCACCACATGGTGAGGGGAGGAAGATGGAAGTGTTACCCTATATCTGAATCATGTAAATATGAAAAATAAGAGTCCTTAAAGATAATAATACAAGTTTAGTACAAATGTAAAATTATATTATTGTTCAAGAAAAAGTTTACTTTACATGAAAATTCGAGAAAGAAACATTCTTCAAAACACTTTTAAAAATGCTGACATTCACATAAAAATTACCCAAAGGTCATTTGAAAATATATGGAATTTTCACAGTAGAGGGCAGTCCAGGTCCAAAAGTTTCGGGTTTGTTTACTACCGCTCACACTGGGAGAGGAGGCAGAGAGAAGAGATACAGGAATGAAGAGGATACGCAATGTTAAGTTGTGATAAGATAACGCTAACACTGCTCAAACAGCAGGGTATATCAGCACTAATATTATTTACATCACTATCACTAACATACATAACTTCCAGCAGCATTCTCACTCACTAATATTACATTCATCATCAAAATCAACATCATCACTGATATTTTCATCATCCGTATTATTTTTATCAATATCATGAATACTTATTTTCATAAAATCATAATTTTATTATTAGTATCGGAAATCACTGTCTCGCGGGGGGAACGTTAAACAGTTATGATACCTGCTCTGTCAGGCCAAAAGACAATAACACAAATATTTGATGCTTTTACAGGGTTGG
Organism: Bactericera cockerelli; assembly: GCA_024516035.1. Taxonomy (NCBI): domain Eukaryota; kingdom Metazoa; phylum Arthropoda; class Insecta; order Hemiptera; family Triozidae; genus Bactericera; species Bactericera cockerelli. The sequence goes on from CM044957.1 coordinate 35,383,350, forward strand.
CGTTAGGAAGGGCATCCAGCCATATAATGAGGAAGTAGGAGTGCCAGAACCAACCAACTTCAACCAGGAGGAAGAGGTTAAACAATGCCAACCCCAAGTAGGTTTGGGAAAAGGCTAAGTGGAAGGACCAACATGATGACCGCTATCAATTATCACTAATTAAATTTGAAAAATCACCATTATCAATATTATTTTCATGATTATCATATCACTACTGGTGTGTAATCATCATATTCTCATTTTTGTATTCATATTATTTTAATCATTATTAGGAATATCAGGCCTGTGATGACTGATGAGTATTGAGTAGAACTTCTATCTTTTCTGTTTATACTGATACGATGACCTAACTCATCACTGGTATTCTTGTGATCATTAATATCAGGAGTAACATCATCAGAATCATAAATATTATTAAGATTAATTTATCTATACCTTCACTGCTCTCAAGATCATTATTATTATCATCACCATGGTTAATTACCACCAACAGTAATGGTGTTATTTAGCATTACCTACCTACATTGTAATCAATCATGAGATGCTCACATGCGTGGTAGTTGCTAATCAATAATCATTTGATGGTTGAATGGAGGAGGAAGCGGTTAAATTTTGGCCTCGAATGTAGCTTTAACTTAATCATTTGATGAGCTTTTAAATTAAATTTTAACTTCAACTTAATCCTTTGTAAGTCACAAAAGTTAAATATTGTAACTAAATATTTCAATAGAAATGAAAAATAAAGGTACATCTTTTTTATGTTCTTCTTTCACTAGTGGGGTGGTCAGTTTGACATCCAATTATCTTGAAATAATTCAATGCATGAATAGAGATCACATGAAAAACCTAAAAGATCTCCTAATCATTGTTCAAAGCCCTGTAAAAAGTATAAAAAAAACTTTACACAACAAACAATATTTTGTTATTACTTCATTATGAACCATTATTACTAAGGGTTAGTAACTGTAAACAGTAACATTTTCAATTGCACACAATCAGACACATTTGTTTACATTTCTCACACCTGGAGATACGACTTTCTGCTCCTATACAACAGACTAAAATACGCTCGTTTGCTCCTAGAGAAGCCCTTTAATAGTAAAATCTTTGCTCGCCGCTCTGAAAAACAGAAAATTCCAAACATAAGCGTTAGTGGTGGATTTTTCTTGACTTTCCCAGTGAGAGGAAAGGTTAGAGAAAACGTTATGGGTCAACAAGTGCAGAAATAAAATAGTTTGTAAACAGAATAATAAGTTGCGTTTGCTATGCGGGATTAACGATTAACAGTGCACAAATCCCAGGGGTTTCTAACATTAATGGGATTTCTGATGAAACAGGGAGATTGATAGAAGAATTCAACAAAATAATGTAGCTAAATATTGATGGTCGGATTGGTCAGTAATATAGGCTGTAATGGTTCAAAAAAAACAAATGTCATTTAAGCCTATAACAAATAATTTGAGAACACAGAAAGCGCCCTTTGAAAGTTGATACTCGTAGATGTATTTCAGACAGGGATTCAGAGGAAACGTCCCAAGAATACCGGATACGTTTACTCCTAGGATCTGAAGCCAGAGAATCATCTACGAGTACACGAAGTCGCACCGTGAGTACACGAAGCTTTCATTTTAAGCGTTTAGAACTCTGAAACAACCGTCTAGTGAGGTCAGTTCAGCAAATCAATGTTTTTCTATGAAACAATAAAAACAATCCCATGATTTATAAACCCCTGACATTGAACAAAATACCAGAACATTATTTTAGTTGTTTACAGTTAATTGAGAAGTGCAGCACATGCAGTTTTACGTCAAGATATCTTTAAGGTTATTTTCTTCATTTAAAAAAAATAAACGTAAGAAAAGTTTCCAGAACTCAAGTAGAAGTAGATAAGTTATCTATCGGTTTTGTTAAGATTATTTTAAGAAAAGAAAACAGAGGCTCAGAGATAAGATAAGATTTTTTTCTTACATGTAAAGCAAATAAAATGTTTTAGATTTTGATACAGTGGCGTAAAGAAAATGAATTGTAGTCTTCCTTTGTTATGCCACCAGAGTTTACAAGAAAATGACAGTATATAATTACTATAAATTTGGGATCAGCTGATCAAATAGTTAAATCAAGAATTATCTCATGAGTGAAAAATTACAAGATGTGTCGAATTAAAACCTAGGTCAATTTACTTCAGGGAACAGGAAATGAAAGAGGGAAGAATTTTGTGAAATAAGGCTCTCTCACTATCTCGCTTTGTGTAGACCTTTTTTCAAGAATCAGAGTGGGATCTCTCAAAACTACATTACACATACATATGTACTTTTTCTACTGACCTCGACGGTTAGGACAGCAGACTCGCAACCTGTAGACTGGTGGTTCGACACCTGAAGCATGGCAAATTTTAGTAAAGCTTTTCAGGTCAATCTGACTTACTTATGGCTGTCGCGTTTAAGCGAGGCAAAACTACACAAAAAATCATTTTATAATATAAAGCTACAATCTACAAGCATAGCTAGTCAAATCAAGTGCTCCTTTACAGGTGCGTAGCAATACACATATCTTATCAAATATGTTCGACACTTGAAGAAAATCTCATCACTATTACCTCTGTTATCACAGGTTGTAAATTTCTGCGACCCGTTCAATACAATGTAGCAGTGTTCAAGAATAGGTATTATCAGGAGAGAATCCCTCAAGTGACTAAGGGGGTCATATTTATTACCTAATTATGTGACATGATTATTAAAGTCACTACATACCTACTGTTGCTGATTAATATGTATTTTACTTTTCTGATTGGGTCGTCGTTTGAGGGCATTTTTCTGGCTCTCCTATTAAGTAAGCAGACAATGGTCTGCTTACTTAATATCCTGATGACCGGTTCTATAATTATTATTAAAGCGAGAGCTACTCACTCACTGAACAGATAAAGCACTTGTTTCTTGATTGCGAGTTTATAGGTTTTTTATAGACCGTTCGGTTTCTTTTATTACCTACTTTTTTCTTTCTTCAAATTTTAGGGGGAGGAAAATAAAGGGGAGGGAAGAGAGGAGAGAGAAAGAAGAGAGAGAGAGAGACAGAGAGAGAGAAGAGAGAAGAGAGAGAAGAGAAGAAGAGAAGAGAGAGAGAGAGAGAGAGAGAGAGAGAGAAGAGAGAGAGAGAGAAGAGAGAGAGAGAGAAAGAGAGAGAGAGAGAGAGGAAAGAGAGAGAGAGAGAGAAAGAGAGAGAGAGAGAGAGAGATTTAAGGCAGGTTGTTCTTTTTAGGTGATTGATTTAGAAACAATTTGGGTAATCTAAACTCTAGGATACACTTAGAAAGCTTATGTATAAAAGCGTAAAAAATATAAGTACGTTTTAATGTTAGATGCTGATACAATGAAAATCAAGAGCTCTTGTAGTATAAAATATGTTAATTTTAAGCTGTAGATAGTACAAAAGATTTTGGTTTATTTCTGAGAACTCCAGGGTTTATTCAAATGTATTAATATTTTATTTTCATCGTGCAATAAAATTGCGATTTCTCCATTCTGATCGAATAGAACTGAAAGTTTCAGCTTAGGATCTTTTGAGAAGTCCCTATACTTTTCAATGTTATTGTATTTTTATTTATTATTCATTATACTTGAGTGTCCACTAGTGTCCAGTCATAGAAAGATATCAAATGTACGCTACATTCAAAATTTGAGTTTTTACGACAAAAATAGTCACTATTTGGAAGAAATTTGCTTAATTTGTAAAACAGGACTTTGCATCAACAGTATTGAGGATTTGTCAGTTAATAGACTAGCACAATCTGACTCACTTTAATCTTGTGGATCCCTGTCTTAGGTATAAATGATGGATTTCAAACCAACCCTCGAAACAATATCTTTCGTCCTAAAGCAATCCTTTATAATAATTGGCACCTCAAGCACCCAGTTTATCCAGGCAAAAGTTTGACGTACATAATAATATGTATATTGTACAATACACGTAGCTGACTGGTTCTTTGCAACTGATCGGTTGTATAAATTTAAAGTGTGTTTTTCGGTGCCCTGGTAGTTTTCTCTTTTAGTTCGAAACTTCGTAACATAATTAATGATAATACTGCTAAAAATTCAAGTTCCTGGGTTAAGACCTTTCTAAGCTGCCTATATAAACGGATGAGTGAGTACACATCCCGCGGGCCTTGCTTTTACAGGAATACAATACAAAACATTTGAATAAACCCTACTTCCTCGGGCACGGAGTTACCAAACCTGTGGCTGACTTCACATGAAGTTGTAAGCTTCCGGCGTGGGCTGAGGTAGCATCTCAGTGTCCTGGCAGCATGCACAGAGGAAAGAGCGACACAGAGGTAATTCCCAAGCACCACAGAGACAAGAAAAAGACGTTGCAAGGACAAGACAGGGTTAGTGTGGAAAACATCACAATGTGGTGGTGAGTAGGTTTAACAAAACTATGAACAAAAACAAAACTTGGTTATTTTCGACTACTTTTAACTAAAACATAACAAAATTGGTTAGAAAAAAAATATCACACAACTAAACTAACTACGAAAACTATGTAACAAAATATAATAATCCCTCTCCTATAAGTGCTTAATTAAAGAAAATAAGTTATACTTAAACTAACTCTAGACTCAAGTGCGAAAATCATAGTCTCCACTTCAGATAAATAACGTTGAACTAGTGTGTAAGCCATTTTTTTTGTAGCAAAAATATATGCATCTAAATTTCTTTTTAAAAAAGTCTCAATACTTGTATTCATAAATCCATATTATGATGATGGATTGTTTACTAATTGCTATGATGATTTTGAGTCAATAACATACTCTCATTCATGTGTTAACTATGAATTTCGACATTACAAAAATATTACAAAATAAAATCAACTGCCTGGTAGTAAATCTTGAAATAATATAACAATTAAGAGGCGCTCGGTTTCATGTGTAAAAATAAACAAGTGATCATAGGGATGGTAAGAATACTAACATTGCACTTAACTAAATAACTTTAGAATATGTTTTACATATCCTAAAACAATTTATACTTATTAATACTATGTGAATTTTTCAATTCTGTTGGTAAGCACCATAAACTAGTTAAGTTTAGATATCCAAAATTCTATTCTCCTGAGGCGTTCAAAAATTGTATGATCAGTAGTCGGATATAAATGGATATTCATGTTAATGTTACATAATTACACCTAAATACGGCACAATACACTATTTCTCCATATTGAACATCACATATTTATCTTTGTTCTTTCACACAAGTTACGTATTTATGTCATCAATTAATTAATATTCTACTGAAACAATCCCAAATATAGTGACTGGGATATTGGGAAGCAAAACGCCTAATCATCAAATTCTAGCTTTTGAAATAGGGCAAATAACATGCAAACGTCCAACTAGAGACTCATTCATATAGTCAACACAAAAATATCTTTCCCATGCAGTTAATGGTAATTAAAAAGATGTTTTTGAGAGGTTATGTTTTATGTTGGAAAGATATTTGTGTACTAACTGAGCCAATGGTTTTTCATCCTAAACTGGTCCATTTACTGGAACTATGTCATAGAATAATTATAAAATCACACAATTTTCATCTGTCTAAGACCATTGATTATGATTCCTAAAGTACAAGTTGAGACAACGCGCTTTTTTTTTTACTAATATGACTGGAGGGGGGACAACGTTGACAAATGTAAACGTAATAAGACATTCTGGCTATTTGCTCAACACAGAAAAAAAGAGAACATGGCATTAATTGCAGAGGTGTCCCAACTTATAACGGACTAAGGAACACGCACCCCAGTTTCATCGTTGCTATTGGACAGATTTAATCATTTCCAGCCTCCGTAGGATAACGGTTGTAACTACTGCCGAAGTCCAGAGATCCCGAGTTCTATCCCCGGTTGAGCAGACTTTTCGAAGAAAATTCTGTTCCGTCCAAAACGTAAGGCTGGCATTCTCGGCCGTACGCAGGCTGGGTGAGGTTAATGTGGGTAGCTGGTACAATTCCAAGCGACGTTAAAATCAAATAGAATCGTTGGCGTTAGGAAGGGCATCCAGACGTAAAAACGTGGTCCACCCTACCAACCTCAACCATGAGGTTGAACAATGCCGATCCTAATAGCAACATAAGCTAATAAGGGATAAAGGCAAGATTTAATCATGAAACTGTACACAAACAAATAGCTATTGCCCAATTAAGTTCACTCTTGAATCTGTCCATTAGCGACTATGGAACAGGGGGGTATACTTTCAATGGATCACATGAGTTAACCTCTTCATTACTCAAAACCTGAATGGATCGCATGTCCTCTATATGAACACGACCTGGTTATAGTTAAGGTTGGCGTGGCTACTGCTACTGGTACTAACCCGGGTGTTCTGAATGCATCCCTTCCTGGAGTCTGCCTCGTCATCCCCTCCCTCATCTGAACCCGAGTCCTCCTTGCTCCGATGCTCCTGGAATATTAAATGATCCAACACATGCATCTTTGCACAAATGTACCACATCAACTTATTTAAATAAAAAAAAATCTTCGGCGTATTCGGTATTCAGCGCATAAGGTAATTAATATTAGTGGAAGGCAACCACCAGGCGAGGTTAATGCTTAAAGCATTTTCTACCACCTAACTTTTACAGTCTTATTATTATGTGGTCACAAACTCAAATTAATGAGGAAAAATTCATGCACTGGACTACCAGGCTAGAGCGTTAACCACTTGACTACCAGTGCACTTTATGGTACTACTTCGGCTATGTGTTTGAAATGTAGAAGAGACAATTTTTTTCAAATGTTTGGCAGTGAGCAGAAACCAACCTTCTGCTAGAGTTACAATATTAGGATTGGTTTGCATCAAGCATCGCAATTTTTTATTGGATTTAGTTGAGTTTCCATAAGATTATTTCTGGGGATCTTTTCTAAAAGAAAATCCTATTTTTTGAACTATTGCACTTCATCACTCTTCACTTTCAAACACATCAAAGGGTTGGGTGGAAGAGATTGCCGTAGGCAATAACCCCGCCCTTTAGTTAGGACATATGTATATATTTTGTTTTTTTGTTTTTTTTTTCCTTGTTTATATTATTAATATTGTCTATTTTTATATTTACCATGATTTGTCTGTATATATATGTTTTTCCTACTAATATGAAATCCAGAAGTTCTAGAGGTCGTGGGTTCGAAACCCAGCCGGGACATGACAAGTTATCCTCCCATTTGGGCTTACTGCTGGAATAATGGGACTTTAATAGTCCTTATCGGGCAGTATAAAAAGGCGATATTATTATTACTACTATACTGGCGATATTAAAACTCTAACAAATCAATTCATAACTAAGCTTTGACCTCTGAGCTAAGAGGTGATTCTCGTTGAGTCGAAAAAAATCAAACACAGTATTTGTTACCGCAGAAAGTTAAAAAAAAGTGTCTCACAGCCTTTTTTATTTCGTAGCCATGAAACAGGAGCTACTGTAGAAGCTTGTGGTCTGTGCTGTAGCTTGCCCATCCCGTAGTATGCCCCCCTGTGATGGGCGAGAAGTGACACAGTACTTCCCATTTGGGTGTTTGGGTCAACACGAGCGCACCGGAAATTATCCCTTACAAACAATTGTAACCAAACTAAGAATACAAATTTCTGTCGGCTCGGGGGATCGAACCCGGGACCTTCCGTATTAGTTTACTTCCGTGTTAATTTAGTGTTAGTTTACTGTTGTTATTATCCTTGGTAACAAACAATCACATAACTGAAATCAGATACTACAATAACACAATGTCCACCACAGCAGCGTTCATTAATTCGCGACATAGAATCTATGTATGTACGAATTTCTTTGTGGTGAAGCACAAGGCCCCTTCACAACCTTTGTGGGTAGCGCAGCATTACTAAGAGCCTCCTTTACACCTCGAATTATTCTATTACATTAATTTCTTTTTACTCTGGTAATGCCGCCACTGGTCGTTACTCATACAAGTAACTACTCATTCTTCCTCACGAGGTATGAGTGGACCCCGAACATCCAAGTACAGAGCAGAAAAAATCCTCCCCCGCTGGGAATCGAACCCAGGTCACCATGCGTGCAATGCCCAGCGCGCTAACTCGCTCTGCCACAGTGACTACTATTTACTCAACATCTCCTGCGTCCACCCTAGACCTACCTGCGTGATCTGCTCGGTGGTGGTGAGTAGACGCGCCAGGGGGTTGCAGCAGCCAGGCAGGGTCTCCATGAGGGAGGGCCGCGCATGCGTGAGCAGGGGCTTCATGTAGTGGGAGTCGAACTGGGACCACACGCGGGCCATCAGGGCCTTCTCGTAGGGCTCGGGGTCCCGGGGCTCCTGCGAGCATAGGGGGGACAGATTCATTATAGTTGATTTTTTTTACACTTTATTGATAGGACATATTATATACAATACAAATAATTACAAATGAAAATACAATATAATAGAAGAAAAAATAAATAAATATATACATAATATATGTCCTAACTAAAGGGCGGGGTTATTGCCTTAGGCGATCTCTTCCACCCAACCCTTCTGAATTAACAGAGGTAATTTTTTTTTTTTTACTGTAACAAACTGTTTAAAATCGGCATCCAGCCCTCGTTCCAGAAACCACTCTCACTCTCATAATCCCCAAATCTCCCTTTCAACCGTCACACAAAGCACTTTGATTCGCTATTTCGTTCCAATTGACCAATGAGAGTGCGTTGTGTGACGGTTGAAAGGTAGATTTGGGGATTATGAGAGTGAGAGTGGTTTTTGGAACAATGTCCTGATACCAATTTATAACTCACCCAGAAATCACAGTTGTATGAAGCAATTTTAAATACAATTATCAGTAATAACCTATGAGACTAATTTCGGAGATTACTTGGGAGGTAACTAACAAACATTGTACCAGGAAACACGCCGAACTTTTGAAAAAGAGTCAAATTTTAACGGTTCTTCTAATCTTCTATCTCCTATTTTCCTTAGGTAAGGCAAGAAATCATAGAATGTCTCTTCAAATAATTATAGGACATTCAAACTTAAAAATCGTGTGCAGCGAGATAATCAATTTTATCTTACTGAGTATTGGTGTACATTTTACAATTTGAGCACAAGGCTACAAAAAATAAATAATAATAAACAGTGCCGACATCGAAGCCTGGACATTAGCGTGCTATATCCACTTCACCTAGAACTAACCTTGGTCTTATCATCGCCAATGACATTGTAAGAATCCTTGTGAAAGCAGAAATCAAAGAAAGGCGTAACAAGAAAGGAAAATTAAAAGGTAAACTGCCAACTATAAAATAAATCGTCAGTGGAGATCACACGCTAAATACACTGGATCCCGACGGATCAGGTTAAGCAACATTCAGCATGGAGAAGACAAGTATTGGCCACCATTCTCTTCGAATCCATCATTTTTTTTAGAAATATTTGAACTGGCATACTGGCCCCACTCGGGCTGAGTGAGGTGAATAATAGAAGCTAAGACAGCTCACAGGCTAATGGAAGCCACATCGAATTATGAGCTCATAGCACTTGAAAGCGACATCAATGCCACAGTGCCCCAAAGCAAGAAGAGAAAGAAAGACATGAGAAAGCTTCAAACATTAGTTGCGCTGTTTTGCATGAGATTTTTTGGTATCCTTGAGAATTTAAAGGCACACATAATTTTTATAATAATAGGGTGTATCTCCCCAACGAAAAGACTTATTCTAAAAAATAAACCTGAAAATATGTACCGTCTAAGTTAATAAGGTCTATACAGTCTATAGGGTTCTAAAAATAACTACCGTAATGTTAAGTTGATAGGGACAAGTTAACTAGTAAACATTTCAATGTTATTTTAATTTAAGGATAACTTACCCTATAGGTTGGCAAAGTTTCTGTCTCCTCATCTACACCCACACTGTAATAAAATCATAAAAATGAAATTACAATAAAATAACAAATATTCTTTTTATTATCATATAAAAAAATAGATTTTTATATTATTTTATTTTAATAGGTACTCGTGGAATTGTGCATAGACAATATCTTGGGGTAAGAAATCCTTTAACTACTGATTCTAAAGGGAAGACTTTTACCACAGATATCTAGGCGGGAACCTATCAAGCAGGAGTGCTTACCCTTCGACTTTCCTTTCAATAATTTTAAAGATTCTTCTTTTTTTATCCTAGTTAAACAAGGAGGGAAGATTTTGTTGGAGAGGAGGGTTTTAGCGGGTATGGCGCACTGTTTGCAGCGCTGGAACTCCTCTCAAAAGAAAAAAAAATGCTTAAACGAACCCTAAATTAAATTTAAGCAATATTTTTATTTTCACATTTCCAACACAAACAGGCGACAGTTAAGCTATACAATGTTTTATTATACGGGTTAAAGGTTATGTTTCAATATTTCATATTTACTGACGCAATTTGACAAGCAATCTAAAGCATGACACGGGTGTCTGTAGCTGGCTGACAAGCACGCGACCACATCGACTACCAATATCATTGGCAAGAAACACCAAGATGTGACTCAAAACTCAATACTACTCATATATATGCTGGATCTAAACAAAAGCATTAAAACTCAAACAAATCAATTCATAACGAGCTTTGACCTATGGGCTAAGAGGTGATTATCGTTGAGTCGAAAAAAATCACAGTTAGTAATCGCGTTAGTTTATTGTTGTTGTAGCCAGCTTGGCTACAGCTGGGTCAAGACACAAGTTGGCTCGTTCTGAACCACATATTTTTATGTGCCATCAACCATCGTGAAAACTTTTTCCTTACAAGACATTTATTTAACCCTTGGGAACTGAAAGCTAGCCTGACTAGTTAGGGTTGGCTAGTCCGTTCTCTGTTTATAGTCCTCTAGTGAGACACTGGTCTTCTCCCTGTTTAACGTCCCCCACTGACATAGTTTACTATACTCTGTCCCGGTAGCTCAGTGGTAAAGGCGGCACTCTGTGATTCTAGATAATCCAGATGTCGTGGGTTCGAAACCCAGCTGGGACATGACAAGTTATCATCTCATATGGGATTTTTACCACATAATAATATGTCTTGGGCTTACTGCTGGAATGGGACTTTAATAGTCTTAATCGGGCAGTATAAATAAGGCGATATTATTATTATAACTCACGGGATTCTGAACCAGTGCAGGAGCTGCATGGTAGCGCCCCCCTGCACCACCACAGTGACTATTACAATGAGGGAGGTGGTGGTCAGCATGGCCTGCCTGGCATCCGACACTGTGTTGCGAATCGCCAGAGCAAATGACATGGCACCGCGCAGTCCTGGAAGAAAACATATGTGAAACTAACGAACATTTTGAAATACCACTACATTCTAGTTATCACTGAGGTCCGAACGATATTGAATACGAATCAGAAAATGTGGCTATGACTTGACTTTTATTGACTTGAAGTGTCAAGACAGTACATAAATCATTCAAGATAATGTGCGTCACAAAGAAACTGAAATACAATCTACTATGTAAGAATTTACCAAAAGAAGCGTTTTGCAAAAATATATTTTTCAATGATATAAAATAACTAAATAGAAGTTCTGTGAACTGTAGACCTCACTCCACATTTTATTTGCTTTCCAACTTAATTTATTTGGACCACACCTAACTCTAAATAATACCAAACCATCAGACGAACAAACAAACTATCTATAAATTCGTCGAGTTAAAACATACCATCACCAACTTTAGAAGTATTTGGATACAAGTGATAGTATAATTTGAACCTACTGTTTATCAGCTACAAAAAAATAAAAACAACAGTAAATAAAAATCAGTTGATAGCATAAACGTAAAAATTTCAGATAAAATAAATATAGTCGAAACTGTGTTCACCATGAATAAAAAGTATTCATATAAAATTCTCAACTCACCCGCAAAGAAAAGCATGTGCTGAAAGTTGAGAGGTATCTTGGGTTTTCTCCCGATATTCAGAAGCAAGGAGAGGGGGTAGATGTTGGCGGCTCTACCAATGAGAGCGCAGATCTGAGCAGTGAACTTTGGTTAAGGAAAAAAACATTTTATTTATTTATTCATACACTTTATTTTTTTTATACAAAACAACATTATAAACATAAGGGTTAGGTAGAAAATGCTTTGAGCATCAAACTCGCCTGGTGGCTACCTTCTACTAAAGAGTGTTATCATTATCATTCTCCTATACCCAGGTTTGACTGTAAGAGTTGTTTATAATAATAATAACACTCTTTAGTGGAAGGTAACCACCAGTCGAGGTTAATTCTCAAAGCATTTCCTACCACCTAACCCTCAGAGTCTTATTATTATATGGTCACAAACTCAAATTAATGAGGAAAAATTCATGCACTGGGTGGGATTCGAACTAATGGATCCCTACGCTGCTACCTGGGTTACCAGACTAGCGCGTTAACCACTTGACTACCAGTGCACGACTTCTTCTTTTTCTTTCACTCACCTTTTCCCAATTTTATTTGGGGTCGGCGTTCCCTTCTCTAATTCTACCCCGCCACAGCTTCCTGTCTAATGCTTCCTCTTGCCTCCAGCCTTTCTCTCTCATATCTTCCTGGACCTTGTTCCTCCATCTCAACTTTGGTCTTCCTCTCTTTCTTTTCCCTTGTATATCCAATACCTCTACGTTCAAACCAACGGATCGACTACCAGTTGTTTGTATATTATTATGAACAGTATCACAACTAAAGTTGTAGTTTTATTTACATAGGTAATAGGTACATAATATACAGGGTGGACCAAAAAAACGTTTACACCCGTTAATGGTAGATTACTGACGACATTTCTAGGACGGATCTGCAATCCGTTTTTTCGGATTCGCCTTTATAACTGCACAAAGTGATTTTTTGCAACTTTCTGAAAATGTCCGACTTTGGCTTATTCTTCAGGTCAGAACTTTTTTCCTATTTAAGATGAGTTGATTCTGAACATTTCTGCAGAAAGCCAACAAAATTTCGATGTTTCTAGCTACACTACTTTGTTTTTTACGGTTTGGTTTGGCATCTTTTTTGACACCTGAAAAAAAAAAAAATTCTCATGTAATTTTTTTACACTTTGAAACACTCAAGATTTGCCCGAGCAAATTTTGGCACAGACATGGGCAAGTTTGATAAAAGTTGGCGGCCAACCCAAGGATGCTAAAAAATAATTTTACGATTTTTTATCACGTGATCTTCTGGGTAAACAAACCAGGTAAGTCTCAAAAAATGATGTTCAAAATCTTAAAAGTGTTGACCGTGTAGGGTCGTCTTGTACTCAAAGAGTAATTAGCTATTTATGTCTGATAATTATTTTCCTTGGAATTAATTAAAGGCCAGTCAAATGAATGATTGTTTGTTTCTCGATGATAGTTTTCAAGCGTATTTTTCTGCATTCTATGAAATATTATCTTTAAACTTCTTGAGTTTTTTTAGTACAAGTTACATTATTATAATTCGCATGCTGAAATGGCAGATACGTATTTAGCATAATATGGAGTTGCCAACAGGAACATTTGGGATCACGTGAAAAACATAGTTTACGAAATCTGGTAGCAAGAATCCTGTTGGCATTCGATGACCTGACAGAAAAACCTGGAATCTTCCGCAACATTCGACGGAACATGATGAAGAGTTTCAACCTTTGCATCCAGGAAGGTGGACGCCACTTCCAACAGTTCCTCCAAGGGAATTGAGAAGGGAGAGAGAGAGAGAGAGAGAGAGAGAGAGAGAGAGAGAGAGAGAGAGAGAGAGAGAGAAAGGCAAGAAGGTAGAGGGACAGTTCTGAGTTAAAACTAAGGTACTAAAGTCACCATTGGTTTCAAAAATTTGTGTGAGGAGAATCCATAGTGTGTACTATGGCTAAATAAAAAATGGCAACAGTCTTTTTTATTTTGTAGTCATGAATTTTTTGCTGGCTCTGGCGTTCGGACCGGGTGGACTAACTTACCACTGAGCTAATCGTGCGCGTCTAATCGTTTCTTATTGAACATACTAACACAAAATGTTTTTTTAAATACCTTTTTGTTTATATCAAAATAGTATAAAACATAATAAAGACTGCAAAAGTTTATTAAGTTTACAAAATATTATCTTGTTTTTTTCAAGACTGCTATTATATGAGTTGGCAATCGGTAAATATTTGTTATTTAATTAGTATTGTTTATGTTAGAAGAACCTACCTACATATTTACCTGAATTTATTTCATAAACTCTATTTTCGTTTGGAAAATTTGCTAGTTTTTTTTTTTCTCGTAGGGAAGCATAAGAAAAACCATCCTTACATTATCAAGGCAGTCTCTCAGGGGCTTACATTAATAATAATTATGTGTATTGTGATACCAATAGTATCTGATATAACTCAATTTACAGATGGTATTACCCCCAGAAAAACCATAAGTTGTTGGTGTTACAAAAGGTCAGATACAGGTATGAATAAAATATTCCATCAGATTTTTTTGATAATTAAAATAATATTGGCTGTCGAGAATTGAACCTAGGTCATGTGACTAACAAAATACCTTTTTGTTTATATCAAAATAGTATAAAACATAATAAAGACTGCAAAAGTTTATTAAGTTTACAAAATATTATCTTGTTTTTTTCAAGACTGCTATTATATGAGTTGGCAATCGGTAAATATTTGTTATTTAATTAGTATTGTTTATGTTAGAAGAACCTACCTACATATTTACCTGAATTTATTTCATAAACTCTATTTTCGTTTGGAAAATTTGCTAGTTTTTTTTTTTCTCGTAGGGAAGCATAAGAAAAACCATCCTTACATTATCAAGGCAGTCTCTCAGAGGCTTACATTAATAATAATTATGTGTATTGTGATACCAATAGTATCTGATATAACTCAATTTACAGATGGTATTACCCCCAGAAAAACCATAAGTTGTTGGTGTTACAAAAGGTCAGATACAGGTATGAATAAAATATTCCATCAGATTTTTTTGATAATTAAAATAATATTGGCTGTCGAGAATTGAACCTAGGTCATGTGACTAACACTCTTAGCACTACCACATCTAGCTAACACCACTGACAATCTGTGAAGCACGAAATTTATCATTTGAATTTTCCTAAACTGGCTGATGAAGGCATGTGAGACCGCGGTATTCAAAAAAAGCAATGTAAACAATTTTTGTAAACAATACAAGACGCCCTTACACAGTCTACAGCTAGAAAACTCTTAGGATTTTTGAAAAGTTTTTGGCAAACATCTAATAATTTTTCCCAGAAGATCAAAGGATAAAAAATCGTAAAATTATTTTTTTAGCATCCTTGGGTTGGCCGCCAACTTTTATCAAACTTGCCCATGTCTGTGCCAAAATTTGCTCGGGCAAATCTTGAGTGTTTCAAAGTGTAAAAAAATTACATGAGAATTTTTTTTTTTTTCAGGTGTCAAAAAAGATGCCAAACCAAACCGTAAAAAACAAAGTAGTGTAGCTAGAAACATCGAAATTTTGTTGGCTTTCTGCAGAAATGTTCAGAATCAACTCATCTTAAATAGGAAAAAAGTTCTGACCTGAAGAATAAGCCAAAGTCGGACATTTTCAGAAAGTTGCAAAAAATCACTTTGTGCAGTTATAAAGGCGAATCCGAAAAAACGGATTGCAGATCCGTCCTAGAAATGTCGTCAGTAATCTACCATTAACGGGTGTAAACGTTTTTTTGGTCCACCCTGTATACAATATAGGTACATGTAGTATACAAAGTATTTATATAAAAGTAGGTAGGTACATTATACATAGAAATTACAAAAGAGAAATATTTTGAATCATGAGTTTGTATATGATATATATGATATTACTATATGGTAGATAACTGTAATTTTAGTGTCACTATGGATAAAGGATACGAATCCAGCGCAGATGAAGCCGAGGTTGAAGTGGTGCTTGGGGAAGGTGAACATGGACACGCCGATGTAGGAGAAGATGAAGTTCTCCGCCAGGAAGTTGAGGAGCTCGAAGAGGCGCTTGGTGCGCTTGCGAGAGTCCGAGGAGAGATTGTTGTAAGTGTAGTGGGCCTGGCACATGCCACAGAACAGCACAGACACCACGCCTGGGACACAAATACAAATACTTTATGTGTCGGAGGAGAGATTGTTGTAGGTGTAGTGGGCCTGGCACATGCCACAGAACAGCACAGACACCACGCCTGGGACACAAATACAAATACTTTATGTGTCGGAGGAGAGATTGTTGTAGGTGTAGTGAGCCTGGCACATGCCACAGAACAGCACGGAGACCACACCTGGGACACAAATACAAATACTTTATGTGTCGGAGGAGAGATTGTTGTAAGTGTAGTGGGCCTGGCACATGCCACAGAACAGCACAGACACCACGCCTGGGACACAAATACAAATACTTTATGTGTCGGAGGAGAGATTGTTGTAAGTGTAGTGGGCCTGGCACATGCCACAGAACAGCACAGACACCACGCCTGGGATACAAATACAAATACTTTATGTGTCGGAGGAGAGATTGTTGTAGGTGTAGTGGGCCTGGCACATGCCACAGAACAGCACTGATACCACACCTGGGATACAAATACTTTATGTGTCGGAGGAGAGATTGTTGTAAGTGTAGTGAGCCTGGCACATGCCACAGAACAGCACAGACACCACGCCTGGGACACAAATACAAATACTTTATGTGTCGGAGGAGAGATTGTTGTAAGTGTAGTGGGCCTGGCACATGCCACAGAACAGCACAGACACCACGCCTGGGATACAAATACATATACTTTATGTGTCGGAGGAGAGATTGTTGTATGTGTAGTGGGCCTGGCACATGCCACAGAACAGCACTGATACCACACCTGGGACACAAATACAAATACTTTATGTGTCGGAGGAGAGATTGTTGTAAGTGTAGTGAGCCTGGCACATGCCACAGAACAGCACAGACACCACGCCTGGGACACAAATACAAATACTTTATGTGTCGGAGGAGAGATTGTTGTAGGTGTAGTGGGCCTGGCACATGCCACAGAACAGTACTGATACCACACCTGGGACACAAATACAAATACTTTATGTGTCGGAGGAGAGATTGTTGTAAGTGTAGTGGGCCTGGCACATGCCACAGAACAGCACGGATACCACGCCTGGGATACAAATACAAATACTTTATGTGTCGGAGGAGAGATTGTTGTAGGTGTAGTGAGCCTGGCACATGCCACAGAACAGCACGGAGACCACGCCTGGGACACAAATACAAATACTTTATGTGTCGGAGGAGAGATTGTTATAGGTGTAGTGGGCCTGGCACATGCCACAGAACAGCACAGACACCACGCCTGGGACACAAATACAAATACTTTATGTGTCGGAGGAGAGATTATTGTAGGTGTAGTGAGCCTGGCACATGCCACAGAACAGCACGGAGACCACGCCTGGGACACAAATACAAATACTTTATGTGTCGGAGGAGAGATTGTTGTAGGTGTAGTGCAAATACAAATACTTTATGTATGTATACTGCGGCGTGGGACTAAAGATTCCGTTTTTGCTAGCAGTTTAAATAAAGTTGCATGTAATAAAAATACATATATATATTTAATAAATGTGTATGTATTTAATCTATATATCGTCGCTTAAGAAGAGGTACCTCGTAAGTCCGATTTTTGAACTTTTCAGGAGACAGTAAAAACTGATTATAAAGTTGTGGGCAGGTTTAAAAAAAATAAAAAAATCAGTTTAACCATAAACATATACCTGTTTTATCGATTGAAATTACTATTTTTTTGATTAAACTTGTATTTTTACGAGATATCGGACATACGAGGTACCTCTCATGTGATTCTTGTAAAATTTTCAGAAAAGCATGTGTGCATTTTTTGTAGAGGTACCTCGTATCTCTGATTTATTTTACACAATACACATATATTACTGATTGGAGATACGAGGTCTCACCAAAAATTTTCTTCAAAACAAAAATATCGATTTACGAGGTAAACTTTAATCGATTATTGTGGCATTTTTTGTATTTGAATGGTCATATAAAACCGATTTTAAAAAAATCGATATTTTTTTCCGATTCCAACGATACCAAAAACGTATTATCGAAAAATTCGGACTTACGAGGTACCTCTTCTTAAGCGACGATATATTTAATGCGAAAGTTAACACTCACTCAGTCACTCACTCATTTATCTCGATTTCTCAGCACTGGTAAGTCTTAGGAGGCTGAGATTTGGCATGTAGGTCACTATAAGGTTTTAGATGCGCACTAAGGATTTTAAAATATTCCCACGGGGGCGCCCACCACGGGGACATTTACATAAAAAAACGCGCTTTTTCATCTTTTCATCACTGTTTCTCCGTACCAGTAAATTTCTGGTGGCTGAAAATTAATACATAGGTTGTCTCTATATTGTAGATGTGGAATAAGAAAGGATTTCATTATATTCCAACTGGGGCGCCACCCGCGGGAAAAAGGGCGAGTCCTAAAAATTGGATGGGCGACACAATTTTTTTTTTTTTTTTTACGTTTTTCGACCTAAATGCCACGACCTATCAAGTCGAAGCGAGAAAGTTTTAGGCAAAGGTCTGAGCTTAGTCAGTTTGGATATCATTGTTTCATTTATTTTTTCCACTTCTTAATTATATTACATCAAACTTTTGTTCTTTCGCAACAAGAAGTTTCCAAAATATTTTTTCCAAAACAAATTTTTATAACAAATTTCAACACAGTATGCAGTATGATCTTCGTAAATGTAATTATGAATGTGTATATGTATGTATTGTGTACCCATCCTTTGTCATTTATTGCATGTTGGCGTAGTTACCTTGCTATGCCAGCATATTGTGTAGACAGTACCATTATTATTATTATTATTATACAACGCTTTATTAGGTATAAATGGACATTATGTACATAGAAATAATTAATTTAACAATGAAAAAAATGGAAACAATATATACAATGAAAATGAAAAAGAATAGAAAATATATAAAAACATAAGTCCTAACTAAAGGGCGGGGTTATTGCCTATGGCAATCTCTTCCACCCAACCCTACCATTCAGAGTCAGAATCAGAGGTTGGCGTCATCGTGAACGATGGTAGCCAGATAGTGGAGGAATGACTCAGCACTTCTACCACTGTCTACACAAGGAGGCTAATAATTGACAAGGGCCCCCAGAACCGAGCCAATGCTGGTCTACTCCCTGTTTATAGTCCCCCAGCCAGACTGCTGGTCTACTCCCTGTTTATAGTCCCCCAGCCAGACTAGACAGTACCATTAAAAAAAAAAAAAGTTACCGGTCAGGTCCGAAGCCTCAGCAATGAGGAAGGTGGAGTAGGACATGAGCACGAACAGGGCCGACTCCAGCAGGGGGAAGTCTCTGACCCGCGTGAACTTGGTGAGCAGGGCCGTGATGCAGCCCATGATGGCCCCTATGCCCAGGGAGAGAGAGAAGATGCCTATGAAGTCGCCCACCGCCAGGAGGAAAGCGTTCGCTTCGAAGCCGCCTGTGCCTGACTGATATCGCTCGCCGTAGTTCTGGATGGCACTGTTAATATAAAATAATAATAATAATTACCGACCTCAGTAGCATGATCGATAAGGCGGCGGACTTGTAAGTCTGGAGGTCGGTGGTTCAAGTCCCGGTTTCAGCGTAGATTTAGTAAAGTGAGTTTGAGTAGATGTGATATCACGAAAGTGATTAACACAAATATGATAACTTTTTTTTAAATAATAATACTCTTTAGTAGAAGGTAACCAATAGATGAGGTTATTGCTCATACTTAGCCCTCAGTCTTATTATTATGTGGACAGGTGGGCACAAACTCAAATTAAAGTGGAAAAAATGTGAGCATTGGCTAGGATCCGATCCACGGATATAAGCTCTAGATTGCTTACATTACAAATCTAGCGCCATAACTTCATCATCTACCAATGCTTGGTGACACAGTGGAAAACTGTACGAGGGTTGGGTGGAAGAGAAGGCCGCTGGCAATAACCGCGCTCTTTAGGTTGTTAACCTTGTAAGCTACAACGGGCTCTCGCTGGGTTAGAAGGCTACGATTTCTGTGTGTTATGTCCCCTTGCCCCTTGGCCATTTAGTGTTAGCACTGTCTTCTTTTTGTGTGGGGTTAAATGATGACTTCTTTCTTTCTTTCTTGACTAACTATAAGTACTTAATTTGTATTTGTTATTTTAATAAAGCATAATGTATAAGATTAGTAGTCTATGCCTGTGGATTTGGTGGACAGTATTGTTCCACTGGGTAGTATCCTTGAATCACTTAGCATGACTGAGGTCAGTGAGAGTATATTAATAGTTTGTCTGGCGAATGAAAGGTAAAAACTCCCGTCAAAATAAACCTGATCGTTGAAAACAACGTAAAAGACAAATACACCATGCCACTTAAAGAGAAAAGTACTTTTTTCTTTTATTAATTTTTACCGAATTAGATTCTTTCAAAAAGAGTACAACAACATTTCCAAGGACCATTAGTATTCAACACAAAGTATGTATGTACTTACCCCGAGAGAACAATAGCCACTGCGTCATTGAGAACAGACTCTCCAAACACCAAGGCATACAAATTCACGTCCACTTTCAAGTCGTTGAAGATAGCCAGAATCGTCAATGGATCAGTGGGGGATATCAGGGCTCCGAAGTAGAGTGAGTCCAGATAGGTAAATCCACTCTTCAGGTTTGGCACGAGTTGTAGAAAGACGTACATCAGAGTTCTGTAAGAATAAATCATGTACTCAGTGTCAGCCCATCTAAAGCGCCGGCCGCTTAGTAGGACTCCCTGAACGTTTACGCTTTAAGCAAACTTGCGCGGTGACTTTTGGGAGGTATAAATAGTTTTTTCTATGTGAAGGACAATAATAAGGTCTAAAAAAATAATTTTCAAATTTGATAATATCTACACAATACTGGTCCATTATGCACGGCGCGACCTCACCGCGTATCTACTGATCTTCTACCGCGTATCTACTGATCACGTGAAAAGTGCCCTCAAGTCGAATTGAAGTCAATGGAATGAGCAAGGCCAAAAGTTGCTTTTACAGGCACTATCACCCCTAGATAAGTGGTTCTGAGTGACAGTGACATCAATTTGATAATAAGAAAAATATCATAGGCGCTTTTTGGTTTGTTGCATTACTATTAATGGCACAATTCTGGAACTGTTTTCTGCATTTTATAACTAAAATAAATAGCCATGAAAAAAACGAAATATTTCTGCTGAACACAAGTTCTGGACCACCCTGTATAAGCGTATATTTTGTATGATGTCAATTTCATGTTGCAAGGAAAAGATGCTGTGGCCTGAAATAGTTTCAGGAGGCTTGAAAATAAAAAATAATAATTATCATGTTGGAGTTGATACATAATTAATTTATTCAATTAAGATAAAGGAAGGACTGATTTTTCTAAAACATTAAATTTAACACTCACCCAACTACAAAAGAAGAAATGGTGGTACCAATCAATGCAAAAGTTAAGATAGCACCTAGATTTTTGAAGAAATATTTCTGAAACACAAAAATAATGTTATTTGTAGATTCCAGTAGGCATGTATTATTTTCAATAATCTAGACTAGAATGTCACTGCTTCATTGCTTTTACCTAGTCCATGTATTTCAAATTTAGAACATATTTCTGATACCTAACTAGAACATATTTTATGGAATAGAAATCTTAATAATAAAGAATTCAATTCCATTATTTGAATAAAACCTAGGTAAACACCATTAATATGTGTTTTTTTTTTAATAGATGTCTCCTTCTTTGTATAGAGACTATAGAGCATTTTTCACACCTCGGCCGAGGTGTTGGATCATATTAAAGTAACATAATGTTCAGCTACTATGATTGTGAAACATAAATTTAACACTCTATTTCTGAAAAAGCTACCCAAAAACTCACATCAACTCCACCCATAATGAGTGATGCTATGAAATCAGCAGAACACAAATAGGTATTATTTGTGAGGGAATCGAACCCAATATGAACACCTATCCATGTTCCCAACATGCTCAGCAGTGCTTTAATTTCAAAGATGGGATGAAAAATTCTGTGTAATTTCTTTATTGTATTGAGGCAACACTTTATATGCTAGGGCTTCTCAGGACAATAATGTTAGGAAGAATAGAATAGAATATCTATACAATTGTATTTCTCAATAAAAGAGTTTACAATAGAGGTTGGCATACAAGATAAACAATGATTATAATATAATATAATATAATAAGCCTTTATTTGTACATTTGAACAATACATCTTAACATAGGAAATACATAAATAAGAAAATATTATTGTACAAAATCAGTTTTGGACTGAGGCCTCCCCATTATTTCATGGGGGCTTTTTGTCATCTTGTAGATGATCTGATAATTTTTTATTTAAAAAATCCATTAGTATTATTCATTATTATTATTATTATTTTTTTTTTTTTTTTTTTACATCAATAAATAACATAAATTCTTACTATTAGTAATTTGTATTCTTCTGATTTTTTTTTTTTTTTTTTATTTTTTTTATTTTTATTATTTTATTATATTTTTTTTTTTTTCTTCTTTTAAATTTATTAAAATTCTATATCCCTATCTCCTTCACCCCCCCCCCCCCCCTTTATTCCTTTTCTAGCCATATCTCTCTATACACTTCACCCATTCTCTTCCACTCTTTTCTGTCATTAGCAACTCTTCTCCAGGTCACCCCTCCACACACTAATTTCATTTCCTTGTCCCACTTATCTCTTGGTCTTCCTCTACTTCTCTTATTTTCTCTCGGATACCATTCCATCACTTCCTTTGTCCATCTATTGTCATGACATCGGGCAATATGTCCAGCCCATTTCCATTTTCTCTTCATAACCACTCTCACTGTGTCTTTGAAACCTGTTCTCTTTCTCACTATTGTGTTTCTTATTCTATCTCTTCTTGATTTTCCTAAAATATATCTCTCCATAGCACGTGTTGTCACTCTCAGTTTATTTATTACTTTTGCACCTAGTGTCCAACTCTCGCAGCCATATATCATACTTGGTAGGACTGTCATTTCCCATAATTTCCTCTTTTTTTCTATTCCTACATTTGACTTATAAATACCCCGATTCTTAATCATACTCTTCCATCCAATTGCACATCTTCTGCATATTTCAGCCCATTGTCCCTCTACGCTCAGTAGTTGCCCCAGGTATAAAACACTTTTCTCCTTTTTTAACACTTTTCCTTCTATCTCTATCTTTTCTTCCTCTTTGTTGTATTTTTCTCCTTCCTCTTCATTCTCATTTTCTTCATCATTACAATTATTTTTTTCTATTCCTATTATTTTGCATTTTTCCCCATTTATTTTTAATCCAAATTCTTTGCAATGTTCATATAGTATTTTTATCATCTCCTTGATTTCTTTGAAACTTTTCCCAATCAGTACAACATCATCTGCAAACATTAACTTATTTAACCTTCGTCCGTTCACATTTATTCCATACTCTTTCCAATCTATTGAATCCATTATCAACTGGAGGATACCGGTGAACATTATAGGAGAGGCAACATCACCTTGTTTAACTCCTTTGCACACTTTAATTTCTGTTTTTCTACCTTCTAATTCTATTTTTAATCTTGATGTTCTATATACTTCTTTAAATAATTGTACAATTTTTCTATCGACTCCTCGTGCTTCTAGCATCTGCATCACTTTTCTACTATTTATCATATCAAAGGCTTTTTCATAGTCAACAAACAGGTAATAAACAGAAAAGTTATAGTCCCTAGCCTTATCCATGAGGTCATTTAGGACATAAATGTGGTCTAGTGTAGAGTAATTTCTTCTAAAACCTGCTTGTTCTGTTGAGAGGAAACATTCCAGCTTTTGGGTCAGTCTGTTTGTTAAAATCTTTGAAAGCAACTTGTATTCCACACAAAGCAAACTCAAAGGCCTATAATTTTTCAAATCTTTCCTATCACCCTTCTTGAACAATATTACCAATTTTGCCACTCCCCATTCTTCTGGTATTTCTCCTTGTTCCATGCATTTATTGAAGATTTTTGTTAAATATTTTACTATTGTTTCACCCCCAGCTTTAATCATTTCCATTGTTATATTATCTATTCCTCCTGATTTTCCTTCCTTTGTATTCTTGATTGCCCATCTTACTTCATCCTCTAGTATTTTTAACCACTCTGTATCCTCCTTATAGTTTGCTTCCGCTTCATGGTCCTGTCCGTTATATAATTCTTCATAAAATTCTCTGATTCTCATTATTATTTCTTCTTTATTCCTAATTTCATTTCCTTTATTATCTCTCAAGGCTACAATAACATTTCTCACTCCTGATTTTACATTTAGTTTTCCTCCTGACTCTAGTGCTTCCTCTATTCTCTTTATTTTCTTTTCCTCCAACCACTCGGCTATCTTCTTTCTGATCAGTTTACATAATTCTTTATACTCTATCCTTTCTGTTCCTGTTCTCTTCAATTTTCTCCTTTTCTCCATAAGTCTTTTTAGGTTATTTGGTAAATTTCTACAGTTTTCTTGTGTATATCTTTCTTCTCTTTGAATTTCCTCAGCAGTTTTCTTCAGTGCCTCATTTAGGTCAGAGACTATTTGTAAATAATTTATCTCTTCATTTTTCGTGTCAAGTTTACTGGCTAACTTTTCTTCAAAACCTTTTTTCTGTAGTTCTTTAGATTTAATTTGTTTTGTGGTCTTCTTTTGAACAAAATAGCGCTTTTTCCTTTCTTCCTTTCTAAAAACAACTCCTACAGCTCTATGGTCACTTCCTAAATTTATTTGCTTCACAACTTCCACATTTTCTACGTTGTTACCTCTGTTGGTTAAAATAAAGTCTATTTCGTTTTTGGTCATCATATCTGGAGATATCCAGGTCCATTTATCTTCCTCTGATTTTTGGTAGAAGGTGTTGAGAATTTTAAAATTATTTCCCTCTGCAAATTGTATCAAGTGCTCGCCTCTCTCATTTCTTGTACCTATTCCATGTTTTCCTATGCACTTCTCGTTTCTGCATATTCCTACTTTTGAATTAAAATCCCCCATGCAATATTTTCTGCCTAAATCAACACTCTCGTCTATTGCTTCCTGTAAATTTTCATATAAAGATTCCAACTCTTCTTCACAAGAACTTGAAGTTGGGGCATATACCTGAACTAAGTGGTATTTCTTTCTATTTATTTCGAGTAAAAGAGATGAAATTCTTGAAGAAAAGGCTTTGATTTTTATAACTTTTTGATCTTTATATTTATCATTTATTATAAACCCTGTACCTCCTATCCTACCCTCCCCCCCATTGTAGTAAAACACATCATCATTTTCAAGCTTCACACATCCCTCACCCTCTCTTCTTATTTCACTCAGACCAATAACTCTCCAGTTATGATTACTTTACAAAAAATTATCTGAACAATTGATCACTTAAATAAAAAACATGAAGTCTAGCTGTAGCTACCTGACTAAATTGACTATCCCCATACAAAATTATTTAAATTATTGATAAATAAAAATCATAAATGTAAAGATCATAAATATTAAATCTGGGCCTATCTGACTATCTAACTGCATATTAAGAATTTTCATGGTTACCATTACCATAACACAAGAAGTAACAGATGTTAGTGAAAGAGGCATTACCATATCCATCAGTACAGCCATGCCTTCCTTGCTTCACTTTAAACTCATTACCATTGCAAAGTAGGTACAAATGGCTAGTATACAATTAAATTTAAATTACTTACTCTTTTCAAGGAATAGCCTGCATGAAAAATGATTGGTGGCAGAATAATGTTGAAAAATATTTCCGGATCAAACGTAGCCTGGAAACAAAATCAAAATGTCCGTTGGATTTTTATCTATTTATCATTATTCATAGTTTACAGAATATGAGTTCCTCTTTTTTCTTAATGCCTCTATAACATTTAAGGTTATTTAACTTTCATTTACAGGATGCCTGAATTGGGCAGGGACTAGACAGCATCCCATGAAGTTTTCATCTTGCTTCAAAATATCTTAACTTCAGTGATCTTCCAAGAAATAGGGTATTCAGTGAGCCTTTTGAAGCTAATTTATACACCCTTTACTAACATTTCCATAGCCAGATAATTAAAAAAATAATTCATTACCTTCAGATCAATTTCATTATTATCAAGGTCTACAATTTCTCCCCTGAATCTGTACCCATATGTTTTGTTGTAGGATGAACCCTTGATAGGGAACTTGAGCCAGAGTGTGTCTGGAGGGAGTGACAGATTAGTTAGCTGGGTTGAATTCTCCGGGACAACAGGTATATGAAGTAATGGAGTTGTACTGCCTGTGTATCTGATCAGAGCTCCAACTATTAGACCTGTGAAAAATAAAATATAGTAAATCATATCAAATTTATTCCACTTTTTTCTAACTTTCAAATATCAATTAAAATAATAAGATATTCATCAATAGAACGGGTAGGTAAGTTATTAATTTGACTTTTAAATTTTCAATGGAAACAAAAATTCATGGTCCTAAATATTATGCCTTCTCTTAAGGGCCACATTATGAAACAGGATTAAAGTTAATCTAAGCCTGACATGCCCTGAAGTCAGAGAACCAATCACAGTGCACAATAGCTCTAGTTAAAGGATAGTGTCTAGAAGCCCATTCCAGAAACACTTTCTACTCTCATAAGTCACTGAATTCAAGAACCAATTAGACTGTGGCATGTGAATAGCCAGCATCATGAGGGTTCAAATTTGAATGGTCACTTGGTCACCAATCCAGGTCCTATCCTCGTTGGACATTACTTAAATTCAATGATAGAATGCCATTGTTGCTGACTATATAGTAAAGTGGTGCATTAAATAACATGAGGGTATTTATTAGACATGAGTTACACTTTAGTGCACTCCTAGAACCCTGGACTGTCACATAAATTTTTATTTCAAAGTATTTGAAAAGTTCTGTTCACTCTTTAATCAAATACCAAATAGAAGGCAAAAGATTAAAACTAAATCATAATAGAAATGTTATTACAGTTTTTGAGTTTGTGGAAGTGTGGGTATGTGATGGGACATTTTCAATTGAATGTTGTTTTTAAAATAAATTTGAAAAATATTAAATATCTAGTTTGTGAGGATACAAGACAAGAATAAAGCTGTACAATAATTTATTGCAGATTTCTTCCTGATACAAATCATCCAAGGTGAGACACATTTAGCAAGCATTAATGTGGTGTTTATAAAAGCAGGATGCCCTCAAGCACTTGATATTCTTAAATTTACCAACTTATCGAACACTTATGAGAAGTGTTAGGGAGGTTCAGGTCTCATACTAATTTTTTTGGTGATATGAATATCCTCTGTGCAGTAACAAGACTTCCTTGTCTCCAGGTCTCTGAAGGTCTCAAGACCAATGAAACTGACCCCTGAGTTTTGTATTTTTTCAGGGCCACTCAGGACTGAAGCTAAACAAGAACTTACCATATATCACAGCAAGTCCAGTCTCATGAAGAAATCTTAGTCTACGGTGCTTGAATAGCCAGATGGTAAGTACAGTGAGGGTAAGTAAAAACGTGTAAAGAAGTAAGTTGAGACTATCTAGTCTATGTGCCAGCTGAGCTTTAGCGTCAAGTTCAATGTCTGTGGCAGTGCCTTGGGCAAAAGCCAAACAGAATGATAGCACAAGGGCTACCAGAAGGTGAACAACCATCCTGATGGGTTGCACAACTTAGCAGACAGTTGTGTTGGTGACTTAGAAATTGTCAGCACTATAGAAAATAAGTGGTCCAAGCTACATTTCCACAATGTAATAACACTTAGAATTATTTAAGTACTGCGTTCTACTTAGCTTAAAAATAGAAT
This sequence comes from Bactericera cockerelli, assembly GCA_024516035.1. Lineage (NCBI taxonomy): Eukaryota > Metazoa > Arthropoda > Insecta > Hemiptera > Triozidae > Bactericera > Bactericera cockerelli. Next base: position 35,411,132 of record CM044957.1, read on the forward strand.
AAATTGATAATGAATCAAAAAACTACTTGAGTCACAATTTTTTTTAAAAATAATATATTCAAACAAAATAATAACTAACAACAGCAGATGATGAGCGGATCATGTAAAATCAGCTGATTTGGTGATAAGAATAATTTTATTTTGCGTTTAAATTTAGATAGAAAGAAAGGGAAAAAAGCAAAGTTGTTAAAAATGGGATTGGGTTTGAAATGGGAAATTTAGAAATTTGTTACGAGAAATATGATTAGATATCTATCGATATGTAATATGTATGAAATGTATTATAATTAATTTTTCTAAAGTTCCTTTTTACAGTCAACATTGACACTTTTTTAAAGTCATAGTCCGAACAGGTAGAGATATCAAAAATTTCATGAGAATCGACCCGCCCAAAACCACCATCTATTTATGTACTTGAAAAATATTAAAGTACAGAAAGCAGAAAGACATGGTCATCCACCAGTACGGTCATGTCTCAGTATTTTCTTTGACGAACGAACACCTTTGAATCCATCATTGTTGCTATTGTCTCAACATTATAATCCTCTGTCTCCATAATTATATTTTTTATTAGGAACCTATAAGGTACCTACATAATTATATCAGTCTCTTCAGTTTATTTCTGTGAGTCAGTCACTCTTCAGTTGTCAGTTTTGTGAGTGTTTGCAGGGGTAGTCCGTTATGTTAGTTCAGAGATCAGTGTAGTGAATATTGTATATATATTATTATTATTATTATGATAATTAGGATGTTTAATTATCAATACTGAAGAAATGAAGTGAGTGAACTGTCAATCAAATACATTTTTCAGCGGTGACCAATAGGAAACGATCATCTGGCAAGTTCTCACGATGCGATGGTTGATCGCACATAGAAATATGCAGTTCAGAACGAGCCAACTTTGGCTGGAGACCATCTAACCCCCCAGCTGTAGCCCATCACACAGCCCTGCTGTAGCCAAGCTGGTTAAAACAACAACAACCGAGTAGGTATTTTAGATTTATTTTTTTATTATAAAAAGAATCATGACTGAGAATGATATTACTGAGTAGATAGGTCTGTTCCTGGTAGCTCAGTGGTAAAGGCGGCACTCTGTGAATCCAGAGGTTCCAGAGGTCGTGGGTTCGAAACCCAGCCGGGACATGACAAGTTATCCTCCCATTTGGGATTTTTACCACATAATAATATGTCTTGGGCTTACTGCTGGAATATTGGGACTTTAATAGTCCTTATCGGGCAGTATAAATAAGGCGATATTATTATTATTATTATTATAGAAATTATATTTGGCAAAAAAAAATCAATAATCAAGACTTCGGAAACTTAATTGTTTTTAAGGGGCTATATCACAAAATCAATTTTGTCATTTTAGATGGGTTTCACGTGTAAATTAAGGGGATATTATAGTATTATATTGATTCCTTAATCACTAAAATGTGAATTCAAAATAATTAATCGTCCAGCTAGAGTTGCTTGAGACAACTTGGAAGTTCTGCAGTCTTAACTTTAACAGTTGAATAAAGTTAAATAATGACGATTAATGAATGCACCTTAAATGAGCAACAACCAGGAAAACCCGAGCCAGAGTGCCCAGTGGGCCCGAGCGCATTGTGACGGAGACCTTTCCACATGGGTAGAGGGAAAAATAACACACAACAAAATCCCTCCAAAGAATGTCCCGCTGAATGCCGGCAAGTATTCCCCCTACTTTCCCCCCACTCCTCTTATCAAAAATTGCATAATCTTGATTTATCTTCATGTCACGCCACTTGCGCAAACCTCGAAATTCTTGTTCTGACCATCAAGAGTTTCGAAACCTCAAGACTCTTTTGCATTAACTGTTTACTTCGCGAACTTAACGTACGTGTTGCGAAGGTAGTCAATAATAGCAAGAGTTTTTTTATATCAAGTATAGAAATTAATTTTGTCTAGCAAGTAAAAATATCGATAATTGATCAATAGTTCTGTGATAAAAGTTATATTTTATTCGCTAGATTTTACGGATTCCGATAGAGCTTTTCTTATTTTTCAAGAGAATTTGTATTTATTTAAGTACACAGTTCCAAAGACAGATTTCAAGTGAAAATGCTATCTCAAGAGTTGGAAAGTCTGAACCAAAACGAAGCCCCCTCTAAAATGGAGCCAAAAAGGTAAGATAACTTTTAGTTCTCAACTTTTGCAAGATAAAAATTCAGATCCACCATCTCGAAAAATGAAAGATGGAGTCTATCTTCAGTACGTGGAACACTGTCTGTCTCGAATAGTCGAATTCTCGATGCTTAAAAGTTTGTTACTTAAAAGTACCCTATCTGTTCTGCATGTTTCACATCTGTTAACTATGGCTTTTAATGTAATAATGTGACCCTCCTATGTAATGTACCCTATTTTTCATATCTTGCCCTCCATCATGTGGCCTAGCCTAGAGCCTAGGCTTCACACATATTTCTCAATGGCCCATGGAACCCACATCACATGCTCTGAAATGGCAATTGGTTTTATATCAAAGTAGTTGCATCACTATTTTCGCAATGTGCTATTTGGTACCTATGAAGTGTTGAAAATGTGACATATTGCATATTGTATTCCAAGTTTGCTAGGTATCTACTTCAGCAGATTTCATCATCTCTGTTAAATTCACAATGCTTCAACTTATACTATACCTTTTGAAATTGTGTCTTCATGCTTTACATTTTTTACCCAAAAGTTTTAAGTTTCCAAAATAGAAATTGAAAAACCCCCATAAGTGAGTGCTACTGATCTTTTAAATTGTTTCAACTAGATTATAGCAAGAAACTTTGTCAAGTGGTACCTCCTCTAGTGTAAAATCAATAGAATAATTAAATTAGCTTAGTTCTTGGTCCATAATATACAAGTCGGACAACAGAAGAAACACCATAAATGTTAACAAATATATAAATTGAAGGGGACAGTGAAAAAAATCTAGCCAACTATATGCTTATTGCTCAACACAGATAAAAAGCAGATCTGGCAAAAAAGTAAACATCTACTCCATGGTTCATGGATTATTTGCTAGACCTATCTAAAGTTTAAAAATAAATAAACTCATTTAAATGGACACACATTGGTGGTATAATCTTCAAATAGTGGCACTTGTCTGGGATACAGGTAGTGTGGGTGTGGAGATGTCTATTTTTTAAATGTTTGGATCATATCCAATGATTTTTTTTATAGGTATTTGAGAATCAAGGGACTAGTCCCAATCAGGTAGTATAAATTAGTGTCTATTGTTATTAACAATAATAATTATGCCCCTAGCTAATCAACCTAGAGGTTTATTTATTCCTGACTACCTAAAAAGTTCATGATAGGGGTTGGTGGTTATTACCTACAAAGTCAAGATAAGTATGACAGTAGACAACTATTTAATGGAAATATATCTTAATGAACTAATGTTACCTACTTATTTGTACACATTTCAAACTAGGTAAAGTTCATCCTAAGTAGTGTCTTAGCTATGTTGCTACATAGAGGATAGAACTTCACTCTCTTGATATTAAACAGAGGCCTTGTGAAGGTATCATGGTACGTATAGTACTAGCAATCTGTTATGTTAGATGATTGAGCCATTAGAGTCTTTGCAAACAAAAAAGTGCCACCTTGATCTATTTTAGAGATAAAATTATCAATAAGTCTACTATATTGGGGATAAAAATAGGCTCTAATTTTAGCATTTTTTTGCACACAAATAGATTTTTTAAACCACTTTACTGAATTTTCCTAAGGAGGTATATCTATAGAGGTATATAATTTCAAGATTTATCATTTAAAAAAATTGAGTTTTGTGCAACCACTTTGTGTGACAAGATTTCCTGTATGTTAAGTAGGATTGAACACCCAAAGATCACTTCCCATCACTCAAAATCAGTTGACATCGTAACCCCCCAGGGAGCAGAGAAGACAGCATTGTTCTTACTCATTGCTTGGGGGTCGACAAGGTAGATAATAGATAAGTTACATAATAACTACACGTCAGTGTGTTCTCAAATTATTCACTCAATTTTCCTATCTTGTCTCGAACTATTAGTCTTCGCCATACGTTTCAGTGACCTACTGCCGTCTTTTAAGTTCATTGAACTATCGATACCATACCTACTTACTTGAGAACTGAAATATTTAAAAAGATAGAGAAATTATAAAAATACGATCTTTCGACTTAGTTTATAAATTAGCGACTAACCACCAAATGAGATTGTAGCAGCTACAATGACATGAAATTAAATATGAATGCATTATGGAACCAATTTTTCTGTAAAAAAATATTTGCCGAGGGTGGGAATTGAACCCGTGACTCATACTTAGCTCAGTACAAACACTACCAACTACCACAACATCTCGTGAAATGAATGCAAACAATGTTACTTCAGAAACACTTGATGCTAATTAATAACGTCTCAACCTTGGTTAACAATAATACCTACACCAAGTGGGCCAATGTTTTATACATGAACTGAGCTACGAATGGTCTTTAGCCTATTTATTTATGTCTGAAAATGAATGGTCTATATATTTTTTTAGTCTTGACCTACATATTGTTGCGAATTTGTTTCGCGGCTGTTTCACACAGTAGGTCTGTATATGTGGTGTAAGTATATTATGTATCTCGATAGGTTTTACATTGACAATGGCTAAAAATGAGTTCTCGTGGGCTTGTGGTTTATCACGCCGCTTACGGTGATAAATTTGTTGTGTTTTTGGCTTCACATCACATAGTATAACTTCAATGGCTATTATATGTATATTTATCATTAAAAACTGATGTGTACAGTACAATATACGTAGAAAAGTGAGAAGTTTTACTAGATATGCATGATTTTCCGAACTAGATAAGCGTTGGAAAATAAACACAGAAAGGATGCTCCTAAATCCTAAACTCACTGAAAGAAATGACGAAACTCCAGACCCCTGGAAATAGAATGATGAGAGAGACAAGGATGAACTACCCAGCTACCAACACCATGGTATGCCTATAGAAAACTTGCAGTGTTATTGAACTCCCGTCTGGACCATTTCCTTGAGCCTTGCTCTGCCTGTACCAGAGCCTACACTGAAACACAATGCATGCTATATATTTCATTATAATATAGTAACTAGGTATAATTTATTCTTACACCAAGCCTACAGTAGAACCTAGGCGAATATGAAACCTAGTGTGGCGTGATCAATGAACTTAGTGATTGTTATGCTTGTTTGTGTACTAATGTCTGTATACTCTTTTGCTACTAGTAATAGTAATACTTCTCTTGGTACTTGTGATCACAGTACTCTTATATCAGTACAATATTGCTACTCTTAAAATAGCAATGATGTTGCTCATATTATTAGTTGTTGTGAAAATAATCATGGCGATTTTCTTGTGTAGCCATTGCACTTCTGATGCTGCAGGTCTGGGAGATTGCATCCATGTCATCTATTATGACCGTGGTGATACTGATGTATTTTTCTGGTGCTGAGTGTGTTGATGAGTAGGATAATGCTTGTAATCGTGCTGGGTTTTTCTATTGTTCGTGGAAGAATTTCATGATGCTAGTGCATGGAGTTGAAGATACCATGGCTATAGCAGATAAGATTATGCCTAAAATAATGGAATATCAATTGTGATTCTGGAGAAGTTGATATTTTTTAACAGCTCATTGATATGACCGATTGGTTTTGGTATTTAAAAATCAAGATTTCACATCTATTATCGTGTCTGCTCAAGTGACCTTCGGTTTCATCAAAGTACATTCTTTCTGAATTTGGTGTTATTTCTTATCAAACTAAACCATATCTTGCTCAAGCTGCTTGCATAATATCAGACCTGATGTCCTTACTGATGAGGAAATGGGTGTATTTTTTTCTAACTCTTATTGAAGAAATAAAAAAAAAATGCAAAAAGCAAAAAGCAAAAAATACCATTTTTTGAGATTTTAGAATTTCAACCTCTCGTATGTTTGTGATGAAACCATAGTATGCATAATTGTTATGCTATCTATAATATGTAAGACAATTTTAAATATATTAAAAAATAATTTTCTATTCTTACTTTTAACTTATCCTTAAAATAAATGCATTGAATTAATGTGCTTGTCTATCTACAGGGTGGCGCAGTGCGCATGACCACATTTGAAATTGTTACCATGCGATTAATAATTGAGTTAAGATATTGAAATAAAAAGTAATTTGTAGAAAAAATGTGGAAGTTTAATTTACATGAGTCAGTTTTTCACTTATGAAAGATGATGCCCGACAAAAGACGTCCTTGTCGAGTTACACATTCTTCGAGACGCTCGCTAGAGCATCACGTTCACCAACATGTCCTCAGGAATTCGAGCAATTTCACGGCGGATAGAGTCCTTCAGGTGAGCAAGGGTACGAGGTTTGTCGACATGAACTTTGGCCTTCAGATATCCCCATAAAAAAATCACAAGGAGTGAGTTCGGGTGAGCGTGAGCGTGGCGGTCACAGTACGTCCCCATTCCGGGAAATCACACGACCGGAAAAATTTGACGCGGAGATGTTGGACGTGAAAAATTGACTCATGTAAAATAAACTTCCACATTTTTTCTATAAAATACTTTTTATTTCAATATCATAACTCAAATATTAAACGCATGGTAACAATTTCAAATGTGGTCATGCGCAATGCGCCACCCTGTACTTCTTCTTCTTCTTTTACTCTGTCTTATCCCGCTCAAGCAGGGTCGACGTTGTTCAACCTCATGGTTGAGGTTGATTGGTTTTGGCACATTTTTTACGGCTGGATGCCCTTCCTAACGCCAACGATTCTATATTTGATTTAACGTCCTGGATTAGGACGGGGGTTTTACCCTCCATTCGCTGGGAATCGTACCAGCTACCCACATTAACCTCACCCAGCCTGGGTAGGGCCGGAAATGCCAGCCTCACGTGTTTGGATGGGACAGAATTTTCTTCGAAAAGTCTGCCCCAGCCGGGAGTTGAACTCGGGAACTCTGGACTACGGGCAGTAGTCACAACCATTACGCCACGGAGGCTGGCGGTGCTTGTCTATCTACTAATTCACATATTTTAACCCTGATGTACCCTGGGCCCATGATGATAATGATGGGTGTGTATTGGTAATTAGATGTTTAGGAACGCAATGTGAATTTAAGTTTAATCTCTTGAAAATCACAACTTCATTAAATTTTTGTGCGTGGATTATTTTTTAGTAATTAATCAATGTTTTCGACGTAGATTTTTCCTTTATTTGCCTCTAGAGAGAAACAATTAAAAATACCTAGCTCGTACTTGGACTATTATCGTGAGGTGACTTCCTGTCTTGATCTATCACATTAAAGCCCTGCTAATGCTTCTACTTATTGCTGCAGGTCTTGTTGATGAAATACTCGGGAATTTAAGTGGAAATTGTAAATTTTCTTTCCTAGTGTGATGGAATTTGAGGTTTATTTTTAATGGAACCATATTACTTTATCACTAGTATAAGTCAGTATCGCTTTCTGAATGATTAGTGGGAAATGTATCTCATGATAGGACTAGGTACTTGATTAGTGATTATTGCTCGAAGAAAAATGCATTTTTCAGAAGATTTCATATCTCACCCAGTGCTATTTTATCAAACCTACCACTCTCAAAAAGTATGAATAAACATTATTTATTTTATTTGTTCGATCTACTTACAATACATTTATTTAATCAAGGAATAACAATCATACCTTTAAAAGGTAAAAGGGTTTACAGTAAATTGAAAAAATATGAGTATGTATTTGAATCAGTTGTAAGAAAAAGGTATTCAAAAAAAGGAAATCCAACAATTTCGACTATCTGTATGAAATAGTTTACCTCACCGAAAATCTATTATACATGTTCAACAAGTTCCATCTGTTGTAACATATTGATGTTAATGATTGCAGACAGTTACTTTCTTTTTCCTACTTTCTTATTTCCATTTCTCTTTCACCAGAGCATCATGTGTAGCCACTTGAGTAGTTCTGACTTCTCATCCACGCTATTCATTCATAGTGCCAGGTTCAAATAGCACAATAGGTTGGTACTCGAAAAAGAAGAAGAAAAAAATAGTTACCATAGAGAGCAATGCTATAGACTTGTTGACATACTATTGAGAAAGGTAGGTAACTGGGCATGACACAAATGGAGATCCGGTATTGTACCAACAAATGGTTTGTACCAACACCAGTCAGAACGACGGACATGCTCTGGTTCGAGCAGATAGATTTGGTATTGAACGAGTATCAGCAAATTGTTTACCCACAATAACTTGGTTCATTCGGATACAGGCATCCTTCACAGCTATAGCTTTTCTCGCAATAGATCATTGGTTCAAATCCCGGGAAGATCGAAGAATTTTCGCATCTTGAAATTGAGTAGAAACTGCTGAAAAGTCAGTAGTAATCAGTTCGTGGAAGGAAGAGCAAAATTAATTTTTATCGTTTTTGGTTAGACATACTAATAAAAATAACGGAGTTGATAATAAACAAAGAAAGAAAAGATAATAGATTGTTGATATCGCTCCATAACACAATAGCTCCGTGAAGAAATGCACTAAATAGCTCGGCGAAAAAATGTTCTGAACAGCAGCAAAAATTCCTTCTCCTTGTCTGCATACCAGAAATTCTGAACTGGCTGTCCTCTAAGCCAGTATGATACTCAAACTGGCTTACATGGTGACTAGAACCATTTAGTAGTACCTACTCCTAAAATCTGTATGAATTCGCGACTTTTAAGGTACTTCCGGTCTTCACAAAGTTGAGTTACCTTCTGGCAATTTTGACTTGAAGGAAATCATGGTCAGAACACCTTCATAATTAAATTAATTATCTACCTACATAGTTTACAAACCTTAATTTTATATATCCGATTATCATCATTCAAGTTTAGCAACTTGGCTCCTCCCCATTAGTTTCATTCACACACAGAAATTTTGGGTATACGTTATGCATACGTTATTGTCACCGGCATCTTATATACTTATTGTACATGTACTTTCTTAACACTGGCGACCGGTGTACCTGGTGGTACACGCGTGTCTGTACGGAATGGACTGTGTGTACACGGTGGTACACGCTTGTACTACGCCTGTGAATAGCCTAAACATCGCCGTCCCACGGAGAACTTACTAAAAACATGCTGTCGCCTATGTGTTAATACATATTATGTTTCTTGTGATACACCTGAGTTCATGTAGACCTGGTGTACCTTGCCAATGAATGAATAATTGGTACATAAAAAGGGTGAAGAATAAAAGATATGGTTCAAAGTTTTTTTTTTATCTACATAGCATATATTATGCTGTATCTACATAGCATATGCTGTAGTACTTTTAGTAACTGATACATGTACAAATCAATGGCTTCCAAATCATGCATATACGACTATTAACAGTATGAACACATATTGTGGTATCCTTGACCTAGTCCGGTCTCACAGGAGAGGACGTGTTACTCACCCGACCAGCACATTCCACAGACACTTGGTCTACCAGAGGGTGTCTCCATGTCTGTGAGATAAGGCCAAAAGATTGTTGAATGAAAAAGAGTAACTATAAGCGCAATGCGCGTACTATTATCTGACCCGAGAGAGAAAAAATCAGTAAGTTGGCTGTTAGTCTGGCTGGTGTACAGTAGAGAGTAAACCAGCAGGAGTAGTTTTATGGGATAACACAAAGAGGCGTAAACAACATTTTCGAAATTTTACAGGAGAACCGAAATGAGTTTTCTTGTGCATAAATTTTCTGTTCACGGTAGGAACATTATCACTTCCCTGTACCCGTGAATGACCATACGAACTTTTTCTGTTGCCAAATTTGATTATTTAACTGTGACTATCGATTTATGCCTATTTGATTTGTCTGAAAAAGAGAAAATGAGGGATACGCCTGATTTCAATTTTTGTTGTATCTTTTCTTTGTATTATAATTGGATTACGTCTAATTGTGAGAACAAAATATAGCACAAGTAGACTCAATCCAAGCAATAAAACCGATTTCAAAAATTTGTGGTTTACGCCTCTTTGTGTTATCAGAGGCGAGACTTTCTCGAATATTTTGAGAAAATTTCATACTCTGATTGGGAATGTAACCTCAAAAAAGAGAAAAAAGAATCAAAACCAAAATCCAACAAACGCTTTGTTACCTAATATGTACCACTTTTACATATACAATAGTATTATACACCCCTCATGAAGATTTAAAAAAATCTATTATAGGCCTAAGGACTCCACTTCACCCAGAGATGATAAAATAAGATCAAAAGAATACTTCCAATATTATTTCATCAGGTCTCACAATAAAAAGAAAGTAAAAAAATCCATTTGAAAAAAAACTTCAAGAAAAAAATTCTCATCCGTGGAAAATACCCAAACTGCCCATGCCATTAAAACTACTCTACGATGGAATGTGCTCCTTTTATCTAGAAAAAATTCCACTCTTGAAAAAACAAAACCAATTTTGATCCAAAGATTCAGTCACTAAAAAAGTTCAAGCGAAGTCTTGAACAAAGAGGAATTTTCGAATTCGACGTTTGTAAACAATTTTTGATGGGATTTACGTGAGGCGTAGTAAAGTTTCGTGACCACGGATTGCATGGTCATAAAAGAATTATTCAAATTAGTACCTGTTCAAATCTGACGCCTTAATTTTCCTGATGCCAAAATTTGTTTTTTTTTGGCAAATGGTTCTTAGTACGAGCGATAAAGCTCGATTTCCGGTAGTGGAGCTTTATTATCCGTGGATCATCATGCTGTCAGTGTAAACTATATTTTATGAGTAGATAATAGGTAATTATTTCTAAGCAATTAAAACTTGTGATTCCCTACCCAGTCATGTTTAGTAAACAAACGACCCTGTTCTATATTTTTTAAGATTCTATTTTTGAGGTTCAACTCTTAACCTGTACCTATACCTACTACCTATCCGATTCAAAAAACACTAAAACAAAACTTCCAAAGTCCAAAAATGTTTCATTATTTCATTGACGCATTCACTGATGAATTATTGGAACAGTAGCACCTGCAAATCTGAAACTTTATGTGAAGAAAAAAAAGGACCCCTTGGGATTGTTTTTTTTTCATAGCTCCAATGGTACGCCAGCCAGAGTAAAATTTCCTACCTACAGAGGAAAATAGCTGCCAGGATGATATAATAATTTTGTTTTGGTGTAACAATTTGCAACGAAGTGCAATGGGGTCTAGCTTGTCTATGTCAAAACTAAAATTAGAAGAATCTAAAATTACTTACCTACAGTATCATAGATTAACACAGTAAATCTTAAATTTATTTACTCATAATCTAAGAACCAATACGTATTTTCGGCCAAAATTATCCCCGTATTGAAAGATGAGAGTAGCCTTGCCAGTATTGGCTAAGGTGATTAACACCATTAACCTGTTGGTATAATGAGACTTCCTGTCTAGAGCTGACAGTCTAGTCTCTACCTATACATAAATTTGATTCATAGCACAAGACACAAAATCGATCATTTGTGATGAATCTGGTGAATCAAACCTTTTCAGTGATTATACGCAATGAATCAAACCTTTTCAGTGATTATACGCAATGAATCAAACCTTTTCAGTGATTATACGCAATGAATCAAACCTTTTCAGTGATTATACGCAATGAATCAAACCTTTTCAGTGATTATACGCAATGAATCAAACCTTTTCAGTGATTATACGCAACGAATCAAATCTTTTCAGTGATTATAAGCAATGAATCAAACCTGTTCGAGGAAAGGAAACTTTGCAATCTTCAGATTAAGGGAAGGCGGAACTACTTGGCCAAGATAAATAATGAGCATGACAAACTCGATTAGCACATTACCATAGCAACAACTTCCTTCCGTGATTTCCAACAACGTGGAAGTTCCCCCCCACATCGTGGCGATCTCTCGGACCTTGGTCGAATGGGAAAAAAAACGTCTTGAGATTGGCATATATTTATTCTCGAGATTACAAATTATTTGCTTTACCAGCTCAAGTAGAGACTGACTGGTAGCTCAAAACAGGAAGTCCCACAGTTGATCAAGCACTTTATTTATTGCACATTGACACAATTTGAATAAATTTGCAAAAAAAGAAAAAGAAAAAATAAGATTTTGGCGAAAAATGTAATTTATTTGACATTAAGGTATACCTGGCGACCCCGGAAAAGAAATGTGGTTTTTTTTGGATCTTCAAAGGTTAAATTATAATTAAAACTAATTTGCACATAATATGTACCAAGAAGTATTCAAACCCTAATGGAACATCTAAGAAGAAATCAATAGATTTATATGAATAATTTTAAGTTATTAAATGAAAACTGATCAGGTTGCTGAATCGGGAATATTTCCTAGGTGTTCAGAATTCCTGACTTTTTTAGTGACCTTTCTCCACATCCCATATAAACTTGAAAATATTTCAATTGGTCACTTTCTATTCAAAATTGAGCTGATATCAACAGTAAGTTCTTAATTAATATTTTTTGTGAGTTTCCAGCCAATGGAAAGTAAAACCCCCGTCTCGAATAACCTTCGATCTTAAGAGAAGTTAACATGAAGAAAAAGATGCTGTGTACCTATCGGTCATTAAAATGAAATGACTTAATGAGAGTTCTCACTTAGTGCACGTGTTTTATCATGCTGCTCTCAGTCTTAATGAGTTTGTTTGTCCCATCTCTGTCGGAATGGTCAGTCACTTGCGTTCTTATCGGGAAAGTGTTATCTGCGAATCATGATGACGCTGCTGGTGGTGATTGCTCTTTGAACACCATTGAGTCAGTTATCTGTCGAGCTTGAATAATTTTGTAGTCCTCAAGAGCTCGAGATGAATGGATTCACACCAAAAAATTGAACCTAGGACCTACGCACAGAGAGGTATTTTTCAAATCTGGGGGGACAAAATTATTTTTTGGTGGAAATAGCCTCCAATACTGCTAAAAAGTTCTTTTAAACCTATAGGGGTTAAAAAAAACTTTTTAGCATTCCTCTGAGCAAATTACCCTTCTAGCAGGCTGCTACCTACTTGGGGCAGCATTGGAGCGGTCGAATATTTGCGTATTTTTATCACTATTCTTTTGTTGGTGTTGATGATGATGATGATGATGATGATAATGATGATGATGAAGGAAGAGAAAAAAGAAACAACAATTTTATACAAAACGCAAAAATGGAATTTTATTTTATGTATAGGTACCATATTTTACATACAAGCTATCATTCGTCGTCGTCTTCTTCTTCTTCTGAGTGGAAATCATGGAGTGGTAAATAATAATCAGACGCAGACAACATCTCTATTATCTCTCTTGATAAGGGCTGAGAGTATTTGTTGCGGTGAGGTCGCATCCCTGTCATCAGAGGGTCCGAGTTGAGCAGAGATACCTTTCCCTTTGAAGCAATGTACGCTTTCTTTATTTTTGTTGCTCGTTTTGGAGTGGAAGTCAAGTCTTTGAGCAGTAAAGATGCATCTCGTTTTCCTTCGGGGGGAAAAAAATGTAGGTGGGTTTTAATTTAAGTATAATTTCAGTCGGTAGTAGGTAGTAGGCACCGAGTATCATTATTTGGTTAAAACAAACGAAAGAACAAGATTTTTAAACTTAAACATGGTATGCAAGCCCCTAATTACATATTTAGGTTCCTCTCAGAAATGTCAGCGAACAACTTCTTCGGACGTCCGGGTCCTTCTGATTATGGACTTATATCTCGTCTACGACTTGCGTTTCCGTATCGGGTCTTCATATCTGATTTCAAACGTCTTATGTCTCTTTTGAATTAAGTTAATAAATTCATCTTCTAAGAATGGTCCGAGATTCAGCAAAAACTCTTCCATTTGATCAAGCTTCTCATCCATGTGACCCCTCCAGACTCAATACCTTATTGAAAGAGGTGTCTTCTACTGATGAGTTGACACTCAGATGCATCTAAGATTTAAAAAAAAAATATATAACATTATACGATTACATCTAAACTAAATAATAGTAAAACTCGAAATTTTCTGATCCAGAGGTTGCTTTAGTTTTTGGCACTTTTAAAAAAAAATCGCACCGATTCGCACCCAAATTTTTAATAACGTTAAAACCAAGAAAATTACGCATTCAGTGATACCCATATCAAAGCCGAACAAAGCCGGGAACTACTACTTATACACCTTTGAAATTTAAATTTTGAAAAAAATTGCCTCGAAAAAGGGACATTATTAAATTAATCGTAGAACATCAAGTATTTGATCTATGAACTTAAACTCTTATGAAATAAGAGCATATTTACCTACTTCAACAGCCTTCATCGTTATTGTGACGAAAAAAATATTTAAAGCAAAGAAACCAAGGTATCAAGATTGACGTCTCACTCCTCAACTAGGGAACTACTACAAGCAATAAACATATGGACAACTTGAGAGTGACCGTGTATTAAAAGTATGAAAGCTAGATAATTAAACTTGCTATATTAAAATGCACTAGGGTCTTGGCTACCTGTGCATATCAGTTAAATCATCCCAGGGTCGATTTCAGAAAAAACCTTTTTGTCCCCCCAGATTTGAAAAATACCTCTCTGTGCTACGGTTAAAGAGCCATAGCAAATAGAGAGCTGGTGATGAATCGGTACTCCTTTTTCCTTCTACTCAGCGCGACTAGTTCATTACATTGTGATAGAATCGCCTAAAAGTTGCAAGGTGCTACTGTGACGAAAATCTCGGATTCAAGTGGAATGGAAGGAATCAGGACGGTTTTGCTCTTATAATTTTATGACAGGACGGGTATTTTGTGGTCTCAACCATTCAATTAAACAATCTACTCGAATGACATCACTGGCGTTGCAATGAATGAGTTCCAAGTATTGTGTGCTCAGAACTTGGTCACTGGTTAACGAGGCTAGAGAAGGAGCTAATGAAAATAATGACCAGAGCTAAGTGAGGGCGATTGCGGAAGCGAGAGCTTGAGTTTCTGCTGATTCATGCCACTTAGCACTCGCTGGACATGCGATGCGCGTGTTACCAGGCGTACCCTGGTGCTATCCGGAAAAGCCAGGGGGATACTTCCTTGACCATTAGTCAGATACTGATGGGCCAAAGCAGGAAATCTAGGAAATCGGAGAATGACACTCAGGTATTTGAAAAGAAGACTGCTTCACGACTGTTGGTCTTTTGACTCTTAAGAAATTAGATGTCATCTTGCATGTTGTCTGTCCGCAGTTACAAAATTACAAGTCATAAGATTTGACCACATAGTGCTTACCAATGAATTAAAAAAAGAGACCAATTGATGACTTGAGTCTTATTATTCCAGCAGTTCTTTAATACCATTATGATGTGGTCAAAATTTTAATTATACGAAGAAAAATCCATGCCCGCCCTGGGTGAGATTGAACTTCACCCTACCTGGATATTTGTATGGGACTTACAAATTTCCTAGCAGTCTCATCTGCACAACATACAACTATATTGCCTGTTGGGTTGCACATACAACCAAATTACCATCAACTAGCTACTAGCACCTTCCATCACCCATGTTGGAATGTTTGTGTATAAGCCAACGTAATCAAATTACCACCGGAATAATTGCAAGCTTCATAATATATGCAACTAAGCAATGCATCACTGCACTCTCATAAATTATTTCAATCTGTGGATCCAACAAACACGCATATGTCCCCCTTCAGTAATGCGACGTAAATGTACTCCATCCACCACCCCCTTTGTGTGATTTTGTTTGGAATTTAAAGAAATTCGTAAAAACTGATGTAAACAATTTCAGAGCAAATGGTGTAGATTTACTTGAAAAATTAAGCATAAATTTACATAGACAAAAATTGTCCGAGTTTCCTCACGAAAAGTATACAGTATACACTATACAACCACGTAATTTTGAATGGAGAATGTTCTTGTTTTTTCAATTATTGTGCGTTCATAAGAGGATTTTTTATTATTTTTTTTTAATTCCGTGGAAGGACAAAATTGGCGAAACCCCGTCGAAGAAGTGTCGGAACTACTTCCTCATAATTCAGAACATTTAACTGTTACACATCCTGCACATCGCTTACTACCGAAACTTTGGACAGATCATAGGAAGCTACATAATTACTATGATTTTCTTCCGGGCAAATGTTGCAATGTCGCGTCATAGTCTATGGATTAGCCACCACGCATATTTCTCTGCTTATATATCATCGACTGTAGTGGTCCGCTGGTTCGGTGTTTGTTATGTAGTGGTTCGGTATTTGATCAACCTGTTGTCTTGTGAGGCCAGGAACCTTCTAGACTAGCAGGTCCACCTCTCCTCCCCGATGGTCTTGACAATCTGAAGGTCCTTCCATTCCTCGGGTATCTACCGACTTATCAGTCTGGTTTGTATGTGCTAGGCTGACAGGGGTTCCTAAACAGTATGCCTATATTGCCTGTGGGGAAATTCAGAGATAGAACGAAAAAAAAATCAATTTTGAATGATTTCTTAATGCTCACCACTTGAAACAATATGCAAAAATTTTATGAGACCAACAAATTTTAAAAATCTATTGATTCTGCGTGTCTTTTTTAGGCTACCTACACCTACATACAATACATGTTTGTGGGGCAGTTGATTTTTTTTTATTAAACTTAGATAAAATTGTTGGACATGGTTCAAGTTGCTAATTTCAATGGGACCAGTGAATTGTGGAGCCGCACACAGCTGTGACCTGTGTAGTCACCGTGGCCTAGTGAAATAGAGCAATTTAGTTCTAAACAAATAAAGTCTAAATAAAACAATATAGCTATAACTCTACTGACTTCCTTTTTCCCGGCTGACAATGTCTACTAGGCCGAAACAGCTATCCTGGGATTGTCTGGAGCTTAGAGGTCATCAGAACATGTAGATTTAGAATCATGAGGGCATACAGAATTTCTTGATTGGTACTACAATCCAAGTTCATCATCTTTAATCCACAAGAGCGGTCCCATAGTCCCGATACTTGGGCACCCCTGCTTTATATCTCCATGTTGTTGTTTTGTTTGTCTGCATGTCAGACCAAGGATGCTCGAATCCTCGCGGGTTCTGAATCTCTCAAGGGATTCCTAAAAATTGAATTGGAATTATTTCTGGTATAATTACGAATATTGGTCGAACTTCTGAGTCCTCTCTTTGCAACAAGCGGAGAAAAGATGACCCTAGAAGTCTAGAAAAACTTCTTTTTCAGGGGGAAATCGGATTCACAAATTCGAGTCTGTTTCATTTTCTCAATAAATAATATACGTACGCATACTGAAAACTCAAGTTGGACTTAGGAATTAATTTCCCCCTCTCACTATCTAATAAGTGGTAAAAAAATTAAGTAATTGATTAAAAAATGCACACACATATCTCGCCCTGAACCAAACACAAATTCCAGCACTTCGTTTGATTTCCAAATTACACTTGATTATTGGTTTATCTCGCCAACAGATTGCCTTCCAAATAGGTACCTTTAAATAATTAAGTATACAAACGAGATTTCATTCGCAATGATAAAGCAGAAATAAAGTGGGGCTCATGTAGCTTCGACATCATCACAACTCACAATTACAATTTTATTGTTTATTTGTTTTGCTCGAGCGGAAACCTCGATCCAAGTATGGTCAAATCCGTCCAGCTCAGGTTTACCCGATAACCTCCGAGATGGAATGCTCACTTTCCATACTATGGGAGAACATAAATCAGGGTTATTCATCTTTGTCTTCCTATTTAAAGATAATTCTAGAAGTATCTTCTTTATTTTCGATAATTTCGTAAGTACACGTAATATTATTGTAATAATAATCTTGAATTAGCTTTCAATCAGGATTGCACATCGATATTGACCGATATTATTGTATCGGATATTACTTTTTTAATTAGATATGATGATTTTATATAAAATATGTAAGTTATTTATCATTTCAATGGAAGTTTCTGATATCCGTCATTAAGGAGTTCTCTGGAACTCTGATAACGTTCCATTATCGTCAGAATGAGCAGATGAACACGTTTGAAGCGTCTTTGTATGACACCGTGTATGAGGACTACTTGCAATTGAGTAAATTTCCTAACCTCGAATTTAACTGATATCTGATTTTGATGTATCTATAGGTTTTAACGATCAGAGTTTGCTAAACCTCTCATAATTTCGATCTTCTTCTTCTTTCACTTTGCCTTTTCCCAATCCCACTTGGGGTCGGCTTTCTTCATGAGGATTTTCGCTAGTACGAGCATAGTATAGTTCTGCTAAAACGGTTCCATGACTTCTTGAAATCAGGAGATCCTTTCCTAAAATTACAACCTGCTCATTACGATCTGCCTGCTGATAATCTCAGCGAGTTTTGCCTAACCTTGGTGTTGTTCTAACTGAGAAGATCTCTTCTAGAATATTCTGTATAATTATCCGTAATGAAACTCTAACTTGATTATCAGTGTGATTTGTTGACATTCAAATACCGTCGAAAATCAAAATAAAAATTAAGGTTTTCTTCTAGTATTTACCTTGTGCTGACCGAAATAAGAAAATGAATCATCCAAATCAGAAAATTAAAATTATATGTCTATATAAATATTATACATAAAATGCCTGGAAACTGTTTCGATATTATGGACTCGCTTCAGGAAGCAGAAGTTCCGAGTATTCATGTCATTAACTAACCTGTCCAATTTGTTCAGTCAAAACAGAGAAATTAAAAGTCTCATTTCCGTCAATTTGAAGAAAATTCACAAACAATTAAATCAATATTAATTTTCCATTTTAGGTACATACAAAACAACAGGTGAATGGCTGAAAAGAGCTAGAACATTCTGTGATAACACCCAGAAACAAGCGATGTCTTGGAAATTAGCAGGTTTCTGTTTATAGGAATTACTCAGTACTTACTGTTTACATGATTATGGTTGTATATAATTGTATATGTGCGAGTACGTAGTTACTATTGGAGTACTAATAAGTACGTCCAAATTTCTGATTGGGCTCTAATGAAAAAGTTGGAGCTGTCAATGTCTAGCTGCTGAACAATAGAGAGAAGTCCAGCAGTCTTATCTTAATCAAGGCTATTGGAAGCCTGGATTCGGCGCCTCGACCCTAGCTGACCAACCTCCGGATTCGAACTCGGTATATGCTGCAGACAGTACCTACATAGGGTTGCTTGATGGAAAAATTATTTGTGTTCATGTTCATATGTATGTAGTACATACTATTGTACCTCTGACAAATTTCTGTGCAAAATTGAGTCAATACACAACACAGAGTATGATGAGTTGTCTGATATCAATGATACATGTTATGAAATAATTATAATTATCATTGTGTCTCAGTTGATTCTCAAGTGGTAGATTGTAGTCAGGGTCACTTTCCCTCAATGCCATCTTGTGTACCTCTCTAATGCTGTCGCCGCTGTATTGAAGATCAGCAAAAATGAGACAAAAATTGTCAGGCGACGCTAATAATGGATGCACAATTCGCAAATTTGCGTGCATCCGGGATGACGTCACTTAAGGAATTAATAACAATTGGCAAATTCAGTTCACTTCTAGAAGGATCTCGATTTTCAATTGGCTCGAATCGTGCTCGATTTCAGGCGTTTCAGCTCAGGCAGTGATAAAATGTGTGTCGGGGAGAACTATAAATAGACAATTCGCGAATGAGAGACGATGATGGAGGAGGAGGAGGGAGGGGGGTATGGCGTGATGTGGTGCCTGAGTGGGCGTGGGCGAGTGTGTAGTGGAGTGACTCAGAGAAGGGTTCTGACAGTACCAGTCATTGGCATTGGCGTTCTTTCTTGACTGAAATCATTTTGATGATGAGTAATATGCTTGTACATTTACTCATGTATATATCATTCTGTAATTTAGAGATGACACCATCCGAAATAAGTTTTGGAACTGACTCATAGGGCAGGTATATCTAAATCCTTCGAATTGTTTATCAGAAACACATCTACTTTACAATAGATATGATCCATATGGATCTACCCTTTGATGGATTAAAACGTGTTAATGAGTTACACGAAACTTGACGGTTGAAAAGGGAGATTTCGAGAGTGAAAGTCTTTCTGGAATGTCCCCAGGCCAGCGCTTTTACTCTCACCAATGAATATACTTGGTCATTCAATTATTCATGCTTTGAGTACGCTTATTAATAGTTAGTGCAAAATATGGTCATTCAGAACTATATAGTTATGCATATTGCCGTATTCGATTCATATGTAGTACTAGTCATCATCACAAGTTCGGCAGGCTGAGTTCAGTAAATATTCGGGTACCATAATATCTCGCTGGTTTATCGATTAAAGCGAAATACCGCTATGGTACGTTCTAAATAGGCACAGCAATAACTGTACTATCGTATCAGTTCTAGTTACCCTCCATAATAGTCCATGTTTCATGCTTGTAGGATGAGGAATATTGTTGTGGCGAAATGGATGCAAAAATTATTACATTGTATATGTATGTGGTCATTCGACCGAGATGAAGACTGAGTTGCGAAAAGTGAAAGCAAATTTCAGAAAGAGAATGTGCGCTGGATTGGCGGTCTTTCGATTGCTGGTTTTGATTATCAAATTGTTGCATGTCCATAATTTGGCTGCATTATTATTGCACATGAAAATTTCGGAAACACTTTAAATTCTTACAATATCTGTATAGTAGAGCTTTTCGAATGACATATGTACGGTCAAACCTGGGGATTTAGGAGAACTCAAGGGACTGGAAATTCGAGGTGTAGAGATAGGTAAATTAGAAATTGTTCTCTTGTATCCATTCTCTTATATCGAGGTTTCTCATATATCCAGGTTCGACAGGTTTTATCCAATTGTAGTGGCGAAATCGATGCAAAAATTACGACTATACCAAAGGATACGCCATTTCATCTATGAACTATATTTTTTATTGAAACTTGGTCTGGTGCACTGCCAAACTGCTGTCCGCTTCAATGATCAATGTAAGAGTTTCATTTCCGTGTTACATAAAGTTAAAGCAATAATTTTCAATTTTCCCTCAGCCTCTAAGTTTGGTTTTTCTTGGTGTACTCCGACCTCAGTGTAGCTCGATCGATTAGGCGGCGGACTTGTAACCTGGAGGTCGGTGTTTCAAGTCCCGGTTTCAGCGTAGATTTAGTGAAGCGAGATTGAGTAGTTGTGATATCACGAAAGTGATTAACACAGATAATATATGATGATATTTTGGTGAACTCCTGAGCTTCATCGTTAATGCAGTGAACTCTGAATCTGGGAGTTGGTGATTCGAAATTGAGTCCAGCAGTTTAGCAAATTATCTCTAAGGCTGGTTTGAGGAAGTGTTACATCACGACTGTCACACAAATATGATATATACATATATCATTTGAGTGACGTGATGCAGCCTGGGCACCCCGTGCTGGGAGCGTGTTGACACTCGCGTAGTTTCCCTATGCGTCACAACCATATCAGGATAGAACATGCCATCCTGCTCTATTTGAATAATCTGAACCAGTTTCCATGGAACGCAGGCAGTATACTGATTCCACTGAATGTTCGACGTATATGTCAGAATGTCTTGATGATGTAGATAAGAAATATCTTAGTATAAGATAGAATAACTTATCTCTTAATAATATTGTTCTAATGGTCCTAGTCGCCAAGTTAGTAAGAAATACGAGTTTTAGGATTTTTGGAAGTGACTCCTTTACGGTCTAGAATTTCGTATTGACCCACAGAATTTCGCTGATTTTGATCTTGTAATATTATCGTCGTAAATTTTGGTTCTATTATTCTCTTAATTTCAAGCCCAATTAATTATATTTGAAAAGCTGTATAGCTGCTAGCTGCCGCAAGATTGTTTACGTTAGGATTTGGGGTTGAATACTTCCGATATGTAGCAATGTATTACCTTGTGATGTGGTAATGATACTATTTGTATCATTACCACGTTCGCTATAACTCTGTCGAGCACTCCATGCGTCCTGTGTCACATTCAGAACTAAACTGCGATAACCTGAACTCAAGAATCCCTTGAACTACTAACAGAGCCAAGTCTTGCAGAACACACAGCAGTTTTTTGCAATAATTTTTTTATGTCTTGCGATTTTTTTGCGAGTGTTGCAATACAGACTAACGTTTTAATAATGCTACAAGAGAATGACTCGAAAAAAAGAAGAAGAAAAATTGTGTGACTTGCAAATTGAGCTTGACTAGAAAGTACATTAACATAAGTGTTCCTGAGCACATCAAATAATACGTCAAGTACCAATGTAAATGCAAATTTTGCGTTGATCATGCGAATGTTTGACGTCATCATTTGCAGAAAAAGTACTAAACACAAACTTCTTGGAATTAATTTTGATCTTGCTTGGTTTGCATCCGTCCTCTAATCTAATAGACCAACTGGTCTGCACCAGCCCCAACCAACTTAACTCTTGTAGCCGTATTTATATTAATTATGAACAGAATATTTTGTCTTAAGTTATTATGTAAACCAGCAACTTATCTGCCAATAAAAATATTGATTATCATGCCAGAGATATTTTCAATACCAAATATGTTTGGTATGTAATATCTATGTATACAGGGTGTCCCGGATACAGGTGCAAATATTTTGAGGGTAGGTTCAGCCCACCGTGGACTATCATATGAGCGAAACTTGTAGTGGGGCATTTTGCTTCGTTAAAGAGTTATGGCCAAATCCCTGTTTTTCCCACAGGTCTAGAGGTCACTTGGATCGATGCACGTTTTTAAAGAAATGATAGCCAGTAAGTAATTTTTGACTTAATGTATGGATAGTCATGCATATTTCCCTTAAAATGCAGTTGGTTGCATAAAAAAATATTGTAAGACCAGAGAGATATTTAATCATAAGTTAAATATTTTTCTAAAATTTGATTTTTTCTTTTTTTCCCTTTCGTGAATTTAGAGTACTTCTACAAATGCAATTCTGCGTATCACTAGGTAAAAATATACCCTTTGCTATGTTGTTTCAATAAATTCAAAGTTCTTTCAGACGCGTGAAGGAAGGAATGAGAATACGCCTTAGTAAACGGCACCAGAAGGAGAGAAACACATATTTCAAAATTTGAATCTGGGCGCTAGTGCATTTTGAGGAACACTCGATGCCTGATGCGGTCTGTGTGACCATTATTGTGCCAACTGCAAGTTTTAATGAAAATTTTCGGAGTACAAATAATTCTATTAACCAACTATACCCATAAAATCTAATAGTTAAAATAACAAGGCGATCGATTTGTTCGGTGGAAGAGAAAGCCACAAGCTTTAACCTCGCCCTTGGTTCGCTACATATTCTTTTGGGTTCTTTTCATTTCATGTCCTGTGTTGCAGAATGTATGATGTAGGTAGTTTATCAATAAAGTATTAATAATAATAATAGTAACCTGAAGGCTAGATGTTCGAGTTTTACCCAAGGTTAATTTTCGGCACTTTTTTGTTATATTTTTGATATCATGATTGTGATTAACACAAAAATGATATTTTTAATTTTACCTCAAAAAATAAAATCACAGTTTTTGTTATTAGCGCAGAGTTTTTCTCCATGTGTATTCTTTGTCCATAATAATTACACCACTGGTTGCTGCTATCGTTGCAGCTTCTCTCATTTTTCCTCACGATAACCCTGTGACCCCGTAACCCCATTCACTTAAAAGTTCACACCGACCGACCACTGTGAATGATCAATTTCCTTCTGTTAAACATCCCAGAGCAGTGTATTTATACCTCAAATTACGCGCCAATTCTGTGAAAATTCAGCCAACTTTGAATTTTCCATCATGATTCAGAGGTGTTTTTTGAGCTTTCTGTGTCTTGCGTTGCATGATCTTTAAAGTATTACAAATGAACCTTCACTTTTCTAAAACTAAAAATAATAGGGTATTTTGTGAACTAGTAATACGCAGAATTGCAATTGTAGAAGTACTCTAAATTCACGAAAGGGAAAAAAAAGGAAAAATCAAATTTTAGAAAAATACTGAACTTATGATTAAATATCTCTCTGGTCTTACAATATTTTTTTATGCAACCAACTGCATTTTAAGGGAAATATGCATGACTATCCATACATGAAGTCAAAAATTACTTACTGGCTATCATTTCTTTAAAAACGTGCATCGATCCAAGTGACCTCTAGACCTGTGGGAAAAACAGGGATTTGGCCATAACTCTTTAACGAAGCAAAATGCCCCACTGCAAGTTTCGCTCATATGATAGTCCACGGTGGGCTGAACCTACCCTCAAAATATTTGCATCTGTATCCGGGACACCCTGTATAAAAGTTATAGATAGGAGTATTAATACCTACAGTCCTACATATTTTGAGGAAAAAACCACTTTGTTGGTTCGTTTATGTGCCCAGTTCTGTTCTATCAATCAAATCTAGTTTATCCAGAAAATATCTGTCTGAATGGTCACGTCATTCGCATGCAGAAGGAGACGTTTGCATAGATTTCGCAAACGTCTCCTTCTTTATACCATTGGAACAATCATTCATAAAATAATCCTTGTACTGGTCCACACTATATGCTGAAATGTATGATGACCATCCTGTATACGTCCCCCTAGATTGCATGGTAGCACAATTAGATTGTGAAGTCGCCAGCAGTGCCAGCACCATATCAGATATCACTGGTTGACCTGTGACGATAACGTATTCGGGCGGTTCTTAATCTGCGCCGTTTATCGCCACGCGTTGGCAAAATCAACGATTAGCTGATTAGCTCAGGTCTGTATAAGCTCAAGATAAGCAGAAATCTATGAACAAACCAAGAAATGCGTAAATCTATGGATAAGACAAGATAAGCCTAAATGTATGGACTATTAACACGCCATCGTCAGTTCAGTTGCGAGATTCCTGACTTATCGTTCATTCACTTGATGCGTCGGAATTCTTCGTCATGTAGGAATTTTTCTCTCGCTACAGGCAGTACTAGCTAACAGGAAGAAAACAAAGATCAGTGGAGCATCAGGAAGGAAATGAACTGATAGAAACATTCCTCCCTCAATATCAGGAGAATCCCCTTTTCATAACTTGGTGTGGAGGATTTTTGTTTTGTTGCTCTGGTCGAAAATCATGCATTGTTCTGACGGCGTCCATTGTGTATTAGTTTTCTTGTAAAGACTAAGTGGTAGAAATTGGTAGGCGGAATTGAGACGAATAAGCATTTTTCAACTAGAATATATATTTATCTCCTTATCATAGCACGTTTCTTCCGCAAATATTATTTAGCTTCCTCGTCAGATAACCTGCATACCGGCTCGGTAATGCCGTAGATATCTTGAGATTCACTCTCACAAATAATTTAATTGAATTGAATTAGATTATGCAATTAAAGAGTAATTATTTAATAAACCATCGTTGATTACTCGACGTAATGGTATATTACGAACTGCAAATCATCATTACTCCACATTGATAGTGAAAATTCTACCTCTTGCTGTGTTTTGATGATTATAAAAGTGAATGCAGTATTGTACAGAGCTGATGCAAGCTTTCACACGGATCACACCATAGCCGTACTTTCACAATCATCTCTGTGAGACAGAGGTGGAGGTACCTGCACCCGCAGGACAGGATGACCTTGCCTTGTCATCGGCTGCAATTGACCTTATTCATGACTTTACACTCGGTCAACTATTGTAATCATAATCACACCCGTTTCTATCTATTCATTGAATAGTTGAATCTTTATTTCGACACACAGGATACTCAGCCACGGTCGAGGTAAATACCATCTGACCCTAAGACAGAACTCTAGGCTTCACGCGTCATCTGGTTCTGATGGACTGAAAACAAAGACACAGTGTCCTTCGTTAAACTTTGAAGTTGTTTGTATAATCTCTGGCTATGACTAACTCGCTCGTTTGTTCTCTTCTTGTGTTGCAGGACCAGAAAGGCCAGGAAAAATGTCGTCCTGCTCGAAACCGAAGTGTCCAAACAGAGCGTCATCCAGAGGATTGACGATTTCGTGGACGCTGTCACTGAGATGGACGCGACCATCCTGGTGCCCTGCCGGCTCATGGACATGAAGGTGGACGACAGCATCACCTCCAGCAAAAAGACACGGGAAAACGCTGCCCTGCGGGACACCGACCTGTACAAGCTCTACACTTTAGTCAACAACGTGAAGAACCAGCTGCAGTGGGGAGGCAAGGAGACCACCCCTGCCCCCGCGCCCACCACCACCAGTGCCGCCCCCAAGACCCACATCCGCCGCCCCTCCACTGCCTCCGTCTCCTCCGCGGGCTCCACCTACTCAGACACGGACTCGGAGACTGGCAACGAGATGGACTCCGGCATTGAGGGGGACAGCGACCAGTCCAAAGCCACCTTCGTGGAGAGCATTGAGAAAGACTTTCAGACGCATCTGAGCGGGCTGCACTCTACCCTGAAGCAGATGACGCTGGCTGCTAGCTACATCACGAGCCGCTACCAGCGGGAAGTGGGCGAGAACGGCGTATGATCCTGTCAGCGAGCAGCGCCTATGTCAAAACATAGAGGAAAGCAAAGTGTCGGCACGGCCCTACGCGAGGCAGCTTAGGTGTCTCTGTTTCATCTCCACCTGTTCCTCCCCAAGTCAACCCACGAGTTGAAGTTGTGCACACGTGGAACCATGTTGCCGAACGGTGGGATTGAAACAGAGGAGACGCCTTGCCGCCCAACTGCGGAGAAATGTGAAAAGATGTTACCAAAAACGGAAATATTTTGTTTAACATTTTTATATTTAACATTTTTATGAATGCACGTTATGTTTTATAATTTGTAAATTGGCGCTTCTCTATTTAATCAGATGTTTAGCGCCTTACCAGAGTGTCTCACTCGTATCTAAATCTCGAGAAAATCTGAACTCCACTTGTTTTTCCTCATCATGACTCCAGTCCTTGCATAATACCCACTGTACGTGTGCGCCTTACATAAGATTGCGGTAATGCTATTAGCCTGAATAATTGCATACATCCCATTAGTTTGCAAAACAGATACACCAAGTACGTGCAATTTTGTGTGGGCCGCATATCATCACTGTTGTTTCTCCCATGTATCGTACAAACGCTTTACTCTCGAGCCCCTATCAAGGGTGGCCTCATCTTAATTGCTAGGTCATTATCTTACGGTCAGGTTTTAAATTTTGTAACTGTTAAGAGGTACACGGGGAGTTCTCCATTTACATTAAATTTATTGTTTAATTTTTCAAGATGCTCAGATTTCAATCATCTGGTCTCTTATCCATCGTAATGGAATTTTGTTATCCGAAATATTCATAATTATCTTTAGCATTGTACATTTTTATTTATCAAAATTTATTTATTGTTATGATTTTTTCAGATCAAATTCTTTTCAAATTTGTAGGCAACAAAACTACCCAAGAAAACCTACTTTATTATCATTTCAACACAAGCATGCTTTTGTTAGGGTGTTATACTTTCAACTTTAAGATACCTTCATGATTTTTATTTTATTGAAAACCCTTTTACTGGTGTTGTTGAATATAGAACTTACGTGAATAAAGAGATGCTTAGATGAGAAAGTCGCAGAAATCTGAGCATCGCCGGTGTATATTATTTTTCTATTTATTTTGTGATATATGAGCTAGGATTATTTTATAAAAACTAGATGCATTATTCTGTTATATTAAATTACGAAAATAATTCTCCCCATTGTTATATTACATGTGATATATACACAATGTCTCTTATTGTAGGTTCACAGTGGAATATTTACGATGTACAGGTAGAGTAAGCCATATCTTGCGTTGAAGATAGAACCAGAGCAGGCCAAATGATTTTTCCACTGGATGTTGTATTGTTAGATGATACAACCTGTAGGTCCTATCAGTCACGAATAGGACGACAAAAAACCCCGTGTTAGGATTCGAACCCATGACCTGTCAACTGTCAGTCTCCTGGCCTTAGAACATTGTACTCGTAACCATTTGACCGTGAACCTACGGCTCATTCATCTCTCTCTTTCTACTTTACATTCTCCTTGTCTGTTTTTATTATTTATTTTCCATAGTTTTTAAAAAATAAAATAAATAAAAAATGAATCTATTTTTTATTTGTAAGACTCCTACATTTATCTGTGTTTTATTTATTTGATGAAATGAAGTACGCTTTCAACAAGTGGTCTGTTTCGTGATTCCACGCCAACAAAGCCAAGCATTTCATGTAGAGACTTGGTGTGATCAAAGTAGAAATAGACAGTTAATACTGAACGACCAGCAGAACCAAATGTACATCTGATGTCTTTATTATGTGGTAAAATTCTCAAATGTCTGAGATTGGAATCCGAGCCACAGATATCCACGGTACTTATCTTATTACCTGGCTAGCGCTTTTGCTTTAAACACTCGACCACTTATGCATGTTGACCACCTAGCATAGTAACATTGCGCTATGCAGCTAACTTCACAGATGGCTCAGGATGGGCACAGACATAATGAATAAATCCAGGCGTGCGATAAAGTGGTCAATTTAATCATCCATATAATTAGCTCAACAGATAGTTCTAATCCAGCCTAAGTGCAGACGAAACTCCAGCAGAAACATTTCTGAATACTGATAAATACGATCCACTAGGAACGGGCTGTCACCAATCCATGTCGTCTTCACGCTCGACATTGCTTAACTTGGTGTTTCTAGGGACTATCTTGGAAAATACATTTGACGGTACCTACTACATAGCATTAGTATAGTAGTTCTTTATTTAGACCATCCGCTGCGTCGCCGACGCGACGGCGCGGCGTGAAAAAGCACATCCATTTTGACTATTGGCCATCCCAGCATTAGCCTGGTAATTTCTTTATTTATTTCATAAAAAATGGTTATTCAACATTGAAAGTTTTTAATTATTATTATTATACAACTCTTTATTAAATACAAAAGGACATTATGTACATACAAATAATAATTTTAACAGTGAAAAAATGAAAAAAACAATATATACAATAAAAATGAAAAAGAATAGAAAATATTTGAAAATTGGTCCGGTCCTTTTCACAATCCCTTACCTGTTAGGTTCACTTGTTGATAGATTTTACAATTCCAAAGGTGGCGCATCATGATATTCTAACAGTTAATGACAAATTACCTCTTTCGTTTAGAGCCCATTAAATTCACCCAGCCTGAGTAGAGCTGGAGTGACAAAACAGTATTCATTCATTTCCGACTGCAAATGGATTCAAGCCAAGATGGACAACAAAGTTGAAGCATAGGTAAAATCCATCAGAGACGTATTCATCGCGATTTCCGAGCGGGACTAAAGAGTCCTTTTATTCGTCAGTAACTGTTGTTTTCGGGTTATTTTTATGTGGTCTAATTCTCAAGTTATCAAATAAAACACTCATGTATTGGGTGAGATTTGAACCAACGGCACACCACGTTACCTGGATTACCAGACTAGCTCCTCAACATAGTGGTTGAGGAGCTCCGATCATCCCTCCAGTGTCAAATAAGTTCTAACAGGAATCGGTTACACCTAGTCATTTGAACAGAGAAAGTTGCCGATTAGGTTAGGTGGAAGAGAAAGCTACAGGCTTTACCTTGCCCTTTGGTTCGTTAGTTATTCAATATTGTTAAAATGTTTCATTCTTATTTGTATTATGGATGTACAATTGTACATAATTATGTAATAAACCAATAAAATAATATAATAACATTACATGTAATCAAATCAGTGACTTCAGTACACATGGAAGCAGCATGCCGTGGAATTTACTCTCAGTAGTAAACACAGAAATAGTCTGCAAAATGTAATTATCCCGGCATGAAATTTTATTGAGAATTCCCCGCGTCTAATTTTCTTCTGACGTCATGTCCGAGGTTCCTCATTAATAAATTTTCCACAAGAAATGGGAAATGTGATGCTGCGTCATGGTAAGCAAGGTGTTAAGTAATGTACCAGGTTGTAAACAATTTGATCAACGACTTGTAAATCTTGTAATACAAACTCGTAATCTATAGGAAGTAGGTACTCGATTATTGAGTAGAGACTGTATGGTAGCCAAGTGGTTAACGCTCAAGTCTGGTAATCCAGGTAGCGTAGGTTCGAATGGGGATCCGTTGGTTCGAATGGGGTTTGATTTTTTTTTGTTGGATATTTTTGATTTTTCCTTATTAATTTAAGTTTGTGACCACTTAATAATGAGACTCTGAGGATTAGGTGGTAGAAAATGCTTTGAGCATTAACCTCGCCTGATAGTTACCTTCCAGTTTCATTATTATTTTATATAAAGTAGTGCTATAGAGAGGGTCAGGTAATTATAAAAGTAATTCATTATTTCACTCTAGTAAAAGAAGTTTTGTTCACCCAGCCCCCACCCTACACAACAGGAACCCTGTAAAGTAGAGAGGTCTAAAAATTGGTTCACTGACACGTATGGAAGACCCAGTGTCAAAATGTAGTTTTTATTATAAATATTTTCATTGAACAATCGCCAGCATCCGTGGCGTAACGGTTGTGACTACTGCCCGTAGTCCAGAGATCCTGAGTTCGATTCCCGGTTGGAGCAGACTGTTCGCACAGAAAATTCTGTTCCCTCCGAACATGTGAGGCTGCCAATTCCGGCCCTACCCAGGCTGGGTGAGGTTAATGTGGGTAGCTGGTACGATTCCCAGCGGATGGAGGGTAAAACCCCCGTCCTGTCAACCTCAAGTCAGGACGTTAAAACAAAATAGAATCATCAATAGACACGAAAGGATCCTAGACATTGAATCTGGGCGTCCATATAATCCTCTCACCACCGTCATTTAGGTATCAATACCTATCCCACGGACACGGAGTTATAATTATTATTGAACAATTCAGGGAAAAGTCCTTCACGGGAAAAATATGGTTAGTCCATTGATCCTTTTCATCCCAAAATTCCCAGATAATTGAAGCAGACTTTTCGCACAGAAAATTCTGTTCCCTCTGAACATGTGAGGCTGCCAATTCCGGCCAAGAAATTTTGTTTCCCTATCTTACACAGTACGCAATCGGTGACTTAGCGCCACAGAGGCATTACAAAAACGTCTATTACTTCCCCCCTATAATTTCGCCCGAAGAGTTTCAAACAGACTGCGAGGTGTACGAGTGAGCGGAGATGTCACCCGGACCAGACTCGACGGGAGGAGGTAGCCATGAGGTTCAGTTACGTTAAGCACGGAGAAGATGTGGATTGGTACATGTATTTTAGCTACCCAATAGTTACCATGTATTTCTATATTCTATTTACCTATTAAGTACTGGGGTTGATTTTTTTGTAGAAAACCAATACATAATTTAGTAGATATGAACTAAGGTTTTGTTAGTTTAAATAATTTGACTTTCATGTAAGTTTAAATGATTTAACTTTCAATTTAACAAATTTAACTTTCATGTGTACCTATTGAGTATTGAAGGTCCTTTATAGATGTACACAATTAGCACAATACATTTGAAAATAAAATAGGTAGGTATGTATGTACGAGTATTTGTGATTGTCCAGCAAAAAAATCTAAGAGTAGGCACCTTAGAATCCTGTGAACGTTAGAATTTAAAATCAGTTTTTTGCAACTTTTCTGTTAAGATCACTAATTACTTTAAAACTTTTAACATATCTCCTTTTTTGTTGAAAAGGTATACTTGACATATTTTTTATTATAATTATTTCCGCATGTACGTAGGTACCTCTAATTCACATTGAGAGAGAAAAAAAAGAGATTTTCCTTGGTTTTTTATAATAATTTATTTCGAAATATATATTTTTATTTAATAAATCTAAATTCCCAACTTAACCACTACAATCCCAGCTACCTTTTTTTCAATACTTGAACTTGAACAGTGTCAAACATTATTCATTGTGCAAAATTTAAATTTCAAGAACAAAAAAATCAGATTGATATTTCCGTATTTTACTTCCGAGAGGTAATTCACAAGATTTATAATTGTAATTAGATTTATAATTAGCCTACATTAGTAGGCTCTTTGCTAAAAGCATAAAGTTAAAAAACAAAAAAAATCATACAAATTTTCAGCTTTGAATGAACTAGTAAAATCATAAATGAGTCATTTATTTTACTTTAATGGCAACATATTTATGTATGTACATAATATATTAAGATAATTGAGGTTCTTGCGTATAACTTACTCAATGAATGGAAACTTTTAAGTGTAGGTACCGACTTTGCGTGCATCAAGAGGAATGATCGATAATAGGTAAGTAATTATCTAATTCCTACTTACTTCCTACAGTAAATTATTACTTTCCGTTTCTGGAAACGGCTCTGAGATACTGCCAGAATTTTGTTAATTACGTACCTCATCCGGAAAATCATGATGAAAATATGTTTGCAATTTTCTTGCTGTTTTTGTTCTTTTTTTTTTTTTTCTTTCTCGAAGAAAAAATTATACCTAATACTGTGAGCCAGCGAGAAAGTCTCTTCTTTTACTTTCCTTATCCTATAGTAAGAAAAGTATTTTGTATTATTTTATTGCCGTGGATCTGGAACCGCCGAGTGATATTATTTCAAGAAGATGGAGACCTGCATGTCCAAGTCTATAAAAATAATTTGCACACTAAAAATTAATATACTTAGGAAGAGGCAAGCCAGAGAAAGAGAAGCAAGTGCGAAAACATCATGATGCAGAATTTCCTTTTCATTCCCCTGGCCTTCGAAACCCTCGGCCCTTGGGGAGCATCCGTACAACTTCTGGTCAAAGAGGTGGGACGACGTTTGATTGAAGTGACAGACGACATGAAATCTGCATTTTATTTCAAACAAAGACTTGCTATGGCCGTCCAAAGAGGCAATTCGGCGGCCATACTTGGCATATAACCAGCCGGCCATACTTTCCGGCTGGTTCGATGAGGCCTTTGTTCTATGATCTATAAACAATAAATAAGTCTAATCTTGTCGATACCTTTCTAATTTAAATTAATATACTTAGGTATCTATCTATTATAAATTAATATACTTAGGTATCTAATAGTCACCAGTACCAAAGAAGATGGGAAAGTTGAAGATACCAGTTCCCAGACAAACACCGAGGTTAACCAATGTAGAGCATAGAGAGGACATGGGTTGACGACCGTCTTGCTTTCGAATCCTCCATGTGATAGTGGCTTCCGGGCCAGGCCCAGGCTGGGTGAGGTTAATCTAAGTACATGGGTTGTTTGTCCATGGTGAGATGATCATAGCAGATAAATTAAAGTTAAACACGACTCCAATTGACAAAATTATTCAAGAAATAGATCTTATTTTCATACATTATTTAATGTAAAGTTAAAAATGTGCTAGGTCAAGCAACTCGGCATAATTATTAGGTTCGATAAACTATTTTTTACTTATAATTTAGTTTAGGTTCACATTGGTGTCCTGGGCGGGAATAACCTGTCCATGTCCTGCTGAGGGGAAGTCCACGGTAGTTCAGTTTAGGCAACTCTCCGAGTTTTGGGATTTTCCAATCACAAATATCAGAATCTGTGAGAACTTTAATTATTATCTTTAGGTATCTAACTGCGTAAGACGATGAACCTTCCAAGTTTTGACTAAGATTTAATAATAAATTTGAGGACTTTAGGAAATTTCCGTTCCCTGTATACTCACATACAAGTTCAATGGAATTTTATACCATCAACCTGTGAACTTGCAATAATAAGAGTAATATAATTCTGAAAGAGGTAAACTTCTTGCATTTGGTGGGATCTGAAACAACGAACCTCCTCGCTACATGGATTAGCAACCTTAACCACCCGACCACCAGTACATAATTTGGTAAGTATATAGGTACACGCGGACGAGGATACTCAGCCTCCCTGACGAGGATGGATCGTGTCTCGATTGTGGGCGATCAGACACGATACCCTACCGCATAATGATATGTCCATCACATGCGGGTGTCAGAGCGAGGCTGAGAAGTGTCCTGATGCTGGAGGACGATGCAGAGATCGTTCTCAGCCAGATCCCCGATTGCTGCCAAGCTTGGAGGCTACTTTAGGAGTTCAGCCTACCTGGCGAAGGACTCAGACCTGAAAGCGGCAGTTGTACTCTGCACACGCTTGTGGCCGTATACCCCCTCTTGTCAAGCTGGGCCTGTCCACAGGGCTCATGCTGGGAGGGCGTCAATGCGGCCACTGGAGGGATAGCTCCCACACACACACCACTTCCCAGAGGCGGCCAGAGTGTGATCCGTTAAGTGGGGTCTGAATTAAGTAGGGCTCCGCTGGATGAGTGTAAAGCCCGAGCCGTCCCGAAATAGGGAGATTTGTTGACCGTCGCTCCGCCACTCTGGCGGAGTGGCTTCTGACGACCCAAAAACATTCTAGACAAGCGTACCATTGTCTGCCGTGTGGACGGTCGAGGCTTAAGTGCCAGGTACATCCCGCAAGGGAAGCTCCACACGTCAAAGTATCTTATTCCCCGAGGTACACGCGAAACTCTTGAGGGAATGTACTTTTTTCTTGCTGTAATGTAGTGAACTTTTATAAGCTATCTATGTAGGTTGTAGGTACTTATCGTAGTGTTTAAAGGTTATCATATCTGTGTTAATCTCAAGATTTTTTTGAAATTGATTTTGTTTTATTGGTGTTTTAATGAGAAAAAAAAACTCAAGATTGATGTCATTATTACTCAAATGCAAAAATACTCAATGCTTGGGACTCGAACCACTGACCTCCAATCAAGTTTACTGTCTTGAAGTCTAAGCGGTCAAGCTAGTGAGGCGATGAGGGGGGTTACTTGCTGTGGTTTACTTTGATAAGAAAATTCCTGTAGTAGTATTTACAACGAGTATTCCTACCATGCATGTATAGGTAGGTACATTTTGAAATTCGACCCTCACTGGTGCATTCTAATAGTT
This sequence comes from Bactericera cockerelli, assembly GCA_024516035.1. NCBI lineage: Eukaryota > Metazoa > Arthropoda > Insecta > Hemiptera > Triozidae > Bactericera > Bactericera cockerelli. The sequence goes on from CM044957.1 coordinate 35,445,870, forward strand.
ACTTTACAAACATGAACTTCGGCCCCTTTGTCCTGGATATAGGATATCCTGGATATTTCCGCACTATTTCATGGCCCAATTTCCCAGATTTCCCACAACGGTCTAAGGTTTGACGAAAACTTAGTTTTAGCGGCATGTGACAATGTATGTGAGATTGCTCATACACCATCCCTTATGACATTTTTTATTCCTACTCTGTGCCGCTCTCATAAACAAAAGCCTCCATTTGTCCTACATTTAGAGAGTACGAAAGGTCAAGTGAATTTATTCAATTATTCATACACTTGCTTACTACCATTGTTCTAATTACTCTGAAGGAGTAGACAATGAGAGGGAGCAAGGCTCCTCTGTTGTAGAGGCTATCTAATCTAATATGTACCACTGTACCTACTCATATCTCTAGAACTTGTGGGTCAGGGTCGTCCTTGTTAAAAATATAATATTATCTTTCTATGTAAATTATCATCAAGAAGAAGTTCTCTAAGTACTATTATGCATTAATATATCATATACAAAAATCATTTTTAATTTTAATTTCATGCCATTACACCCTCTGCCGTTTTCCAACATGAAGTGGCACAAAAATTTGAGAAACCCCCACCTAGTAAATGTCTGGGGCTTATTGGGGACATCATAATAATAACTGTTTATTGACAAGAATAATATGTGATTATTGCCTGAGACAATCTCTGCCATGAAACCCATCCTGGGAAAGTGTACCATAATAAAAACAGTTTTAGTACCATAAAAACATAGTGCTCAATTTTTACTTTCCTTGTCCTATAATAAGGAAAGTAATGGAATCACCCAAATTTTTCGATATTCAGTTTTCACGTTTTATTGGTAATGCAGTCAAAGTATCTACACCAGGCCACGAGTACACCGCCTTATCAATCGAGTTACTACTGAGTTCGGTAGCTTTTCCGAGTACTTACCAATCATTACAATGTGGCCAACGAATAAGAACACATTGAAGAGTCATCATTCTGTAGGTAGTTTGAAGTTTTGAACCTTAAATTATTCAATAAATTCAGAAACCCTAGTATCTGGTTATACATATACGAGGTTTGGCTATTAAGTTCGTAGACGCGAGCCACTACGCAAAAGCTGTCCATGCTAGTAAGATATGATGAACATCTTTAGAAAGCTTTAAGTCTTGTGTTTTGATTGATAGCTGTCACATGCCTGTACTGTAATTAGTTCTGTTGTAATAGCCCGACGCGCAAGACACCTTTTTTAATTTTGCCGGATTTATGATTGATACAAACGTGGAGCAACGAGTGATTATTGAATTTTACGTAAAACTTGCTGGTAAAACTTTTTCTTTGTTAAAGACAGTGTATCAGGAGTCATGTTTGAAAACATCAACGCTTTATAAGTGGTTTAAACGGTTTCAAGGTGGTCAGGAAGATGTTGAGGACGATCCACGTCCTGGTCGCCCCCAAACCTCAAAAACTGACGAAAACATTGAAAAAATTGGTGTTATGATTCGTTCTGTCCGTAAATTAACTCTAGGACTAATGGCTGATACACTTAAAATTAATAGATAATGTGTGAGACAAATTTTGCACGAATATTTCCACATGACAAAAGCTTGCGCAAAAATGGTGCCATGCGCCAGTCCACAGTGCCTTCTCCGTGAAGACGTTCCTATCCAAGTACAACATCCCAGTGTTGGAACACCCTCCTTAATCACCCGACCTGGCCCCGTGCGACTTTTACTTATTCCCAAAAATCAAATCTACCCTGAAAAGTACCAGATTTGACAGCGTAAATGACGTTAAGAAAAAACCGGCAAAAGTCTTGAAAGGCCTCACACAAAATGACCTCCACCACTGTTTCGATCAATGAAAAATTTGCTTAGAACTTTGTAGGGATAGAGGAGGGGAGTACATTGAAGGGGATAACTACTGAAGTTGGGTAAGTTAAACACACATCGTTTTATGGAAAGAATCTACGAACTTAATAGCCAAACCTCGTATGGTCCATGAAATTTTTAATGGATTTCAATGAATTCAACTATTCGCTGACACATCAACAAACAAACAAAAAATCATACGGCTCTTCTATTTCACCTGAAAACTCTTTCAAATCCTTGCTGTGTATTTTATTGAAGTCATTAAAAAATAAATCCAAACCAGTTCTCTCATTTTTATTTGAGAAAATAGTTGTGGGTTGAGTTACATATTTAAGATAGACATAAACTTTTATGAAGACTATAATATTGTAGTACAATAGTAGGTGCTCATATGGGAAGGCTTTACAACTTGTAAGAAAAGTCGTTTTCCAAGAAAATCATATGGAAATTGCTAGAAAAGGGTGGCTTCCATTGAACGAGGCGGTAGAATTTATGTAATAAGACGTTCACATAAGAACTATGTGTCGGTAAGATAAATAGATATAAGTACATGATATTTTGCTGGAAATAAAATTATGTATGTAGGTATTGTAGGTACATATTTATGCAGTGATACATCTTCCAGTCATCTCAAGGGTTTGACCATACAGTATGACACTAATGGAATTGAACACCCTACAAATAAATTTACCTAAAGAACACTTTTCAAAATGTACAAGATGTTTTTCACCACCTACCCAACAAGTTTTTGGCACAAAAAGATTCCTCGCGGACTTCTAGTGAAATATTATTGTAAACATCAAACCGCATATCATGAGGTCTAATGTTTAAGTTTCAAAAGAATTTAAAGATACTTGTCACGATAACTACTTATATACAATACAGGGTGTCTATTGTCCATGAAGTCCCACCCCACCCCCCGTATCTCAAGAACGGCTGAAAATATAGAAAAATGCTAAAAACCCGTATTCCTTATTCCTGGGATACGGGGGGAGTTGAGGTGGGACTTTATGGACATCCTGTATAAAATTAGATACCTACAAACAGTCAAGACTTTCTTTATAATTTTGGGAATTAACTCTGGTTTTACCCTCCATTAGCTGGAAATTTACCAACCCAAATTAACCTCACACAGCCTGGGTTGGACTGAGAATTGCCACAGTATTACGAGGATTCAAAATTGAAACCCTAACCAAGTCCTAACCTCACAGGACGTTGCTTAAGTTGCTTTACTTCAGTGATAGAACGAGCGCTGGTGTATTTATCATGCCATCGACTGCGCCGACGCGACGCTGCCACTGGAGAGGTTAATGGCGTAGTTTTGCTGGTGGTTACAAAGCGACAAATCGTATAGCTTCTTTCTACCTCAAATCCTGCAGCATTGATAGTCCAGGTGATCAAGGCGCTAATCTGCCAATCCAAGTAGCGTGAGGATCCTCTGGTTCGTATTCCATTCAGCACATCCATTTTCCCTCATTTATTTGAGTTTGTGACCACATAATAATAAGACTGAGGGTTAGGTGGTTGAAAATGCTATGAGCATTAACCTCGTCTGGTGGTTACCTTCCACTAAAGAGTGTTAATATTATTATTACATGGCTATATGCAACCAGATTCCACCCTCTGGTTCGTAGTCCACCCAGCATATATGCATTTTTCCTCATTTATTTGAGAATGTCACCACATTATAATATTAAAATAGCTTTATGAGATTCAGGAGGTAGAAAATGCTGTAGGACATATATAACCTCGACTAGTGGTTATCTTCCGCTAAAGGGTTTATCGTTGTGAATATTATTATTATTATATGTGAGTATCAAACGTCCACCCTGTTTCTCCCAGCAGGTTTTCAAACCTGGCTTACATAACTTTGCCAGCATGCAGGCAAGAAAACTTCAAAAGATAATACAGATACATAATAAAAGCTCAGGAAACTGCGTCATCGGTAAAACTATCTGATCACACCATCGGAGTAGAACAACTATTGGTATGTACCTAGGTGGTTGCTATAGCAACCAGTTTGTAGTTGATATAGCAACCAGTTTGGTCAGCAACCGGATTCTAAAAGTCTGAGAGTAGCTTTTGTAGTTTTTAATGGGAGGTAAAAGAAAAAGAAAAATGTGAGTACTAGCGGTTATCCCGTACTTCGTAACTAGAAAATATTTAAAATAAGCTAAATTCAAAAATTTAGGTAAATGAGATTTTTTATTTTTTTGACCAATCATATCTCTTGATTAAAATTTGTGATTAATATAGAATCAAAATTGCTTCCCTAAGAATTTATGAAAAATAGATGTAGGTATAATGTTATACAGGGTGAGCATAAAGTCTCACCCCACCCCCCGTATCTCAAGAATGGCTGAAAATACAAGAAAACGCAAAAACACGTATCCCTTCGATTTTAAAGGGATTAATTTTCAGCCAAAAATTTTTTGCCTACACGGCCCCAAAAAGGCTGGGCATGGACCAACTTTAAAATCTTCAATAGAATGGTATGTCTTTTGGCATATTTTTTTAAAGGTCTTATAGAGAGAAGTTCATTACAACAAATTTCAGTGAGTTACGATATACCGTTCTCGAGATACAGGGTTGAACGTCCTGCGTAATATCCATATATTTTGACCTATAACTCGTTAACCGTAAATTATAGAAAAATGAAATTTGTTGATAATAACTCCTTATGACAAGCCCTGTCGAAAAAGTTATAACTCGACATACTCTGTTGATGTTAGTTTCTGGTCGGTTTCGTCAGCCAGCCAGACGAACAGTCCAAAAAAATTTAACGAAAAAACAAATCAAGTTTTAACTTGTTCAAAAGTTCTTGCCATAAGGAGTTATTATCAACAAATTTCATTTTTCTATAATTTACGGTTAACGAGTTATAGGTCAAAATATATGGATATTACGCAGGACGTTGGACCCTGTATCTCAAGAACGGTAAGTCGTAACTCACTGAAATTTGTTGTAATGAACTTCTCTCTACGAGACCTTTAAAAAAATATGCCAAAAGACATACCATTCTATTGAAGATTTTGAAGTTGGTCCATGCCCAGTTGCCCAGCCTTTTTGGGGCCGTGTAGGAAAAAATTTTTTGGCTGAAAATTAATCCTCTTAAAATCGAAGGGATACGTGTTTTTGCGTTTTCTTGTATTTTCAGCCATTCTCGAGATACGGGGGGTGGGGTGAGACTTTATGCTCACCCTGTATAATAGGTAACAATGATGAAAAAAAATATAAGACCGTGAAAATTCAACCCTGAGGTCTTAAGGTCCTCATGTATTTCTAGCGTATAACTATTATTAAATTTATCTACCATTTTCTAAAAGATATACGAGCCTATTATTTCGTGCAAATCAAAACTCTTTTGAACTCTATCTAGTAAGTAAGTTCCTGGGTATAACTCATTAACATACAAAGAACTACTTATCAACAAAATTATCATTTGACCCAGAAATTATGAATGCATTAATTGTTTGTGTTTGCATTTGAGGTGAAAATTTCAGATTTTTTTCTCTCAGATAAATGCAGTGTAAAGGTAATGTCGATTACATTCGTAGGGCTCCAGCAGTGTATGGGCGAAAATCCGGAAATCGGTCTCTTTTTTTTCAGATTCGAACTTCAAGTCCCTGCGTTACCTAGCTCTATAACCAGACTGGTAATCTGGTAGACACTAACCATTCGATCTCCATTTTAAACGTATCATAGCTTAAGTACATGTAACGAGATGTCATATGAACCTCCACACTTTGGCGTCGAGTAAGGATACCAAAGAGGGTAAATTTGCGGTGGCTCTCAGTTTACAAACATTCTCAAATTCTCAAGTTGGATTTGTAAACCGAGAGCCACCGCAAATTTCCTCTCGTTGGTATCTTTACTCGAAGTCAAAGGGGAGGTTCATACGACATCCTCTATCTCGTTCCCTGTATATCCAGAGATAAGGGTGAGAGAGAGAATTAGGGCAAAATAACAGACCAATTCACGTACATTGGTGTTAAGTGTTTAAGGCGCTAATCTTATAATCCAGGTAGTAAAGGGATCACATGGTTCGAAATTTTGAATCTGCACCCAATGCATAAAATCACTTTCTATGAACAACATTTCAACAGACAGGACATGGAAATAAACATAGTTTACGTCTTATCAATGATAAGTAGAATATCCAATTATCCAGTTCTTCCTCATTAAAATGTAAATTTTGACAGCCCTTGTCTTTTAAGTGGACGTTTTGGTCAACCGAATACTCCACCTAATCATTCCTAACTGTTCCTTGTATTCACTATTAACTGTTTATTCTTGACGGAACTATCCCCCAATCAACTCTCCTTGTGGAATTCAAAACCGCATTCTTACTCCGATTAACAATGGAATCAAAACCGTGTCACAATAGCAAGTGGACAGGAAATACTTTGACCTTTTCGTTTTGTATTGAAAAGGCACGTACAAAATGATTGAAGGAAATATGAAACCTTATTTCCAATTGCTAGTAACGGTGTGGTAAATATTTTAGCCCAGCAGCAAACTCATCTCACACCCACGCATATCACTCGCCTAACACACGCCATGTGTGAAACACTGTGCGTGTGCTGGGTTCAATATGTTGTAACTTATCCACGCATCGTCCATACAAAGTACTGAGAAAAATAAACAAGTACATGTTTTTCTTTGTGTTATTGTATCACAACTTTAGTGGGTAGTTGGGTACCACAGAATTATAGCACTTTTCCGTATCTTTAATATCCCAATATGTTATTTTCCTTAGAATTCCGCCACTGGTCGCTGCTCTCATTAAAGCATCTACTTATTTTTCCTCACGAGGTTTGAGTGGACCCTGAACATCCAACTATACTTAGAGCAGAAAAATGCTGCTCCGCTGGTGATCGATCACAAAGTAGATACTGATTAGAAAACTCAGATTTTCAACCCAGCCAGGATTCGAACCCGGGTCACCTGCGTGAACAGGTGAACACCCAGTGCGCCACCCCCTACCCACGGTTATTGGAACGACAATAGGTAGTAAGTAGTCAATCAATGTAAGAAATTACTCATATTTTGTAGAGCTCTGCCTATGCAAGGAGTCCACGGATGCTATTGATTATTATTGACAGTCCCCAGGAGTGAGGAACTGAGGACAATGAATATTTTAGTAGGCAGGGAAAATGGTCACGACATTCAATATTTCTTCAATTTGTTCTAAAGGTCCTACGATGTACATTCGTAACCCTATCTCTATGTGAGATAGACTGAAAATTGATATAATATATTTCATTTAACAAAATAATCCTCTTTCTTTGGTGTGCTCAACATGGATGCAACATTTCCTCTTTGTACCGCGAAACTCACTCTTTGCTTTCTGGTTTCACCATAATTCATCCACTTTAAATCTAGTTTCTATGAAACCCGAACTTTTGAATACATATTTTGGATGCTAGGGACTCGAACTACCGACCTCCTGGTTACGAGTTACCTCTTCGTTCGAGTTATTGGTCACTATATCTCCTAAATATTCATATGCCTACTTAAAAAGCAATAAGAAAATTTGGTGCCTATAGACGTTTGGGTATTAAAAAGAAATTTTCCGAATTTCTGAAAAGGATAGGTAGTATTTAGTAGGTACCAGTCAGTACCTACCTACCAAAAAAAAAAAAAAAAAAAAATACCACGGCGGGAAACCTCTGCGGTGGGATTGAAATAATATAAATAATATAATATTCTCATCTATAGGTACTCGGTGACAAGATTACATCCATCTCAATGTACCAACATAAACTTGCATAGCTTGAATACGGACTACGGAGTTCCATGTTTTTTTACATTTACTCTGCTGCTCTTTATTATGCACAATTGCACATATTTATGTATAACAGTGCAACTAGCTTAATGTAAATCGAATGCATAAAAAATATCATTTCATGAGCCTCTCCCAGAATGTATCAGGTTCTATTAAAAAAAATCCCAGAACTATAAATTCCAGTTTTCATATTCCAGATCCCTGGAAGTGAAATCACTGCAAGGCGTAAAAAAGTCACTTTTCTAATTATTGGCAAATATTCTAGTCCACACGAGAATGTAAATGTAATGTAAATGTAATGTAATGTAACACGAGAATGTAATACTATCTCGCTGGACAGCCATTGAAACAAGTCTCTGAAAAAAAAGATCTAGGCGTAATATTTCAATCCAACGGACAATTCAACACACATATACAAACAACCATAAGCAACTGCTTTAAACGACTAGGACTATTAAAAAGAAACTCATCTCAAATACAAGACATAGATACCATTTTATTGCTCTACACCTCATTAGTCCGTTCAAAATTAGAATACTGTGCAATCATTTGGGGCCCCCAAACAAAAACATGGTCCAAAGAAATTGAAAAAGTCCAAAAAAGATTTGCACAGCATCTATTTTTCATAGAAAACAAATTTTACCCTACCTACCCTGAAGGAATCGCATATAAAGATTTAATTGAGCAACTTAACATTCAAACATTAGAAGAAAGAAGAGAAGGACAAAGAATAATATACCTACATAAACTATTCAATAATAAGATTGACTGTCCTGAACTACTCTCCATGATAAACATTAAAGTCCCAGATACAAGATTAAGGAATAATGACTTCAAATTGTTTGAAAATCCCAATCACATTAAATATACCTCATCATTACATACAATCTTGAAAACATTCAATGAAAAATACGAAATACTAGATATAGATATGCCTTATGACAAACTTCTGAAAGTTATAGGTAGATAAATAAAAACCTGAATCAAACACAGGAAATTAGTTCATTTACAGTGTTCACTTTAATAGTATAGTAGTAGTAGCATCTTAGAATAGTGTATTAAAATAATATAAAATTGTATCTCGATGTTTTTCTCTTATGTAATGTAAACTATCCTCAATTTGAGAATATTATTATCTAATAAATAAATAAATAAATAAAATAAATAATTCATAATCTACTTCAAGGTGATCTTCCGGTATCTTAAGCTTCCTAATAAGTAGATCTGAAAATTCTCGTTCGTAAAATCAAGTGTGGCATTATGAACCGGGGATCCATATTTCTGAAAATAGTGAAAATATCGAGGTAATTAAACATTTACCTTAGTATAGGCAATGAAATAATTACCTATATTAAGGTATATGCAGATGCAGTTAAGTATGCGTTTCCAGATTTGTAGTAGGTATTGATATTATGAATTATTTCACTGTTATAGAGTGTATACTGTATAATGTACACTCATACGTATCTACTTCAAATGTTTAGATTTATTTACGAGATACATTTTAGTTTCAAGGGCTTAGAATCCTGTATCACCATCAAATTTACTGAAGTCAAGGTTTTCCTTCAGGCATACGTAAGAAGAAAATCCCTGCAGCAAAATGGTTTAAAAGAATGCTGCAAACCAATCATTCAAGGGTGACATAATGTAAAATTAGATTTTCAATGCAAAATATACCAACTTATGAATTATTTACGATAAACTCTGCAGTGTGTCAACATGGCTGTATAAAAGATGGTTTTAGTTTGATATTGTGGAGGATATTGCAAAGAAAGTATTTTCGCCAGCAATATTTTTAAAAGTATCCCTGGAAAAATATCTTTTAAGGGGACTAAATAAATCCTTAACCCAGGGTCAGGTTAATGTGGGTAGCAGGTTTGTGAGTTTCCTGCGAATGGAGGGTAATACCCCCATTGAAAGCGACGTTAAACCCAAATTAAAAAAAAAGAATAGTTTACTTAATTTTATATGGTTTGAGTCTCATCTCTTTTAAAAAAACCAGTCTTAAAATAATGTTCGGACAATGACTATAGTATACTTATTTAATAGTAAAAAAAGATTCAACAGACATGAGAGAGTTCCCAGAAGTAAGTAGTAAACATAAAAAAATCAGTCCCAATAGTGTTGGTTCTGAAAGTGATATAAATTATTTAATTGTAAGAAAATATCCACCACAGTGTGAGAGAATCCCTAAAGGTATAATAATCAAGGTCGGTAGGTAGGTACTGTACTTCTGAAATAATAACTTCTAAAATGTTATTTTTACGTGGAATGTCGAAGTAGAACTTTTATACTATACTAAATACTCGTAAGTTAAAGTCATAAAAATATTATTTGAAAGACAAAGAAGTTTTTTGTTTTTCTTACCCCGGAGCACACACGCGCACATACCAGATTACCAGACGAGTGCCCTTTGACATTCCGCCCAGCAGAAGATAATTTCGACAAGGAAACCGAGCCAACCCGTCCCAAGGCACAAAAGCATACCTGGAACCTGTCGACCGCAAGGCGCGGAATCGTTCACGAGCTATAGGTATCTAAAGGAAAACCCGCTTTTCCAGTTTGACCACTCCGAGCGTTCCATTCAACTTGACGAGTCTGAGAGGAGACTCTTTGGTCCTGGATGTGGTGCTTACTGCTTATCGAGTCGTTCACGTTTAACACAGCAAAACCTACGACAGCCAGCAGTACAATTTTCAAAGGTTCAAGATGATCCAAATACTTCAAATTAAGAAAAGATATCTGAAAGTCCTCATGATGACTGCTCATTCTGCATGCTGGCTTGCATCAAATTCTATACGGCCGAATTGCCAGGTTCAACCGCATGTAGATGTACCGTCCATACGATCCAGGCCATAGCTTGTGTTATCAACTCTCCAGAATGCTCAAGTGGCAAAGGAATCATGTCTTACTAATACGGTAGGTAAGTAAGTATTATAACAGGTCACAGGAGCTTACGCCTCAGTCCTTACCCGATGTTCTCCAGAGCCAGCCAGCATCTAGCATGAACCGACATATAAAGTGAGTGTGCTGGAAGAATCTTCCCACACATCAATTTTATAAGCCCTCCTTATCACCAAAGATCTAGAAAAAAAAACAAAAATATCAATGTACCTCTCTTGTAAAAATTATTTTCGATACAATTCAATGAGCTTTTAAAAATAAATAAACAAGCACAAAAAAGTATAGGTATCTCATAACCTGGTGGTCGGAAGTTCGACTTCCATAGGTCACATAATTATTAACATATTTGTGTTTGATTAATAACAAATTGTGACATTACTATTTACTAAATATTCAAGTTAATAAATAAATATGATACGTTGGACAAAGGAAGTTTCGTAAATTCCATGAAGTTCCCTAGAATCGAAGAGACACACAAGTACATATCAGAGTACAATTATGCTTATATCACCACGGGTAGTCGTGTAAAATGCCATTTCAACTGCTCTCGAACATTCCTATAATAGTCCGGCGTTCGCTTTCAAATGGAAATAAGAACCTGCCCTCAATTGCGCGTCATTTAAAAGACACAAAATTTCGTGAAGAAAATTTATAGCTTTGACGTCATTGCAACAGGATTCCTCTTTTATAGTTTTATTATTCCGTAGTTCAAATTTGTCAACGAGATTTGCAAACAAGTAATCTTGTTATAAATTTACTTGGGTACAAGTATGCAAATCTTGCACATCTGTTATAGGACACCCGGACAAATCTAATTGCTAATCTGTTGAGTTTTGGTCATCATAATCAGCAGTAGCAGTATTACCTTTATTATAAGAAGTATCATCTTCCTCAGAATCATCATGCATAATGTTCAATGTTAATCCCAAATTTGGGATTAAATTTTTCCAATCCCACATTATGGGATACCGACATTTTTGCACTAGTTTTTAACTGCACAATTTTGATAGAGACTTTGTCTCTATCAAAATTAATAATAAATTGATACAAACCACTAAAAATACTCTCAGGACACGGAAGGAGCCCAAAACAGAGCTTCTGGACGTCCAAAGGGTTCAATGGCCCCTATTAATCCTTCCAATACCATGACGCTCACACCCCACACCAGGGTTGCCAGATGAACTTTGTGTAATTTCCCCACCATGTACAAAAAATTTCCCCAAAAACATGCTATTTTCAGAAAAATTCCCCCAAAAAAAATCTACCGTTTATTTGCAGTTATTCAAACCCTAAAATGTGTTATTTTTGTTCTTTATATCTTAGACATGTTCTTTGTGTCTACTTGTCTAACCCTTATACTCACATATCAGTAAACACCAGCAAAAAGAAGTTTCAAAACATTAACCAACATTAACCAGATTCGTAATCAAAAAGTCATCCCAATCCAGAATTTGAACCATTAGCTATAAAGAACAAATATTTCCTCACATATGATATGGATCCATGAGACAAGCAGGGTTTCACTGAAAGACGTGAAGTAGATTTATCTGGGGCAATAGCATATTTATATGAACCACAAGACAAAACCAATAGAATATTTTATGTATAGGAAGCCTAGAAGAAAAAAAGGCACCTCAACCTTAAGGTAAAATTAAACAGTAACCGTCGCAGTGCTTCAAATAACTATCACGATCACGATTTTTTTTTTCTTCGAGAAATAGATTATTATGAATAAAATTAATGATACAGAAAATTAAAAAAAAAAAAAAAATATTTACCTTACCAAATTTCCCCAAATATTTCCCCAAAGTTGGAGTCTAAAATAATTTCCCCAAAATTTCCCCAGGAGCGTGTTTTTTCCCCATTTTGGGGAAAAAATCCCCCAATCTGGCAACCCTGCCCCACACATGGACACGGAAAGTAAGTAAGTAAGAATCATCCTCATTGTTATCACTAGGTATCAGCATCAACTATCTGTCAATGCTAGAACCACGACCATCAGCATCCTCATTCATGTCTGAAGTGTGCAGTGATCACGAGGGCAGTTGTGGGCTGAGATCACGTGAGGACCAAATCACGTGAGACGTGGAATAAGTGTTTCACGTAACAAAGGATATAGATTAAAAAATGATCAAGAAGATTATCATAAAGCTAAAGCAGCTGGATAATGAATAAATAAACCCTAATTTGTAATAAACTTACGTATGTGAAAAGGAAAATATATATTTTCAAATTTTTACCACACCAGCCTCTTATAATAAATCCATCTATATCAGTTTTGTAATCAGTGTATCAGTATAAACAGAGAAGTGATATGTTGTATTAGATGTACAATACATACTTTATTTATTCTGAAAGAATGAAACTATGGAATCCCTTTACTCTCGCAGATCTATTGAGGATCTTATTTATAGACCTAATTTATACTGATACATAAGAGTTTGGTGGAATCCGACCTCGACCATCACCACCTGTATACGATTTTGTGAAGGGATGATTGGGTACAGGGACAAAAACACTTGGTCAGAAGCCTCCTCATTTCTCCTCTGAGTTGTATAAACTTAAGGATCAAAAGTTCCTAATTATTCTTCTTCTTCTTTCACTTTGCCTTTTCCCAAACTTACTTGGGGTCGGCATTGACCAACCACTTCCACCTGATTCAGGTAAGTTGGTTCTGGCACTCCCACTTCTAAATTTTACGACTGGATAATTCCTAATAACGCCAACCATGGGACACCAACAAATTGAACTGGTCCTAATTGAATGCATTAAATTACAAATATTCATCTACGAATTTGACCAGATAATAAAATCGGATGAAAATTTGTCACCTTACTGGTAGTCGAACCCCGAACTCCACGTGCTATGCTAATTTCATGCCTATCTAGCAATGACAACAGGAAAACAACATTAAATATGGTCATTTATTCATTATTCAAGTTTATGTTAAAAGTCATCTATAAATAATATGGTAAACCTATCATGTGAGATCATCAGGAAAGTGTCCATGAAACCATTTAGGAGTGGGAGGCCATCCATTCGATCACTATACCACCAATGCATTCAATAATATTTCATCCGATTAAATATTGGTTCTGTGAGGTAATCAAACCCTGTGCCGCGCTATCATTTTCCTGGTCTAGGTTCTAGGCAGGTAAACATGTTAGAGGAAAATGTGTGACATTAAAGGATATTAAAGTTCCTTTTTATAATGTTGAGCAACGTTTCTGGGTGGGTTTAACGAGAATAGCTGGTTCAGCATATATGTCCATAGCAATTGAAAGCAACGTAGCTAAAGCAAAAAAAGTTCCAATATCCTCAGATTCTTCAGGGATAACATTGGAACAAAATGCTTTTTCCTAAGAAGACTTGATTCATTGAAACGGATTTCAAAGTATTGCTGGATGAAAGAGGAAAGAAAATCTTCTTACTTCGAAGTTTCATAAAACGTCCCTGATCAGTTGTGATTTCAATAATAATATTATAATTATGATCAACAATTCTACACTTCAATGACATTGTGGCTTTCAGAATGAATCTGTCAGGTAAAATTATCCGTCACGACTAACTTACTGCATGTATTTCTGCAATCTGAGAGGCAAGATTGAAGAAGAAATGTGTTGTGTGTGCAATGTGTATATTGGAGTGTTGTTTTTTAGAATTACTTGTAATTTGTATTAGAATAATTTATTATTATTTATGACACAAAGTCTTGGGCTCTGTCACAAGTTACAAGTAATTTTAAGGATTTTCAGTTATAGACACTTCAGTTCAGTCACTAACAGTCATAGACATGCAAAACCTGTGCAAAAGTACGAACCCATCATCATATCATGAAAATCGGCCATCTTGTTCAGAAACATCTCGAAAAAATTAAAATTGCAAATATCTCGGAAGTGGTAACAGATATTATCAAAATATACATTTCACACCTCAATGACCTTGAAGTTGTGCAAATCCTGTGGGAATATTTTCGCTAAGATGGGTAATTATTGTATAATATCTGCTGTAAAATGAGAGATATTATTTAACCCGGAAAGTTTATGCTAATAGGTGTGAAAATTTGAAAACAAACATGATGCTCCGACCTGAACAGCGATTAACTACTTATTTGAAACATCGACTTTGTATCATATGGGGTACACGGAAAGTTTATATATTTTTCATAGGTACCCCAAAACATGGGATGATTTAAACAACGTACCTATATTGAGTTTTGACTAGTTCACACGATAGTCTTTCTAATTTCATATTTGCATTAAAACTGTGAAGAATCGCAAGAAGAAGCCTTTGCAGGGCTGTCTTCAAAAGCCATGGAATCCTTACACTGTATGGCCAACTTATCCTTGATTCCTGTGTCTTAGTGCATAAAATATCAGATGAGCTACCGAGACATCGAGACGTCTCATAACACCAGACACAGGAATAACATCTTATCAACAAATAACTTCCATAAATTCTTCTTAGGTGAGGGCTTTAAAATATTTAATGCCCTTCTTGAGTGTCTCAAGTCTCTAACTTCTACTTCTTTCAAAGGAACTCTAAAATCCCAACTGATAAAGGGGTTCTGGGATGCCATCTCAACATTCTCAACTGGAGCGCTGGAAGAGGGAGTCTCAAGATGATGAGTTCTAATGTTGTTTTATTAGGGTACCTATTTTATGTTTTGTACATTTATTATATTTTGTATATTTATTATTCTTATTTTTAAGATATTATGTCTGTATTTTGACTTTGTACCACATACGTATGTATAATATTAATAAATAAATAAATAAAATCCAGATAGCCCAGTGGAATAGAACATTGACTGGAGTAACAACTCAGGTAGTCCTGCATTTTTGATATGTTCTTAAGACAGGACCACTATTCTATTCTTTTGATAACTTGGTAAGAATCTAGCTACTTTCAGAAACTTCTACGATCTGACCAGCTGCCAAAATAATGCAAAATTTGATACTTTGCCAGTTGGGGGGCACAAATTTCTGGAACTGGCAAATCTGAATTGTTCTCACCTGAAGTTGTTGTGTTGATAAATCTATGAACCAGCACTACCTGAAATTTTACTCCAGGTATGTTGATTTTCACTGGGCTAGTACGTAATAATGTGAACTTTTTTCATGTTAGAGATTATTATAATTTTTCTTTTTCTGATTTTTTCCCATACGTAGTAGGTTCACACGAAAAATTCAATTTTCAAAATAACTTCCTACAACGCAGTTTTTACTTTATGGTCAACGACTCCAACACCAGATTTCTCCAGCATTTTCCATGCGCTTTGCGATCGGTGATCCTGAGCGATGGTCTGACAACGTGTCAACTTTTTAGTTGGAAAATGCATGTACATTAACAATCTTGACTATCTGCTATCTTGTCTACTCAGAGATAAAATAAAAGCAATTCGGACTATAACAATCGGAATACAGAACGATGATGACTGGATTATATCTCATTCTCTATTGAGTTTTACACCCTCTCTTAACTCAGCCACAATTTGTGCCAATTTGAGGCCACCGCATGGCTTGAGGAGAAACGGGTTGCTAGCGATTTGGACAGACCACTGGCTACGTCATGTCAGTGCATTCTTTAGCTTGGTATCTGAGAATTCTCTTATGCATCGCCATTAAGCCAACGTCGATGGCGCGTTGAATGCACCGGTTCTAGTAGGATCACCGAAGTTAAGCAACGTATAGCGAGGTGTAGACTTCGTGATGCTGGCATTCCGGCCCAACCCAGGCTGGGTGAGGTTAATGTGGGCAAGAAAGTGGTTGCTGTGGCTACGACATGTCATGAAGTAC
Organism: Bactericera cockerelli; assembly: GCA_024516035.1. Lineage (NCBI taxonomy): Eukaryota > Metazoa > Arthropoda > Insecta > Hemiptera > Triozidae > Bactericera > Bactericera cockerelli. The sequence goes on from CM044957.1 coordinate 35,462,218, forward strand.
TCAGTGCATTATTTAGTCTGGGATCTGAGAGATCTCTTGTTCATCACTGTAATTACCAGGCATGGCTATTACCCCCGACTGTAATAGAAATAATCCACATGTCAGCATGGATATGAGAGGGAATCGCTAAATTTTCCATCGATTTCCTGATAATTTCCAGCGGAAGAATTAATAATTGTACACACTGGAATCATCCACCTGGGATTTTCAGTCGTGCGAAGTTAATTTTGGAATTGTAAGTTGTGAGTTGTGCATGACATCTGGGCGGTGGGGTTGCTAAAACCCAACCGTCAGGTTTAATAATTGCTAGGGTCGACACTCCTCGCACACAAACAAGAATTAAAATATTCCTCACTACACATGAGACCTATTCTTAAGTTATGCCTCTACCAGCATTAGGTACTCATCTTCGTGATCCGGACTTAATTCGAAGATCTTTTACCTAGACGTCAAATAAATATGAAATTTCAATGTAAAAATATATCTTGAGGTTATTTTTTATACAAAAAATAATATGAAAATAATAATTACACACACATTATAATTATTACTTGTGTGACCTTAACCTCATCACTTGTTATTGTTGCTGAATTCTGATAGGCGAATTACGATGTGTAATCCTGGCTTTGGGGCCGAATGAACAATTCCAATACTCGGACTTAGGTTCTCTCTCTCAAGGCTGTTCATTGGCTAGACTTCAAACCAGCTTCTGAATTGTCCTCACATGATGGCATTGTCGAGATATGTATGCTAGCTACCAGCTCAGGGCAGGCAATGAGGCAAGGACTTTTCTTTTTTAACGTCGCTTTCAACTGCATGGTCATATCACGGTGGGGGTACCCTTCACTTGCAGGAAACTTACAAACCTGCTACCCACATTAACCTCACGCAACCTGGGTTGTGCCGGAATGCCAGCATCACGAAATCTTCACCTAGCTGGGTGTTGCTTAACTTCGGTAATATGTATTACCAGAACCGGTGAATTCAACGCGCCTTATTCAAGCGGTGTATTCGACGCCGGACCCTGGCTAAAGACAGAAAGTCCCTAGCCAATTGCTTTTGAAGCCTTTGCTTGACAAAAAAATTATTGCATGCTTTGAGCGACAGGCTACAGCATATAAGTTAATAAGTACACACACTCATTTATACTGAGAGAGTTGTCACTGTTGACATTCAGCTAAGTCAACAGATAAACATTTCAACTCACATGAATCATCGGAATAGTAGGTGAAGATCGAACAGATCTAGACCATATTTGATAATGGTTTAGTTAGTACTTACTCATTAGTCACTAGCCTAGATAGGTTAGCGTTGGATTCTCTGAATCTATGGGTTGCTGGTTTGGTTCCCGCCTTGGGTCAACAAATGAGACAATTCAACGTCAAGAAATATAAAACGAGTGTACTATAATTTCAGCACTTTGTCCAACTAAAAATAAATACATTTATAGATTCTGGAGTGACTTCAAATCCAGTGAGGTTCTAGGTATAACTATTATTTTTAGTTGGTACCTTAAAAAACATAGAATAAAGGAGAAAAAAACATAGAAACACACATATGCCATGCACAGTAAGATACAAACTCATAAACACACATAGATACCAGGCGTGGTCGGTGGGAAAATGTTTTAGCGGTGCTGCCCCATAAGTCAGACTAAAATGGCATTTATAGAATCGCTCTTTCAGTATCTAAAGAGTTTGAGTTTGTTTATCATGCTAATCATAATAATTATGCATTAATTTATATAAAATGTGTGATGATTTTCATTGTGTGCCGAGCTTAGACTTGAGAAAATCCTCTCTTTTTCTTTTTTGTCTTTTGCAATTCCGCAGCTCCTTAGCACTGGCCACGCCTGATAGATACATATAAATAACACCCACAATTGGTTGTTATTGATACAAGTAACTTACAATGCTTTACATACTCATTTTTTCATACAATGAATGGACCTACCAGGGATCGAACCCTGCTCATCTGCGAGCATGCCAAGTACGCATGCGCAACCCATTCAGCCACAGTTACTACTTGGTTCACCCGGAAATTTAATACAAACCTTATAATAACTTATCGTGCGTGCAAAAATGTAATCTCCTTCTAATAGGGCCACGAGGAATATTTGCCACCAAAAATTAGCAGGAAAATAATTATTGTTTATTCAGAGTTGGGCCTCAGAGGACTAACCCACAGTCAGTCCATCAGGCAGGTCTATGTACCGTTCAGGCGGTACCTGGTAATTTTCCTGTCAACTCACGAGACTTCGACGAGGAGATTCCAGAAAGATCAGGTTGTCTACTATTGTATCGCGTGACTGAGGCAGAGTTGGTGTGTGTCAGTACGTCAGTAGAGTGTATACCTATAGCTCTGGAACGGTATCTTGTGAGCGATGGAAAATTGTGTACAGTCTTTGGTTGGAAAAAGTTCGTGTTCTTTGTCTGTCCCGGTAGCTCAGTGGTAAAGGCAGCACTCTATGAATCCAAAGATTCCAGAGGTCGTGGGTTCGAAACCCAGCCGGGACATGACAAGTTATCCTCCCATTTGGGATTTTTACCACATAATAATATGTCTTGGGCTTACTGCTGGAATAATGGGACTTTAATAGTCTTAATCGGGCAGTATAAATAAGGCGATATTATTTATTTCTTTGATGGGTGGGAAGCTGGCAGTGCGGAAGGGCGCCGTGTGAGAGTTGACTGACAAAATCTCATCAGTATGCCACGGAAATTCATGCTAAGTCTAATAAATAAATGACTTCAAAGACCGTGTAGATTCCTTCTAAAAATTATATTTTTGCTATCCTTTGTGGTGTGCAGAGGGTGGTCTCCATCCATACCATAATATGGTATGGATGGAGAACACCCTCTGATATTATCAGAAAGTGGTGTGATGAGTACACCAGTTTATTCAATCGCTCATCAAAGTTGTGGACACGTGACAAGGCGCGGATAAGAAATTAAAATAAGTAAGAGTTTTCAGATGCTTGACTTTTCCTCACGTGAATGGGGAATTTTGTAACATAGCCAATTTAAAATGACCTTCTGACCGGGCCTATCGATATAAATACACTTGTCTTAGTATTCCATGATGAGTAAATGATAGCCACTCTTAGGATTGGTTATCCCAGAATATGTACACTTATTTTTGGTCATTATAACAATTATTTGTACAATTAACCGACCTCAGTAGCTTGATCGATAAGGCGATGGAGTTTTAATCTGAAGGTCTGTTCAGAGTTCAGCCAAAATTGACATGCTTTTAAAAATTGACAAGTATATCAAGTTGTTCTATTCCAGAAAAATCATAATCCCATAAGAAATACATTGAAATAAAAGCCCTGTAGGGGTTTAGTGTACAGAATTTCTTCACTTCTTTCAAAACCCCCCGGGGGCTGTTTACGGTACCAGTCAATAAAATCAATAAAACCCCGATGTGGGTTTTCGGTACCTATTTCTAAAAAAGCCCCCATATGGGTTTACGGCGCTGAACGTGTTAAAGAGATACCAATAAGAAGGAGAACGAGAAAAGGAGCAGCGCTGCCTTTTCAACTGGACTTGCAAAGTATTTACATGTTATCTATGATGCAAATTGACTTGACCACTTATCTTATTCACTAGCCTGGCACATTTTCCTGTTTACTTATGAAGTAATATCCATAAATCAAATACATATTATAATGATTTATGAACCCGCCTGATTGTAGTTCTAATTTTTTAATAGGAGCCCTCGTTACTCCTCACTTCTGGGAAAATCATTTTCATTACCTCTCGTGTTACAGGAAATAATTTCTTATTAGATTAATTATTTGATTAAGTTTTACGTTTACTATAGAATGCAGACTACCACAAATTAATATTAATGTTATTTATTATAATATTATACTGGAAAAATTCCAGCATAAAATAATAAGGTCCAATTTGATTACTTACTCTTATTAAGTAAATGTTATTAAGTTCATACTACAAGCAATCCCAATAATCTATTCAGATATAAGAAAAACTTGCATTCTTTAAGACTAATGTCAGCAAAAACAAGGATGTGAACTTATTAATACTGCCCGATCAGGGTGCCTTTACTTCAGCAGTTTTTTTCGGTACCATTATCATGTGGTCAATAGATATTTGAGGAAAAACCTATGGACTAGCGAGGATACGAACTTCCGTATCCCTGCGCTACAGAACCACCTCACTTGCAAACCATGAAATCACTCGACCAGGCAAAACATAAAGTATCTAGTATTCGGGAACTTCACGATTCGGCCCAAATTACCTGAGTAGACCTTTTCCATATAGCATGATTCGGCCCCAAAAAAAAACACAAAAAAAACACAACCTGATTCGGCCATAACCCGATTCGTCCCAAAACACACTATCAAGTTTTGATCCCACACAAAAAATCCCACATTTATTCCAACAAAAAGTCCCACTTTCATTCCACCAAAAAATCCCAATAAAATAGTTTGGAAACATTGTTTGGAATCAGTAACAGTCATCTCTGTTATCAGTGTTTATTTGAGGGTTAGGTAGGGTTAGGTATAATACATAGAAGGCCATGCCTCAAGATTATAGTAGGGTTAGGTAAAATACATAGAAGGCCATGCCTCAAGAATATAGTAGGGTTAGGTAAAATACATAGAAGGCCATGCCTCAAGAATATAGTAGGGTTAGGTAAAATACATAGAAGGCCATGCCTCAAGAATATAGTAGGGTTAGGTAAAATACATAGAAGGCCATGCCTCAAGAATATAGTAGGGTTAGGTAAAATACATCGAAGGCCATGCCTCAAGAATATAGTAGGGTTAGGTAAAATAGATCGAAGGCCATGCTTCAAGAATATAGTAGGGTTAGGTAGAATACATAGAAGGCCATGCCTCAAGAATATAGTAGGGTTAGGTGAAATACATAGAAGGCCATGCCTCAAGAATATAGTAGGATTAGGTAAAATACATAGAAGGCCAAAGGCTGATATACATAGAAGGTAATTTCGTAATTTAATGTTGAATAATAAAAAATCCCTCAATATGTACGGTACTTAGAATGTTGCACTGGGCCGAATCGTGTTGTTTATTTTTTGGTCAAGATAACGTTTTGGGACGAATCGTTCGGTGACTTTTTTTACCTGAAATCGAAAACCTTTTTCATAAACCTTTTTGGGCCGAATCGTAATGCGCCCTAGTATTCACCGTTGCCGAGTGAGTTGGTGCGCTAGGCATTACACGCATGGTGACCTGGGTTCGATCCCCAGCCGGGCAGGAATTTTTCTGCTCTGTACTTGGATGTTCGGGGTCCACTCATACCTCGTGAGGAAAAATGAGTCGTTACTTTTTTATGAGTAACGACCAGTGGCGGTATTACCAGGGTAAAAAAAGAATTCAAAAAGTGAAGGAGGCTCTTAATACTGCTGCGCTACCCACAAAAATTGTGAAGAGGCCTTGTGCTTCACGCTTCACCACAGATAAAATCATACATAAAGCTTCTGTATGGTGGTAGGTAGCTACAGACTTATCGAAATATCCACTTGTAAGCTCATCATTTTACTATTTTTGCAATCCTAATAATCACACGAGTAATCACCAGAAGAAAGTCCACAACATCTAATAGGTCCCACGCTGATGCCTGGATCTTGGATTCCTACTGCTACTGCGCTGCAGAAACCACAGCAATCCTCATCACCTTGGTTGGGTGGTAGAGGACGGCCGTTCACCTTTCTCTTCAACTGTTCTTTGTTTGGGAACTTTGATCTTGGAACACGCTGAGCGCGTGATTACCAACTACTTAAGTTAAGTACCAAGAATGACGTGAATTTAAGACTCTCTGAGTGTATTAAAGAGTTTAAGTGTACCTACCTACGTACTTGTTTACAAAAATCTGATTACAGGATTTCCCAGTGTTATAACAAAAATATCCTCGATTAAGTACTGAATTATATATTGTGAGAGTATAAATTGATTGTCCTATTGTGTTAATCATAAGAAAGAACCTCTCACAATAACTCCAACCAGAACTTATTTATATAACCAATACCTAGGTCAGGGGCAAGGACTCTGAATGTTACAGACCTCTCTTTAAATAAATATTCATTAAAAAAAAAAAAAATACCTAGGTCTCGAACCACTGACCTTTTACTGTTTGGCTATATGGTTTTGCCAGCGTCGATGGCGCGTGAATGCTCCGGTTCTTGTAGGGTCACCGAAGTTAAGCAACGTCCAGAGGTGAAGACTTCGGCATTCTGACCCAATCCAGGCTGGGTGAGGTTAATGTGGGTAGCAGGATTGTGAATTTCCTGCGAGTAGAGGGTAACACCCCCGTCGTTATATTATGACCATGCAGTTGTAAGCGACGTTAAATCCAAAAAAAAAAATATATGTAGATATGTGGCTCGCTGAAGGATTTCTAAGGGCTTGGTTTGATATCTAGCAACAGTAAAGTTGCAATTATTATTTCCTACAGAGAGATGCTAATGGGAAATGACCGTATCTACCTATCATTAACGGGTGACAACGTTTTTTCTGAACCACTCTGTATAAGAATGGCTTTCTACTCTGAAAATTTTTGTTCCTATCGGTTTCAAACCCCGAGTCACCTAATTAGGAAGTAATGGAAACCCGTCAAATACAGTGACCGGCCAGTAACCCTTGTCAGGTTGTACATTCGATAATCACAAGGTCAGGATCCGAATTGGTGTCAATTGAAATTAATTGATTGATTACAGTGTCTCTTATGTGACAGACTATGAAGTATCATTTATGTTGTATGGAGGAATATCTATTCAAAATTTTAATGTTTATAATCTTACGTGAATCACATGAATTAATTTATTTTATCAGGATATTCGGGTATTGATCCGATAGTAATATTGTGCCTATAATGCTAAAGTGATTATTACACTGAAGTACTTAACTATGAGCAAGCAACTTGACTTTTATTCATTTGGGGTTAACAATCAAGTCTTAATATGATAAACACATGTAATTATATTATTTACGAGGATAGCAAAAAAAGAAAATTACAAGTGGCATCGCTACCGATGGCATCACTTATCGACTTGTTCCATGATTTACGAACTACAATATTTATTATAATTGGAAAATTCGCAATATAATAATATTACCACCCGACCTAAGTTGCTTGCTCAATATGGCGGCGGACTTGCAATAATTATAACACTCTTTAGTGGAACCACCAGGTGAGGTTAATGCTCAAAGCATTTTCTACCACCTAACCCTCAGAGTCTTATTATTATTCAAATTCAAATCAATGAGGAAAAATCCATGCACTGGATTGATGACCATGAATGGATCCGATGCCAGAAGGGTCACCAATCCATGTCCTCACCAGCCTGGATGAGATTTGATACGTGTCATCTATGCTGAGGCCGAATTTATTTCAAACAACTATCTAATTTCCGGCCCTTCTCAGGCTGGGTGACATTAATGTGGGTATAGTTGGTACGATTCCCAGCGAATGTATGGTAATAACCCCGTCCTGATCAGGACGTTAAAACCATATAGAATCGTTGGCGTTAGGAAGGGCATCCAGCCATAAAAAACGTGCTCCACCCTACCATCCTCAACCATGAGGTTGAACAATGCCGACCCCAATAGCAACATAAGCTAATATGGGATAAAGGCAAGGGAGATATATGTATGTATAACTATCTAAAATTTTGCTGACATCAGTTCAAATCTCAAGCTCCTGTTGTCTACCTCCTGCATACATATTATTCCAATAATATTGACCGATTTAATCTTCTTTCAGGTCTCCAGCTGATTTTTTACCAAGCCCTAAAGAATTATATGTATGTCAGTATGTAGTACCTATACGATATAATAAATATGTATATACAATCGAATTCCTCGCCTGAGACAATAAGAAGCTTATTCACTGCCGAGAACTATCAAACGTCTGCTCAAACCGAGTGCCGCATAGCTTACTCACCTTACGAGAAATAAAATGGCTCCTTGAATACACCAGCAACTGGTTCTTGTAAGACCATTGGAGTTAAGCTAGGCTTGAATGGGTGACCAACTGACCATTCAAATTCAAACCCTCGTGATGCTGGCAATTCCCGGACCCACTCAGGCTAGTTGAGGTTAATGTGGATAGCTGGTTAATAAGTCTAACGATTGAAGTGTAAAACTCCCCTCTCAAAATATGACCTTTGCAGTAGAAGGGATGTTTTTCTTTTTTTTTGGGTTTAAAGTCGCTTTCAATTGCATGGTCATACCAAGACGGGTTATTTTACCCTCCATTCGCTGAAAACTCACAAACCAACTACTCAAATTAACCTCACCCAGCCCGAGTCAGGCCAGGAATAGTCAGCATCACAAGGGTTACGCATCCAAGTCGTAGCCTTGCTGGATTCTGCTTGTCTTCAGAGACAGAATGAGAACTGATGGATTCAACGTGGGGTCGACGTGGACTAAAAAGTAATATTAAACCCAAAAACATAAGAACGTACCCTGAACAGACTGGGAAGCAGAAAGTATCGTATGATCCGCACGCTGCACTCCATTGGCTGTAGAGTACGCGAGAGATGTCTTGAAATAATCAGGGCTGGTACATTCATGTTGATGGTTGAGTGAATAGAGTAGTGCAGCCATCGTGAGGGGTCGTTGGTTCGTATTCCAACCAATACATGAACTTTTCTGCTTTTATTTGTTAATTTTTTTTTTTTTTTTTTTTTTAAAGATGAGTGTTTCACAGCCTTTTTTATTTCGTAGCCATGAAACAGGAGCTACTGTAGACGCTTGTGGTCTGTGTTGTAGCCTGCCCATCCCGTAGTATGCCTCCCCTCTGATGGGCGAGAAGTGACACAATACTTCCCATTTAGGTGCTGGGTCAACACGAGCGCACCGGAAGGTATCCCTTACAAACAATTGTAACCAAATTAAGAATACAAATTTTTGTCGGCGCGGGGGTTCGAACCCGGGACCTTCCGCATGGCAAGCGAGTGCTTAACCACTGAGCTAATCGCGCGCTTTTATTTGACAACGTAAATTATTATAGACACCGTAAAAATTGCTGAATTCAAGAAATTTACTTAGATTCCTAATGAATAAGTCAGGAAAATTGATACAAAAATTCCGTAATATCGAAGTTAAGCAACGTCCGACAGGTGGGTGTTCACCCAGGGTCGAACTCTCACAATGCTAGCTTTTTAGGACCACCTCAGGTAGGATGAGGTACATTTGAGTGGCTTGTATATGAGTTTACAGATAATAGAGGTTAAAACCCCTATCTCAAATGACCTCCCATGTCAAAGAGATGTTAATTATTAAGAATATAAACTCCTTCAGAAACGTATCCCTCGAATAGGACCAAACCCACGATCTTGGAATGGGAGGAACCACAGGCAACAGGCATCCGATCCTACTAGCAGTCTATGAAGTTTGCTTCAGTGGCGTATAGCCCAGGGGGTTGGGGGGTCTTATGTTCTACGCATCCTTAGGTCTGCTACGTGACGTATCTCTAATCTTCATTCGACCAAAAAAAACTAGTCGTTCGGCCTACGTGATACATTAGGCGGATCAGAGACGTGAAGGAGCGGTCATTCTAATTATGAGACTTGTGTCCTATCGCCGACGTGAAATTAATAATTGTATCATCAGGGGTATTTAAACCTAGGTTCCCCTAATAGTTGGGGGACCCTTATTTTATCTTTATTTAATTAGACAGTGAGATACAGCAGCTCCGTCACTAGCTCACCGCTGTGGCAAAGCATAGACAATTACCATTTCCGTTACAATACGGGGTGGTCCATCAGAATACCTGGCCCTCCGTGGCGTCTATTCTTAGCTCTTTATTGTTGCTAGAATTATTTCGATGAGTAGTGCCAATTTTAAAGATACCTGATTCATAGTAATTCCTAGCATTAAGACCGACGCCGATGAGTGATGTCGTCTGGAATTATAATAAGAATATCATATAAGAGTTATGACTATCATTGGCTATTTTTAAACGTGTGAAATGGCTATCTTTTGTTCTCAGTGTTTCGATCAGCTGACGGGGACCATTGGGCTGACACAGCCGTCGTCCTGGGGATGTCTGTAGCTCAGAGAACCAAAATTTAAAACACATGAAGGCATAGTAAAATAAATTTTAATAAGTTAGTGTGTTATCATATCTGTGTTTAATTACTTTCGTGACGTCACAACACCTCAAACTCGCTTTACTAAATAATAATAGTAAAGCGAGTTTGAGTAGTTGTGACATCACGAAAGTGATTAAACACAAATAATATATTTGCTTAACTTAGGACTTGAACCACCGACCTCTGATCAAGCTACTGAGGTCGGTATAAATTTTGATATAATAAATATTATATTGAGAACCTTCTACTCAGCCGGGATTCAAACCCAGGTCACTCGGCCAATGTGATAGTCACGCTTTTTTACTTTCCTTATCTTATAATAAGGAAAGTATTGTATTCGTCGAAAATTTGACCTACCCAGTTTTTCACATTTCTGGACGAATCATGGCCTCAGGATACCAAAAAAGTTGTTTTCAGCCATTGGTCCGTGCGTCTGTCTGTCTGTCTGTCTGTGTGTGAACAGGATATCTCAAGAACGGTAAAAGCTAGAGACTTGAAATTTGGTACACAAATTGATTTTTATACACCAGACGAACCACGAAACTTTTGGTTGAAATCGGCCGCATTCTGCGGCCACAGGGCCGCAAATGCTAGCCGCAAGCGCCGCTTCTTTAAATTGGTTAAAGATACAAATTTTTTTAGAGAACATCATTTTCTTAGATTAAAAAAATAATAGGGGTCTATTCTGATCATTTTTTTGATATCTTGAACTTTTTGGAACTCGGCCCCAATTTACCGGTATTTCGGGGGGACCCGCTTTGACTAACTTTTTTATTATTCATCCTACATGGGGGTTGTGACATATCAAATTCAATGATTTTGAAGTGCTGATTACGAATTTGGTATTGATTTTTAGTTATCTGTTACCGTTGAGTCAACAGTGGCGGAATTCGACTCCTTTTTGGGGGATAAGGAAAGTCGTGTGATGTTTACACCAGATTTTTCAATACTTTATCTTCTTTTTAAACCTGACATAAAGCATCTACGTTATTCAATCAAAATTTTCTATTGAATTTTTAACGACACAACTTGATTGTCAACCAGCACACATGCGGTTTTTGTTAATCTCTCAATATTCATGACTAGTCACGAATTTCTTTCTAAACCTCTGTAAGTTATGGAAGAAAACAAGCAGTAGGTATTTTTGAAATTTAATGTTGAATTAAAAAAAAGACCTCATAGAATGCTAAGAAAAATAAAGAACTATTTTGAGTATTTTGCCGAATAAATTTAATATTATCTTTTCTTTATGCTTGGGAACTAAACACTCGTATGTGCTAAGTACCTATACTATTACATTAAACTATTGGCATTATGGGCTTGCTTTTCTTAAGCCGAGAGTTTAAGGAAATAGGTAGGTACCAGTACCTACATTTTATACCTGAGTTAAAAATGAGCTCTAGCAACCTATAAGTCTTTCTTATTTGACTCGTCTTACAGCAGGTGAATAGACCTCCACAAAACCAAACCTCAGAAGCATGGTAATTAATAGACTGCAAATCTGGAGGTTGTGGTTTAGGATCAGGTCATGACATTAAATTTAGTAATGTATTTTAACGGGACCATGAGATCGTGGATAGCCAAATGGTACATATGCGTATGTTAATTGGTATATTTAATCATTTCATCATCAAACCCTTTTAATTTGCCAGCAATTTTTTTTTTATTTTAGGTTTAACGTTGCTTTCAACTGCATGGTTATATCACGACGGGGGTGTTACCCTCCATTCGCAGGAAACTCACAAGATCGAAACTAACCTCAACTTGCGTGGTTTGGGTCGGCAATGTACTTTATTTTATTAGAAAGGAAACCGATTTTTAAGTTAGAATTTTCTGCCCGACCTGGCATTCGAACTCAAGACCATGGGTCGTCGTCAGAGCCATTGCTTTGCTATTCAGTATAAAATACAGGAGTAAAAATTCAAGCGTTATACAAGATTTAAGCATGAAAGGGGACTCAAAATCATATGTATCCTCATTCCCCATATTTTCCCATGATTAAAACCTCATTGCAGTTTTATAGTTTCCTTGTAAATATTCTAGATGCAAGTGTAAGGCTTCTGAGACTGATTAATGTGGGGTATTTTTGTTTTCCTTTTCTGAGATATTTTTCAGAGGGCTTTTGATTAAACAAGGGAAACAGGGGTAAAGATGATCAATATTTTTTTGTGGCAATAACTGGAAATAACAAAGAAGTGCTACGACCAAACTTTCCATTTTCATTTTTTCTCAAGCCTGGAAAGAATTCGTCTGAATTAAAACTGAGAGCGAAATTTTCCTTCAATATATATTTTTTTTTTTTTGAAGAAAAGAAGAGAGAAGAGAGAGAGAGAGAGAAGAAGTAGTAGTACTATTCTTTGTACCAGTCTGATTATTTCCTGATAAATCAGGGTGGCAGTTGGACTGAATATTCGAGATATTGTAGAAGGCTATAAGACTAGGTAAGCGGTAGAGGCCAATATTTTTAACTTGGATAATTTGTACCAAAAGAATACTTTCATTTTTTTTATAATGGCCCTTGATCAAAGTAATTTCCGACATGAATTAAAAATACTGATGGACGATTTTTATACTTTTTTTTTATAAAGAATTTAAGTCACCGACTACGGAAGAGAGAAGTTAAAGATGGCAGAATGTATGGGACCTGATTCTTTAAGTTTAGCCAGTGTCATGTATTACTAATAATATTACCCATGAAGTGAAGTAGGTGATTGATATAAACTTTAAAGAATATCCCACTAAGAAGAGAAGTTATGCAAATTCTGGGCCTGTTCTTTGTTTGCTGTATGTATTACTAAAATAACAGGTGGTAGGTGAGATGTGGTATGGATATAATACTTTTAATTTATAGATTGGTTTGAATTTTTTTACAACATTTTGTTTTCAATTAGTTCAGCCAGTACCTAATAATAATTTGTTACCACGAAATTTTCACCACCAAGTTTAATTATTCCTATTTTATAATTATATGCAAGGCAAATTATAAGCAATGACAGTTTGACAACAAGTACCTGATTGGTAACATGTAAGTTAAAATTTTTATCAAATAAATACGATTCATATCGACTCTAACTCAGCCACGTGGTATTTTCTGAAACGTAAAGGAAAAATAAAACCTCAGGTTAATTTTAAAAAATAAATAAAAATGAACATTTAGGTATAAGGTCTTTATTTTTGTATTTTAAAAAATACAAACTCAAATCATGTGCTGGACCCTTTTGTCCAATCTATCTCACTTATTTTTCTCGTTAAAACTGGCTCATTATTATCTATTGATCATACATTGGTGGTCAAGTTGTCAAAGGCACTACAAAGTAATGAGGTAGCTGCGTCATATGTGAGTTCAGGCTGCATGAATTAATACTAACTGATAAGGGAATTTGACCACATAATAACTACTGAATTAATAGGGAGTTATAGGCTAGTCCCATTAGGGCGGTATAAAATACAAGGTCTCTTATTATTATTAAAACTATGATTATACATAATATTTGGGACTTTTTTTCTAAATTTTAAGAATCTAGAAAGGCTTTTTTTTCACTATAAGGAATCAACTTGAACAGATTCAATTGAACTAATAGCAAAATGAGACCAGCTGTCTTGCGCTGTTAGTTAAATTAAAGCACTTCTTATCCATCAGCATAACTCTCAAAAGGAGGGTAGTATACATTGGTATCAACAAATCTTATTTAAATGGCATACATGTTAATGTATCTTAACTAATTGATGTCATAAAGTTCCTTCTAAGAAGGCAAAAGAATTTAATCCATTTAAAATGGTATAAAATAGTACTTCACATACAAATAAAACAGCGATACAATTACCTAGTGACGTTAAATACAATCGATTTGAAGTAAGTGAACAATTAGAGTGGGAAAATAGCAGTAAGGAAATATCTTAGTACAGTGATGTTGAATGTTATGACATCTTAGTGAACTAGTTATACTATTTTGTTTTGTAGATTCTACATGGATAGCAGTTCATAATAAATAAAAATAAATTGTAATGGCTCGCGGTGCCATTAGTATGTCAGAGTCCCGATCCCATTGGCTAAAAATGTACAACATGTATACATAGAAATAGTACATTTACTTATTCTAAAACAAAGACACCTCAGACAGTAAAATCAATGGACTTGGAGTTATTTTAATTACATTCAGGCAAAATAGCTTAAAAGAATTGTTGTCCTTGACAAGTGAAATACACCAATGTAACTTTTTTGTTCTCCTAACAAAACAAAAAGAAGAAGAATACAACTAGAAATAATTTATTTAAAGTACGAAGAAGATACTCGTTAGAAACGTGGTCCGAAATTTAAAATAAAATATTATGGAGTTAATAATTATAAAATAATAATGTATACACTATATGGTAAAATATGGGAAGCTCTTATTATTAAGACAACTAAAATATTATAATTGAACATAGCTAAAAATATATTGTTTGAATATTAGGTGCCAATATGTACCATTAAGACAAAATATTCTCAAGCTCTGGACATTACCATCATATTTCAGGTTATCATAATATGTGTGCTTATCACAGGAGTGATGCTGCAATTACTCAAATTTTCCGTGCTTGGGACTCAAACCACCGACCTCCAGGTATGAAATCCGCTGTCTTCATAATCAAGCTACTGAGTTCGGATGGTTCTGCTTGTTTACATTTATTGATTTTTTTCCTCAAGAATTGCTCTATTATTCTGTTGGAAAAACAAATGTTTTCCTCACTATCGACGTGACATTGCTTGGAAAAACCTCCCGACCCAGCCTACCAATCAGAATGACGAGTAAGTGGGTTTTCTTCTCAACACAATACATAGGTGGTAAAGTGGTTAAAGCGTTTAGTCTGGTAAAACAGGTAGCATGGGGATGCGTTGGTGAGGATCTCATCCAATGCATGAATTTTTCCTCATTGATTTGAGAATTTGACAACATAAGAGTGACACCAGAAACACTGCTGGAATAAAAGAACTATTTAGTCTTAGTCGGGCAGTACAAATAATGTTTATTCTTATTATTACACTTAATTATAGGATCTAGATTACACAGGTGGCTCAGTTACGTCTAACTTGCAAATGTTGTTTAGACCTAAAGCGTAAAGTTTCTCTATGATACTTGAATACCTGACCAATGTTAAGGTCATTCTAGATCAGCCATTCTCAACCTCTTCTTTGTTATCGGTCACTTAAGATTGTTGCAAAATTTACGCGGGGCGCGATTCACAAAAAAATAGAGTAATTGATCTTTTCTATACAACCATAAAGTTGGACCTGTTGGGCCATAAAGTTATCTTGGCCCCCGCTGGTCGCAGCTAAGATCTGACCGACTGCAGGTTGAGTAGGACTGGCCTAGATGAAATGATTTAGCTTTTGTTACACTGTCACTTCTTTATGTTTTCTCGAGCATCAATAGCTAAATGAGGTATACAGGGAGTATAACAAGCGGAGAGAAGAACATTTGCATTGTTTTAATTATTTTCAATATGCAAATTAAAGATAGAAGAAAGCCATCTAATCGAGGAACATTTTTTTTGCCTAGGCGGAAATAGAACCCATTATGAGGTTCTAGACAGATGCGCGACTACACTCGTATTGGGCAACTAGAATGACGCTTGCTATGTAGTGCTTCTCCATCCAATTAGTTTTCTACAGGTTTACTAATCTAATGCTAAAAATCTGTTCAGTTAGAAATAATTGGCTTGGGAAATATTAATTTTACATTATTATAGTGTATCATATTGGAATTTAATGTGGAGTAGCAACAGTGTCAATTGTCATCTCAAATCGCAAAACAATTATCTCTAGACTTGACACTAACTACAGAGACATAGATAGTATTGATGTGAGCTTGAATTTTATTTCAACATTATAAATGAGTTTCTGTCATTTAATAAATTGTAATGATCTATCATCAACTTTTCTGTTTTGACTGATTTTTACTAATAATTATAAAACTAATAAGGCAGTTAACATCATCGGCAAGCTGTATTTTCAAAACAGGCGACAGATGACTGTGTCAAGTACAGAAATAATAATCAATTTTCCTATACATTGTAATAGAGAAAATATAGAAGAAAAGTGTTAACCTGACTGTTTTCAATTTTCTAGAAGCATTATGATTTAATGAATCCAGTATAAACCGCGAGGCAAAGTGGTGTCTCGGTGCAAGTGTCAGATTACTCTCAAGGGCTGCATAATCGCCACAATAGATCAAGACAAGAGTTACGTAAGTCCATGCTACATTGTTGCTAAGGGAGGTTCATACAGCACATTTCTTTCATGACAAGTAGTTCTTTTAAACATTGCAGCTACCTATTTAGTTACATTGCATTATTTATTAGAAATATAATTTATATACAGTGCGAGTCATTTTAAAGGAAATGGTCGAATAACTCTTAAACTACTTAAGATAGAGAAAATTTATTATTCATGGGTGATTTTCATAGCTCCAAGGTGCAAGGGGGACATTTCTTTCATGACTTATGGTGACCTTTGAAAATTTCTGGATTACCCTACCCCTTCAAGGTTTTTTTAAGGTTATTTTTTTAATATCCTTTAAAATGACACTCAGTATACAATATAATACGTAGGTAGATCAATAAGTACCCGTGTTTAGGGACATGTTATATCATTGGTGAAACTTGTTGATACTTGTTGATGGAACGACATCTCAAATGACCACATCCAAAGTTTGAAACTGATTACTCTCTTAGTTTTCATTTATCGGTCACTTGAAGTTGTTGTGTTGCGTATAGTTGAGTGATATGGAAAAAGAACAGTACCGAGCAGTTATTCGATTCCTTTTTTTGGACGGGAAAAAATGTGATGAGATAAAATTAAAGTTAGATGCTGTGTACGGGAGCTCTTCACCTTCTATGACCACTGTTCGCTTTTGGTTTAATGAATTTAAACGAGGGCGCACAAGCATTTTTGACGAGGACCGCCCAGGACGCCCAGAAGACGTGTGTACCGAGGAAGTCGTGGAAAAAGTGCATGATATGATTCTCAAAGATCGCCGAACAAAAGTGCGTGAAGTAGCTGAGAGTGTGGGCATTTCATATGGAACTGTTTTTAAAATCCTTCATGATAAGCTGGGCATGAGAAAACTATCGGCGCGATGGGTGCCGCGATTGCTCACAATTGACAACAAACGAATTCGGCTGAATTGTTCAAAGGCTAGTTTAGAACTCTTTAATCGCAATCCAGATGATTTTTTGCGTCGAGTTGTGACCGTTGATGAAACCTGGATACATCACTATACCCCAGAAACCAAACAGCAGTCAAAAGAATGGACTTTGGTTGGAGAATCTGCCCCAAAGAAGGCGAAATCGGTCCAATCGGCCGGAAAAGTCATGGCTACCGTTTTTTGGGATGCAAAGGAAATTATTCTTATTGACTTCTTGGAAAAAGGAAAAACAATAACTGCTGCATAT
This sequence comes from Bactericera cockerelli, assembly GCA_024516035.1. NCBI lineage: Eukaryota > Metazoa > Arthropoda > Insecta > Hemiptera > Triozidae > Bactericera > Bactericera cockerelli. Next base: position 35,479,738 of record CM044957.1, read on the forward strand.
TATAGTGAGTTATTGACACGATTTGATGCAAAATTGAAGGAGACACGCCCCCATTTGGCGAGAAAGAAAGTCTTGTTTCACCATGACAATGCACCAGCTCACTCATCTGGAATTGTTGCTGCTAAAATCCATCAACTTGGATACGAATTATTGCCACACCCACCTTACTTACCTGACCTAGCCCCCTGCGATTATTTTTTGTTTCCTAACTTGAAAGTTTGGCTCGGTGGAAAGAGGTTCAGCTCAAATGATGACGTCATAAGCCAGACAAAGGGCTATTTTGAGGAGTTCGAAGGGAGCTACTTTTTGGAAGGGCTAAAAAAGTGGCAGGATCGCTGGAAGAAGTGTGTAACCTTGAAAGGAGACTACGTCGAAAAATAGAACCCAAAAATGTAAGTATCTCGCACTCTTTTTTCAAACACGGGTACTTCTTGATCCGCCCTCGTATGTACTACATATTCAAGCAATATTAGACAATACTAGGTTGAGTTTAATACATCCATAAGATATTTGCCTGCAGGTATCAATAAATGTAAATATACCCAACAACTTGTAGACTGAGGAAGGGTTCAGTATAGACTACTGAGACAGGTTTGAATATTATAAAATAAATAAAATTTACAAGTAACATAATTACTTCATTTGAAATTCAAGTCAATCCATATTATGAAAAAGATATAATATGAGTCAAAAAATAAACTCATAATTGAGTTTTATGACTTAATAATACGAAATAATGTCATAATCAAACATGAGACATAATTACTTATTATGTCAAAATATTATTTTTTGACACTTAACTATTTTGAGACAGTTTAGTTCAGAGCAGGGCTGCCCAACCGTAGGCCCATACCTAGTACCTACTGTCTTATTTGTACCTTTGGAACATTGTTATTTATTTATTATTATCGCATATGATGTGGGTATCATTTAGTTTACAGGTTTTAGGTGTACTATGAAGGGAATATTAGCTGGTGGCCTGCCAGGTGATATGGACTAATGCGGTTGGGCATCCTTGTTGTAATAATAGTAAATTTAACAAAAATATATAATTTGGCACTTGGAAAATAGTTTCCACTAAAAAAATATATACTATGATGCTAGCAATAAAATTACCCGTAAATCTAAACAGAAAAAGTATACTGTTGAATATAAATAAGTTATTCTAGCTTTTAACCGACTTTTTTAAATCTACTATTGAAAATTCATGGAGTTTCTTTAATTGATTTTTTATTCATTAAATATTTTTTAGTTCTACAGTACTTATGGAGTTACAACCATTTGGGTACAAATAAATTATATAAATTACTTGGAGAACAATTGTTTTATTTAGAGTATCTTTAATTCATAAAATACTTTGTGTATTTTAAATGAGGCGAGACAAAAAAATTCGTCTAGGGTCGGTATTTTTATTTGGGGCAACGTATGCGCTCATGAGTGCCAAACATCTAACAGTCAAAGACAATTCCTAATTTTTGACGCCAAATACCAAGTTTCAGCTAGACTGCCAAGTATTTTCCACGTTTTGATTTTAAGCATACACAAGTTGTGTATGATCGTTTCATTGCAAGAAGACATTAAAAACTTTAATTGAAATTTATTATTTTTAAAACTTTTGACGATTATTTCCTCAACTCAACTCACTAGTACAATTTTTTTCAGAAACATTCAGATGAAGCAGAGGAATTTTTTTAAAAATTAATTTATGTTAACCGTATTCTAATAAAAATATTGGTTTCTACAATATTATAAGAATAATGATCAAGATTCATCTTAGCACCATTTTTTATTTATTTATACATACCTATTTAAAGCTGGGCAATTAACCCATAATTTATTTCAAATCGACGAAATCTTTTCTGTAGCCTGTCTATCCTGTAACTGTAACCTTTCAAACTGATGAACTCCGCTTTCATCATAAGGACAAGAGACAACAGGTATGTGAGCAATTCAGTGCTAAGCTGTGCTCTTGAGCATTGAATCAAAATTCAAGGGATTATATGAAAATTTACGAGGTGACCTGAAAATGTACGATTTTACAAGGTTACATGAAAGGGTGAGGCATGATACCATACCGCGGGTAATAAATTAATAACACGAATCTTCACGAGGTATCACGAATAGTCCCGAGATTACACGAAGAGGGAGGCATACTCATGGGGCATAACCCCGCGCCGCGGGTAGTCTAGGAATTACACGAATCTTCACGAAGTAACACGAATAGTCCCGAGATTACACGAAGAGCGAGGCATACTCATGGGGCATGACCCTGCGGAGTGGGTAGTACATGAATAACACGAATTTTCACGAGGTAACACGAATAGTCCCGAGATTACACGAAGAGAGAGGCATACTCATGAGGCATGACCCCGCGACGCGGGTAGTGTATGAATTACACGAATCTTCACGAAGTAACACGAATAGTCCCGAGATTACACGAAGAGCGAGGTATACTCATGAGGCATGACCCCGCAGCGCGGGTAGTGTATGAATTACACGAATCTTCACGAATAGTCCCGAGATTACACGAAGAGAGACGCATACTCATGGGGCATAACCCTGCGCCGGGGGTAACACGAATCCTCACGAAGTAACACGAATAGTCCCGAGATTACACGAAGAGCGAGGCATACTCATGGGGCATGACCCCGCGCCGCGGGTAGAGTATGAATTACACGAATCTTCACGAGGTATCACGAATAGTCCCGAGCTTACACGAAGAGAGACGCATACTCATGGGGCATGACCCCGCGCCGCGGGTAGTGTATGAATTACACGAGTCTTCACAAATAGTCCCGAGATTACACGAAGAGCGAGGCATACTCATGGGGCATAACTCCGCACCGCGGGTAGTGTATGAATCACACGAGTTTTCACGAGGTAACACGAATAGTCCCGAGATTACACGAAGAGCGAGGCATACTCATGGGGCATGACCCCGCGCCGCGGGTAGTAGGTGTGCGTGACGGAGTGCTCCAGCAGGTTTGACATCTGAGAGGTGTAGATGTCGGCGAAGCGGAACAGGCGACGGGAGAAGTAGGTGGGGTTGTTGTGCGTGCGGAATACACTGCCGAACTGGGGGTTGAACACAGACTTGAGCTGCTTCCTGGGGAGAGAAAATCGGCTAGCATTAAGTTATGATATTTAATTTGTGTTAATCACGATATCATATCACAATTACTCGCTCTACTAAGGGCGGAATTAATAGACCTCAATAACTTAAGTCGTTGGTAAGTGTCGATTTTCTCTATCTTACACAGTACGCAATCCGTGACTTAGCGCCACAGAGGTATTACAAAGACGTCTATTAATTCCGCCCTAATTCTTTGTTGAACTTGAGACTCGAACTTCCGGTTACGAGTCTGTCGCCTTATCGATCGAGCTGCTGAGGTCGGGTATCATTAAGCAATATTTTAAAGTAAGTAACTACAGGATTTTTTTCCGATTTGGTTGAAAAATTCAAACTAAAAACGCTTGCATACGAGTCTGCAACCATTGGGACATTTTCATGTTATAATTTAATATTTCGTTACATAATTTCGTCACATAATTTCGTTACATAATTTCGTCACATAATTTCGTTACATAATTTTGGTTATGTGCCAGAGCAAAGACATGAAAATGTCAATTTAATATTTCGTTACATAATTTCGTTACATAATTTCGTCACATAATTTCGTTACATAATTTCGTTACATAATTTTGGTTATGTGCCAGAGCAAAGACATGAAAATGTCAAAAAGCAGGTTTCAGACTTGATTAGACTCTATATTGCATAATAGAAAGTGCATGGGCCACACAGGACCAATGTTTGCAATAATTCTGTGTCCGCGAGATTAGCATGTCCAATTGTACATACATTGATTTATTAACTGTTTCCCGATGGTGGAATTATTGTATGGACGCCTGTATCCAATATCTACTAAGCTCCTTCCATTTCTAATGATTCTAATTTGGTTTTAACGTTCAGAGTTCAGTTATTCAGGACGGTATTTTTACCTTTCAATTGCTGCGCTGGGAATCTTACGAGCTACCTATATTAATCTCACCCAGCCTGAGTTGGGTTTGAAATACCAACGTCACATGTTCATCATTCCAAAACTAACAGAAATTCTCGTTAGAAAATTCTTCCAAACTTGGAATTAAATAATGTTTATTTATGTTAATTCATATAAGTGATATTAAATAAAATAGTATTTTTTATAATCATTCATAAAATACAATTTTGAATGATAATAAAAAAATAGCATTCAATTTCATTCATGTGATTGACATTTAGGATGAGAATCTTTCAGACTTATAAACTGTGCATGTGCAGCCATTAGTTTGACTTTTTCAATTAAATGTGGAAAAAGAAACTAATAACTATAAAAATTATCTGGAAAAAATATAGATACGTAATTAACGAATTGTCCAAACTCCCCGTCTTCTTCACAGTTTTTAACTTTGAAGACGGGTATAGCCCGGTATACCTTCCTATTATTTTTTATTGTAATAATTTATCTTTGCCAAATAAATGGAAATGTTGTTTAAAAGAAAAAAAAAATTAAAAATGTTTCATAACTTGCCTGATGCTGTCCCTCTCCACAGCCCAGGCAGCCAGCGTCTCGGCTGCCCCCGGCTCCTGGCTGTCTTGCTGGTCCTCTATCAGCTGAGTCAGGATAGCCAGCCAGCTGCAGTTCTTCTTGAAGTCCACGTTGTTCAGAGTGTCGATCTCGTGCTAGGGACAGAGTGAGAGCGGTTAATAGTCACTCTAGGAATTGAAGGATGAGAAGGAAACGAAGGTTTTTAGTCCCCCTCAGACATTGTCAGAACCAACATGCCATGTTTCAGTTTTTCCTCCTAAGTTAGGAACCTTGAAAATTTTAGAAGATCAAATAAGGCATTTTTTTTGCAATTATTCCTTAGCGTACCCCAGCTAGACAAATTAACATCAAGGATGAGCCCCAGTTCGCCAGCCATGCTCTAGAGTGACGTCTGCCAGGTCACTGTAGGGACTACTTTACATATCTATGTTCCTGGTCCACTACTCCTTGTTGCTACTTACATTGAGCTCGTTGATAATGGCTCCAGTTCTCCACCCATGCTCCAGAGTGACGTCTGCCAGGTCACTGTAGGGACTACTTTACATATCTATGTCCCTACTCCTTGTTGCTACTTACATTGAGCTCGTTGATAATGGCTCCAGTTCTCCAGCCATGCTCTAGAGTGACGTCTGCCAGGTCACTGTAGGGACTACTTTACATATCTATGTCCCTGACCAGACTACTGGTTCACTACTCCTTGTTGCTACTTACATTGAGCTCGTTGATAATGGCTCCAGTTCTCCAGCCATGCTCTAGACTCTAGAGTGACGTCTGCCAGGTCACTGTAGGGACTACTTTATATATCTATGTCCCTGACCAGACTACTGGTCCACTACTCCTTGTTGCTACTTACATTGAGCTCGTTGATAATGGCTCCAGTTCTCCACCCGTGCTCTAGAGTGACGTCTGCCAGGTCACTGTAGGGACTACTTTACATATCTATGGCCCTGGTCCACTACTCCTTGTTGCTACTTACATTGAGCTCGTTGATGATGGCTCCAGTTCTCCACCCGTGCTCCAGAGTGACGTCTGCCAGGTCACTGTAGGGACTACTTTACATATCTATGTCCCTACTCCTTGTTGCTACTTACATTGAGCTCGTTGATGATGGCTCCAGTTCTCCACCCGTGCTCCAGAGTGACGTCTGCCAGGTCACTGTAGGGACTACTTTACATATCTATGTTCCTGGTCCACTACTCCTTGTTGCTACTTACATTGAGCTCGTTGATGATGGCTCCAGTTCTCCAGCCATGCTCTAGAGTGACGTCTGCCAGGTCACTGTAGGGACTACTTTACATATCTAAGTTCCTGGTCCACTACTCCTTGTTGCTACTTACATTGAGCTCGTTGATGATGGCTCCAGTTCTTCAGAGTGACGCCTGCCAGGTCACTGTAGGGACTACTTTACATATCTATGTCCCTGGTCCACTACTCCTTGTTGCTACTTACATTGAGCTCGTTGATGATGGCTCCAGTTCTTCAGAGTGACGCCTGCCAGGTCACTGTAGGGACTACTTTACATATCTATGTTCCTGGTCCACTACTCCTTGTTGCTACTTACATTGAGCTCGTTGATGATGGCTCCAGTTCTCCACCCGTGCTCTAGACGTCTGCCAGGTCACTGTAGGGACTACTTTACATATCTATGTCCCTGGTCCACTACTCCTTGTTGCTACTTACATTGAGCTCGTTGATGATGGCTCCAGTTCTCCACCCGTGCTCTAGAGTGACGTCTGCCAGGTCACTGTAGGGACTACTTTACATATCTAAGTTCCTGGTCCACTACTCCTTGTTGCTACTTACATTGAGCTCGTTGATGATGGCTCCAGTTCTTCAGAGTGACGTCTGCCAGGTCACTGTAGGGACTACTTTACATATCTATGTTCCTGGTCCACTACTCCTTGTTGCTACTTACATTGAGCTCGTTGATGATGGCTCCAGTTCTCCACCCGTGCTCTAGAGTGACGTCTGCCAGGTCACTGTAGGGACTACTTTACATATCTATGTCCCTGGTCCACTACTCCTTGTTGCTACTTACATTGAGCTCGTTGATGATGGCTCCAGTTCGCCACCCGTGCTCTAGAGTGACGTCTGCCAGGTCACTGTAGGGACTACTTTACATATCTATGTCCCTGGTCCACTACTCCTTGTTGCTACTTACATTGAGCTCGTTGATGATGGCTCCAGTTCGCCACCCGTGCTCTAGAGTGACGTCTGCCAGGTCACTGTAGGGACTACTTTACATATCTATGTCCCTGGTCCACTACTCCTTGTTGCTACTTACATTGAGCTCGTTGATGATGGCTCCAGTTCTCCACCCGTGCTCTAGAGTGACGTCTGCCAGGTCACTGTAGGGACTACTTTACATATCTAAGTTCCTGGTCCACTACTCCTTGTTGCTACTTACATTGAGCTCGTTGATGATGGCTCCAGTTCTTCAGAGTGACGTCTGCCAGGTCACTGTAGGGACTACTTTACATATCTATGTTCCTGGTCCACTACTCCTTGTTGCTACTTACATTGAGCTCGTTGATGATGGCTCCAGTTCTCCACCCGTGCTCTAGAGTGACGTCTGCCAGGTCACTGTAGGGACTACTTTACATATCTATGTCCCTGGTCCACTACTCCTTGTTGCTACTTACATTGAGCTCGTTGATGATGGCTCCAGTTCGCCACCCGTGCTCTAGAGTGACGTCTGCCAGGTCACTGTAGGGACTACTTTACATATCTATGTTCCTGGTCCACTACTCCTTGTTGCTACTTACATTGAGCTCGTTGATGATGGCTCCAGTTCTCCACCCGTGCTCTAGAGTGACGTCTGCCAGGTCACTGTAGGGACTACTTTACATATCTATGTCCCTGGTCCACTACTCCTTGTTGCTACTTACATTGAGCTCGTTGATGATGGCTCCAGTTCGCCCCCGTGCTCTAGAGTGACGTCTGCCAGGTCACTGTAGGGACTACTTTACATATCTATGTCCCTGGTCCACTACTCCTTGTTGCTACTTACATTGAGCTCGTTGATGATGGCTCCAGTTCGCCACCCGTGCTCTAGAGTGACGTCTGCCAGGTCACTGTAGGGACTACTTTACATATCTATGTCCCTGGTCCACTACTCCTTGTTGCTACTTACATTGAGCTCGTTGATGATGGCTCCAGTTCTCCACCCGTGCTCTAGAGTGACGTCTGCCAGGTCACTGTAGGGACTACTTTACATATCTATGTCCCTGGTCCACTACTCCTTGTTGCTACTTACATTGAGCTCGTTGATGATGGCTCCAGTTCTCCACCGTGCTCTAGAGTGACGTCTGCCAGGTCACTGTAGGGATGGTCTCCGAAGTAGAGCAGGTCCTCCCCCCGCCACTGAGTCATGGACATCAGCTGCTTCACTGTGCCCTGAGGGAGGATATTTTAAGGAACGAGTTATTTAGAAAACTACCAAGAACAAAAAAAACTGGGGACTACCAAACCATTGGTGGTCGATGTGATTACGACGCGCGACGCTAGATTTGTAACCAGAGTTCTTTAGAAAACTACCAAGAGCAACAAAAAAAAACTTTTGACTACCAACCATTGGTAGAAGATGTGGTTACGGCGCTAAACTTGTAATGTAAACAATCTACATGGATCCATGATCTGTGGATCAGATTCCATCTAATGCTTGGATTTTCCTTCATTTATTTGAGTTTGTAATCACACTGATGAAAGAATAATAAGACTCTGATGGTTAGTGGTAGAAAATGCTTTGAACATTAACCTCGTCTGTGGTTACCTCCAACGAAAGAGTATTATTATTTAGGAAAAAATGTTTAGTTCGAGTGAGTTGATGTTCGAGTTCGACCATTTGGTTTGAGTTACAGTAGATATGAGAGTTGGTATTTTTCTCGTCCCTTGCAATCTGGAGAGGTAAAGCTGCAAGTGTAGTCTCTAGGGTACGTATTGTAAAGTAGGATTAAATTTAAGATAAGCGAGACTCTCCCTCATGTCAGGCTATAGTCTGCTATGATTGCATGAAACTCTGACTTGAGGGAAGGTCTGGCTTATCTTAAACTTAATCCTGTTTTATAATTCAGCCCTAGATTTATGCTCTCATATTTTTCAAAGGATGAAATCAGTTTTCAGTCAAGGCCACAATTATTAGTGGGAGGATTTTGGGGTAGCAATAACCGAAACGATATTGCAAAAAATATATTTCGCGACTACGAAAACACTTCCTTTAAGCTTCTTCAAATTCGAACCCTCCTGGCTATTTCCCACCCAACCCAAGCTGGGTGAGGTTAATGTGTGTGAGGGGAGTTTTATAATTCAGCCCTAGATTTATGCTCTCATATTTTTCAAAGGATAAAATCAGTTTTCAGTCAAGGCCACAATTATTAGTGGGAGGATTTTGGGGTAGCAATAACCGAAACGATATTGCAAAAAATATATTTCGCGACTACGAAAACACTTCCTTTAAGCTTCTTCAAATTCGCACCCTCTTGATGCTGGCTATCTCCGACCCAACCCAAGCTGGGTGAGGTTAATGTGTGTAGCCGGTGGATAAGCTTCCAGCGAGGGGAGGATATGACCTTAGCCGTTAAAAAGGAAGTTAAGCATAATATTCTTTAAATTTTGGTGAGGAAGTGTAATAATAATAATATCGCCTTATTTATACTGTCCGATTAGGACTATTAAAGTCCCATTATTCCAGCAGTAAGCCCAAGACATATTATTATGTGGTAAAAATCCCGAATGGGAGGAGGAAGTGTAATACTCACTTCAAAATAGATGGTTCCTTTCTTGAGCTCAGTGACCTTATCCCAGAGCATCGTATTGGTTTTCCTGTCGTAGATTCTGATGGGTCGAGACTCGTCCGTGAAGAACATGGGTTTCCTGGCCTGCACTATGATCACATCGAAGAAGTCCTCCCAGTCCGCACCCAGCACCAGGGACATCCCCGCGTTCCTGAGGGAAGACAGGTATAATAATAACTCTTTATTGACAAGAATAATATTGACTAAGGGCGTGATTATTGCCTGAGGCAATCTCTGCCATCAAACCCATACGGTTACCACTTATTTGATTTTGAGAAGTAAAGTGTTACTGATGTTCTATCATATATTTTTTTTTTTAAAAAAAAGAGAGAAAAAAAAATGTATAAATATAGGTATATATAAAAGAGAGAATATAATATATTATATCCGGGTGAGGAAACAGAAGAAGAGAAGAAGGAAGAAAAGAAAAGAAGGAGGAAGAAGAGAAGAAGGTGCATGGGGTAAGAAGAAATAGACATTAATATAGCCTGAATTTTCTTTCTAACCAAAAGTGGAATCAACTGGAATAAAATGAACGAACTGGAAGAAAGTCATTTTTCTTTTGGAAGAGGAAAAATCTTCTTCCAGTTTGTTTAACCAAATTGTTTATCTTAAAAGTACCGAAACCATTTTTTTCTCGAATGGGTGGGGAAGCTAAACTGGAAATATTTGGAATAAAATGGAAATATTTGGAATACCGAACCTGGCAACAACAACAAAAAAAATACACCTTTCATGTCTTAAGTTTCATGAAATAATATTAAGATTATTAAGAATGAGCAAAGATATGAGGGAAGTAAAAACAGCTCGAAATGTTTATACACACACTGCTTGCGTAGGCCGGTACTTGGCCTGGCTTACTGTCGCATGCCTAGATGAAGTTTCCACTGAGATCCTACAACCAGGTCAGATAGTAATAATAATCACATCAAAGGTTGACATTTACATGAATCGTAAACGCTGTAAAAGGAGGCCGAATTTTTTTTACAGATTCTGAGTGAAAAGATAAGGAGAAACTAGTTTTCCACATTTTTTTCTGGGTTTCAAAGTTATGAAAGAGATAAATATCCTGTATTTGAGCATAAACTGTGAGAGTACGAGGGACTCTTTAGTCTCATTCTGGCAGGATAAACAGAGTATTGTATTGTAAATAGATTAATGATATGGTTCTCGTGTAACATTAGAATAATCCTATGTTTGAAGCCCAGAGCTGATGAAAATATGAATTCAATGATTTATTTACATTTTTTTAAAGGCCAACTCGTAATCAGATTTACTAAAATCACCAGAACTTACACAAACTTGTAAGGACTATTGGTTATCAGGAACAGTTTCTTCTCATGTTGTTTCAGTCTATCGAAGAATATCCTCAGCTTCGGGTCCTTCTCCAAATATTCAGCTGTGTTTTCTATCACAAGAGAGTGCATCAGGGGATGACCCATGCCTACAGAAGTCTGAAGAGTATGGACGAAAATGAGTAAATAAACATTGAAACTGAAAGAAAAATATATTTAAAAAAACTTACTTTGATCAATTCCTTTGAATTTGATTATAATTGCATTATAATTACTTTATTTTTTATTACAAATAGGTTAAGCATAGGTTATTGTAATCTTCTTCTTCTTTTACTCTGTCTTATCCCACTTAAACAGGGTCGACGTTGTTCAGCCTCATGGCTGAGGTTGGTTGGTTTTGGCACATTTTTACGGCTGGATGCCCTTCCTAACGCCAACGATTCTACTTGATTTAACGCCCTGAATAAGGACGGGGCTTTTACCCACCATTCGCTGGGAATCGTACCAGCTACCCACATAAACTCACCCAGCCTGGCTAGGGCCGGAAATGCAAGCCTCACGTGTTTGGAAGGAACAGAACTTTCTTCAAAAAGTCTGCTCCAACCGGGAGTCGAACTCGGGATCTCTGGACTACGGTCAGTAGTCTCAACCATTACGCCACGGAGGCTGGCAAGCATAGGTTATTGTAATAAGTCCTTTTTTCGGTTAATACGAGGCAATTTTTGTCATTATTTATTTAGTATTGAAGTAGGGCCGGAATTCCGGCATAACATGGATTGCTATATTTATAACGGAGTTTTTTTTTCAAATTGAAGACAGACTCCTTAGAAGTATTCCATAGGGAGAGAGCCACAAAAATTGTAAAAGAAAACTAAAATAAATATACATTATTACATCAATTTACGTACTGTCAATTCTAAACATTTTAACCATACAAGTGTCTTTTAGGGAACTCTGTTTTATGTAATGTTTCATTTCACAATCTATTCTATGGTTTTCTTCAAAAACACAACTTACCTTTACATCATTGAACAGAATTTCAGGGTTGTAACTTAAATGATTCCGTTCAAAATATTCGCTATGTTACAAAGTAAGCTCATCTCGGGAACTGAAAATAAGTCAGCTAACTGCACCATCTTGGTTGTGATGTACTGGAAAAAGAAACAATTTAGTATAAAAAAAAAATCAAATATATTCTCCTTTTCTTCGAATATTTTTATTATTATAATAATATGAAAGAGAATCTCATGGACTTAAAATTCAATGGCTAGCCCTCCTTCCTGTGGGTCTAACGATTCAATTCATGTTTAATATCCTATTGGAATTTCAATTATGGGGTTTTCCCTACAATACTTCAATTTTTTTTATATGCTTAGTTACCCATATATTAACCTGACCTAGTCTACCATAGGGTAGGAAATACCAACCCTCAAATTACATACATGGTATTCGGTTTTTCGTTTCTCGATTCATGCCTACCACGTTTTTCAACTCGTGACTTTGGACTTGCATTAATGGGGAAAGGACTGCTTAATCGACTACACTCGATTAATAATCACAATGGAGTCTAAAGTAATCATTAAAGTTAGTATTAAAATAAAAGAAGAGAAATGAAAACTAAAGAGTCTCGAGTAACATTAAATATGGAGTAGGCCAGCAAATCTAAACCAATTTAGGTGATTGTTAGTCATTTAAAGATTAAGGGCGGAATTAATGGGCATTTTTTTATACCTCTTTGGACTTAAGTAAGTCTAGAATTTGAGTATTGTTTTAAGTGGGGAAATTCTGACTACAACTTGTGATTACGAATTTCGTCTATTAATTTAACCCTACATTGCCTTTTTTTACATTTTTATAATGTATTTTAATAAAGGTGGACTACTGCCTTTTATGATTTCATTAATATACGAATGAGAGACAGTTCGATTCAAGTCGAATACAACAACTAATCTCGGACGTTAGGTACGCCATTAATGTTTTCATACATTCAAGCAACACATATTTGCGTTAAACCCGATGGGGTAGCTACCTGATGATTTTTACCATGAGTATCAACATAGGCTAGGGGTATGTTCTTGTTCTTGTACAAGCGCAGGACTTCTTTCTCTGAGATGGACGTCAGGCCTCTGTACACGGTGCCAAACTGAATCTGTAGGAAGGAGTCGATCTTCATGAGGAGGCCCTTCTCTATGTCGTAGTGGAGACCACGGATGGCCCAGTTTGGCTTGTACTCCAGCTCCGCAATGGCTTTGGGATACTGTGAAAATAATCAAGTTCATATTTCATCCATTACAAAACACAATGATAGTCACTGTGGCAGGAGACCCGGGTTCAAATCCTGACTGAGTAGAAGAATTTCTACTCAGTTCTTCGGATGACCAAGGTCCACTCATGTACCTCATGACAAAAAATACCTGGTTACTTGTAGGAAGTAACTACCAGTGGTGGCGTCACCAGAGTACAAATTAAATAATTTAAAGTATTTCATCATCATCATATATAGGTGGCGTCTTCGTGAACGATGGTAGCCCAAATATAGACTGTTTATAGTCCCCAGCCGACTAAAGTATTTAGAGACATAAAATAAATGAGACTCTTGGTAATGCTGTGCTACCCACAAAATTTATAAAGAACTCCATCATAAATTTAATAATACAACCATGTTCTCACGAGTACGCGATAGTTAATATTTTGAAATCGCTCTCATCGCGTCGTGCCTATATCCATTCCGGCAAGGGTCATTAACATTGTTATCAGAAGTGGCAAAACGTTATTTGGCAATCACACAGTTTTTGATAAAACTAAGTGGAGTCAAACATTGTTTATCTCGAATAAATTTCGAGTAGGTACAAAAATAAATTGAATGAAAGAGAACGGAATAAAATGAATTTTATTCAAAGCAAATAGAGTCCTCAGTCTTAACCGCTCATTATAATTTATGTAATGCAATTTATATAGGTAATAATCTTATTTCATAATAATATTGATTTTAGATTTTTATTACAAGCAATTTTGCATCATAATTTATCAGTTTAAAAAGATGGTTGGAATCCTTCACTACAGGCACAGACAACACTTTCATTAACGATGAGTTACTTTCATAATATTTCATGTGATTATCTCATCTTTTGAATTTCATCACTTCTAAACTGGGGCACCAGAGAGATTCATACAGGGTGTAACAAAAAAATACTAGACCTAATTTAATCACACGTTTTTGAGCTAAAAGCAGAAGCAGAATGAACAGTTCTTTGGAAATCATGTCCAGATAATTTGTACATTTTACAATATTCTTACTTGTAAGGCGTAGGTGTATAAGAAGGAGTCTGCAGAGACATTGTATTGTATGTTTAAATTAATAATTAGACCAGGTTTCAAATTTCTTCTTCTATTTTTTTCACATCGAAACTGGTTTCCCTTAACCTTGGGTCATTTAATTTGTGATACTTGTAATATCTGAACATGTTAAAAATACTTATCAGTACAGATAAATTAATGCTTGCCTTAAATTTAGATATGAGTATATTACGACCAAGATCATAGAGTAGAAAGTCCATGGCAGGTTTATACACAGCAAGAGTATAATCATAATCAAATCCATACACATTGATCTCCTTAAGGTCCAACTCATTGCAGGCAAAAACTCCTTTTTTGTTCACATCTTTGGGTAGCTTTTTGGCTGTAAATAAGTACAATAGAAAGAAAGTGTAATTGTAATTTTTTTAGGAGAAACTTTGGCAAATATTTTCATCAACAGGGAGCAATGCATATACGAGTAGGCAGTTAAAAAACCCTAAAGCTTTGATAATAATTTGTTGGAAATCCTCTATGGCTAGGTCAATGAATTATTATCAGACTCTTTTGAGCTCTATTATTATATTATTGTAAGTTTTACTCTTTTCCTACTCCTTGTTCTTTTTATACTTTCTCTAGTTAGTATACTATAGAATGAAAAGTAACATAGTGTTAATTAACTAGAACTTTATACATCCAATTTTAAATTACCATACCTACCTCATTTTGTTCTTTCAAGTATTTGGTGGTACAAGTCATTGGTGGCATTAAGAATTTAATTATTAATAAAATTAGACCTCATTCTGACAGCTTTTGGTGATTCTGGCTTAGCATTTTGCAATTTACCAATAGTAAAAATACTAGAACTAAATAATTAATATCATGAGCAAATTATCAGTTTGAAGAAGTCACTAAAGAGGAGTCTCCTAAAGTGCAATATCAAGCACCCTTTAGCAGGATATGGAATGATGTGTGTGATGTAGAGACTAATTAAAGTAATTTGTTGTATTATGTAATTTACAAAATCAAAAGAAATACCAACTTAAGCTTTATTTATAAGCAGGGAACTAATGAAGTAGCAAAAGTAGATGACAACTAATAAGCTGAAAATATTAATTTGAGGATGGAAGAGTTTTTTCAATCAGTTATTGGAATAATTCATTCAGAGTCCACACTTTAGCAAAAATCATGCATGATTTACTGGTATAGGTATATTCAATAGTCAATTGCAAGCACCAATAAACTCAATGCCTTAATTAGATCAAGCAAATTCATTTAAGACAAAGTTCCGTGTTGTCCTAAACATTGGGAAAGATGAAGAGGTACTGTAGGTATGGAGAAATAATTAATACTGTTAGCCAAATATGACAGACCCTACCAAATGACAGATGACCTGTCACTTTCTTCTCTCAATTCATGTTAGGGTAACTTATTGGCAATATTGTTTTATATTAAAAGTTTTTAATAAATTGAAAAATGTTTTTTTATCAGAACATACTGCCATGTGATTTTTACACTTTTTCATCTGTTATGAAACCTACTCTATCTCTTTGGTATTTATTTAGATTTTTTTTTCTTAAAAAAAGAAAAAAACATGGATGGGCTGGGAAGGTGGGTGAATTCATATAAATTACTAGGTGGAACCTTATTACACTAAAAATCTTGGCTACTATTTCCCACTGTAAGTCAGGAATTTCTTGTTAAACATTTAGAGTTGAATTATAAAACAGGATTAAATTTAGGATAAGCAAGACACTCCTTCAAGTTGGAGTCTCAACCAATCACATTGTACTATAGCCTGTTTTAGTGTTCTGGCTTTGAATTTAATCCTGTTTTTTAATTTGGCCCTTGAATCACAAGGAGTACCAATGAACAAAATTTCAGCTTTGTAAGGGCAAAATTGAGATCACAAGTTCTAACTAAAGCATTAGTTTTTCCATTTATTATTATATAATTATTTATTAGGAGGACAAATTTTATAATTAGAGTTTTAAGGAGAGAGAGAAAAAAAAAATATAGATTGAACAAAATAAAAAAATAATAAAACAAGGAAAAAATATTATTGTCCTAACTAAAGAACAGAGTTATTGCCTGCAGCAATTTCTTCCATCCATACCTTCTTTGTAAGGGCTATTGTCCTAACTAAAGGGTGGGGTAATTGCCTGTGGCAATTTCTTGTGTATTTAAAACAATGCTCAGCAATGACTTAGGTTACCAATTTTGTATATTAATTTTGACCTAAGTGTAACCATTGCCAACTTCCGTGGCTCACCAGTTAAGAGCATTGGTTGCTGACCCAGAGGTTGTGGGTTTGAATCCCGGCCAGAGCAGAAAATTCTGACTAAGTTTTTCCATTTCCAGATGTAAAGGTAAAGTGCCCTGAGGTAATGCAAAAGCAGTTCCAGAAGTCTTACCATTCCAGAAATACAGTTATCAGATAACCAATGAATAAATGAGTCAGTGTTTTAAGGTTTATAATATTATAATTACACAGTATTTCTCCTTCACCAAGTATTCTACCATATATCATTGTATAACCACTGATTAGTGTTTTTATTACAAGTGTTTATTAATTATTATTATAAAGTGTTTTTTATAATGAATTCTCTGAAGGATGTCAAATGTAAACATTAAAAAAAACTCAATCATCATCATAGGGTGGTGTCATCATTAACAATGGTAGCCAGACAGTGGAGGAATGACTCAGCACTTCCACCACTGTCTTTACAAGGAGGGTAATAATTGACAAGGGCCCCTAGAACCAAGCCAATGCTGGTCTACTACCTGTTTATGGTCCCCCAGCCAGACTAAAAAAAACACTTTATACTACTCAATAAAACACAGTATGTGATGGAAGCTAATGCTTTTGAGAAAATGTACCTCACTGATAGAGGAACTTTTTGCCCTGTTAGTTGATAATTATGATAGGTCTTCACCCACATTTTGACCATGTGTGTGAAAAATATAAGAACTACATCTTTGGTCACCTGAAATCAATCAAATTTGACAAGCAATGGCTTTTAACATAAGATTAACAAAACTCCTATTCTGGCGTTCGAGAGCTCCGTGCAATACCAGTAAATCCAAGATAAAAGCAGCAAACCCAAATCACACTTACATAACTTACATTGGCACTTCTTCTTGGCATGATTGTATGCATCATTCAAAGTATAGTTACCCGACAGCTCATCTTTGATACTTATTGAATACAACCGTTTTCTATTATTTCCAAATAAACGACAAACACGGAAAACAGTGTTTGTAATCATTTTAAAACACTCGATACAAATGATAGGGAGAAAAGCTGTTAGCTCTTATCAATTAATTTTAAATTAGTTGAAAATTTTAACGAGTGTTTTGTTTTGTGTTTTGCGTATTTGAAAGTGATAAAAATAAAATTTGAAATACTTCAAAATTGCGCATGCGCATATAGTCCACTGCCACAGAGGTACTAGTTCCCAACAATCAGGGTTGCCAAGTGTGAAATTTTTAAATCCGTACAGTTAGAAACTGTGGACCACATTATGAAGCAGTTTTGTATACCTACTAGAAAAAAGATTATTGTACTCAGTGCCGGCCTAGGAAGGGTGTTAGTTGATATTTCAATTTCACACCGTGACATCTCCTAAAATTTGTTCTTGTACTTCATATTATGTACCTGGTAGATTTACCCACTATATTATACCCACAAGATCAGTTCACCAACATTTTTCAGCTCCCTTGATATCTATATGAAATAGACGAACTTCGAGTCAGGAAAGTAAGTTAGCTACATCAAAATTCGAATTCTAGACATGTAGAAGTTTTTTTATGATAAACAAAGTCATGAGAGGTATGGCCGAATTTGTGGGACTGGTGCGACAAATCGAGGTATTTTGGTGTTATGTGTATAATCGAGGTGTCCTGTCTAGAGTTTAAACTTTAGCTTGCTCAGAATTGAGTTTATTGGTCGCCAGATTTTTCGCCAAAAAACCTCAATTCCAAAATACCAAAATAGACTCAAGTCTGGACAGCAGTACACAACTTTGGCCATGCCTCTGATGACTAATTCAAGTAGTATGATGGATTCAGGGAGGGTATTCAAGGGGGGGTCGACTAGAGTCAGATTTTGTTTATCTGTTACCGTTTCGACTGTAGAATCATTTTACGGCGGAACCTTTGACTCTCACCCGAAACGTCCATTCCATTAAAAATAGAAGTTCTTTTTACGGCGTTTAGAAGTTCCTAGTCATTTTGCGATGTTCCTAGAGCGCTCAAGATCTTCTAGAAGTTCCTTTGAACCTAGGAAGTTCCTGCAACATAATTTTATTATAGACCTAATTTGGATTCATAATGTATATATTTTCTTGATATTTTTTACATACATTTCGTGCTCTAGGGCGCTACATTCAACATACTCCATGGCCGGCTCTGATTGTAGTATAGTTTTTAATGTAGGTATAGTAGACGGATCTAGCATGTCATATGAACCATGGATGCGCAGTGTACGATTTCATGAACATGTGGCTTGAGACAACATGACTCTCTATTGTTTTTTTTTTTTTACCTTAATTCGCACCCTTGCTAGAGAAAGAGAAAAATACATTCTTAAGGTATATTTGTAAACCTAGAGCCACCGCACATTTCCCCTCTTAGGTATCCTTACTCGGCGACAAAGGGGAGGTTCATATGACATGCTACAAGTCGTCTACTATAATAGGTATTATTTTTATATGTCATGTTTTATATAAAACTAGGATTCTTAAAATTTTTACTCAACGACTCGAGTTTCGTGATCAAACCTACGAGCCTAGGCAAAACTCGAGTCGGTGAGTGAAAATTTAAAGAATCCTATTTTTATATAAAATATTAAATATAACATTATTAGATTTCTAATATGAACCTTATAACTGGTAGCTTTATTTCTTTCTTTTAAAAAAAGGTGAATTATTGCAATACGTTCTAAGTTCCATACCTTATTAGGAAATTACCTACAGGCTAAAAAATATAGGTACATTCCAGAAATCCTAAAAATATGTTTGAAGAAATGGTATAGATATTTCACAACGTACGGTAAATTCACTCCTAAAACATCTTGTTACACTTGGCAACATATGTGTGCATCCGTACAACGCGTATACACAGAGGTTTTTGTAGAAAAAAAAACACCATCCAAAAAAATTTGTTTTGTGTTTTGAAAACAACAAAAATTGAACTTTTTTCTCAAAAAATGTTTGAAAATGGCGTCTGAAATGGAAACTTTGGGTCCTAGTTGTGATTCTGACCCTAATTTTGCTATAATATGTTCTTTTCTGGACCGATTTGCCGAACAATGTGGGATCAGACACTTCACGTTCTCTGAACTCCAGGAAATGCTGGAAAATCAGGACAAAGGTAAGAACAGTTCAATCATTTGGGCACCCCTCCTGACCACTGCTCTTATAGGATTGAAACAAGTCCTGCAATGGACTGTCGGCGTTATGAATAATCCATGATTTACTCCTAATTATTCAATCTGAGCTCTCAAAATTCTCTTATGATCTCCCTTCCATCTCTGAGTTTCCTGATAATCTGATAAATATAATCCCTTGACAACTAGCAGAAGTCTTCCAAGGCTGTCTGTTATCACAGTGGAGGGGAGAGGTACCATCATCTTGTCATCAGGAGATAGGTATTAACTATTATTGCCATTAGTTCAATTCTGTGTATCATACTGTCTAAGGAAATAACAATCACTCCTGATTTCATTACATTAATAAAGATGTTGGAAAACATGAGTAATTATCACTTATATCCCCATAATTTTTTAAATGAATGTGCCCTACTGATCATGATCACTACTCACTATAATATCAATTTTGATTTCTTTACCAGATGGGCTGACGTCCTTCAGAAGGACGCTGTGGATTTTCTAATAATTCAACTTGTTGGGGATAGTTGGCGACACCTCAAACTCTTTGTTTAGAGTCCTAGTGATATGGACACCACTTTTATTTGATTTATTCTTGCGTGTGATCTTGATAAGAAAGTTTGGATAACTGTAAATTTCAATGGAGAACGAGACAAAAATTTTACTGCGTTATCTGGGTTAAGAGGTATGAGTAAAGAATTCATTTAAAATGTAATGTAGAATCAACGTGAAACATAAACTTAGACACAATTATGTGTCCTCATTGATTGATTACCTACTAATGTGTAACAGTCATATTGAAATAGTACAAAAAAGGAAAGTTGAATAAAGTTTGCTCTCTCTTAATACATAGCATTTTTACATCTATTTACATAAAAGTTTAAATAAAGACTTATTTCTTTATTTAAACTGTGAATGTTTAATAAAGATTTCCCAAAGTAGTAATAGTAATAAGTAATTGAATTTATTTTAATAATTATTACAATGGTCCCAAAGTATTGTATGTATCTTATTTGGCACGTTCGTTACAAGCCAATTTTCAAGTTTTACGTAGGACAGGGTAAAGCGTGTTGCATCCTCGGACCAAAATTTTTTTTTGCATATAAGGCATCATATTTGTAAAAAGAATCAATCCTATATCTGTTTAATACTAACAACCTACTCAAAAAGGCCATATATGGATGTCGGTCCCTCGTTAAAATTTTGATAACAACCACATGTGTGTTTTTGGTCCCAAAGAAAAACACAAAAACATCCACATATGGCCGTTTGGTAACAAACGTGTTAAAACTACCTCTTGATGGTGTAATGCAACACATTTAGTTGAAATTAGTCATGAGTGTCATGACTTAGCATCAGTTTTCCCCATCCAAGAGAGTATGCTAAGGGTGGAATTAATAGACATTTTTGTAATACCTCTGTGGTGCTAAATCACAGATTGCTTACTGTGTAAGATAGGGAAAACCTACCCTTAGCAGTGATATATAGAATTTGTCCATTAATTTTGCCCTAAATCTAGACTTACCTCCACAGAGGTATTTCAAAAACATCTTTTAATTTAAACTAACTCTTCTATTGTTATTTTCAGTACCACAAGAACTAATAGATACACATATCAAATTATTGAGACGAGCTAGAAGAAAAGTTCAGGGTGACAAATGGGAAAGAAGTCTTAGCCGTTTTTGCTATACATACTCCCAGCAAGATGCTTGGGAAGTTGAGCGATTTGGTTACAAGCTCTCCAAAACTGCTGTTAAACTACGAATTTTGAAGGTAAAAGACAACTGCACTTTTGGCAAAGTTAACAGATGTAACTTTTTTAAATGTGTTTCACAGCCTTTTTTTATTTTGTAGTCATGAAACAGCAGCTACTGTAGTGGTCTTGTGGTCACTTGTGATCTGTATTGTGTAATGCTTCCCCTCTGATGGGCAAGAAGTTACACAGAGCACACTGGAAAGTATCCCTTACAAACAACTGTTATCATTTTTTTTTTGGCTCTGGAGTTCAAACCCAAGACTTTGTGCATGGCAATCAAGTATGTTGCCACTGAGCTAATTATGTGCTCTAAAGTTTCCTCTTTTCACAAGTTTTGTAATCCAATTGTAATTGGATATTGTTTAAGAATAATTCTGAATTCTTATCAAACCTGAGTGTCATTTTTTTGTTTTTACTTACCCTTATTATTAACTCTAACTTTGTGCAGATCAGGCCAATTTGATAAACATCATCAACAAGTTCAAGTAAACTATACATGAATTGTGAAGTCCCCAATGGCTATTTTGCTCTTTTTTTTTTCTTTTCCTATTGATAATTATGATATTTTAGATTTAATTCATTTCTTGACTGTAATTTGACCATATAACAAGTGATTCCTTGTGCCTACAAGAGTAGATTGTTTACTTATTTCTGGGTCTATTTTTTTTTTAGTCTATTTTTTTGTACATATTGCAAAAATGAAATTTGAAAAATCAATCTTATGTCTGATATAAAACCTGCCAAAGATGTAAACTCAAGAAATGACATTATTGGGTGTTAAATTTTTGGGTCCCTCAAGTTTAAAATATTAAATTAAAAAAAAAAAACTTTCCAAGTTCCTTAAAATTAACTTCCTTACTTTTTTTCTCATTATAGCATTTGCTAGAAGCTCAGTTTGACTACAACACTAAACTTAAAGTAGAAGTAAACAAGTTGACCCCTCAGGAATTGAGAACAGATCATCTTGGTAGAGACAAAGCGGGAAATACATATTGGTGTCAGTTTGACACAACTTCCAATGTGAAAGTCTACAGAGAAGATATGGATGAAGATGTTTGGGAGCTAGTAGCCAGGTAAGATGTGAAAATACTCAGTAAGATGATTTTTTACTTTCCTTATCCTATCTTATTCACAATCAAAATATTGCAGAACTTGCAGGTTGCTGCATAGACTTGCTTTCTTGTTAAGTCCAGTCCTTGCAATCACAAAAAAATTAATTATTTGAAGGAGGTTAGGGATCAAAAAGGTCAGTTAGTGCTGGCATAGATCACATGAGCATTAATTTGCCCTTCAAAATAAATAATTTAAAATGAGAGGAAATTTTAGAGAGAAAAAAAAACAATATTTCATCTCACATCCTTTTACTGACTTTTATTGTAAATGTTTATTTTTCTTTCTTTTTCTAGTGACAGACCAAGTCTAGTAAGTTTGATCAACAAACTGGCAACCAAAGAGCAGCTGACTGTTATGGAAGCTTTGTTGAGTGCAAATGAAGATAGTAGTAGTTTGGACAAACCTCTCATAGACACTGGTCAAGTTATCAGCACTGAAGAAGATACAACAGGCAGTGATACAAATATTAGCAAAGTATTCTATGAAAATATTGATGATAATGCAATTGCCAATCTTCCAATAAATGACCAAAAAGAATCAAAACCTCAGGAAATCAATCCTGAACTTAAAAAAGATGAAGCTAAAAGTTCTGAACTAACTAAAGATAGTTCTGAACCAATGGTTATAGATACACAGAATAATACAGCTGAAATTCGCAAAGATTCAATCAAAAACAATAAAGGAGATAAGCTACAGGAAAGCAAAGCTGAAATTGTTGATGATAAAACTAAGAACTCAGGTGTTAAAACTGAAAAAGATAAAGCTATTGGGTCTGAAATTACAAAGGACGAAAAAATTGCTGAACCAATTAATGAAAATGCTCCCAGTAATACTGCTGAAAGTGGCAAAGACTCCACAGACAATGAGTCCAAGATAATAAAACCTGAAACAGAAGATGTCAAAATTAACAATTTAGCTGACAAAAATGGGAAAAATATCTCCAACCAAAAAATTATTGGACCTGAACAAACAGAAAAAGCAAGTAAAGCCTATATCAACTAGTCTAGATCCATCTAGTAAAGCTGCTGAAACTGACAATGACTTAACCAAAAACAATTTAGGAGATAAATCTGAGGAAAGCAAGGCTGAAATTAAAGACAGAAAAATTAATGTCAATGATGTATTAAAACCAGAGAATGAAGATGCTCCTAGCTCTGTAAAGACTGGCAAACCTATAGAAAGCACAAAAAATACTCTCAGTGACTCAACTATAAATTCTACAGGAGTTGGTGTAAATATTGTTAAAATCCCCGAAGAAGTGGTTGATGGACCTAAAAAGGAAACTACAGGAGTTAGTAATAATGATGTAAATAAAGATATTGTAAAAAATATTAATCCTGCTGTTGAATCCTTAGAGGAGAGAATCAATACTACTGAAGATATAAAAAACTATTGCAATGCCTGTGGAAAAAATAGAAAATTTAGAAAAAACCCTTCTTGATACTAAAAATGTTGCTAAAATTACAGCTAGTACTGTAGTAAATAATGAAAAATCCTCAAACGAAGCTATAAATCTTACTACAGACTCTAAAGGTACTTTTAAATTAGAAAAACCTATAGAAAAGAATACAGATGTTATCAATAGAGATACTGTTACTCAAAAACAGACGGAAGGAAATATTGCAATGGAAAATACTAAAGTAGAAGACAATAAAAATAGTATTAAAATTTCGCCAGAAAAAGATACATTGACAAATAAAATTGTACCCCATGTGAAAACAAACCTACAAGCTAAAGTTAAAAGTAAACCAGGTTCCAGACTTGATGAAATATTTAAGAATAAAATTATTTCACCATTGAATTTATCTGATAATCTAAAGAGACCATTGTCCAGCACAGAACCAGAAAATCCAGCAAAAAAGCCTCTTCTTGACTTAAACGAGAAAAAAGTAAAAGAACATCAAAGTGACTTCACAAAGTCAGAAGAAAGTATCAGTATTGTTAGTGAAGCTATTGAAGAACCTGTATTAGAAGTGCAAGGGGAAGGAAATGGAGTAGACAATAATCAGGGAAATATGCAAGGTTTAGATGGATGTATTATAGGAGAAACCATTGAAGAACCTGTTATGTTTTTTTGTGGTGAAGGATTAGGTGCTGAGTGTGAAACTGGAAATGGTAAATCTGACAATGATAGCACCCCAGAAAATAAAACGGGTTCAAACTCTGCAACTGAAAACACAGATTCTGCTAAACTAGAAAAGAAAGCTCCTACTGTATGGAGTATTGATAACATTTGTAATACACCCACCAAACCAAAGACATCTGTAGGCAATCCTGTTTCATCAAATGATACCACCGTCCCAAATTTTTCAGGTTTTTTCTTTGGTCCAGGTTCATTAAGCAAGACTGAAATTCAAACAAAAGTACTTACATCAGATCTAAGCAGCCCCTCCAAGTCATCTAGCTTTGGTATTGACAATTTGATCCAAACCAATGTTAAAGAACCAGATAAATACAATGATGTTGCTATAAATCTATCGAAAGACCCTAGTTCCTCCAGTGCAATGTCTCTTTTGTCCAGCTCCAGTAATAAAGTACCTGAAACACCTGAAAACTTGTCTGTCCCTAAAAAGCTAGAACTGTCACCCACGAATCTATCCAAAGAGAAACATTCTCCTTCTAATTCTGAACAAGTGGAAGAACAAAAGTTGAAGAGTAGTCCTCTCAATATTGCAAATATAATTGCATCAGCTAATACAGTGTCAGATGAAAAAAATACAGAAACAAAGAATTTTAATGAACTCAGTGGCACAGGGAGCTTGACTGAGCCAAAGATATTAGAAAATCCAGTAATTACCAAGTGTATATCTGAGTCACCAACTAAGTCCAAAAGCCTCAATCTGGGGACCAAGTCCCAATCCGATGAAAGTAAAATAAATTTCAATGATTCAGTGCAGGTTACACCACAGGGTGTATTGAGTTCTGAAGGTTCTGACGTTTTAAATTTAAACCCTTTTGAAAATAAAATTGGAGATATAACTTTAGATGTATCTAAAAGTGAGAAAATTACCACTTCAGTCAAAGAGATCATTTCTGATTCATCATCTACTCAAAGTTTACCTGGTCATTCTGTAAAAGAAAATAAAAGTAGCCCACCTAAAAAGAGATTCGGACTGGGCCAACTTGCTGTTGAAAAGGATCTTGAAGACTCAAATAAACTACAGGAACTTACTAAAATCAGTAATTATAATGAGTCAGACTCCTCAAAAAGCACAAAGCTCTTAAATAAAACTGAAGATATTGCATCTGAAATTTTACCTAAGAAACCAAAACTCGAAGTTTCTGCCATATCTGAAAGTACTTCACCTATAATTGAAAGCAAAGCTGAGATCAAAGCAAATGATATTTTGTCTGTTAATCTTGATTCAAAATTGAAAATTCCAATAGGAACATCTTCAAATTTAACTTGCACTGAAACAATCACAAAGAAAAGAAAAACTAAATTAGATGTTAAACCTCACAAATCGTCAGAATCAAAAGAACACCAACTTAAAGAAAATGAGGTAAGAGATATATACCAGTCTGATAAGGTAATAAAATTTGAAAACCCCGAAAAAAACGTGAATGAAAAGTCAGATTGCAGTAATGAAACAAAATGCATTGATAAAGAGGAAATAAAAACCGAATGCGAAAAAAGTAAACACACAGAAGAAAAATCATCTATAGATCAATTAAAATTAAAAACTGTTAAAAAGAAACTAGAAACAGAAGAAGAAAAACTAAAAGAAACTCCAAATTCGTCAGAAAAAGACAGAAATGTACAAAATCCCATTTCTTTAGAAACTAAAGAATCCAAAACAACAAAATCTGATGTAAAGCAAACAGAAAAAGCAAAAACAACCAAAGAAAGCGTGCTTACAAAAGAAATGGAAGATTTGCACAGTGACAAAAATGTTGTAAATATCCACCATGTAGAAGATAAATTTGATAAAAATTCAATTCAAAATAAAACTGAACCACCTAAAGGCAACATCCCACAAGACTTGACAAAAGTAAAAGAAAAAAATAAAAGCACAAAAGAACAAGAAGTGGCCCTTGAATTATTAACAAATGAAACAACTAATGAAGTCAATGAAAGCAAAATTTCACAGGACTGTACACAAAAGGGTAATGATGAAATTTTGAAGAAAAGTGAAAAAGAAGAATCCATTTCCAAAAATGAAATAAAAGTGCCAACAGTTGAAGATGAAACTGAAAAACCTAAAAGTAGTGTACCACAAGACTTGACCAAAGAAATTAATTATGAAAGCTTCGAAAAGGATAAACAAGATAAGTCCATTTCTAATGACAAAATTAAAATAGAAGAAGTAATAAATAAAAGTGAAGGAACCAAAAACAATAAACCACAAGACTTGTGTAAAGATAATGTCTTGAAAAAAGAAGAACCAAAATTATTGAATTCCACAAGAGAACAAGAAGAAAATAAATCAGAACTAACTAAAAGTGACATCCCACATGCCTTATCAGATGGAAAAAAGAATAAAAGTGTGACAAAAGAAAATACCATAGTTAAAGATAAAACCGAAGCAACTAAAAGTAACACACAAGAAACAAAAGAATACGAAAATAAAACTTTGATCGAAGAAAAACAAAAAATGTGCCAACCGAAAAATAAAATAAAAGATGGAGTTAAGGATGAAACTGAAGGGACTAAAAGCAAAATCCAACAAGACCTAACAAAAGAAAAACAAGAAATAGACCAATTGAAAAATAAAATTAATACAGATAAAATTGAAGCCTCTAAAAGCAACATCCCACGAGACTTAACTAGAGAAAAAAATGAAACACAAAACAATGTAAATAAAAAAATTGATTCTTCCAAAAATGAGCAAAATCTACCTGATGATATGTCTAAAAGAGAATCTCAAGACAAAAAAGATTTGAAAGAGCAAGATGAAAATGACAAAATATTGGAAAGTAAAAAATGTAGCCCAAAAAAAGATGCTAAAACATTAGATGCTGTAGATTTCACAGACCTGAAAGCAGACAAGAAACAAGTAGAGCAACACACAGAAGAAGTAAAAATACCACAGGTAAAGGAGCAAAATAATTCTAAAGGAAATGATAATTTGAAAGATATCAACCTCAAAAATAAACTTATTGAAAAAGTTGATGGTAAAACTGTTGATGAACTTGAAAAACACAAAGTTAGTGAAGTAAAAACTGTGAAGGATGACGAAGAAAAATTAAACCTAGAAAGTCAAAAGAAAACAAAAAATAAGACGGCAAATGTTGATAGTCAAAGCAAAAGAGACATTAAAGAATCAGAATCCAAAATAAAACATATTGAACCAAGTGAAGAGAAACCAGAAGGATTTGTGCAACAAGGCCTAGAAGTGAAAGACACTAAAGTAATCAAGGAACCGAGATCTGATGAAAAGTCTGTTGAGAAAAATGAATCTAAAATAAGTACCCAAAGTGCATCTGAAGTGAAAACTGAATCAAAAGATGATTCACAAAGTCCCAAAAAAGAAGGCCCTAGTGCTTGTAATGATATTATAGCAAAAGCTTTATCAGCTATGAAATCAAAAGGAAAAGTTGAACCCAAGAAAGAAACCGATGAAACACAACCAGAAAAAATCAACACAAACAAAGAAGAATCCAAGATAAATAAAACAGAAGAAGTCAAGATAGATCCTAAGAAAAAGAAAACTGCAAAAGAAGAAGACAAAGTAGAACCTAAGAAAAAGAAAACAGAGGAAGAAGGAGGAGGAAAGTTAGAGCCCAAGAAAAAGAAAACAGGAGAAGAAGATAAAGTAGATTCTAAGAAAAAGAAAATAGAAGAAGATGAAAAATCAAAACCCCAACAAAAGGAAACAGACAAAGAAGGAAATGATTTGGACACCAATAAAAATAAATCAGTAAAAGAAGAAAATAAAATAGAAACAAAGAAAAAGAAGACAGACACAGAAAAGGATGATACAGAACCCAAGAAAAAGAAGACAGAAGAAGAAAAAGCAAAACCCAAACAAAAGAAAACAGAGAGAGAAGGAGATAACTTGGAAATGAATGAACATAAATCAGACAAAGAAGAAAATGAAGTAGAAACAAAGAAAAAGAAGACAGACATGGAAGAATCAAAGAAGAAAAAGGTTGATAAAAAAGAAGATGAAAAAGAGCCTAAGAAAAAGAAAATGGAAGAGAAAGATGAGGGAAAGGAGGCCCAAGCAGCTAACAAGAGAAAGAGGAAGATGAGCAGCCAAGATGATAAGAGTGATCCCAGTGAAGATTCAGATGAAGAGACGGGTGGCAAAAGACCCAAATTAAGAGGTAAGTCCATTTGTGTAAACTTGATGAGCTTTTATTTATCAAAGTACAGAGCAGCAGATTTTTTTTTCTTCGAATTTTTGGCTCTACGTTCGATTTTATAGTGTCCACTAGTACCTTGAGAGAAAAAATGAACAGCTTTAGTGTGAGCAAAGAATGGACAACATGAGAAGATAGATACACATAAGTTGAACCTGTTATTTGTATTTATTAATAAAGTGATGGGTTATAATTTTTTATACAAGTCCTGTAGTTCTGTGTCATCAACAAAGGTTGTGATAACAAAGCAACCATTTCTTTATTTAACTTTCAGCAAAAAAGTTGATCAAGAAACCTCTACCACCTCAAGAAAAAAACAAGGACGCAGGAAGTAGTTCCAGCAGTAGCAGCGAAAATGAGAAAGACACCAAGGACAATAAGAAAGCAGAGAAGGATGGTACAAAGAAAGGTGAAAATATTTTCATCAAAAACCTGTTACTTTATAATTTTTATCAATACTACTTTCAATAACTGGAGACTGAATTATTGCTTGGCTTGATACAACGTGTATGTGTTTTTTTTTGTTGTTGTTGATAAAATAATTTGATTAATATGGTATTAAAATTTGAATGATGTGATACTTGATGTACTGAGCTATAATATTCTCTCACCAAGATATGAGACATTGAGACACCCTATGTCGTTTCATAAAAAAAACTCCTTGTTTCACAAGTGGAGATAATTATATATTTTGTCTCGTCTCGTGATCTTTCACCAACTTACATGAATCGAAACTTGGCAATGTCTTGTCTCGTTTTGAGTCCTTCACTAGATACTCAATAACTGTTCCACTCTGTTCAAATATTGAGTGTTACAAATTAACTTGTATAGTTAATTTGTATAGAAGAGATTGCCATAGGCAATAACCCCGCCCTTTAGTTAGGACATATATTTTTCTATTATTTTTCATGTTTATTGTATATATTGCTTCCATTTTTTTCATTGTTAAAATAATTATTTATTTTTATGTTCATTTATATCTAATAAAGTGTAAAATAATAATAATAAATTGATTCTCTTCCCTTCCTGTTCCATTATCCAGTGCGAAAGCGAGGTAAACCGAATGATGGTCTAGATGTGGACTCCATCCTCATTGCCGACTCCTCAGGGCGGCCCATGCGCCAGTCCCGCAGGATAGCCCAGCAGAAGATGAAGGAGGAGGACGAGAGGAAGCAGATAGAGGAAGCCATGTGCAGGAGCATGGAAGATGAAGACAAAAAAGTAATTTTTCAGTCTACATAATTATCATTTATATTTTTGACATTTTCATGTCTTTGCTCTGGCACATAACCAAAATTATGTAACGAAATTATGTAACGAAATATTAAATTATAAAAAGAGAGAAGAGAAAAAGTATGTGTCATGCGCACAATAACGAAATATTAAATTATAAAAAGAGAGAAGAGAAAAAGTATGTGTCATGCGCACAATACGAAATTTGGTCAGTTAAGTTTTAGACCTTGAATAGTAAAGATGAAAATGTCCCAATGGTTGCAGACTCGTATGCAAGCGTTTTGTAATACCTCTGTGGCGCTAAGTCGCGGATTGCGTACTGTGTAAGATAGGGAAAACCGACGCTTAGCAATGACTTGAGATATAGAATTTGTCTATTTGTAAAATGTTCTGAGATTATTTATTTTATTTTCAATTTATACCTGAAGTAATGTACTATACGGTTCCGGGTATGTTTGTGGTGATGAAGAGGAGGGTTTTAGCGGGTATGGCGCACTGTTTCCAGCGCTGGAACGCCGCACTTCGTTTTGAAACATAGAAGATTTTGGCTCCTCTCACAAGAAAACAAAACAATTTATATCTTTAAGTCATTCGAGACACCGGATTTTTACACTCCAATCGATGGAGACTCTCAAACCAGCTACCCACATTGGATACCTTGTATAATCCAGTCTGCATTGGGTCTGATGGTACAACACTTGGGGCGAAATTATTGCTTAAGCAGACAGAATCTTGTGAACTCGATTGTGTATTCATTTCGCCCTTAGCCTTTTGTATTTAAAGTAAAACGAAAAAAGTCAAGTGATATACTTAAAATTTATTTATTTTTCAATTTGTTTTACCAAGAGTCTAAAATTTCATAGAAATTTTCTTCTAGTGGTTCACGTGTGCTATAAACAAGGAAAGATTTGTCCTAATTGCCAACGGAGACGCCATCCACGGAGTTAAAAATTGAGCCTCGCTGGAGTTGGAGTGTCTGGAATAGTCTGAAAAAAAAAAAAAAAATTCCTAGGTTGAGGCAAATTATTCTTGCTGATTATTAATGAGTGCGTCTTAACAGTCCTTCTAATCTCTTTTCCTTAATGTTATTTCAATGTTTTCTTGTGTTTCAGAAAAAGAAGTCATCCAAGAACAAAGACAAAAACTTTTCTTGTTCCCTTAACAAGGTATGTACTAATGAGCAGGTTTCATAATACTTTCTTATTTTTACTTTCTATCCACGAAAGTCGCTCACCAATATTCAAAAATATTCTTGAAGCTGATGAGATTAATTCGAGAATGTTATCAAATAGGCTGTTCTAATGTGTAAATAAGTTTTGTGTATGTATTATGTATCAATGTATACAATATTTCTCAACAACATTATATCATAGATCATAGAGCTCTGTGATATTCTATGCACCATTAGTTCTCAGATCGTAGAAATACAATGCCGACCTCCGTGGCTCAGTGGTTAAGAGCATTGGTTGCTGACCCGGAGGTTGCGGGTTCGAATCCCGGCCGGAGCGGAAATTTCTGACCGAAATTTTCCGTTTCCGGCATGGCATGGATGTAAAGGTAAAGTACCCTGAAGTAATGCGAAAGCGGTTCCGGTGCACACTTACCTTCTTCTTTTTTTTTTTTTTTTTTTTTTTTTTAAAGCAATAGTACGTCTGATGTTAATTTATTTAATTTGGTTTCAACAGAACGAGAACTCCTCGGAAGATGACGAGGAGAAACCAGAGAAAAGGAAGAGGAAAAAGAAGAAGAAGGACTTTGCAGCCAAAGGCTTCGACGTTTCGAAAGCTTGGAACTCTTCTTCGGACAGGTATGCACTCTAGTTTCCAGGAATTAATTCAGTGGTGGGGTGGAGACGAGACCCTTGTTTGGTGAAAAAAGAAGAAAAAAAAACAATTGTTTTCGGAAACGTGACTTGATTTTGTTTCGTGGTCTTTTCGCAGGTTCGAATCCCAGTCGGTACCTGACAAGTTATCCTCCCATTTGGAATTTTGACCACATTATAGTACGTCTTGGACTTCTTCCTGCAATAATAGGACTCATTAGTCCTAATTGGGCAGTCTGTCCCGGTAGCTCAGTGGTAAAGGCGGCACTCTGTGAATCCACAGGTTCCAGAGGTCGTGGGTTCGAAACCCAGCCGGGACATGACAAGTTATCCTTCCATTTGGTATTTTGACCACATAATAGTACGTCTTGGGCTTACTGCTGGAATAATGGGACTTTAATATTTCTTATCGGGCAGTATAAATAAGACGTATTATTATTATCATTAGTCCTCATTGGGCAGTTTAAAAGGTGATAGTATTTTTTTCTTAAATCGATTTTCTTGGTTGTATAAATGTTGCGCCTGAATTCCCCCCCAGCTCGACGGGAGCGGAGGAAGTGGAGGAAGAAGAAGAGGAGGAGCACTACCCAGAGGGGGAGGAGGAGGACATCCTGGTGGTCAAGTCTGACCACGAGTTCTCCCCGGAGTCGGATGTGGACGATGAGGACTTTGTGCCGGTGCGACGCGCCCGCACTGCTAAGAAAGGTGAGGGCTAGTGTATTCAGTCAGGTGGAATAAGCAATTAAGGGTAGTGGGTAATTTTTTCCCAACATGTAAAATCCCTAGTTTTCATGTACCTTTTTCTCAGGTTCTACTCAACCTATTGACTTGGTTTTTTTTTGTTTTTTTTCGTAGAGCTATTCTTACTCTAAAATCTGTGCTAAAGATATTTCAGCATAATGAGTTGGAAAAAAAATAGGGAGATTTGTAAAACCCTCAAAATTTAGCCGTAACTGGTATTTTAGAAACAGACTGCATTTTTCAAAGTTTTCAGGGGAAATTCACAATTCCCATGGCTCTTTATGTTCACCTTGAACAGATGTACATAAAAAAAAGATTTTTTGGTCGAAAAAAAATACTCAGTGCCCTTAAATTAGGTACCATAGATTCATTGTTACAAACAAATTATTATGCCGGGTCCACACTAAGCGAACATTGTTATCTAACAATGTTCGCTAACAATGTGATTTCAAACAAGTCGTAAAAACATTTTCTAATGCCGGGTCCACACTGCGAACATTGTTAGCTAACAATGTTCGCTTAGTGTGGACCCGGCATTAGAGTACTAGCAAGTAGCATGCTCGGTTTGCACGCCAGATGACCTGTAAAATTTATTAAATGTATGTGATGAGCATGGTATATTTTTGGCCACTTAATATTTTTACTCTTTTTGGATTGAGAGTGCTGCATAGAGCGTCGAGCAAAATAAAGAAACAGGTATCAAGTAAAATTTTCATTGTAGCCAATACCACCTACATAGGATTTCCATAGTCTTCGACGTGTATCTTTCAGAATCTGATTGTAGAGTTCTGAAGATACTGACTTCATGAGTGGTCCAAAAGGTAACTTTCAAGTATTCAAATTTGCTTCATATTGCAGGATAGAAATTAATAGATCGATCTTAATGATTGAACTATACAGAGTGAACGAAAAGTCCCGGGGCGGATTTTATCTTTTTAACGGCTGAAGAAGGAAAAATGGACAAACTTGCGTTAGATCTTAATAAAAAAAATTCAAGTCTCTTTCTTTAGCTGTTAAAAAGATATAAATCCGTCCCGGGAATGTTAGTTCACTCTGTATTCAGATTGTTCGTACAAACTGTAAAAAAGAAGTGGCTTTTACCAGAGTGCGTGTTTAATTTTGAAATATTCTAAGACCCGAATTAATGAACGCTGCTGTGGTAGAAAAATTATTCCCAACAACTAACAATAAATCTTCATTTTGGAATCCCTTGTCTTGTTGGATTTTAATCAAAGTGTTTATTAACAAAACGTTGATTTAGTACAGTTTAAATAAACATCAAAATGATATTAATTTGTTTGTACTTCTCAGAATTTCTGTTCCTTTAATATCCATCCAAGGTTCAGATATGGATGGTTTGTCATTTTTGAAGTAATATTCCCAAAACGGTATCTTTTTGTATTCAATGAGGAGCATTCTAGTTAGGGTAGGCAGTAGACAGTCACGGGTACCGGGCGAGCGGTTCACGTCAGTTCTCACTTCTCGGCCTCCTTTTTAACGTTTTTCTGTCCCGGTAGCTCAGTGGTAAAGGCGACACTCTGCGAATCCAGAGAATCCAGATGTCATGGGTTCGAAACCCAGCCGGGACATGACAATTTATCCTTCCATTTGGGATTTTTACCACATAATAATACGTCTTGGGCTTACTGCTGGAATAATGGGACTTTAAGAGTCCTAATCGGGCAGTATAAATAAGGCGATATTATTATTATTATTCTAGTTAGGGTAGGCAGTAGGCAGCCACGGGTACCGGGCGAGCGGTTCATTTCAGTTCTCACTTCTCGGCCTCCTTTTTAACGCTCTTCATGTTTTATTTGTATTTATACTCAAATAAATAAAGAGGTGCTTTGTTAAACTGTTGGCATAATGGGACTACCTGTCTTTCGCTGACAGTCTAAATAAAGCACTTCTTCTTTTACTCTGTCTTATCCCGTTCAAGCAGGGTCGACGTTGTTCAACCTCATGGTTGAGGTTGATTGCTTTTGGCACATTTTTTACGGCTGGATGCCCTTCCTAACGCCAACGATTCTATTTGATTTAACGTCCTGGGTTAGGACGTTACGTTAGGTTAGGTTAGTATAAAACTACTTATACTTATTTCCAGACGACGTCGCCAAGGAGAAGACCCTGGACCTGGACGATGTAGCATGCTCCAAGTGCTCGGGGGCGGACCACCCCGAGTGGATTCTCCTGTGCGACACGTGCGACAAGGGCTGGCACGCGTCCTGCGTGCGGCCCGCCATCATGCTGATCCCTGAGGGGGACTGGCACTGCCCTCCCTGTGAACATGTGAGTTTCGAGGGGGGGGGGGGGGTATTTTAACTGGGGTTGGTATTGTTCGTCAGCCTACCCAACCAGCTCAGGGTATTAACTGTTTACCATTTAAAATGTAAAGAGTTAATACAGTGTGCACCATAAATGGTAAACAGTTAATACAGTGTACACCATAAATGGTAAACAGTTAGTTAATACAGTGTATACCATAAATGGTAAACAGTTAATACAGTGTACACAATTTAAAATTAACCTTTATATAACGTTTTCGTGACCACTCTCTCTTTTCTCGATTCCCAGTAGTACATTTATGTAGAAGGAAACACTTGCTAGGAGTAAAACTTGACGGTTTTTTTTTTGATTGCATCGTTCGTCGAGTGGTTAAAGCGTTCTCTAGTTATCTAGCTAACGTTGGGGTGTGTAAATTCAAATCCCACACAACACATTGAATATTTCTCTCAAATACTTGAAAGATTAACCTCAGAATAATGGCACAGCGTCGATGGCTCGTTCCAGAAGTTGAAGAAATATTGCAAGAAAAAATAAAATACTTCCAATATCTATAAATGTATTCAGAAGTAATAATAATAATTCTTTTTATTTGTGTTTTCATGTCATAATTTTAGTGGGTATCGCAGAATCATAGGACATTTTACCATTTTAATGCTTAATATCTTGTTTTTGCATATAACTCCAAAGCAGCTTCTCATTTTTTCTTAAGAGGTATGAATGGACTTCAAACATTCAAGAACTGAGCTAAAAAATTCCTACTCCGCTGGGGATCGGACCCGGGTTACCATGCGTGCAATGCCTAGCTCAATCAGCCATCTTAGCTACTAACACGGTGACTATTCGGAAGTAAATCTGATACATAAGAGAATGCCGAAGGCATTATCACCACCCTTGATCAGGCTTTGTTTATATTTATTTCTAACTTGAACCATGTTCATTGTATATAAAAGATGTAAATAAAGCTTGATCCAAATGTTTATAAATAAATACATTTCTCCCCCAACAGAACAAGCTGGTGAAGAGTCTGGAGGCGAGTCTGCGCCGCTACGACCAGGACGCGCGCAAGAGACAGGCGGAGGTGTTGCGCAGGGAGAGGCTGGCCTATGTGGGCGTGTCCCTGTCCAACGTGATAGTCCAGGCGCCCCCCGGCAAGAAGAGAGAGGGCAGCTCTGGTAGGGAACTAGGTAAGTGTCTTGTAAGGTCTGACATGGATGATTAATATGTATTTCAAAGAAAATAGAGAAAAAATACGTAAAAGACAAGAAATAAACTAATCAAATGATTTTTATTGATATCTTAGGTTGAAATTAATAGACAAAATCGGGACAGATTATGTGAAATGCTTAATTAACAAAATTAAAGAAAAGTTAACCCTTAACCCGTGGTCTTATAGGAAAAAAATTAATATCAGAAAGTGATAAACATGTTTAAAAAAAATCCATTAAAGAGGGTTCTCTATCATACACTTTTCGGGTGTCTGACACCGTTCACGAGTTATTCGCAATGTGATTGCAGGGTCGACGGGCACGGGGGGCAGCGGGGAGTCCTCGCGCTCAGGCTCCAGCTCCGAGGACGAGGGGCCCATCTACACGCTGCGGCAGAGGAGTGCGGCCTCTGCGGTGAGCTACAAGTTCTCCGACTACGACAACCTGATCAAGACAGCCATAGCGGAGGACGGGGAGGACCCGCTGGCGCTGGGCGACGAGCCAGAGGTGAGGTCATTGAACTCTTTTCATGGAGAGATTATTATTATTATACAACGCTTTATTAAATATAAATGGACATTATGTACATACAAATAATTATTTTAACAATGAAAAAAAAAAAATGGAAACAATATATTATACAATAAAAATGAAAAAGAATAGAAAATATATAAAAACATATGTCCTAACTAAAAGGCAGGGTTATTGCCTATGGCAATTTCTTCCACCCAACCCTTAGATAAGCAATGGAGAACTCGTAATTCCTCAAACCTTTCACATTAGGAACTATCCAATATGGCTACAGTTATTACCTTCAAAATCATTTAAAGAAGAAGAAGACTTGGTTTGTGTTTTTGAATAACTATCCAATGGCCAATTTTTTTTTTTTTGAGACAGGTTCATTACCCATGGGATATGCATGTTGAGTTCTCCATTACTTCCTTCTTGATTGTTTTCATCACAGGTATCTAGTTTCATTTTAGTAGTCACTGTGGCAGAGCGAGTTAGCGCGCTAGGCATTGCACACATGGTGACCTGGGTTCGATTCCCAGCGGGGGAGGATTTTTTCTGCTCTGTACTTGGATGTTCGGGGTCCACTCATACCTCGTGAGGAAAAATGAGTAGCTGCTTTAATGTGAAGCAGCGACCAGTGGCAGAATCTTAGGCAAAAAAATAATACAAGATATTGTAAATTAAAGTGGTAAAGTCCTATGATTCTGCGCTACCCACTACAATTGTGACATAATAACACAAAGAAAAAGCATTATTATATATATATATATATATATCTAGTTTCATTTTCTCGATCTATACTGAGCACGATTAGCTCAGTGGTAACATGCTCGCTTACCATGCGAAAGATCCCGGGTTCGATCACCAGAGACGACAAAAAAAAATGTATTAAAAATTTGGTCACAGTTATTTGTGGATAAGTTCTCCATTACTTAATCCATGATTGTTTTCATCACAGGTACCTAGTTTCATTTTCTCTATCTATACTGAGCACGATTAGCTCAGTGGTATCATGCTCGCTTACCATGCGAAAGATCCCGGGTTCGATCACTAGAGCCGAAAAAAAAATGTATTAAAAATTTGGTCACAGTTATTTGTAAGGGATACTTTCCCGATTGCTCGTGCTGACCAAGCACCTAAATGGGAAGTATTAGGTCACTTTTCACCCATCAGAGGAGAGACATCCTCCGAGATGGGCAAGCTACAACACAGACCTCAAGCTGCTGTGTCATAGAAATAAACAGTACTGTCATGGTTTTGTTCGATAAGGCGGCGGACTTGTAACCTGGAGGTCGGTGGTTCAAGTCCCGGTTTCAGTGTAGATTTAGTAAAGCGAGTTTGAGTAGTTGTGATATCACGAAAGTGAATAACACAAATATGATAACTTTTTTTTAACTTTAAATATTTCCAGGCGGCGGTGGAGGCGGAATACGAGGAGGATTTGGAAGAGGAAGAGGAGGAGGAGGAGGATGACGAGAGGTACGCGCACGGAGGCAAGGACAAGTTCTTCATGTCCAAGAAGTCGGAGGACGAGGCGGAGGAGGAGGAGAAGAAGAAGGAGGTGGCAGCTGCCAAGAAGGAGGATGAGGGGAAGGAAGGTTGGTAGAACACACGAACATCCTGGGAGTTTAAAATGAAAATGAGTTGAAGAGTAATGAAATTATTATTATTTTTTTTATAAGCTTTATTAGGAGGACAAAGTACAGGTAACAGTATTAAATTAAGAAAAAAAGAAAAAAACAAACAAACAAATGACAAAATAAAAAGTAAAAAAATGTAAATAACAATAATGTCCTACCTAAAGGGCGGGGTGATTGCCACAGGCAATGACCCCGCCTATAAAAATATAAATTTTCATAGGCTATAAAAAAAATAGAAATGGACATATGTACAATACAAATAATTATTTTAACAATGAAAAAAAATGGAAACAATATATACAATAAAAAATAGAAAAGAATAGAAAAATATATAGAAACAGAATTATGTCCTAACTAAAGGGCGGGGTTATTGCCTATGGCAATCTCTTCCACCCAACTCATGAAATGTGTCTTTCCTACTAAACAAGATCTTTGTAATTATTATGAATGTATAAATACAGACACCCTGTATATGATGAGATCTGAATGGTCTATTGTAAACTTCTTACCGTTAACTTCTATTCTTACCCACCAGAAATAAAATAAGTACGATTTTATGTCAAGAATACATATTATTATGTATTATATTCCCACTAAAAGTTGTAGATTTTTGTACGTTTTTATTTATAAATTAAGATTAGCCTTAAGATCATCGTTAACTTACCGTAAGCATAGTAAATAAATGAAACTCTTTGATTGTACAAAATCAGCCTTCCCAAGATCATCATATAGAATTTTATTGAAAAACATTTGCTTGAGTTAGTCAATGATCCTGATACCTTTTCCATATTAAATTTAGATATAAATCTTTTTTTTTTGTTTACCAACCATTTGTAAAACATTATAAATGTAAATACAAATAAAAATAAATTTAAAAAAAAATTGATTGTTTGATTGAAGGTGAGAAGAAAGAGGAGGAGAAGAAGATAGAGATAACGGAGGAGGAGAGGAGACCCCCGCTGCTAGCCAAGGGGAAGGAGGCGGCCAAGGGAAGGAAGAAGCACCGGGCCCTCACTAAGCTGGACTCTGACAGCGACAACGATGATGAGGGATCCGATGAGGACTTCAGGGGATCCAGGTACTTACATGATTATAATATGATGAGGGATCCGATGAGGACTTCAGGGGATCCAGGTAGTTACATAATTATAATATGATGAGGGATCCGATGAGGACTTCAGGGGATCCAGGTACTTACATGATTATAATATGATGAGGGATCCGATGAGGACTTCAGGGGATCCAGGTAGTTACATGATTATAATATGATGAGGGATCCGATGAGGACTTCAGGGGATCCAGGTATTTGCTTGATTATAATTTGATGAGGGATCCGATGAGGACTTCAGGATATCCAGGTATTTGCTTGATTATAATATGATGAGGGATCCGATGAGGACTTCAGGGGATCCAGGTACTTACATGATTATGATATGATGAGGGATCCGATGAGGACTTCAGGGGATCCAGGTACTTACATGATTATAATATGATGAGGGATCCGATGAGGACTTCAGGGGATCCAGGTACTTGCATGATTATAATATGATGAGGGATCCGATGAGGACTTCAGGGGATCCAGGTAGATACATGATTATAATATGATGAGGGATCCGATGAGGACTTCAGGGGATCCAGGTACTTACATTATTATAATATGATGAGGGATCCGATGAGGACTTCAGGGGATCCAGGTAGTTACATGTTTATAATATGATGAGGGATCCGATGAGGACTTCAGGGGATCCAGGTAGATACATGATTATAATATGATGAGGGATCCGATGAGGACTTCAGGGGATCCAGGTAGTTACATGATTATATTTTTATTTATTTATTTACACTTTATTAATTGGACATATTATATACAACACAGATAATTACAAATTAATATACAATATAAGAGAAGAAAAAAGAAAAAAAATATATACATAATAATATTATGTATATATTATTATGATGATTAGGACATATATTATATGTCCTAATTAAAGGGCGGGGTTATTGCCTTTGGCAATCTCTTCTATTATACAGTCGAACCTGGATATAAGAGAAACCTGGATACAAGAGAACAATTCCCGAAAGGTACAGGAGTACTTAATAGAAGATAGACCAGGATACCATTGTTTATTGTTGAAAATAAAAACAATTATTATTGTTATTATTTCGAAGTCCAATTTACCTCTCTCCAAGGCAAAATAACCTCTCTATTAGGCAAATCTAGTTATATGCACACAAAAAAAAAACAAGATTATTATACTAATAATAAAGAAATGTCAAAATGAAATACTTAATTAAGTTGTATGTATTTCATTAGCTGGATATTTTTATTATTAATAATAATAAATTGTTTTGTATCATGGGGTGAATATAATGCTTTAGGAGGCATTCTCTGATACTAACCCAAGTATTTGTTTTTTTTATGAAAAATGTTAACAAGAGTCATTTTTTCTTCTTTTCCCTTACGGTGTTTGCAATGTTCACATTAACACTTGTGTAAATTATTTTAATACAAATATTCTAGAGATTTGGTAGGAAATAAATAGACCTCCAGGAAAAAAGAACTTAACTGCCTTAACTTGTGTAGGTACCCGATTTTGTAAAATCAAGATCTAGTTTCCACCGAGTGTTTGTTAATTTCGCCCTAGATTTCAGAGGAGTTTTTAAGACTATTTTCTATCATGTTCTAATCCTTTTGGGTGGGGTTTTGATTTTTGAAACCGTTGTTTTTTTTTTCAAACAAGTTTTTTTTCATTTATTTATGTAATAACAATTTCACGGCTTGTCCCTTCAACTAAGTATTTTACCAAGCATAACAATATATTTTTATTCTTTAACATGTCTATTGGTTACAATATTTATTTTATCTTATTTTAGTTCTTAGAGGGTAAAAAGATCTAGCTATATAAAAAAAAACCTCTTACAAATTGAAACCGTTGTTAATCTTTAAAATATTATGATACATCAAATTGTTATATTGATTTGAATTTCAGTGACGAAGCCTTTGAAGAAGAATCATCTGACTCGTCAGAATCTGAGGAGGAGTTCGTGCCTGTTAGGAGATCCACTCGAGCTACCAGGGCCAGTCGATATGACAAAGAATTCAGTGAGTGGAGGTTTACTATTTCTTAATGTCTCTTATGCATCGGAAGTTTTACTCTTTTTTTTTTAATGGCTTTGTGCGTGGCAGGATTTTCCTCAGGGAGCTCTTCCACCCAACCACCGGTATTGTCAGGTTCCACATCAGGAACCTGACGTTGATTTTAAGTACTCCACTGCTTTTGTCTTAAAGCTACCAAATCCAGTGGAGTTTCTTAATGCAGTAGGGAGTGCATTCCATAGTCGAGCTGCAGTAACTTGAAATGACCGCTCACCTGCTGTATTTCGATGTAATGGTATTTTAAGTGTTTTAGTGTGAGTAGATCTTGTGCTGTACTGATTGGAATTGGACAGAAATTCTATAAACTCAACAATATATTGTGGACTCTTTATTCGTTTCAATTAGGTATTATTTAAATTTCAATTAGTTATTTATTTAAATAATAAAATTCAATTAGGTATTATTTAAATAATAAAAAAAATCAATCT
Organism: Bactericera cockerelli; assembly: GCA_024516035.1. NCBI lineage: Eukaryota > Metazoa > Arthropoda > Insecta > Hemiptera > Triozidae > Bactericera > Bactericera cockerelli. Next base: position 35,521,298 of record CM044957.1, read on the forward strand.
TTTTTTGAGTGATTTGATGTGACTATTGTTTTTCGCTTCTTTATCTGTTTCAAGCCTTTTTAGAAAACCCTTTAGAAATTGTCCAGCTAGCTAGCCTGGTTAAGGGTTTGTCCTGTTAGTCGCATAGGAATCAAATGAACATTCCTTTAGTGCATTCTGAACCCTTAACAGCTGGCTCGACGTGTCAGTATAGGAATCAAATGAACAAGGTGGCTTGCGAAATTGTTTGTAAATCCATCTCGTGTTGTAAATCCATCTCGTGTTGCTTTCTCTTGCAGTTGATGACGACGGCAGCGAGAGTGATGCCCCCAGGAAGAAGAAGTCCAGGCAGGTGTGGTCTGCCTCGAGCTCCGACAGCGATAGCTATGTGAAGAGAAGGAAAAAGTAAGTATCCCGGTAGCTCAGTGGTAAAGGCGGCACTCTGTGAATCCAGATAATCCAGTTGTCGTGGGTTCGAAACCCAGCCGGGACATGACAAGTTATCCTCAATGTACCCTCGATAGAACCCGATGGAAGCTTATATTAATGTTATGTAGACACATGGAAGCTTTGCGACCTGCAGCATTGGGGAGAAATCAACACTGCTGAAATCACGGGTCCATTAAGGTGACCAAACCATGTATTTATTTATTTTATTTATTTATTTACACTTTATTAAGTGGACGTATTATATACAACATAGATAATTACAAATTAATATACAATATAAGAAAAGAAAAAATAAAGAATTAAATAAATATATACATAATATATGTCCTAACTAAAGGGCGGGGTTGTTGCCTTTGGCAATCTCTTCCACCCAACCCTTGTATCAAAAATGTATCGAAATTCAAGCAATACCATTTCCTATTGAATTTTCAGGAAGGGCGGTGGAGGGGGGAGGTTCAGTAAATCCTCGAGGCGCAAAGGAGGCGGGGGAGGAAACAGAAGAGCCGCCCCCAAGAAGAAACCTGCGGTCTCGGGTAGTGAGGACGACAAACCAAAGAAACCCAGAAGGGTAAGTTGACACCTTCAACAACAACAAATTCAAAAATTCAAAAGACACAAATTTGACAAATTCAAAATGATAGTACGAGTGCTTACTCATATTATTTTATTTTATTAATTTTAAGTACCTACTTATATATTTATTATGTTATTGTTATCCTAAACATTGTAATGAAATGATGTACAAATAAAGCACAATTCTTGTTTTTAAAAAAAAAAAAAAAAATATGTGCTGACAAAGGAAATGTCATATTCTCTTTTATGAATTCAACGAGTCCTTTTTCGTCTGTCTCAAATCATAACTCTTGAACGGTTGAAGCTCTGGAGCTGAAATTTTGATATGTTGTCCAGACCATTCAGGCTCCGCGCGATGGTGCTAATCGATAGGAGCGCGATCCAACCTCAAGGGTACCCTTGAAGACTGAGTGTCTGGTGTTTTTTTTTTTTTAAAGAACATGTCATATCTTTGCACTGAAAAAAGATAGAAACGTGAAATTTACATGGACAGACAGACTTGAAGGCTTGATTGTCTAGTGGTTTTTTTATTTTTTAAGAACATGTCATATCTTTGCACTGAAAAAAGATAGAAACGTGAAATTCACATGGACAATTCACATTGTTCAAGCATATATTCAAAGTGTATAGAGAGATATGGTCAGAGAAGGAATAAAGGGGAGGGGGGGGGGGGGGGTGAAGGAGAAAAGTAAATAGAATTTTAATAAATAGAAAGGAGAAAAAAAAACATCAGAAAAATACAAATTATTAATTAATAGTAAGAATTTATACTATTTATTGATGTAAAAATAATAATAATGAAAAAATAATACTAATGAATTTGTTTAAATGTTTATCAGATCATCTACAGGATGATAAAAAGCCCCCATGAAACAATGGGGAGGCCTCAGTTCTAAACAAATTTTGTACAATATTTTTTTATTATTTATGTAATTCCTATATTAAGATATATTGTTCAAACTAAATGTACAAATAAAGGCTTATTATATCTTAATATATAAATGTCAAAGTCACTGACTGACTGACTGACTGATCATCGCTCTACAGCCCAAACCGTAATACCTAGCGAGCTGAAATTTTGACACAACATTCCTTGCATACTGAATACGTGCAATAAGAAAGGATTGCAAAAGTCCAAATCGTTTCATAGATAGAGCCCTAAAAGTGCCTAAGAGCATCGTGGCGAAGCACGGGTTAACTGCTAGTTATAGTATATTGAATTTCCCAGGTGCAGTACGGCCTGGACCCGGTGGAGGTGGTGCCTCGGCGCACACGAGGCCGCCAGATGAACTACCAGGAGCTGCTGGACGAGTCCGAGGAGGAGGAGCTCGTGCTGAGCAGGACCAAGCCCAAGGCGAGGCCAGACTCGGGGGAGGAGGAGTTCCAGGCGGAGGAGGAGGAGGAGGAGAAGGAGGAGGAGGAGGAGGAGGAGGAGAACAGCGAGGAGAGTAGCAGTGATGAGGACCCGAGACCTAAACGTGAGTCTTAAACCCTGCAAGTCCGAAAACTATTTTTATAGTTTCTCTATTTTTCTACTGCACATGTCAAGTCCTGGCGTTACATATTTGTAACAGTGAACTTTCTGTGGCCATAGGTTGAACCGACTATTATGAATCACTAAAAACGTGTTATATGAGTACTATTATATTTTTTTAAATATTAAACAGAAATCTGCTGACACGTGTTTCGTGTTACATACATATGTATGTAACGCCAGTACTTGAAGGGTAACATTCATCTTCCAACAGGTATAACTTTGCTGTGAGTGTATAATACATCTCCCAAAAGAATAATAAAGAAGTGCTATATTGAACTGTCAACGTAATGCGACTACCTGTATTGAGCCGACAGTGTAAATAAAACAGTACCTACTACACTTGAAAACAGGTCCAAATTCCACGATTTCTATCCAAAAAATTCATCCTATAAAAGGAGTAATATACTTTTCGCAAAGTTTACCTGATTACTATGCCATGCCTTTCATCAATTCCCATTTATTCCTTACTGTCTGTCCTTGTGAGAACCAACTCTAACTTGCTGGAATTTAGCTTCGCATACTTTGCTACACTCGGATATGTTGCTTAAGCTTTTATATAGACACTGGTTCTCCATGACCCAAGCCCAGTTTAGCTGATTGGGTGAAACCATACCTAATATTCGGAGTATGTATTTTTCACCTATTCAAAAGCCTTGCTTAGTAACTGTGAGAAAAGTTGAAATGAAAGGAAAAAAAACAGATTTCTACTGTCAGAACTATGTCAATTGTTAGCATCCTTGTTTGGAAAGTTTTTCTTCGCATTAAATTTTATGAAACTTTTATTTCCTACTATAGAACTCATTCCTTAAATTAATACTTTATAAGTGTAAGGATCATTAATGAAAGTCTTATAACATGCTTAGTTTTTCACGTGAAAGTACATATTCCTTGTGGCAGTACTTTGGAGTTTTAATTAATGTCATAAACTAAGAAATTCACATCATACATTTCGGGAGTCCTCTGAAGGTTTCCTCCCTGATAGTTACAAAATATCTCTATGAACATGCTACTTTTAACTCTCCATAATTGTGATATTCTTGAAGCTTTTTAAGATCAGTTCTGAATTCTTTCAAATTTCACTATTCTTGATTTCAGCTACTCCGACTTTGAAGAACATTCGCCCGGTCGCTAAATCAATACCACCACCGTTCAAAGCGAAACCAAAGCCGCAAACCTCCCTTGTCAAGACACCACTCGTCAAAGCTGGGGGTGTGATTAAGAAGTCCGTCGCAGTGGGGCCTGGCAAACCCATCCTGAATAAGATCCCGGTCAAATCTGCCGCGCTCGGAGGCAAACCAGCGCTAGGCGCCAAGAAACCTCTGTTGGGGGGAGGCAAGCCCGCTCTAAAGCCCGTCCTGGGTAAACCTGTGAAGGTTGCACAGGGTAAAGCCACCCTAGGCAGTGGCAAGCCCACGGGCCTCGCCAGTCAACAGAGTGACTCTGAGGAGGAGGAGAGTGACGAGGAGAGTGAGGAGGAGTCCTCGGAGGAGGATTCTGACGAAGGCAAGCCAGCGCCAGGGGGCAAGAAGCCTCTGGTGAGGCCAGGCCCGCGGCCCCCCCGCCCCCCCATCATCACCAGGCCTGGCGTGCCCACCCAACCCTTCCGCCCCGTGGCCCCCCGTATCCTCTTCACCCCCCGCGCGCCCGCCAGACCCTTGCGGCCCCCTGTCCTCGCCACCTCCGCCCCTGAGGCCCAACCACCTACCCCGACAGGACCCCCTGGTAAATTCCCTGCAGGCAAGAGTGCGCCTGCAGGTACGGGACCCGGCTACCCCGCGCCTGGCGGTCACTCGCCCAGCGCCCCTCCTCACTTCCAAGGTAGCAACTCACCCGGCTATAGAGGCCCTACCCCTCACAATAATGGAGGCAGCAATCCCCCCTACCCTCCCGGGGGCAATGGTCCCCCCGGGCCAGGGAGCTACCCACCCAACGCCGCCCATCCTTATCCAGGCCCTCCTCGCCCCGCCGGTCCCAACTACCCAGGAGGCCCCCCCAACCCTCACTACCCTCCTATGCATGGCAGCCACCCTAGTGGCCCGCCTCATCCCAGCGGATCCCCTCATTCTAGTGGGCCCGCTCACACAGGGCCTCTTTCTGGTGGGCCCCCTCATCCTAGCGGATCCCCTCACTCCAGTGGGCCCCCTCATACAGGGCCTCACTCTGCTGGGCCACCTCACTCAGGACCTCATTCTAGTGGGCCCCATCATACAGGACCCTATTCTGGTGGGCCCCCTCATCTTAGTGGATCCCCCCATGCAGGCCCTCACCCTAGTGGGTCCCCTCACACCGGCCCTCATACTAGTGGGGGACCTCATCCCAGCGGCCCTCACTCTCATGAGCCGCCTTATAGTAGCCCTCACCCAGGTCCAGGCGCCCCTTACCCTAGCGGCCCCTTCATGCGCGCCCCCGGGCCCGTTCAATTCATGTCCGGGCCGAGCTCGGGAGACAGCAGTCTCGATAGTCCTGTGACGTCACCGGGCGGCCAGAGTAAGAAGAAGCCGCCCCGAGGCAGGGGCAAGAAGGGCGCTGCTGGAGAGGTCCCGGAGAAGGGACAAGGTCCCCCTCCCACCATGGCTCCTGGCACAGGTAATGCTTTTTGTTTTCTCTTTCTTTTAAACCAACCCTCTTGCTTGTATGAGAGCACATTTTTTTCAATAGATTTTAATGCGTAGATGTCTTTTACTAAATATACTCACATGGTCCATCTAATGAACACTTCACTCACTTTATGAGTCAAATCTTCAAGACAATAACTAAGTGTATCCTCTATTATTTCCAACCACAGGTGCTCCGTTCTTCAGCCAGGCAGGTCCTCCGTTCAGAGGCCGCATGCCTCCTCACCCAGGCAACGGTAAGATGGGCGGCCCCCCGAGCAAGCCCCCACCTGGGCGGATGCCTGGCATGTACCTCACCTCTCACCCCATGGACCCCTCGCCCTCGGGTGGCGGCCCCATCAACATTCCCGACAAGGAACCGGAGGCCGGCCCTGCCAAAGACAAGTCCTTCCCCCCCGGCCCCCCCGCCATGCGATACCCTGACAGCTTCCCTCGGCCCCCCTTCCCGCGCGGGGCGCCCCCCGCAGGCTACTCCCCGAACAAAACGTTTGTTCCCCCCTACCAAACCCCTCCTGGCCCCCCCGGCTCCTACGCCTACCCAGGCACCCCCCCTGCGAGCTACGTCTCCCCCTACCAGAACTCCCCCACCCTCTACACGGACTACGCCACTGAGGACAACTCAGACAGCAACACCAGTGGGGGTCGCTACGAGGAGGAGCCCCCTGCACCCCCCGCCGCCCCCTCAGGGGAGGGGGAGTTCGGGGGTCTGGTGTCTTACTTCTCCAGCCAGAGGGAGGATGACATGGACACATAGCCGAGTCAGCGCTAGCTGTGCAGCCCTGACTCAACACGTGTTCGTTTTTTGAAGTATCAGACACAGAGTCTTGATGAATGTTTTATTCAAGAATAGAGTTCTTCTACAAGTGTGCTTCCCTAAGTATGTAAGGCGAAAAATCTCTTAAGGTGGAATTCCACTCTGGCTACATTAATGTATGCGACATGTGTTCTGAAGTGTTCCCCTACACGTAGCGCTACTACTACATATAACCAGTTTCACATAAACTTGTGGCTGAAATGGTTTTGATGGTTTTACTCCAGTGTAGTTTGTGGTATACTACATGTTACCTCAGTGGAGTTGCACCCTTAAAATAAAAGAATGTTCTCATCAAGTAAGATATTCTTTTTGAAGATAACGCCTCTCATACGACCGACTATTATAACTTCAAAAGACGAATGAGAGTTCTGTCATTCCCGTTGTAAATATTTGTAAATTAGAGTGGTGGGTCTGGTGTGTAAATGAATTAATGAGCCAACATCCCGTCCTGTACAGGAATCAGTTATGTGTGATGGATTTCAATTTTGTTCTTGAGAATTATTTCATTTGACATTTTACATTTTTTTTTTGAAAATTTAACACGATTTTATAGATTTAAGAAATTGACTAGCTTGAGGAAAAGAAAGCTTCTAATTAATACTATGGAATTATTTACTACAAGCTACATCATTTCATGCCCTAGGAGACCCTCAAATCCTAGTGAAGACTAGCAATACCTGTCGTAGGTTTTGTCTTGGTTACAGGTGCAATTACTCGTCTTAAGCCTGTAGTTCTGAAATACTTTTTCGTTTTTGTTTGCAATTGTGAACATTGACCGCATACAGCTATTGAATACTTAAAACAGAAATCTTCAAGAACCTCGCACAGTTTTTTGTACCATAAATAACACATTATTTTTGCCTCTAAGGTAATAAATATTTTAATGGGACGATTTTATTTTCTATTCATATTCTTTATTACTCGGAAGAAATGTATAATCTTTTTATTTATTCATCCTTTTATTTATATGATCCTGTACTGTATTATAAGCAAATTGCCGTGTATATGATATTGATAATTTACAATTTACATAGATATAATTAATTTTAGCTTTAAATTACAGAGCCCAATTATATGAAAAACAAGCAAAACTGGCGTTGTTTTGCGTCTAAAACTTACTTAGAAATAGTTTTATTACCGATTTATTGTCAACATTATTATTTTTACGAATTTTTTATTTGTAACAATCGAGTGACGGTTGAACAGAAATGGAACGTTTCTAAAAATACTTGTAAATAACAATTGATGGAGAGATACTTTGATCGAATGTATTATAAATATGTCACACCATTTGTATTAATTATCGAATAAAACTAGACGATAACATTTTAATATCAATACCTAAACCTATAAGTTTTTTCTTCTCTGGCACTAGCGCCCTTTTCGTTTTGAAGTAAAAGCTAACGTGCTAAGGCTGCACTCTAGGCGGAGCCCACACCTGAAACAATGTGTTTTAGTCCATTTTCTACATTACTTTCCTTTCTATCAGGATAATGTGCTACACTATAGAAAGTAATAATCGGATACCAAAGTCATGAGTTTGATAAAGTACCTATTCAACTATTACTTCCGAGAAATTTCTAATGTTAGAAATCGGAGGCATTGTGTTTTTTTTTACTTTCCTTATTATTATTTTTTTATTTTTTTTTTCTTCAAGGTTGATTTTATATACCGCACGAACCACGAAACTTGATTGAAATCGGCCGCAAGGGCCGCTTCTTTGAATTGGTTCAAGATACAAAAAAAAAGTTAGAGAACAACTTTTTCTTGGAATTAGGGGTTTACTCAGATCATTTTTTTGATAATTATCTTGAACTTTTTGGAACCCGGCCCCAATGTCCTGGTATTTTCGAGGGTGCCGCTTAGACTAACTTCTTTTTAATATTTATCTTAGATTGTGTCATATCCAGGCGCGGCCGGTCGGAAAATGTTTTGGGGGTGCTGCCACATAAACCGTACTGAAATGGGATTTATGTACATATAAAGTCGCACTTTCAGTATCTAAAGAGTTTGAGTTTACATTAAACAGATTCATAAATCTCTGAGTAGCGTTAATCGACTGTAATAGAAACTCGTGTGATGTTCTCACACCGACATCAGTAGTTTGATCGATAAGGCGGCGGACTTGTAATCGGAGGTCAGTGGTTCGATTCCCAAATTAAGCAAAAACAAAATTATTTTTTTGCTTGATTTTCAAAAGTTGACTTTTTTCCTATAAAATTAAAATGGAGGGAAGGTCGCAATTGCTTGTTTGTTGTTTGACCTTTTTATTTTTTCATTTTGCCTTTTCCAAAGCCTACTTTTCAGAGGTCAGCATTGTTTAACCTTTCCTTCTGGCACTCCTAATTCCAAGTCCATTTTAATTAACCTAATATGTAATAACACATTTTAACCCAAGCTTCAATTTTATCATTAGCCAGCGTCGATGGCATGTTGAATACACCGGTTCCCTTCAGAACACCGAAGTTAAGCGACATCCAGCGAGGTTAAGACTTGGATGGGTGACCATTCAAATTCTCGTGACGCTGGCTTTCCCCGGCCCAACTCAGGCTGGGTGAAGTCAATGTGAGTAGCAGGTTTGTGAGTTTCCTGCGAATGGAGGAAAACCCCCGTCGTGATATGACCATGGCAGTTGAAAGCGACGTTAAACCCCACTTAAAAAAAAAAAAAAAAAAAAAAATTATCATTCCTAGTAAGTCTTAAATGAATTAAAACGCTTTTTTGTGTTCCGTGTCTTCTTCAGGTTCTTTTCATATTTTTTGTGTTCCATGTCTTCTTCTGGTTCTTTTCATATTTTTTGTGTTCCGTGTCTTCTTCTGGTTCTTTTCATATTTTTTGTGTTCCGTGTCTTCTTCAGGTTCTTTTTATATTTTTTGTGTTCCGTGTCTTCTTCTGGTTCTTTTTATATTTTTTGTGTTCCGTGTCTTCTTCTGGTTCTTTTTATATTTTTTGTGTTCCGTGTCTTCTTCAGGTTCTTTTTATATTTTTTGTGTTCCGTGTCTTCTTCAGGTTCTTTTTATATTTTTTGTGTTCCGTGTCTTCTTCTGGTTCTTTTTATATTTTTTGTGTTCCATGTCTTCTTCAGGTTCTTTTTATATTTTTTGTGTTCCGTGTCTTCTTCAGGTTCTTTTTATATTTTTTGTGTTCCGTGTCTTCTTCTGGTTCTTTTATATTTTTTGTGTCTTCTTGTGTGATTCATGTCTTCTTCTGGTTCTTTTTATATTTTATGTCTTCTTTTTGTTCTTTTTATTATTGCTATTTGGTGGGGGGTGTAAGTGGTGATCACCCCCCTCGGCCTCCTCATCACCCCTTATAGCCGAACCCTGTCCTCCTTTTGATTTCTTTTCTTCTTGTCTCCTTTTTCTTTTATATTTTGGGGGGGGGATGGGGGGGTAAGGTGGTGATCCCCCCTCGGCCTCCTCATCACCCTTATAGCCGAACCCTGTCCTCCTCAAGATTTTGATTAATTGCATGCTTCAGGTAATCCATAGACAACAGGAACAATAACACAGGAACAAAATAACAGTAAAACGAATAAAATAAAACAGAAAACTTGGACACAGAATTATAAACTGGAAAACAGGAACACAAGAAACGAACAACGAACGAATTTGGACAGAAATTTTGACACGACAGGTAATTTTGATGTGAATTGAATATGTATTTTAGTGCGAAGAACAATGTTTGATTTTATGAACTGATTTTTGTTTAAAGTGAATGCGTTGTAGAAATGAAAATGTTGAAGTGGCTAAAAAAATATAGTTCAAAATTATTGTTTTGTGAATTTGAAGTGGACTGTGTATAATTAGGCTGATTTAAGAGGATACCTTTTCACATAAAACTTACCAATTACCACTAAACACTTTACGCGGATAACGGCGCGACGCGACGCGGCGGTTCTATCGCGAGCGGATGATAATCAGTATAAACAGAAAAAATAATGGAAAGTCATATCAAATCCTATGATTTTGAGGTGCTGATTACGAATTTTAACATTGATTTTTAGCTATCTGTTACCGTTGTGTCACCAGTTGTGGTGATAAGGAAAGTCGTGTGGTGCCATAGGTGTCACACCAGTTTTATTATTTTTATTTTTTTAATTCCAAATAAGATCACGGGCTAAAATCATAACAGTGCAGGGTTTTAGCTAGTTTGATGATAAAACCGAAAAGTTATAGAGCCAGCGTCGATGGCGCGTTGAATGCACGTTCCGTTGGATCAACCGAAGTTAAGCAACGTCCAGCGAGGTGAAGACTTCGTGATGCTGGCATTCCGGCCCAACCAGGCTGGGTGAGGTTAATGTGGGTAGCAGGTTTGTGAGTTTCCTGCGAAAGGAGGTACACCCCGTCGTGTAGACCAATGCAGTTGAAGCGACGTTAACAAAAAAAAAAACCGAAAGGCTCGCAAAATTGAGGATCTGATCATAGTTCTGAAACTTGAACATGTCGCTTGAGCAACTAGTCCGGCAATTCGACGTAAACTTAGTAATGGCTCGAATGTCGCGGATTTCCCATCACTAATAGAAATGAACAAGAAGTTGAGAATCGCTGATGCATACCAATTTCTCTACTGCTCATGCGTTAAGTACAGGAGGGGTATTTTGACAGTGTTGTCAAGTTTAGAGTTCAGAATAATTTCAGGAGGTATTAAATCAAGCTGATTCGTTCGGCCGAAGCGAAGGTTAGCACTTGATAAGAAATCATGTATATTATTTATTTACACTTTATTAGGTAATTAGGATATACAATACCAATAATTTCAGATAAAAATACAATATACAATATAAAGAAGAAAAATAAGAAAAATAAAAATAAAAAATATATACATATTGAACTACAGATGAGCATTACATGAGATAATATATTTATTATACTTAGTACAAATTGTACTTTATGTAACTGATGTTGCAATATAATAAATTATTCACATCAGAATTACTTTTTCAACATTCATATTGCAAAGTTAGTTCATAACAGGTTTTTAGTCGTTCTTCAAATCTTCAGGAGAAATTACTATCCCAACACAGAAGATTATCTAAAATCAATGTAATATTAGAATAGTTATAGGATAATTATGCCAGTATGATGGGGCATATCCTCATACTAAATATTTAATGGAAATGGAAATGAGATCATGACTGTATTTTTGATGTAATACATTGTAATACGAACATCGTAAATGGTAGAAGTAGGTACGAACAAAGCTAAATGATAATCTGTAATGATAAATTTAATTAATAAAACATTAGAATTAATGATATATTGGTCCAATAACTTTAAGATTCAGCGTTTTTAATGAGTAATGGTAAAATAATGTTTGCTTGCATTATTGCTTCTTGTGACAGTTTCAGTTCACTTTGAAGAGTTCTCAAACAATATCGCATAGGTACTAAGTCGCCTATGCGTCTAATGCTTGCGACTGGGGACACAGCAAGCAACAAGCAAGGCTCACAACGCGTCAGGAAAGTCACCCTATTGAAAATACATTGAAGAAGTGGTCTGAAGACACGAAACCCTTAACATAATGTGCGTTAAAAATTCCGATCTTCGCTCAACACCGAGGAAAATCAAAATTGTCAAAAGTATTAATTTAATTTCAACTATTCAACAAAAAACAAAAAAAAGCAGCTACAAAAACCTCCTCTTTGACAAGTCTCAACAGTTACTTGAAATTGAAACTTGGCAACTCTGTACGATAATGAACGAAAGAGAAACCGAACTCCTTCGTTTTCAAATATTTTTATGATTTTTTTAAACTTTTTTTTATGATTGCGAGTTTGACCATGAACGGGTGTGTAACGTCGTTTGTAATTATAAATAATTAAATCGAATTCTTGGAATAATTCTTATTTAAATTTCTAATTTTTGAATTGATAAGTTATATTTAGTACCCAATTGATTATCTTTTTTGAATTATTTTGTGTGCGCTTATAATAGTGCTTAATTTTCCATTATTACTTTCATTCATTATTCATTGCTAAAAAATAAAGATAGTTTTCTAAATTGTAGAGAAATATAATTAATTATTACAAGTGTTCTCCTATCAGTTATATAAATCGAGTGTTTATTTGTGGTGCTTATTTTCTTTGTCATTTAGTAGATTGCTTTTATTGAAAAAATAATGAATAAAAATCAGTGTTTGAGTGAATTGTGAAATCCCATTGTACGTGTTTGGATTAACTTTTTGGATTATTTCCTACGCTGAAGGATTGGATTACAATTCCCATTTCGAGGTACGTCCATTATTCTCAGAAGTTTTCTCTTCATTCTAGGGAGATTCTTAGAATACTGTTCAAAGTACCTAATTTAATTTGTTTTTCATCGGATTTTCTTCTTGAAAGAATTGAAAATGGTGGTGTGATTTTTCTCAGTTGGAAATTCATGGCTTGCCCTTGAATGCCATAAGAAACCTACAACCTTGATGAGTCTGGGTGTTATTATGGTTATGAAATTAAATTACAATCATTGAGAAGGATAGGCACAAGACAAATGTATCTAAATACTAACCACAAGAAATTTTCTCATTATCTGCCCATGAAGGTATTGAAAGAAAAACTGCCTAGCTGGGTAGGTTTCCAACCACAAGGTAGTTTGTGTCAATATAGGTAAGTTATTACTAAGTCATCAACATAGTTATCATGATAGGTATATATACTACATACCTACCTTGTTCAACTCCTTTTAGGTAGGTTCCAATATCCAGATCAAAAACTCACAGTGAATTCTTGTGAGAGACTGCTTTGTGCATCAGGACTAGAGTAGAGAGCAAGATATTTTTTTTGAAGCCAAACTACATAAATCACTGATCAAACAAAACTTTTATTTTGTTGGTAAATTCAAGATTGTTTGTTTGGTAGAAAATCTTAACTAAAAATCCTATTGGACTCTCCAGTAAATTTCAATGTTGTTATTAATGCACTACCATTTTTTACCTTTTTAGCAAAAATTGTGAAATTTTGTAATTAACATTTGAACTACATAGTTACTTAGTTTACATAGTTGTAATTTAATTACATAGTTTAAGTAACTACGTCTCATTAGTAGTGTACTTTTTACTACTTTCTTCACTTATTGAGTCAATTTTACATGTTCATGAAAAATTGGTCTAAAATACCAGTTTTTTAGTCTACCTTTCACATCAGAATGTTGTCAAGACCACATCAACATAAATAAACCTCTAACATGTCGAAGTTTTTCGGCCCAATCACTGTCCACTCTAAAAGACTCGATGAGCTAATACTAAACCTATTTTGGTAATGAATAAATAAATATATATTACCTATTTAACTCACCCATTACCCTATAAAGTTAAAATAAAAAGAGTAGGTAGTTCAAAGAAAAAATTTCAATTAAAACGCATTTGACACGTACAAAATTTCCGTTTCTTTTAAATCAACAGTATTATTATACAAAATGAACCATCCATAGAAAAAAAACCACTAGAAACTTACAAAATGACAGGAAAATGATTCTGTCATAAAGTTCTAGAAACCTAAAGCTTTTCTCTACATTATTGTTAAGTGAAATTCTAAAACAAATCTTACCTGATTTTTGTATTAAATAATGCCTCTTAGGTAGTTGCTGTGCTAAAAATACATAGATACCTGTTCATCATCTTCATAGGGTAGCGTCATCGTGAACGATGGTAGCCAGACAGTGGATGAATGACTTAGCACTTGTACCACTGTCTTTACAAGGAGGCTAATAATTGATATGGGCCCCCAGAACCAAGCCAATGCTGGTCTACTCCCTGTTTATAGTCTCCCGGCCAGACTGCTGGACTACTGCCTGTTTATAGTCTCCCGGCCAGACTGCTGGTCTACTCCCTGCTTATAGTTTCCCAACCATACCTATTATCTATAGAAATTTTGTCCGTGAATCCAACCCTCTTGATGTCCCGGTTCAACCCAAGCAGGGTAAGGGTTTGAGTTTCCACAAAATGGAGAGCAAACAATCTCTCTCAAATTTATTTTATATCACTTCAAAAACAATTTTTTGATAAAATATCTGTCTGGTAACCTCAGGCCATAGCGTTTCCACCGCGATAGCAAACAAGGAGATTTAGCTCATGTCCCTTATGCTACTCGCGGAAATTGTTAAGGACCGGGCTGTTCCCTCAGCAGTAGGAATAACACTTAACCAGCCTAGCTTCTCAATTTCTAGGGATTTTAAGATGTTTGAAACAAACAAAAAACGTAAAAGTACTCACGATGCTCAGCCCGCATAAAGTTATACAGAAAAGTACCATGGACCAAGAGGAGCTGGGCGTAGTGTTTTGTATTAGCAAGTCTGCAAAATGCTGAAATGCAAAATGCTGAAATGGCAAAGGAGAAATAACACACTGACCACCAACCCGGTATAGTCCCAAAATGAATGTCTTTATATAATTTGGTTAGAGGTACCAGTTTACAACGTTGTATCAAAAGTGTAATATACCTGTCCATTAAAATCATAACACGAAATTATGATTAGACTACACCTGAGACTTATATGTACCTGAGGCATGGCCCTATATTTATTTTTCCCAACTCTACTAGTTATCATATTTGTGTTAATCACTTTCTTGATGTCACAACTACTCAAACTCACAAAACTAAATATTTTGCTGAAACCGGGATTTGAACCATCGACCTCCAGGTTACAAGTTCGCCGCATTATCGATCAAGCTACTGGGCTCGGTACCCTACTATACTGTTAAATACATTCCAGGCATGATCCTAAATATAGTTACCTAACCCTACTATACTCGAAAGGTATTATCTTACATTATTATAAACCCGAGGCATGGCCCTCTCTTTATTTTTTCCCAACCCTACTGTACAGTTACACACCCGAGGCATGATCTTAAATGTATTTTCCTAAACCTAGTATACCCTCAAGGCATTGCCTTACATTCTCAAAGAAAAATTCAGGGCCCTCGTTGTTGCTCTTATAAGTCCTAGCTATCGAATCAGTGGAGTCCAAGAAAATCCCTTTCCCAAACCCACAAATGTGACCCCAAAATCCCAAGTGTAACGTGTAACCTAAATGGAATACGAAAATGATAAAATTAGGCTGGTTCACAATAGTTCTAAATCCGTTAATCCATAGCCTCAAGCTTTTGTCATTATTACTAAACTTCATGTTTTGCAAAACTTTCGGTCACAGGGTTCAAAAATAAGTAGATATTAATTAGAACATTGTTGAGTAAAACAGTTTAATAAAATGGGTATTTAAAAAAAAAACACAACCTACAAGGGAAATAAGGGTTTCATGTATTTCTCACACCAGGTTAGATGTTTACGGAGAACACGTCACTGAGAAAAACAGAAATGAACACTGATTTCCTGTTTTAGGTGTTTTCAAACACCAATTTCTCTTTTAGGTGGTGTTTTACAACCCTAATAATACCATATTTGCATAAGAAGCGTTAAGTTTTAACTTTTAAAATTAACTAGCGGGCTGCACCCGCTGGGGCCGGTCCGTTCAGTGAGTACTTACCCTACTAACCCTTCACTGCCTACTTACCGTTCTACCTATCTATCATTTATCATGTTACACTAACTCAAAGTAGGTACCTAACTGGTAAGTAGGTTTGACAGTAAGTAAGTACCCACCTACTTACTGTACAGTGTGCACTACCTACCTACTGAATATACCTAAGGTTCTACCTACCTATCATTCATACACATACCCCAACAAACTACCCACTAAAATACAGACGAGTTTAGCGGGTACTCTCTTAACTACAAACATACTTATGTAGTTGAAAATATACATAAAGAGGGGAATGTATACCCAATATACCCATTCTCAGGTACATTTCCTTCTCCCAGGTATAATGCATGTCACGAGTGAGTTACTCGAAATAAAAGTCGCCGAGAGAAACAATAGAAGACTATCGCGAGGGTGTGTGGTATGGCACATGAGAGGAAAGAAGTGGGGGTGAACCTCGCTGGGTATGAAATGAGGCGGAGGTGTAGGGGAAGTTATAGGAGGGGGGAGTGGGGAGTCGCGAGGTATTTGGGAGGTTTAAAAGAAAACTGAAAGAGGTCTTGAGGGAGACGA
Source organism: Bactericera cockerelli (assembly GCA_024516035.1). Lineage (NCBI taxonomy): Eukaryota > Metazoa > Arthropoda > Insecta > Hemiptera > Triozidae > Bactericera > Bactericera cockerelli. The sequence goes on from CM044957.1 coordinate 35,537,312, forward strand.
GCAGAGAAAGAAAGAGATAGTGGCTTATATGAAGCTGAAGAGAGACAGGAGAGAGGTTATATGGAAAGAGAGAGAGAAAGAGAGGAGAGAGGTTATATGAGAGAGAGAGAAAGAGAGGAGAGAGGTTATATGGAGAGAGAGAGAAAGATGTGTTTAAGAAGGGTAAAAAGGGGATGAAGCTGGTAAAAGAGAGAGGTAAAGAGGGGAGAATAAGATGTGTTTAAGAAGGGAGAAGAAAGAGAGAGAGAGAGAGAATTAAAGAGGAGAGCAAAGATGTGTTTAGAAGGGAGAAGAGAGAGGGGGAAAGTTATTCAGGAGGGAGAGGAAATGGAAGATGAAGGGGAATATTTAGAGCGCCGAAAAGATGGGGGTGGGGGAGGCACGAGGTGGGTAAGGTTGTTTACCCTGCTTGAGATGGATAGAAAGAGAAGGAGAATGAGTAAGTGGGAAGGAGTAAGCGAGAAGAAACATAGAAGTACCATAAGCGAGAAATGGCGCGCGGGTAAATGACCTGACGGGAGACTCGCACATTCTGAACCCGGGGGTTTTCAGTCGACTTTCTGAAATTTCCAAACAGAATCTTTCGGATGAGGGATTTTCAAGTGTTTCGGGGGTTTTTCGCTGAGTGTGGAGAAAATACAATACAATTTTCTGTTTATCTTGCAACAATGAGTCCAAAGAGTCCGTTTATACTTTCATAGTCAAACCAAAGTTTCCTCCTTTATTGGGTCTTTTCAGTCTTATCTCCCTCGGCTGTGAAAAAAAATATATCGAAATTTAATACCTACTATAGTAACCAAAGAACACGTTTTTGAACAAACATGATTTGATGAGAAAGAAGAAGAATATGTATGACCCACCCGTTTGATATTTAAATATAAGCACCTATTCAGATTTTTTGTTTTCATACCTATCTTACATCTCTCTATGTACAATAATTTACGAGAGAAAAAAAAGAAGACTAAGTAAAACATGTTCTTTTGTACTCTGAACTCTTTGGACCCTCAGGAAGGTACAAATATCAATTTTTTAAAAGTAAAAAATAACATTTTTGAGAAATCTTCTTATGAAATTGATGCCCTCGGGCAAATTTAGGCTTCAATTCGTTCTGGATTCTTTTGGAGAAAAAAATTATCGTGACTGCAGCTTTTTAGACCAAGCTGTTCCAAAGATAGGTACGACTTTTGTCAGACATGTCATATATTATGTTTCTATTGTAATGTCTTTTTAAGAGGTTTTTTAAATTGGAAAATCCTTGGAATGTGCGGAAAGTTCTGACTTGCCGTGATTTACAATAATGACTATATCCTCGCGGGAATCCCAAAATGCTAAATTTAAACTTTCATCCACATTGCAATAGCAATTTAACTGTTTGCATGTTGTTCACTTGTATATTACTGACCTTAGAGCATAATATCTCGTATCATTAGTTATTCAGTGAATAAAACTGAACCGAGCAATTGAACTCACTCGAGTCTTGTAAAAAACTTGGCCTTATCGAAATGCATTATGGATTTTACAAATTATATTACCACTTATATAAATATAACATAAAATATATATCGTTATATATAGTATATATCTCTCTCGATACATCAGGTACACCTATATTTAGGTATGCAGCGCATTTTAGCTTTGGGTTTCATTAGACAAGAGACCATGACCTCTAATGTTAGCTACAACACAACAACACACATAGCTGGTTGACCTCCATCATAACTGGTTCATTGTTCATTCTGTATTCAATTTAATTTATTAATACATTGGCGTACGATTTAATGCTAACATTTTCTGAATTAAATGTTCATTCCAGTAAATTAAACTTAAAGCTAAAGCTAAAAGTAAAGAAAAAAATCTGGTGTAAACATCACACGACTTTCCTTATCATATTAGGAATGGGAACAGGACCAAAAGCCACTGGTGACTCAAAGGTAACAGTCAGCTAAAAATCAAAGCCAAATTCGTAATCAGCACCTCAAAATCATTGGATTTGATATGTCACAATCCCCATCTAGGATGAATAATAAAAAAGTTAGTCTGAGCGGGTCCCCCCAAAATAGTAAATTGAGGCCGAGGTCCAAAAAGTTCAAGATATCAAAAAAATGATAAGAAGAGACCCCTATTATTTTTTTAATCTAAGAAAATGTTGTTCTGTAACTTTTTTTGTATCATTAACCAATTCATAGAAGCGGCGCTTGCGGCCAATATTTGCGGCCCTGCGGCCGCATTTTGCGGCCGATTTCAACCAAAAGTTTCGTGGTTCGTCTGGTGTATAAAATTGATTTGCATACCAAATTTCAAGTCTCTAGCTCTTACCGTTCTTGAGATATCCTGTTCACAGACAGACAGACAGACAGACAGACAGACGCACGGACCAATGGCTAAAAACAACTTTTTTGGTATCCTGAGGCTATGATTCGTCCAGAAATGTGAAAAACTGGGTAGGTCAAATTTTCGACGAATACAATACTTTCCTTATTATAGGATAAGGAAAGTAAAAAACATCTAAATGGTATTTACTAGGTTTTTGATACCTTTATTGTTAGAAAGCCTTTCCTCTGCTCTTGCTGATTCTCTACTGTACCTAACTACTCACCTCATGTATTGTGATGATGCCTACACAGGATAGATCCAATGCTGCTGTGTCCATACAGTACCGCTACCGTAGAAGGATATTTTCATGGAACATTTCCCCCCTTCAAGAAAGGAAAAAAAGAAAGAGAGCGAGCACGAGAAATACACTCTCTCGTTACACTGTCCAGATCCCAAAATATCTGGAGGTTTTCGTTTTTATTACACTTGCTTGAAGTTCTAGCATCCCATTTTAATGTTACTTCTATTTTTGCCAGCGGTATCTGATGGAAAAAAGACAGAAAATAATTTATACCTAAGAAAAATTTAACTATACAAATTATTCATTTACAAGTCCGTAAAATAATCAGTACCTACTAGATTTATAGCGCTCGCTAAAGCAGTGCAATGAACTGCAGTCATACTCACGAAAGAGAGCAAGTCTTATAAGCCCTAATACCAAACTCATCCCCATAATCTTCAAACTATTACACAGAAACTTTCAAGATGGGTGTATCATTCTCGTCCTCATTTGACCTTTTTTTTTTCAACGTCTCGTATTCGGTATCCAATCGAGTATAGCTAATTCCCTACCATTCACAAATGTATGCTGTTATGAAGACTTTAAATTTTATACAAATGAAATATCCCCGATTGTGTCTTTCCTCCACCCCGGGTGTGCGCGTCAGCCATGCTGCGATGTGGAGGCTAATCCCTTGTGATGTCACACTGCTCCCAGTGCCCCCTATCTACCCCACACCCGTCAGCCATGCTGCGATGTGGAGGCTAATCCCTTGTGATGTCACACTGCTCCCAGTGCCCCCTATCTACCCCACACCCGTCAGCCATGCTGCGATGTGGAGGCTAATCCCTTGTGATGTCACACTGCTCCCAGTGCCCCCTATCTACCCTACACCACCATGCTGTGATGTGGAGGCTAATCCCTCGTGATGTCACACTGTCCCAGTGCCCCCTATCTACCCTACACCACCACGCTGGTGAAGCTTCTGAAACACACAACTTTTTTTCCTCTCCTGATAAATGGGTTTAGAGAAAAATACGAGACGTTGAAGAAAAAAAAAAAGAAAAGGTTTTTGGTAAAAATAGGGTCAAACTAAACGAGAAAGAGAATGATTAAAAGTCGGATAAAAGAAAGGCCGGAAAGAGACAGGGAAATTATAGGGGTAAGATAAATAGTTGTAAATAAAAAGAAGGTCGCGTCCACAGTTAGCACACAATTTCAAGCTGCATCTAGTACATTCGAGATATATTGAGACTGTTAAGTACAATTTGAATGAATGAGGATATGTATTCCAGACTCTACATATAATGCTATATGTTTTGAATTAATGTGTCTATTTATTATTTATACCTATAGACCAGCTGATTAAGGACTAAAGGTTCACTTCACAGGCGTGCGTGCGTTCATTGACCTCCTTGTCTTAGTCTACATGGGTACGAACCTCAATATTAAATATCTTTTTTATGACACTAATTTTTTAAGATTTTCTTTTTGTCCAAGATTTAGAAATTGTGTACACACTTAATATGGCATAGATAAGAGAAAAGTGAATAGCTGTGTTTTCATAAAAGTGATGTTATACAGTTATTCTAAGGTCTCTAAACTGCAAGTATTCCCGATACTTGGGACTCGAACACGCGACTTTCAGGTTACGAGTCCTCCGCCTTAGCTATGGAGCTATAGAAGTTATTGTCCACATAAAAAATAAAAACGTGATAGTAAAAAATCATCTCAGTAATTAGGTCATTAATCTAAAATTATTATGATGATGATGATGATGAAATTTTCGTTTCAATTCAACTATTTTCTTCAAAAAAAAAAAAAAAAACGACGATGAGGTAGGTCAATACTTGTTTTTAAACGTGATAATAATAATTTTATGCTAGTATAAAAAATGTCTGAAAAGAAGAAAAATACATAAAATATTTATATTTAACGTACATATACAATACATGTTCATAATATTAGATGCCAATTAAAACATTTAAAAATCTGTAGGATGGAATGCCGGGCGGGGTATAATTTGAATATTAAAATGGAGCTTACACTTTATTTTTGGGTAATGGAATCTTAAAACAAAACACAGACACTGGGTGAGTTAATTGACGAACGAGCATTATTTAAACAGGTTGAAAATAAATAAAATTGTACCTCTACCCTTCCAAATTAACTTACACTCTAGTCTGGGATTGTACCTGCGTCCACACATTAGCAGAATCATATCTCCCCAAGACTCGACAGGAAGCTGGGTCTGCTGCAGAGGAAGCCGACAAAAAGAAGGTCGCCTCATCTTCATCCGATACAGCTTCATCCGAAATCAGAATTATATTTTCCAACCATTAGCATTCGAGACATTTGGACCGTGGAGCTTGAAGACAAAACAGTTTTTCAGGAGAGTTGGCCACGTTTTAGCCCGAGTGACAGGAGACATGAGAGCGGGCATTTTTCTCACACAAAGATTGTCTCTAGCAATCCAGAGAGGTAACGCAGCAAGTGTTCTCTCTGGATTGCCAAAGTCTAAAACTTTGTGTGACTTTACTTGAATAGAATGTGAACAAAATCAATATTATATTAAATCTTGTCAAAAAAAAAACTTACACTCTTACAACATTCAAATATTTCAAATTACCCTGATTTATCCTATAATAGTTATGATCACAACCGACCTCAGTAGCTTGATGGATAAGGCGGCGGACATGTAAGCTTGTAACCTGGAGGTCGGTGGTTCAAGTCCCGGTTTCAGCGTAGATTTAGTAAAGCGAGTTTGAGCAGTTGTGATATCACGAAAGTGATTAACACAAATAGGATAAACTTAATAGTTATGATCTTTCTTACTACAGATCTAACCTAGATAAAGAATCTATGTGTCAAAACTTGTTCACAACTTTCAAAATAAAAGAGTCTTAATTATTGACTTGGCTATTATTCATAATGTCGCTGTCAACAGTCCATTCAAATAGCTACCTAGTCATTTTTGCTCAAGAGGTATGAATAGATTTTGAACATCTTAAGATTCTAAAGTAACTAGGTGTAATACGAGTCATGTGTGTATAGAATAGCTATGTAAGTACAATGTACATGTACCTACGTACTACAATAGGTACTACATATTATGTAGAGTATAATTTTTTTTTCTTCCGGGATTCGAACCCAGGTCACTTCATGCAGGCCGCTATAAAGATTAATGTTAAGGTGGAGAGACGGATTAATTTTCATAGAGTTCCTAGTACCCAATTATCAAATGAATCACTAAACTGAAAAACGTCATGAGTCAGATTTTTTTCACGAATTAGCTTTTATTGGCTAAAATTATACTTTAAGATAGGCACTACTAGGCAGATATACAAAGATATTAGGTACGTGAATTATGTATTAGAAGGTTTTTTAGAAGATTTTTGGAACCTATATGTTGGAAGTAATTTCCATAAGACACAGAGGGTGTTCCTTCATTAGACTATTCTATGCCTTCAGGACTATTTATCATTTATTTATGCATGTGTAGCTTTTGTAGCTATATTGCTCCCAGAGAAACCGAGTTCATAGTTCTAATAACTTCTCCTCACCGAAAAAAAACCCTAACCAACTACCACACAAAATTTATGTTCAGTATTTTTTACGAGCTTGAGCAACTAATTTCCAACAGAATTCGCATCATTGCGATCCGTCGGAAAGATGAAATTAATGAGTTCTAAAATCTCGGGGTGAAAGTTTGTTCTTATGAAATGTCCGACTTGAAGTTCACTCATACCTAACAAGTTCTTAATTACTTACCTCGGTAGCTTGTTAGAGAGAGGACTCGGTAACCCGGAGGTCCGTGGTTCGATTCCAAGGACAAATAATTTTAACAAGTTGGGTTTGAGGAACTGTGACGTCACTCTGGTGATTCACTCAAAGTGACTGCTGTATTCTGCAGCACTTGTAATAAAAATTTTTGTAGGTAACTACATAACTTTGTCTTGTTGAACCTAACAGCGCGGCGTAGCCTACACCCACGAAAGACCATGATAACTTTCTGGAATCTCACCAACTTGTCCTAGTTCGCCTAATAAACAAACCACATCTACCATGAGTACCTACATTAAAATACTTAATTTCAAACTAACCATCCACCCTGAAGTAACACTGCTGCCGAGCTTGGTATGTCCACTCTAGATTGTCTAGTCTAGAATCTAGATAGACCCTCTACATAGACTAGATAGACAGTACTCTGCTTGCTCGTATTCCCTATGTAGCCCCCAGCCAAAATATCCTGCTAGTAGGTACGACTTACGAGTGCTAAAAACAAACGAAAAAGAATAGGCATAAAGCAGGGAGAGACCCTTCGCCCCCTTTTCTTCGCCCTAGTTTTCCAAAACCCAGCTCTATGCCATATATCACATTTTGACATTTGTAAGGCTTTGTATATTTTTACACAAGATACAGGTTTGGGCTGTATCTTCTCTCTCTCTCTCTCTCTCTCTCTCTCTCTCTCTCTCTCTCTCTCTCTTCAGGGTTTCCCCCCTTTTTAATTTGTGGCTCCTTCTATTAAGTGAAAGCAAGGATAAGTTGTGCTTGTTCTTCTAATAATAAGTTACCTATCTACCAAAATAGCAATGTCAGTTCTTGAAAATATTATGATGCTTTTAGTAACCAGACAGACGGGTTCAAATTACAGTGAATAAATAAATTTAACTCTGAACCTAGAATTTTATTACTGTTAGGTATCAGTGTTGTGTAGGGAAATTTATAGATTCCATAGAGATCAGATAATGTTGAAATAGGATCCTTGAATCTAGGTACTCATGGGTATTTTGTAAACAATTCTGTTAATGCACTCACTACGTGTGGTGTACAGATCATATGACAATCTACTAGGGATTAAGTTTTAACAACGGGATTGAGTTGACAGTTGAAATATCTTTTATACCTAATAAAAAACTGATTTAATGAAAAGTTGGTATCGAGGACTGGGGTGAATTAATTTCCCGTTTTAGAAAAAAAAAAAAAATCGAATTCAAATACATATGTGCATCAATATCAGAATTCACCTGTGCAGCTGTTTCCAGTTTTTAACTCTCATCAGCAATAGTTCTGAAAACCCATGCCATCAACTAGATATTTCTCTTGATATACATTTGTTCATGCCGCCTTTGCCAAGCCACACCAATGTCTCATAGCGAAGGTCTCTCTGTTGGCCTTAGCCCAACACCTGAAGACTGAGTGGTGTGACCCAGTTGATATCAGACAGAGAGGAGTAAGGTACCTCTGCCAGTACAACTGCCAGAAACCAGAATGCCAGCTACTTTCACTCGCCTCTCTCCCTCTTTTCTCTTTCCGTGTGAGTGTGCTCGCGGGAGCATCGCACAATCGCTTTCTCATTGTTTTTTGTGTTTTTTGTTGAAAAAATACACAAGATGGGAATTGGAATACCTTGATCAGTACACTGTAAAGTAAGTACTGTATTGTATAAACTATTCTTCTATAATCTATAGATTGTCCTTGCAAGAGACCATAAAAATTTAATATTATGCCTAATTGGTTTGTATGTATAACTGAAAAGGACATCGCAAATGCTCCAATGACCATCTAATCTCTTTTGAAAATATTCCCATGTGTAATGCAAACTTTACAGATAGCTCAATGAAAAGTGCCTTCAAATCAAAACAGCTGTCCTGGGATGTTTAGAGCTCAGTAAACCAAAAATATAGTACCTACCCTGGATTTGTAGTAAACGTACCTACAGTATTTTTGAAAATGTCATCTATTAGCCCTGTACAAGCTCGATGGTGTTTCACACCCTGTATATAAAAAAACGAGCTTCAAACCTTGACCACGTGTGGGAATCGAAGTTAGTTAGGAATCTCCCATGCTCTGACTCCCAAGTTAACCACAGGATGTGCAGGTATCGCCGGATATCACGGAATGAGAGCGAGTCAACAGAATAAAGGTCAAAGTTATGTTAACGATCTTCATTCTGAATTTTAAATTTAGTCAGTTATACAAATAATATATTCAATACCTATTCTGTAACAGGCAAGAAATATTCCAATGTTGCCAGAAATTCGTTAATTGTGAAAAAAAAATTGCAATTTATTTCTGGTCAATAGGTACATTCTGAAAAAAAAAAATCGTTCCCGTCCAATTATTGCGAGGGAAATACTGATTGAGAATTGTAAATCGTTGACGCCCTTAACATCGCTGTCTTTACAGAGATACTTTTTTTTTCTTCGCTCGGACAATGCTGACTATTCTACTAGTGTTATAATAATTACCTACATATATTTTAACTTTTTTTTAAATGAGTGTTTCACAGCCGTTTTTATTTCGTAGCCATGAAACAGGAGCTACTGTAGACGCTTGTGGTCTGTGTTGTAGCATACCCATCCCGTAGTATGCGTCCCCACTGATGGGCGAGAAGTGACACAATACTTCCCATTTAGGTGCTGGGTCAACACGAGCGCAGCGGAAGGTATTATCCCTTACAAAAATTTGTAACCAAATTAAGAATACAAATTTTTGTCGGCACGGGGGATCGAACCCGGGAACTTCCGCATGGCAAGCGAGTGCTTAACCACTGAGCTAAGAAACTATATCAAGAAACTACTATGTTTCTTGATATAGCTTTTTTACGGCCCAGGAAACAAACTAAACCGACCAGTAGACGTAGACACGCTCCATCCCAAATTCCAATGTAAAAAAATGGAAAAAAGCCGCCCCTCCATCAGACATTGGAATTGAGAAAAATGAGTAACAACGAGTTATTATTGTTATGTATTTTTTTTTTTTTTTTTTTTTTATCAATAGATGTTTTCTGTTTGTATAGGGTATAATAGGGTGTGAAATCGGGGAGTTTCTTATTTTAATTGTTATTTTTTGCAACCTCTAACGTTTTTTCTTTCTTTCTGAAAAGGCTTATCGAGTCCTTTTGTTCTCTTGGAAGCTCCGTTGACCTTACAACAAGATACACTCCTCGTTAATTATCCGTTGATCAGTGGCTTTTACCTAACTTTACAAATAAAATTATAATACATAGGTATACAAATATACATACTTGAAAAGTATACTGACTTAGAAACTCCTATGAAGGTATTGAGAAGAGAAATATAAATAATTCCTATCTTAGATGAAAAAATAAACCTAAAAAATTATTCAAAGCACTATGAGACTAACTACAAAATTTATTTCTTATTTCATCATGAACAATATCAACAATAACAAAAAATGTGCCAAAACCAACCAACCTCAACCATGAGGTTGAACAACGCCGACCCTGCTTGAGCGGGATAAGGCAGAGTAAAAGAAGAAGATCATGAATAATATCAAAATGTGTTGAAAATAAAATAATAAACTCATTTACTAAGGGTTTGGTGCAATGCCCTTGGAAACAGAAGGCCTCAGTTCAAAACTCAATCGCGTCAAAAAAGGCTACGGGAATTTTTTCACATGGTCGTGTTTCACATAATTTAATTGCTGAAAACTAACCTGCAATAATTTAGGCCCAGTGTGACGTTTGCGTGTATAGGTTCACGCCCATAACTTATACGTTCTTATCACGTGACTAGTGACTATGCAAATATCATCCGCTTTGAACCCATATTAAATCTTCCTTTACACAACGAGCAACATTTAGCTTGCCTTGTTGAAATTGCTTTTTGAGGAAAAAAAAATCCTCTTAATTCCAGGTTTGAATTTTTACTTTCCTTATCCTATAATAAGGAAAGTATTGTATTCGTCGAAAATTTGACCTACCCAGCTTTTCACATTTCTGGACGAATCATAGCCTCAGGATACCAAAAAAGTGGTTTTCAGCCATTGGTCCGTGCGTCTGTCTGTGTGTGTGTGTCTGTGTGTCTGTGAACAGGATATCTCAAGAACGGTAAGAGCTAGAGACTTGAAATTTGGTATGGTAATTAATTTTATACACCAGACGAACCATGAAACTTTTGGTTGAAATCGGCCGCATTCTGCGGCCGCAGGGCCGCAAATATTGGCCGCAAGCACCGCTTCTTTGAATTGGTTAAAGATACAAAAAAAGTTAGAGAACAACATTTTCTCAGATTAAAAAAATAATAGGGGTTCACTCTGATCTTTTTTTTGATATCTTTAACTTTTTGGAAACCGGCCCCAATTTACCGGTATTGTAGGGGGACCCGATTGGACTAACTTTTTTATTATTCATCCTAGATGGGGGTTGTGACATATCAAATTAAATGATTTTGAAGTGCTGATCACGAATTTGCCATTGATTTTTAGTTATCTGTTACCGTTCAGTCACCAGTGGCGGAATTCGACTCCTTTTTGGGAGATAAGGAAAGTCGTGTGATGTTTACACCAGATTTTTTATTAGGTATTACTTACATCGATGATAAGATGTGATTTTTATAAAGAAATAATATTTTTTTGTGACACATCAAACATTGATGCTTTTCGATATCAGTACTTTTTGGTTAAATTACCTCTTGACGAAAACGCGTATTTTTGCGATTCTTAATCATATTAATGAACTTATTATACGTACACGTAGGTACTACAGTACTATATTGTCCGGTCCCTGCTCTCACTACCTTTATACTCTGCAAATATATTATACTCATGTTCAGACATGACTCATGTCTCTACCACAGTGTTCGTATTTTCACACCGGAAACAGACCCAATAACTGAAACGATGCCCTATGCCACCCGATTTGCCGAGGTGGTTTGGCCTGGATTCCTGATGCCATCGTAAAAAAAACCTACGATTCCAATGAAACATCGGATCCTACGATCTTTTTACGGATTTCGAGAAAATATTTCCATCGGATATGGCAATAAAATATTTTTTTATGGGAACCTGAATAATTTAGAATGAAAGAGAAATTGGCAGGGGCGTGAGTTTTGGACACAACACGGTTAGTGTGTTTCAAGTTCTCATTCTTTTAATAGCTCTAATCGCGTGATTTATTTATACTTAATTGAAAAACGCAAGTGTCACAGCATGCTTCGGTTTCTAAATTAATTACTATATATTATATTTAAATTTAGTAAGGCTGGTCTGAGTAATGTGCCTTTGCTCTTGTGAATAATATGAAATTATATGTTATTCTCTACATAACTAACAACATTTTGTAAGGAGAAGCTTTAAACCCGTGTCAATGCGGTCAACTGAAATAATGCGCATGTTGACAATTAGCAATTGCTATTGAAATTTCATAATAATCTTGAAAGATTTTAATAAAAAAATAACTGAATCATTTTAAAGTCAATTTTGGTTGTATAATATTTTTTATCATTATACTGTAAACTTATGTTTCTTTTTCCTTGTGTTATTAAACTGCCGCTCAAAAATATTGCATGTCAGCTCGTTTTCCTCTTTAACTCAATATATTTCCTTGTGACTGAAAATTGATATAACTTGATATAATACATAATAAGTACAAGGAAAACATCACAAATTTTGTTTTTATCATGAGTAAATTGCCCTGAATGCGTGAGTGAACCACGTAGAAATTATTCATGGAACTCCAGCGAAAAGTTAAGAAAAAAATGATCTGTCCAAATTTTTAGAGCTCCAATTAAAAAGTATGGCACGTCAACTCTATTTAACTTTGACAAACTCAGATTACTAACAAAAATTATTCTCTACCTGGCTTACTTATCCAGAGCAAATTTGTATACCTATTGTTTTCTTTTATTCTACAAAAACCATGTATCTCTTCCGTGTAAAATACATAGAGTTTAATGGAATAAAAAGCTGACGTGCCATATTTTTGAGCGTTAGTTTATATCATAAACAAAGCTTGTGTTATAGGGGATACCTGTGCAAAATTATTCATAGGAACATCTAAACAATACTTGTGTTTTGCCTACACTGTACTAAGGGATTTATAATAGGAATATATTGTAAACAATGCTTGTGTTATTTATACCTACATACCTGTTCTAAGGCATACATAATAAGAATATATTGTAAACAATACATGTGTTATAACTAATGCTAATGCATTCATAGGACGCATCCAAGTGTAAAACACATGCTAGGAAGTGTCCGAGGGGTAGTGCATGCATGTCCTTCCAGTGAATGGTGATGCGTGTGATTTATACGTAAGAGTCAATCTATTCAAGATTCCATCGGGAAAGATTTCTTCTGATATTTTATGATGAGTACGGAATATTAAACGAGAACCATGTTGAAATGCACCGTGAAAATAACAGAAAGCAAAATGAAGTACAATAAATAACTAAACTTACAATAACCCCATACCATGGCCTACCTCCGTCGGTATTTGACCTCTCCAACACTGGACAAATTGGCAAACTGCCTAGAACTCAAAATGGACATTGATAGGCCTGAAATTGAATATAGTTTCTGTTATAAAATAAAACACCATAAATACGTAATTTATCCTATGTCATACACGACAGACACTATCTATGTCTACATAATTTCATGAGATATATTTTGAGCATGGCTTGTAAATTGTAATAGAAAGTTGTGATACTCACATCATTTTAATTCATATCTTGTGTATGTATGACACAAGGCGATATCAAATGTGCAGGGAAAACCCTTGTCTCAACTGACCTCTACTGATAAAGAAGAGATGTGGAAAATAAACTTTGTTTGGTTATAAAACAAGATGATAGCAGTATAGGGTTTAAAACAGTAGTAATTAACCCGTTTTATTTAAGATTACCTTTATTCTAGTGCTAAAATTTCATTGGATGATCAAAAAAAAATCATCCATGCACCTATACCTAGGTACCTACTATTCCACGTAGTGTCTAAGATCATCCATCAATAATTGAGGCTATAAGGTGAGCAGGGTAAGCCATTGTCGAAACTACGTATAATTGACTCATCGTAAATCGTAATCATTCATAAATAGCCTGACCTGATGCACACCAAGTGTTCATGAACTGCTTACAGCTAGAGATATGAGACGTCCTTTCTGTTTGGAGTAGACAATTACCGAATAGACATTTTGTACATGTAATAGACCCGTCAAGTAGACAAGAAATCTAGCAACACTTGTTGAGATTTCACAGTTAGATTAGAAGAGATCATTATTCAGCTCAATAGCTCTGATTTTAATAATACATACTAATAACAACAACAACAACATATTCATGATTAAGTGTGTTCAGGTGATTTCATCGATTAAAACGCACATGTTTTTTGAAAAAAATAAATCAGTTTTTTATATTTCTAATGGCACAAATTTAATCGAAATTGAGCTTTCTGAATTGTGGCTATAAACAGGGAGTAGACCAGCATTTGCTTGGTTCTGGAGGCCCTTGTCAATTAATAGCCTCCTTGTAAAGACTGTGGTAGAAGTGCTGAGTCATTCCTCCTCTGTCTGGCTACCATCATTCACGATGACGCCACCTTATGATGATGAAGGGTAATAAGATTTTTTTACCCACATGAGACTGGCAGACTGCTACGTGATAATCTGAGTGAATCATCTAATATATCTCACCTTTGCTTGTACATTTGTTTCGAAGTAGTCACCCTGTACGTGTATAGTTGTACCGAGCAGACGGTGAGGCACCCTGTAGACACGCATCACTGAGAGATGGCTAGGCCGAGAGGTTGACAGTTTCTGTTGACACAGGGCGGCCTTGACTTGAAGGCAAGTAGAAGCGGAATGACTATCATAAATAAACCGATATAGCTATAAATAGTCGGTACCTGCAGATTGTTTAGTGTGTTGTGAAAACACTGAAAACCTATTGGCACGTTGGATACACCCGTTCTCGTACGATCGGTAAGCAACGTTCAGCGATTCCATTTCCAGGTTGATGTCATTTCCATGTTCGATCCTTCCCGATGCGGCTATTTCCAGGGTTTCGAACCTGCAACCACTGGAATCTCTAGATTCACAGCGTGCCGCCTTTACCACTGAGCTACCGGGACAGTGTTTAAAGTAAAGAACAGTTTTCGCTTTGGGCCGTAAACGGAAAAACCTGGCGAGGTTAAGCTAGTCCAGCAGTTACGAACTGTTGGTTCGAGTGCCAGAGTAAGCACGAGACTTTGTGACCTTCTAGTCACTTGTCATACAATGTTGTTATCAGTTTATCCCTTATCACTCTTATCAGTGAAATGTCTGTTATCTAAGAGACGGAACATGACACAACCTCAAGAGTCAAGCGCCCTATTGGAAGTGTGGTGGACTTCCAATCAGTAGTTTGAAGTTCCGAGTGCATATGACAGTTAAAATTGTTAAATTATGCTGTTTGTTTACTTCGATTTCCGCTACTGTGGACTTAATTTGAAAGTAACCAAGGCATGTTAGTTCTGGTGGGTACAGTTATGCCTTTTTATACTAGGAGCCACCACCACTTTTCTAATTCATTTACATTATTTTCTTTCTACTGTAATAATGCCGCCACTGGTATAAATTACTCATTATTTTCTTTAAAGTACACCCCGGAAATCCGAAGTAAAAATTAAGCCTTATTTTTCTTTCTAACCAAAGTTAACCAAACTGGAATAAAATGAACTAAACTGGAAGCAAGTCATTTTTCTTTTGGAAGAAGAAATTTTTCCTAATTCCTTCTTCCAGTTTGCCAAAATGGAAGTAGAAAATTCTTGCTTCCAGTTCTTTAAAAGTACCGAAACGCATTTTTCTTTCACCTTGGAATAAAATGGAAATATTTGGAAATATCGAACCTGGAAATTTTTATTTATCCAAAAGAAAAATACCCCTTTAGATGTTTTTCGAGGGAGGTATCGAATTCTCTCCCATTAACCTTTTCTTACCCGAGTTCTCTCCGACTTGTTGAAGGGTTCACAACGAATTCTCTCCCGAAAATAAGACCATGCTTTTTTACATTAGGCATTTAAGAAAATGAAAACTAGAAAATTATCGTTTTTATATGAATCAGCTTTTTATAAGATTTTTTTAAAAATCTCTAACTAATGAATGGCAATGCCTTGAGTGTATAGTTTAGAGAGGGTTTAGTAAAATACATAGAAGACCATGCCTCAGGATTATAGTAGAGTTAGGATAATAAATAGAAGGCAATGCCTGGGGTTTTTAATAGGGTTAGGTAAAATACATAGAAGGCCATGCCTTGGGTTTATCATAGGGTTAGGGAAAATACATAGAAGGTCATTCCTCAGGTCTAATTCAATGATACCTATTTAGGTGTTTCTATTATAAAATTTATGCTAGGCCTAAACTAATAGGTATAAACTCAGGTAAAAAATGCCAGCAACGGGAGAGAATTCGGTGTTGATAAAACCATGAGCGGGAGAGAACTCGTGGTACCTACCTCACCATAAGCTGGGTCGGGAGAGAACTCGGTGACGCCTGTTTTCTACCCGACTGGTATTAGATCCCGGGCTATCTGTGTGCAAGCCGAGTGCGCTATCCATTCGGCTACCATGACTTCTATGGAGAGCGAAAATTTGACCTCGAGTAAGATTGGGAAAAGGGTAAAGACAAAATAAAAGAAGAGCTATTTCGAAACATTAAATTCCTATAGTAACTATATTTATTACAGTATCTCTACTAATACTTGTCGTCTTACATCATAAAACGGCCATTGTTGGGCCTTGTGCCTGCTCAGGACCTAAAATACCTACAACAGGGTAATAAAAGAAGATGCGGTATTTTGCACTAGAAATTATAGCGACTTAACAAGCCTCTACTTTATTGATATTGATTGCCCACATCTCCCCACCACCTCACCACGCCTGAGTTATGCACTTGACTATTGAGTGGTCTGGAATGCCTTTGATTTATCAGACTCTGACCTTTGATCTCTCTCTCTCTCTCTCTCTGTTTCTTTTGCCTCTCTTCGTCTCAGGCCAGGTTTGTGCAATTATCTTGGATGCCTCTGATGTTTGAAGCTGGTCATTAGGTTTGAGAGCTTAACTTTTGAGCGTTTGATTTCTGTTGCACAGCACTAAATTAGATTTTAAGTACTCTGTTAAAAAAAAAAAAAAAAAAAAAAAATCTCTTTGATTTCAGTTTCATGTTTCAAAAATATTTTTTAATGACAGTGCCCTATTTTACAAAAGATATTTTGATTTCAATGTCCTGTTACACAAAAATAATTTTATTTTATTTTCCTGTTCTGCAAAAAATCAGATTTTTGATTATTTTCATCCTCGTGAAGTAAGTCATCGTCATATTCACAATTTTGTTGAAAGAAAAGGGATAAAACCTTTTCCCTTCAACATTAAGTCTCCATCTCTGCCATTCTCTATTAGTCTCTTTCTCTTAACTTTATTTTTACAATTATGTATTAGAAGAACCTGATATTAGATGTGAAACACATACTTGTGTATTCAATATTTCACAATAAATAAATTCATTGATTGATTGATAGAAACTCTACTTGACATTTTGTTTATGTACAAAGTTTATGGCGTGAGTATTGCGTCGGGCAATCTCGGCCATCAAACCTCCTTTTAGCCACTTTGTATTTAGAAGAGCCACTTTGGCTCTTAACCACTTTATTTAGCGACTTTGTACCACCATATTGCGTTTAATACAATAGCCTGTCTTCTCTACCAGACGATGATGACCTTGTGATCTTTTACTCCAGTTCTCTTCTACGGACGAAGTCCCAATAAATAGCTTGGTTCATAATACACGTACTGAGGAGACCCGTCAATATACCAATACCTACTGGATTTATTGAAAAATTCCTTTTTTATTATTTACGTAATAAAGAGGAGAACGGGCTTAGAAAATTTATACGGATATATGCATGTAGAGTCTATTTAATATTATAGACGAATTTATTTATTCTTTTTCACAACTGTTCTCACTCTCAAACATATCCTCATTCCACTCTACTCCTTAACTAGACCGCGCAGGTCCTAGTGAAAGAATGCACCGGGAACCCATCTCTCGCTTGATCGGGTTTCTCTTCTGAATTACGAGCTTGAGATGGTTGCATGGGTTCCTCTTCTTTGTTGCACCACTCAACTGCACTGCTCGACTGTTAAACTGCAGAATGCACCACGGGACGAGTGCATCGGAGTCATTGAACCAAGGGGTGTAGGAGCGAGGAACTGTGTGCTGCATCTGGAACGAAATGATTGTAGTCGAGTTTTTTTTTACATTGAAAGGTCGCGGAGACAAGGTTTTTCTGTAGGGGGTTCGTCCGTCCCGTTAGCTAAGTGGTAAATGCGAGGGCCCAAATTTAATCACTCATGAATTACGCCCCATGATCATTGGTCTGTCCCGCGGTAGCTCAGTGGTAAAGGCGGCACTCTGTGAATCCAAAGATTCCGGAGTTCGTGGGTTCGAAACCCAGTCGGGACTTGACATTAAGTTATCGTATTAGGTATTTTTAACACATAATAATATGTCTTGGGCTTACTGCTGGAATAATGGGACTTTAATAGTCCTATAATCGGGCAGTATAAATAAGTTCTAGTTATGTTTGTAGCCTTCGCCACCAATTATAGTTGAGTAACAGAAGTTATACCTATTGAAAGATGATTTTCTTTATACACTGAGGCAAAAATTTAGCGGAACGGGTAGGTATTTTCTCATATAACGTGTGTATTTCTTGTTGGACAAAAGCATTTTTCATATTTTTTCTAATTGAGGAAATCACACAAAAATTGGTACAGAGATAGCAAAAACATGAAGGCCAATTTTCATAATTGAATAAAGTACTTGTCACTGTCGGTCTTTCCCATACAGGGTGTAGAAAAAAACTGTTTTTCAATGATTTTTTTTAAAATTCATTATTTTGGATTCAGAGGAATAGTGACGTGTCCATCAAGGCTCAACATTTTTGAGCCAAGAAAGAATGAGGATCAATACATAAAGCAAGACAATATTACTCTTAATCCAAAATAATGAATTTTGAAAAAATCATTGAGAAACTGTTTTTTTGTACACCCTGTATGGGAAAGGTCGACAATGACAAGCACTTCATTCAATTATGAAAATTGGCCTTCATGTTTTTGCTATCTCTGTACCAATTTTTGTGTGATTTCCTCAATTAGAAAAAATATGAAAAATGCTTTTGTCCAACAAGAAATACACACGTTATATGAGAAAATACCTACCCGTTCCGCTAAATTTTTGCCTCAGTGTATATGTGTGCAATTTTATTGACGGCAACGAATCTACAGGGTGTTCAGGAGCTCACTATTTTCAACTTCAGAATTCCACAGCTTCGCCACTGGTTATGTGAAACAAAATTACAAATTTTATTCTGTAATTATTTTTTATAAATTTTGATATGAAAAATTCAACTTTACTGTGTCAGGAATTTTTTTTGTCGTTGTTGCAATTTATCACGTTAATGTATTGTAGGTAGGTCCCACATTTTGGGAACTACTCACACCCTCGGCCTCGCCCATCTTTTCTTAAAAAAATCGAATCATATCCACAGTTCTGTGGGTACCCCAATATCATTACTATGTAGTCATTTTATTATTATCAGTAATGTATGCGGTACATTAAATTTAATAATATATGTTATGTATGAGTTTTGAGCGATTAATAATATATTTAACAACATCCGCTCATGAGAGCACAAGAAACTCGTTCTCTCGTGTTTTGCCAGTGTTGTGAATATGAATGCAATCATGTTCACCCTCCTCCTCTCCCCACACCCCCCTCTCCCAGCCTACATAGCACCCACTTCTATCTCCTCCCCTTATCCACCTCTATTATAATACCTCCTTCCTATCCCTTGTAAGAGTCAACTTCATACCCCCTTCTACCTCCTATCATACATTACACGTCTGTCTCCTCCCTATCCCCCTCTTACTCTTTCCCTCCTCCCATCTTCCTTCCAGCTCCTCCCCCAATCCCCCTCCATCTTACTCCGTTACCTATCTATCACTCCAGTAGATAGTCTCCTCTACTCCTTCTCTCACCAACCCCTTCTATCTCCCTCCCAAAGTATCTGTGTCAGTCCCTCCTCCCCATCGTAGCTCCTCTACTACCCCACCCTCCTCTACACTCCTCCCCTCTCCCCCTACATGATGACGTCACCAGAACTCATTAGTCGACTACATCAGCTCTGATAATAAATTACTTGGGCGAGAAGTTATTTTTTTTATCATAATTATTATCGTTCATTCTGTTTACATCTTATCTGGCTTGTTCGTAATGGTGTGCATCAGATTTTAGATGATTAGAGTGAAATCAATCAGGTTACCACCTTATTATCTTACGGTGAAAATAAATGACACACACTCAAATGAATGAGGGAAAGTGCTTGCGTTGGGTGGGATCCAGTTCAGGGATTCACACGCTATCCCCAATACATATCCAGTAGTCACCTTAGTTTAGTGGTAGCATGCTCGACTTGCACTACAGGTGACCCGGGTTCGAATCCCGGCCCGGCGGGGTAGGAATTTTTTCCGCTTTGTACTATGAATGTCAAGCCCAACCTTAGCCTCATGAGAATAATTGGGGTAGTTGTAGAGTGGTCAACAACCAGTGGAAACATTGCCAGATTAATATTGAACGATGATGGTTGGTTGGAGATATCATGTATGAGCATTAGTTCTCGTAATGTCGATGCTAAAACCCATTAAAAATTGTAACATAATAACACAATCTTTATAACTAGCTCTTTCTTTTATCTCTTTTGAATACATCGCAAGTCTAGCGCACTGAACTTGTGATGTATGATCAGTATGATGTACCAAAGTTTTTCTATCCTTTCCTTCTTTCAACCCAATCCCTCCAACACAACTCACTACTAAAGATCCTCCCTGTTCATTAGCCGGATGCTCAAACTTGCCGAAAGTCCTGAAAACTGTCCCAACTGCAAACAGTGCAAACAAACGCCACACAAATAGTCTCTCCTTTTTTTGTCCGAGTTGAAGGAAATCCTTTTCTCTGGATACCAAGACACGCACAAAGTTGAAACCCCATTGAATGGAAATTTTCAGTAAGACTCTTTATGAAGAGGAAATTTTCCGATCAAACAAAGGAACCCTCAGCAATCCTTTCTCTTCCCGACTTTACAAAAGCTCGAGTTTTTGCTTTCCATTGTTATTGTTCTTTTTCCTTCGTTTACAAAACACAAAAAAATGGGAGTGGATGAATAACAATACAATGTTATGATTGATCAAACCTTTAATTTTATGCTTTTTGGAAATCTGCAAGGTTCTCATAACACGACGTTGATAGTTTCGCGAACAGAGCAATACACACTTGAACTCTTGTCTAACCTTGTCTGTATGATTTCAATATTTCGTGGAGGAATTAGAATCGCGTGTTTGAGTGGTTTGACCTGATGGCGATTGAATTAGGAATGCTTCGGTGATTGCCAAATGGCACAGTGAGTCGATGAGTGATGGTTTAGCACGGGTATGTTTGCTGGATTAGGCATTAGCACTGGATTTATATTAGGCATACCGTAACACGGTTCTACAGTATCTCTTTTTGACTTTCTATATTACTACTTTCTGACTAGGGGTTGGGGGTTGGGACTACCAATGGGAGGGCCCAAATCACTCATGAATTACGCCCCATGATCATTTGTCTGTCTGGGTAGCTCAGTGGTAAAGGTGGCACTCTGTGAATCAAGAGATTCCAGAGGTCGTGGGTTCGAAACCCAGCCGGAACATGACAACAAGTTATCCTCGCATTTAGGATTTTTACCACATAATAATACGTCTTGGGCTTACTGCTGGAATAATGGGACTTAATAGTCCTAATCGGAGAGTATAAAGAAGGCGATATTATTATTATTTTTACCAACGAATCTGGTTTCATAAGAAACTGCCGCAGATGAATCTCTGCAGTAGTACTGTGATTACTCTTATCCTTATACATATCATCACATGTAGGTACATACAGCGTTTCCAAGTTCTTTTTTGAAAAGAATTTCAGGATTAATTCAAGGGCACAATCGAACAAAGCCTTTTTTGAGACATTTAAAATATCCTTTTTAATTTCAAATCTCCGTGGCGTAACGGTTGTGACTACTGCCCGTAGTCCAGAGATCCTGAGTTCGATTCCCGGTTGGAGCAGACTTTTCGCACAGAAAATTCGGTTCCCTCCGAACATGTGAGGGTGGCAATTCCGGCCCTACCCAAGCTGGGTGAGCTTAATGTGGGTAGCTGGTACGATTCCCAGCGAGTGGAGGGTAAAACTCCCGTCCTGTCTACCTCAAGTCAGAACGTTAAAACCAAATAGAATCAATGGACATGAATATCTCCGTACGACGATTTTTTTCGAAAAATGATCTGAGAGTAATCTAGTATTAAAATGTCCCCTAGATTTTATTCTGAATTTTTTTAACATAAAATACTTGGACACCCTGTATATTATGAGTCATTCATTATTATGAAACTGCCATGGAGTGTTTTTGTGTTATTCTGCCATTAATCAATTCTGGCAAAGAGAAACCAAGTGATAGTTTTGTATTTAATTATGTAGACATATACATATACGCAATTACGCACATACCTACTTTGTATTTTTGCAAAAACAAAACATTATTGTTATTAGAATGGTTTCAAGTTTTTGTTGAGGAACTGTGTACAAGGGTGATTCTCCAAAAAACGTACCTTTTCGATATGAAAATTGAAAATGACATAAATTACTAGAAATAAAAAAATAAAAATACTGGGTCATTCTAATTTCACTATGGAACCTAACGGTACCAACGGTGTTTTCATATTTTCCTTTTTAACTGTGAATTTGGGGATTTTTTTAAAATGGCTGCCTACGGGAATTATTTGGTTGTCTACGGAAATGACGTTTTTTACGGAATACCAGTAAATATTCTTCTCAATAACTTTTTAAACAATCTAATAGTTTTTCAGATTACTATATTTTAGATTAGTCTTCTATCAATGATACCTAGAATTATTATACTTGTAGCTATCCATAAAAAATGTCAATTTTTTTCCATTGATTTTTTTCCACCTACCAACTCCAAAAAATAACAGAACCAAATGAAACTAACTAACAATTTTTTCAGTGGGCAATGGGCCAAAAAACATTAGGTTCATTTTGTAAAAATAAATGTTCAAAGATAAAATAAAAATGAAACACTTCAAAATTCAAGGTCAATTTTAGGTAATTGAATTGAAACGGATAATTTCTAAATTTAAAGTTTACGTTTTTTTAACCATTAAAAACAGCTTATTTGACTCCTCTGGGTCAGAATCTTCATCATAATTCGACCATCATCACTTGATTCTTCATCTTTTCTATCATCACTTGATTCTTCATCTTTTCTATCATCACATGACTCTTCATCTTTTCTATCAACACTTGATTCTTCATATTTCTATCATCACTTGACTCTTCATCTTTTCTATCATCACTTGACTCTTCATCTTTTCTATCATCACTTGACTCTTCATCTTTTCTTATCATTAGGTGACTCTTCATCTTTTCTATCATCACTTGATTCTTGATCTTTTCTATCATCACTTGACTCTTCATCTTTTCTATTATCACTTGATTCTTCATCTTTTCTATCATCACTGGACTCTTCATTCTTTCTATCATCACTTGACTCTTCATCTTTTCAATCAAAAATGGATTTCAATTAAGGGGATGGGTTGATGACTGTGGTTTTCTCTTCCACCCAACCCAATGTAGTGTATCAGTTTATCATTACTGGATCAGTTTTTTTTTTTTTTTTACACTTTATTAATAGGACATATTATACACAATACAAATAATTACAAATTAAAATACACAATACAAAAGAAGAAAAAATAAATAAATATATACATAATATATGTCCTAACTAGAGGGCGGGGTTATTGCCTTAGGCAATCTCTTCCACACAAAGTTCTGTAGGCAACCCATTATTCCCGTAGGCAACACATGTCTACGGAAATGATGCCTACGGGAATGATGAATTTATAGTTTTGGATTAAAAAGCACTCATTTTCACACATATAAAATTTCAAAAACAACATTTCTATTAATTGTACACAAAAAGGAATTAAAAAAGATATATATTTTTTTTAATGCATATAATTATTATTTAAAAAAACTGTCTACTGAAATGATTTTGAATCTTACGTCAGCATAGATCTTACCCTATACGATTCTATATCTTAACTAATTTTGAAGAACCCCAAATTATCAAATTTAAAACAAGTAAATTAGATGTCCGCACAATATTTTGATATGACAAAGAGGAGAAAGATGCACTCTAGTGCATTTTTTTAAAACTGTTTTCGTTTGCCTACGGATATGACGAAAAAACCAGACTCATTTATTTAGATCTAATAAAGTATTGAAAATAAAATTACAAAAATAAAAGGAGGACAAAAGAGTTGTCGTCATATCTTTGTCAAAGTATTAACGATAAGTTTTTTGTGAAATTGTTGCAAATAACTGAATAATTCAAGGCTTAATAATGAATTTTGAACGAGTTACAGTCTACGGAAATGATTTTAATGGTATAGTGTATTTCTTTTTTAATAATCTGCGATTTTATTAAAAAATGTGTTTTATCAGAAATAGTTTAGACTATTACTATCTTCATTATTGCGAATAATTGAACTTTTTTAAGTTAAGCGTTGACGGGATAGTTGCGAGTTACATGAAAAGGTACGTTTTTTGGAGAATCACCCACAAATGTTAAAAAGTTTTAGATAAATTTAATATTTTTATTTTGTGGATTAAAATTCGCGATGTGTTTTTTTTAATACAATATTATTTGTAATTTAAATGATTCAATAGATATAAATCTGAGGACTCTAATTTGAATCTCAGGTATTATGATTTATTAAGGATGGAATATTACCATGTAGATTTATATCAATTGAAATGTGTCAAGTAAATATAGATTAGTGCTTATTTTGAAAAAAGTAAGTGTTATGAGACCATAATGAGTTGAGATAAAAAGTAACGAGCTACCTCGATAGAATTTTGTCAAAGTGCATGATAATAAATTACTATAGATAGGTATAGGTGTATACTTTTCCGTGAAAATTATTTTCCATCACACATCCCGCTGCGCTGATTCTGTTGAAATGAATTTCAAACTATGAAAGTTATGTGCGACATAACAACTGAGTCAGCAGAACCAACTCCATTGTTCTCCGCTGATGTACGCACTAGCCTGTCAGGCCAGTCAGTCTGAGCTAATTCCTGATCTAGTGCAGATCACCTGCGTATTTATTTGTTCTTCTGCATCGTGCAGATTATTACGTATTTCTATTTAGTTCATCATATTTAGAGAAGTTATTTCACAAGTTAATTTCTTTTATAATTATTATTAATCTATTCAATTAATTAATCAATCGTTGATTAATCGTTAATCACGTATGTTATTTTATCCTTCGAAATATCGATTTCTTTGTATTATTATTATTATTTAACCCTTAATAAATATTTGTGAACTTTCGAAATAAACATTTTTAAAAAGGCTATCTGTCATTCCTCTAATTTAAGTGGCGCAGTCGTACGGCTTTTGTGGACTTTTGCGGCATTTTTCGTGAAATACACAAAAGTAGAACCCCAAAAAAAAAAAAAAACTTTGAAATTTTTCTAAGTCCCACTATCAAATAAAGGAACATTATTATAGTGCTGGATCTTCTTCTAAGTGACATTCTTCACCCCCAATTTCCGGTGACAGACTAAAACTTCAATTATTTAAATAAATAAAAATATCTGTTCAAAAAAAATAATTACACAAGAATTTAGTGAATTGTGCTAATTGGATTACCCTACCCTACTGGATCACTTATTGGATCATACGAGCATTGGATTCTTCTGGATTCTGTACTACATCATTGGACTTTTCTGGCAAGGATTGGACACAGCAGACAGCTCACAGAGATCCTGCATTCAACTCGAGACCGCACGCAAGGAGATTCTTAGCAGACCTCACGGCGCGGCGCGACGAGACATTTCATTTTCTTCCTAGCTAGCCAACCTGACACAAATGTTCGTCCTTCCCATGCTCGTCATATCGTAAGCAATTTTGCTTGCTCATTCGTAAATTTTTCCCTTAACCTATTTTATTGCAAAACTTTTTCTTCTTCATTTCATACTATTTTTTTTTTTGTGCAAAGATGGCACCACCAGTATTACAAAAGGAATACTTTCAGATGGTCCCTGAATTTCATGGGGACCAGGAACAATTACCAAGATTCCTAGAACTAGGACAAAAATTGGTTAATAAATTCTACAACACGGAAGATCCCGATGACTTCCAAAATGAATATTTAATTGGTAGCTTGCTCTCTAAAGTAAAAGGGGTAGCACAAAACCAAATTTCAAACAGAATTATTAAAAATTGGACTGATTTAAAAAATGCACTCTTGGAAACATACGCAGACAAGAGAGACATTTTCACCCATACAATTGAAATGTCTTTGATGAAACAGTTTGCAAATGAAAATCCCTTTGTCTTTTACCATAGAATAAATAATAATTTGAACTTACAATTAACCTACATTGCAAATCATGTGTTGGCATCCCATCACGATTGTATGACACAATTTGTAAACAAATTGGCATTGAGAGTTCTTTTGAGAGGCCTCAGAGAACCCTTGGGTCCATTGTTGAGAACAAGAGACCCAGAAACACTAAACTCTGCACTCAACATGATGACGAACGATTTTCAATTAGAAACTTCGTTCAAACAAAATTTTAACAGAACAAACAACGGCGGTAAATCAAATACCGGAAAATTTTCAGGAGGACAGTCCTCCTCTTGGGGAAAAACAATGGTACAACAACCTCAAGGAAATACCGGGTTTAAAACTCCCACGTATGTTCCACCACATCTAAGGTCTAACAATAATTATCAAAATTCACAACAGAACACATTCCGTGGTCAAGTAGGCACGAGCACATCTGCTCAGACTAGACTACCTACCCCAACCCCTATGAGTATTTCAACAAGAAACACTATGAGAACCAACAACTTTCACAACATTGAAGACGGTCAGGAACCTTTAAATGAAGAAACGATGGAAGAGTACCTCACTGACACTGAACAAAATAATACTGACTTACAAGAAGAGCTCGACCCAAATTTTTGGATCGGAGCCTCGGACAACACTTCGAACTAATGAATGTAACAATCACACCTTGTCAGCTACCATACATTATACTACCAGAGAACAACCTAAAGGTACTCATAGACACAGGGAGCACTAACTCCTTTATACTCCCAAACGTAGCCGACAAATACTATCATAACAAAATAAAAAACGATCCATTCACCACACGCACAGCACACGGCACTACAGTTGAAAAATATAGCATAACAATTCCATTCCCACACATATTCAATAAAAAAGGCAGTATGAAATTACACCTTTTCCAGTTTCATGATTATTTTGATTGCCTTCTAGGCTTAGACAACTTATCAGGAATGAGAGTTGACCTAATAAATAACGTGCTCGAAACGCCCACAAGCAAAATTCCGTTACACTACCGAAATATATCAACCACCACCAACAATATCGTATTACTACCACGCGAGGAACAAATTGTTAAAATCGAAGTGAACAATATCGAAAATGGAGATGCATTACTCCAGCGATTCAATGTAGGAGCCGCGTATATTCCCGAAGGAATAATAAAAGTAGAAAATTATTGTGGTATTTGTGCAATTATAAATCCAACAGAAAAACAACTTCAAATTCCTCTTGAAACCTTAAAAGCAGGACCTCTTGAAAGATTTTTTGACAAAATAGGACCCGTCAATATTAACAATTTATCTGGCAACACTGATAACAATTCTAGTGAAAAATTACTCGATCTAATCAGAATGGATCATATGAATGAAGAGGAAAAATTCGCCGTTTGTACAATATTACAACAGTATAGCGATATTTTTCATTTCGAAGGAGAGCAACTCACGTTTACAAATAAAATAAAACATGCTATTAAGACAACCGATGACCTGCCAATCTATACCAAATCTTATAGATACCCTGAAGTACACAGAACTGAAGTCCAGCAACAAGTCCAGAAAATGCTAACACAAGGAATCATTAAACCCTCACGCTCACCATGGTCGTCACCAATCTGGATTGTACCGAAAAAAGCTGACGCATCAGGAAAACAAAAATGGCGGATAGTGGTTGATTACAGAAAATTAAATGAAAAAACCGTTGGAGACCGGTATCCTCTACCCAACATTACAGATCTCCTCGACAAATAAGGACGATGCCAGTACTTCACTACTCTCGATCTGGCATCAGGCTTCCATCAAATCGAAATTGAAAAAGATAGCACCCAGAAAACCGCATTCAACACAGAAAGAGGGCATTACGAGTTCACAAGAATGCCCTTTGGTTTAAAAAATGCTCCAGCGACCTTCCAGAGAGTCATGGATGACTTATTACGAGGACTCATAAACTCCGTATGCCTCGTGTACATGGATGATATAGTCATATTCTCAACCAGCCTTCAAGAACACATTACTAATTTAAAACTAGTATTTGACAGACTTCGATCTGCCAATTTCAAAATCCAACTCGATAAAAGTGAATTTTTGAAGAAAGAAGTAGCTTTCCTGGGTCACATTATAACACCCGACGGAGTTCGACCAAACCCAGCAAAAATTGCCGCCATCAAGAAATTCCCTATTCCCAAAACCTCCAAACAAATTAAGGGCTTCCTCGGAATGCTCGGATATTACCGAAAATTTATCAAAGATTTCGCTAGAATCACTAAACCGTTTACCAAACGATTAAAAAAGGGAGCAGTAATAAATATAGAAGACTCAGACTACCGTGAGTGCTTCGAACTATGCAAGAACATATTAACTAATGATCCTATCCTCCAATATCCGGACTTTACACAACCCTTCCTACTAACAACGGACGCAAGCAACTTCGCGATTGGCGCTATCCTGTCACAAGGAAAAATCGGAAATGATCTTCCGGTAGCCTACGCGAGTCGAACACTCAACATGAGCGAACAAAATTATAGCACAATTGAAAAAGAGCTGCTGGCAATTGTGTGGGCCGTCCGATATTTTCGGCCCTATCTCTACGGAAGGAGATTCACCATTGTAACAGATCACAAACCTCTGCAATGGCTCTTTTCTCTAAAAGAGCCTAGCTCCAAACTGGTACGATGGAGACTCAAACTAGAAGAGTTTGAATATGATATTGTCTACAAAAAGGGCTGTCAGAATTCAAATGCAGACTGCTTATCGCGAATAGAATTAAACACTAATTCAATCCAACCTGTACTCCCTAAAGAAACAGATACGACCTCAAACATTGCAGAGCCACCTCTTGACATAGCCGCAAACATGAGGGAAATTGACGAGTTAATTAGACAAACCTTAGAAGGTTTCCAATTTGATGATACCGAGGTATCTACCGACCAAATTTTTTCGGAACAAGATCACACTACCAACACCAGTCAGGCAGAAGAAGAAAATACAATTCCTGACATAACATTCGATCACCTGGTTCGAGCCGATATATCTCCAAGCTCTCCAGCAAATCCAGAAGACGCCAGCATCCTTCCTGATGATGACGACAACGAGTCTTTTGGTACAACAATTCATTCAAATTTAGAAAATCCACTAATAGGGATACCTATTAAAGAAGGACCAGTCAACCAAGGAAAACTTCAAGTTATTATAGAGGAAGTTCTCTATTCACCGGCAGTACCAAAGGTGAAGCTTCTTTTTCAAACAAAACAAAGAGTAACTATTCAAATATCTCAAAATAATTGGGAAAATGATATTATACAATTTATTAAACAATGCATTGCTCCGAAGAAAATATATCATCTGTACTTCAAAGCACCTCTTTATGAAAAATTTTCAACTGTCCTTCAACAATACTTCAAAAATTCCGAAATAAAAATGATCAAATGTACAGAAATGCTCACAGACGTTACAAAACACCCAGACCAAATAGAGCTAGTGAAAAAGGAACACGAAGGAATTACCAACCATCGTGGGATCAATGAGGTCGAACAACGATTGAGAAAACACTACTACTGGCCTAGCCTGAAAAATACTGTGCAAGATTACATTAACCAGTGTGAACTCTGTCAAGCTACAAAGTATGATAGAAAACCTTTGAAACTAAACTACAACGTCACACCCACAGCAACCAAACCCTTCCAAATCTTGCATATTGATACCATTACCCTTGAAAGAAGCAAGTTCCTGACTATCATCGATTCATTCTCTAAATACGCACAAGCGTATTCTCTCTTTTCCGCCCAAGCAATCGAAGTAGTCAAAAATCTCATAATTTTTTTTGCACACCATGGAATCCCACAGACAATAATTTCAGACAATGGTGGAAAGTTCAAAAACTGTTCAGTCCAAGAACTACTCAAATTACACAAAATTGAAATTCACTTTACCACATCACAGCACCCTGAATCTAATGGATGTATTGAACGATTCCATTCGACACTAATCGAACACATCCGACTTCTACATAATCAAAAAGAATACAGAGATGACACAATAGCCACCAAGGTAACATACGCTGTAATTGCATACAATAACACACAACATTCTGTTACACAAATCACACCATACGAATTAATATCAGGACACACAGCAAACAGATCACCACTCGACATAGACATAGAACACCATCTCATGAATGACTACATAAACTCACACAAATCTAAAACTAAGTTACTGTACGAAACAATACATGACAAAATAATGCAAAATAAAGAGAAAACTATCGCTAGAGCTAACCAAAACAGGGAACCCTTGCCCACTGTACCAGAAAATGTATTTGTGAAAAATAGACAAACACAGAGTAAAACAAAGAATAAGTATAATGCCGAAAAAATAGTTAGCGTCGATGAAACACTAAAAACAGCTAACATTGCACCACGACATTCAAACACATCACAAAGAATTCACCTTTCCAACATTAAGAGGCCTAAAAAGCCACCTAAACCACCCAACATTTCCCATGTTTCAGAATCCTCTCCTGGTCCATCGTCCACGGAGCAGGGTACACTATAAAGAACATAACGACAAATCCGGGCATCCTTCCAATACATCTCGGGATAGCAAAACTACAACGTTCAAGTCACACTTTCGTCCATTACTATGATTTAGAACCACTGATAGAAGAACTTCAAGACCTAGAGACCCAATACAAAACTTTAAACGATATTACGTCAAACAAAACCTTCTACACAAAAGAACTAGACAACTATAACAAAGTCGTTAAACATCTACAAAAAACAATAGCTGACAAACTTGATGGAATTTACCCCATACACACCAAACGAACCAAACGAGGCTTGATGAACGGACTCGGTACAGTTATTAAAACACTTACTGGCAACTTAGATGACAATGATGGACAAAGAATCAATCAGATTATTGAAAATTTACACTTAAAACAAAATACTCTACAGAAACAACTTGAGATGCAATATACATTAAATTCTAACACAATAGATAAATTTAACCAAACACTAAATAATGTTCAACATAACGAATTAATTCTCAAGTCACGTATTATGCAATTAACAACTATTATTGAACAGGAAATTCAATTACCTAATGTCCTTTTTACTAAGGATCTTTATAATCAACTGATCATATTTTACAATTCAATATTAAGTATTCTACAGGAAATAGAAAATTCATTAACATTCTGTGCCCTACATACCTTTCATCCTAGCATCTTGAAAGCTAGTGAACTATACACAGAATTGGAAAAAATATCATTATATTATGAAGAGCAACTTCCCTATGAACTAAAATTCGAAAACTTACCAGATTTTCAAAAATTAATACAAGTCAACTGTAAGATAGACAAAAATAAAATTATATATTTTCTTTCATTGCCAATTAATTTTGAAACCAACTTTGACCTATTTTATCTCATGTCAATACCTTCTAAAACAACAGAGGGTTATGTTACACTTTTACCTAACTATAGATATTTTCTAAAGTCAAAAGATATTGTGAAATCTCTGAATAATCAATGTACCCCAGGCAAAGTGTTTCAGTGCTCCAGTTTCACCATCAATAACAATGGAGATCCATGCGGCAAAGAAATCCTGCAGAACGAGGAAGCGAATCATTGCCAACATTTAAAACTAGACATACCTGAAAATCATTTAGAAATAGTATCCGAAATAAACCAATACTTGGCAGTGTTTTCATCAGAGGAAAACATTAAATTTCAGTGTGCTAAAGAGACTGAAATCAAAAAACTACTAGGAGTCTTCCTAATTGAAGACTCAGAATGTGACTTAATATTTAGAAATGAGAAAATCAAATTCATACAAAAGTCACTAGGCAAACCATTCATTTTAAACAATGTCCACATAAACTCCAGCACAATCAATGTGTCCAAATCAAAAATGGTTCTTAAAAACTTACAATTAGATAGTATAAATTTACATCAAATTGAACCCGTTGAAAAGGATAGCCCACCTCCAAGTAATTTTAAGTTTTCAGTATTTCTATTTTATTTTATTATTTCCATTTTAGGGTGGATGACCCACTTAGGCTTAGTAAAACTAAAGCAAATAACTTCTCTAAGAAAAATTAATATTACTAATTCTAATGTTGCTGATGACCACCAACATCCAGTTTCAGATGGTCAAAATTTACCCACTTCTATTTCGCCCATCTTTCACACTTAGGGGGGACGAGTTATGTGCGACATAACAACTGAGTCAGCAGAACCAACTCCATTGTTCTCCGCTGATGTACGCACTAGCCTGTCAGGCCAGTCAGTCTGAGCTAATTCCTGATCTAGTGCAGATCACCTGCGTATTTATTTGTTCTTCTGCATCGTGCAGATTATTACGTATTTCTATTTAGTTCATCATATTTAGAGAAGTTATTTCACAAGTTAATTTCTTTTATAATTATTATTAATCTATTCAATTAATTAATCAATCGTTGATTAATCGTTAATCACGTATGTTATTTTATCCTTCGAAATATCGATTTCTTTGTATTATTATTATTATTTAACCCTTAATAAATATTTGTGAACTTTCGAAATAAACATTTTTAAAAAGGCTATCTGTCATTCCTCTAATTTAAGTTGAATGAACTTTGGAAACTTATCATGGCCTCTTCCACATAACTTTAAAACTTGCGTACAGGGTGCCCCATACCCATACATCATGATGAGCGATTTATTTTTATCCTCCTTCAAATCCACTCTGTTTTAACTTCTTTGGTCATTCACATATGAAAGCTTGTACAGGGTGCCCCATACATCATGATGAGCGTTATTTTTTTCCTCCTTCATCAGTACGCCTGATGCTCTGTATGAAGAGGTCATTAACACCATCACCTCACATGTTAATGACTCAATATCCTGTTTCACATTAGGAGTTTTCTCGACAGTTGGAATTTCCGTGAACAGTTTAAAATTTCCGTGTATTTGATGAGTACTTAGTAAACTTTGTTACTACGTTTATGAGTTAAACGTACCCTTTTTTTGCGGAATATTTTGCATTGCGAGTCCATACAAAGAAGTGGTTTCTGCTCATTATTACGTTTCATTTATAAATGAATGAAATAAATATTTCATTGAATTATCTAATTTAAAGGTGAAACATTTTTTTTATGAGAAACTTAAATACCACAAATTGTAGTAATCTTCATAGAGCATAGAAACTTTAACGATCACAATGGTCGCATTTCCACGATGTACTGAACCAATGATCAAAACTCACTTTCCACCCATTTAACCTAAAGATCAAAGATTTTTTTAGGACCTCCACCGAGAATGATGTTCACTTGATGTGTTAATGATAATAAATGACTCTCTAGTACATCTCTTTGGTCAAGCAGACGGGTAGACCAAAATAGATTTCGCTAATGATCAATGTTAATTAAATTAATAATAGTAGAACTTACTATATCGTACGAATTATTGTGTGACACAACTGCAAACTGAACCTGCGCCCTTCAATTTAAAAATCACCTCGTCTACAGGTATTTTTAAAATGTTTTTTTTTTTTTTTTTTTTTTTTTTTTTTTCATGTATAGAAAGAATTGAAGTGTGTTTTACACGATTTTTTGTCATATCGAGCGTTCCAGCAATGAATACACTTACCAAATTCTTTGACATGGCCAGGAATTCACGCTATGTCCATACTTGTTACCACAACTAACATTAGGCCCCCCTTCTCACCCTCACACGCGCTAGGAATAATTCCCCTGGCGCTACCCCCCCCCCCCCCCCCCCCCCTGATAGCTAATCCCCGCCCCCCCCCCTGATATGCTGAATGCGCCCGCTTATGCAACGAGGCAAGAGAATCATTCATACAACAATCAAGGTTCTATTGATTTCCCGACCCCTCGAAACTGTCAGCTGTTCTTTCCTGATCATATTTCAGCTTTTTTGTTAACCTAGAGGAGGGTTTCCCAAACTAGGGTGATTTGAGTTTGACGACTTACTGACATTGTTCTACGATCAAGTTTTTTGAGGTTCAAAGGCAGCCATTTGTATACGTTTAATTAAATCAATAAGGTTTTTTTTCCATTTAATACCTCAAATGACATAAAATACAGTACTAGGAAGTAAACACAAGCTCTCACAACAGTATGTTCATTGAAGAGTGCTTACGAGAAATAACCTAAAGTCTTCTAGTTCTTTGATTTTTTTTCTCTTTTCCATGAAATGTACGAAGAATTACAGACTTATAAAAAGATTTCAAAAATAAAAATACCTAGAAATATTCATCTAGAGTCTAGACAGTTACAGGTTGAAAGTTGGAGCATTACTGTAACTTTCCAAGCAGACCGAGACTATCTTTTGTTCTGACTTATGTATATCTGAACTCCTAAGGTAGGTATTAGATATCTTGGCTCTTAATAACTTTCCTATTCCAAGTCTCAAACCCTGTATCAAGAGTTATGTCTGCTGACCATTGAACCTGGGATTGCTCGTATCTTATCTCCACTGCCGGCGTCGGTTAACAATCCTCTTTCTTCCATCAGGACTACTCTCACGCTAAGCAATACAATCAAAGGTCAAGGGGCCACCGAGGCAGAAGGTTGGTGACCACCTTCCCACGTGTGCTGTTGAACATTGTACCGAGACGAATTACTCGCAAACTAGTTCACTTGTAATTAAATCCGAATTTAAAACAGGTTTGAAAGTCCTTCATTCAATTAAAAACTATCGTGTATTTATTAAAAGTTTGAATGTGGACGCTTGCTGCCTGCAGGGATCAGCCCCAGAGTTTGAGGGATGGGGAGGGGTTGATATTGGAAATAGAATTTCATTGCTCTAAATAATTTTGAATTTCCAATATTTTCATCTACGAGTATCTCTCCATTAATAATAATAATAATAATGATCTTTATTTCTTTATCTTTTACATACCTATATTCATTTTTACCCATAAAAATGTTTATTTTATGATATTTACAATTTATTAAACATAAAACATTTCCTCGAAAACTCCAGTTTTTGAAATTGCTCCCAAAAATGAAGCTGCGTTTCCAAAAATGAATCTTCTGCATTAAGAAGAAACTTAATATTATAGACTGGTTGGAGTTCCATAAGTGAAGCCCCAATTATAACACCAACCTCTATTAGATCTATTGTGACCCAGATCTATCTTTAATGAAATCCACTGATTGACTGACTGACTGACTCATCTCTGTGATTATTGTATCTCTGGAAAATGACAATAGGAAGGTGAAATTTCGCACGAAAGTGTTTCTCGATGTCAATTGGATGTGCTGGGACCACTGTCCAGTCCATTCATACCTCGTGAGAAGTGAGGATTTACTTGTATGAGTAATGTCAAGTGGCGCGGCATTACCCGACTACATTCTATAAAGAGTATAAAGAAAAAACACTGCCAATTATGGACACAATACTTCCTCGTGATTGTTTCACATTGTTAACACGTGCCAATTTTGAGATTTTATACAAAATTACTTGTATCTCCAAAACGACTGAACCGATTTTCTTCAAATTTGTTTTATATGGTAGAAAATCATTTTTTATACATTCTAAATTCCACAAAAAATTATGTATCGGCAAGTGGTGGTCCTTATTTTTGGACTTTTTTGTCCAAAATTTCGGATTTTCTTGAATATCAGAGTCTAATTATAATTAATCAAAAAATAAATATTAATAGACTATGTAAAACAATAAAATGCATATACATACAAAATTTCATTAAAATTGGGTGTACCGTTCACGAGATATAAGCGTTTAAGTAAAAAGTTAGTGGTCAGGCGCATGGTCTCTTTCACCCAGAACCGCTAGTACGAATTCAATGAATTTAAAATGGGACCATCTACAGAATGTCTCCTAAATGTGTGCAACATTTCATCAAAATCGGTCGAGTAGTTTCCGAGATTTGCGCGTTACAAGGAATCGTTTTAACAGACCGACGGATCGACGGACCGACAGACGGACACAAAACCAATTTTGCTCAGGAGGTTATGAAACGTCCAGAAATATGAAAAAAATCGGAGCAAAAAAATATTTTTTTTTACAAAAACGAACACAATACTTCCGATTTCTAATATTAGAAATTTCTCGGAAGTAATAATGTAAAGGAATTCGAAAAGTAAAAGAGACATTTCCTGTGCTACCCAGAAGTTACAAGTTGATGCTTGTAAAAATTGACCGATAATTGAACTAATCTAAAGATCTTTAGATTAGGTAATTAGCAATAAAAAGCCTACGTTGAATGGCATGTTGAATAAATCAGTTTCCGTAAGATCGCGGAAGTTAAGCTACGTCCAGTGAGGTTAGGACCTGGTGAAGGTTTGAACCCTCGTAATTTTGGCTATTTCCGGTAGCTCCGATCAAACCCAGAGTTTCAGACTGAGTAAGGTTAATGTGGATAAGAGTTTGGTATCCTTCAGATAGGAGGGTAAAACCCCCTTCTTTTATGACCCCATTGTTAAAGATGACGTTAAGCAAAAAAAAAATCTCTGAAGTAATAGAAACTCCTAGATTTTACTCTCCACTTTGTGCAATATGGTCTCAACATGAAATGAACACTTTTTATTTGGGTCAATCTGTTTTTATACAGGTCATCATGAAATATACTTTTTTTTTTCTAGGTCAATAAAGTTTTGCTTTCTGAAAAATAAATTCATCACAACTCGATACCCATATAGAATAAAGATATGGTTTTATGCTCTTTGTTTGAACGCAACTTTCAACATTTTTGATTTATTTGTCTGTTTTTTTTTTTACTTTGTATGGAAATTAAGAGCCCTTTGGGTAGGGTAACCCCTTTTCAAATCATCAAAACGTAAAATCCTTAAATCATGAATAGCAATTTAGAATAGTTGAAGCAATTTTATGCAGATAAAAAAAAATAAAGAGTTACAAATAAATCTTTATTCTTTAAGTCGTCACATCACCCCTTTGCCTTAAATCATTTGCCTTTGCCTTCAAATTAAAAATTTGCAAAGTAGAATTTTCTCTTTTTGAAATTATTTTCCTAGTCTCTTTTTAATTTTTCACATTTAGGGCGGAATTAATAGAAGTTTTTGTAATACCTCTGTGGCGCTAAGTCACGGATTGCGTAATGTGTAAGATAGGGAAAACCGACGCTTAGCAGTGACTTGTGATACAGAATTTGTCTATTAATTTGGGCCTTAATGTATTTATTTATTAGTATTTTTTGTTGTTGTGTGTATTTTTTTGTTTGTTGTAAATACTCCTTAAGTCCATTATTTCTATATCTTTAACATGTTTTTATATTTTTTTTCCTAGTCTGTGATATGTTAAATTTCCACCTGTCATTTTTGTTATTTTATTTATTTAGAAACTCTTTATTAGCAGAACATATACAGAGTGTCCACTTTTAATGTGCGCCATAGGAAAAATACATGTAAAAACAGTTTTTCTTGTCTCAAAAGTCGCCATTAAGTATTTTAATTAAACCAAATATGTTAACTCATGTATTTTGATCTAAAGAATCCACTGGTGGTAATTTCATTTCTGGGACTTACAGTTAAAAAGTTAAGGGTTCGAAATCCGAGAAATGTGTTATGTTTGAAACTCAACATTTTTGTACAATTGGATACTCTATTTTATGTATTTTTTCACGAGAAATTGATTGGTAATATTTTCAATTACCTGGGGTTTACAGTTAAAAAGTTCTGGGTTCGAAACCGAGTAATTGCGTTATGTTTGAAACTCAATATTTTCGTACACCTGGATACCTACCTGGTTTCTGGTTTTACTAACTGTGATACCCTATTTTAGCATTCTTTAACTTTATTTGTGTATTTTTTCAATAGAAATAACGATTTCTGCTTCTTTTGTCCGAAGAAGACATACTGAAAAAAGGCGTGTTTTAAACTTGAATTCATGACTTTGTAAAAAAGGACAACTGATAATCAGTTTATGGGTAGGTACTTACTGATATTGAAGTTAGATTCGATCTTCAGACGAATCTAGTTTAAATCTGACACACGCTCCCAATTTTCAAAACTCACGGATGTGGGCCAAAGAAAATCCTCTACTCTTGGTACAGCCTCATACTCAGTACCCACAAAAAGTAAACGTCTGGGCAGGAATAGTAGGACAACACATTATTGGTCCAATATTCTACAATGAAAGTCTAACTTCAGAACTCTTCCTCGACCTCCTTGTTCATGAAATAGGTCCATTAATCACAAATGTTGTTGGTGAAAGAGAATTTTTTTTTCAAATGGACGGTTGTCCAGCCCACAATTCAAGATTAGTCAAAGAGTTTTTACAAGCAGCATTTCCAGGAAGGGTGATAGCTCACAATGGTGATATTGATTGGGCAGCAAGATCACCCGATCTATCCCCAAATGACTTTTTTCTTTGGGGTTACCTAAAAGCAATACTTTATCACGAAGGTAAAACATACCCCAATGTAGAGGCACTGAAAGATGCCATCACCCAAGCATGCAACAACATAACAGCACGTCAATTGGCTAATGTTCGCAATAAATTTTACGACAGATTGGGATATTGTGTTGCTGCTGATGGAGATATCTTTGAAACTCGAATATAACTTCAATATCAGTAAGTACCTACCCCTTTTTTACAAAGTCATGAATTCAAGTTTAAAACACGCCTTTTTTCAGTATGTCTTCTTCGGACAAAAGAAGCAGAAATCGTTATTTCTATTGAAAAAATACACAAATAAAGTTAAAGAATGCTAAAATAGGGTATCACAGTTAGTAAAACCAGAAACCAGGTAGGTATCCAGGTGTACGAAAATATTGAGTTTCAAACATAACGCAATTACTCGGTTTCGAACCCAGAACTTTTTAACTGTAAACCCCAGGTAATTGAAAATATTACCAATCAATTTCTCGTGAAAAAATACATAAAATAGAGTATCCCATTGTACAAAATGTTGAGTTTCAAACATAACACATTTCTCGGATTTCGAACCCTTAACTTTTTAACTGTAAGTCCCAGAAATGAAATTACCACCAGTGGATTCTTTAGATCAAAATACATGAGTTAACATATTTGGTTTAATTAAAATACTTAATGGCGACTTTTGAGACAAGAAAAACTGTTTTTACATGTATTTTTCCTATGGCGCACATTAAAAGTGGACACTCTGTATACAGACAAACAATGGTAAAAATTAAATATAAAATTTAATTTTGTTCTTATTGTACATAGGACTTTGTCCGTAAATACATACCCCTTTCAGGGTATTTATTATTAAATCCTGATACTTTTTTCCTATGAATTTCTAATATTAGAAATCGGAAGTATTTTGAGCTGATCCAGATTAATTAAAATTAAAAATCATGATATCCCCAAAAATGTCAAATTCACTTCCTGTGTTCCCCATTCGGATTAAATATTCGAATTCTAATTAGGGGATTGTTAGCATTTCCATGTGGACCTAATTGCAGTAGAGAAGTTGATGAGTACAAACCATATACATATACGTAGTCTATTTATACATAGAAGTTATTACTTCCGATAAATTTCTAATATTAGAAATCGGAAGTATTGTGTTCGTTTTTGTAAAAAAAAATATTTTTTTGCTCCGATTTCATTTTTTTCATATTTCTGGACGTTTCATAACCTCCTGAGCAAATTTGGTTTTGTGTCCGTCTGTCGGTCTGTCTGTCGGTCTGTTAAAACGATTCCTTGTAACGCGCAAATCTCAGAAACTACTCGACCGATTTTGATGAAATTTTGCACACATCTAGGAGACATTCTGTAGATGGTCCCATTTTAAATTCATTGAATTCGTACTAGCGGCTCTGGGTGAAAGAGACCATGCGCCTGACCACTAACTTTTTACTTAAATGCTTATATCTCGTGAACGGTACACCCGATTTTGATGAAATTTTATATGTATATGCATATTATTGTTTTACACAGGCTTTTTATATTTTCTTATTAATTAATTTTAATTTGACTCTGATATTTAAGAAAATCCGAAATTTTGGACAATAAAGTCAAAAAATAAGGACCACGACTTGCCGATACAGAATTTTTTGCAAAATCTAGAATGTAGAAAAAACGGTTTTCTACCATATAAAACAAATTTGAAGAGAATCGGTTCAGCCGTTTTGGAGATACAAGCAATTTAGTATAAAAACTCAAAATTCGCACGTGTACACAATGTGAAACAATCACGAGGAAGTATTGTGTCCATAATTGGCAGTGTTTTTTTGTCATAGGCTAGTTAGAAAATGAGGATAACAATCAGGGTAGATTGATTGCAATTTAGTGTTCTATGTTACTATTAGCTTCTGACGACGATGTAGCCGTGGCCGAGTGAGTAGCTTGCTGCCAGGTGACCCGGGTTCGAATTCCTGTCGGTTAGAAATTTCTCTATATTTTGGATGTCCACTTATACCTCGTGTGGAGAAATTAGTACATAGGTACTGCAATGAATACGTAACGACCTGCGTCTCCAGAGTATATAAAGAAAATAATGGACGAGTATTTAGAAGATTGATGGAGTCTCTTTGTAATGCTATGCAAGAGGCTCTTGCTCCACCACAAATATCTTCTTCATGCATGAAACATAGTTCTCGTGTTGTGAAACTTTGCCACTTTAGTCATCCGTGTGAATTGGTAGAAGAAAAGCAGGAGAATATGTATTGTGTTTCACAGTTGTTTGTTCTTAGAAGCTGTTGAAAGTTTCACCTTTACTTAAAGTTCTTACTCAACTTATCTGATTTAATGTAGGCGTTGACGTCACTAAGGTGAGATACTGGAGGTCATGGTTAATCTTGATTTGTGACGTCACTAAGGGGAGATACTGGAAGTCATGGTTAATATTGACTTGTGACGTCATTAGTCTGAACCCTGTATTTTCATTTATTCCAAGTCTTAGAGGGAGGTATACATACACATGTATTTGAATGATAGCAGCTATTTTAAGGCCTTTATATATAGGATTTAGACTGAAATTCGTTATCATGTACAATTATACACTATAGATTTTAATGATTAAAAGTATATCTAAAAAAATATATCTAGTTGCAGATATTGTTTGTCCAAATTCAAAGCTCATGTTACTGTTAACACACACCATCACAACTTAACTTTTACCTTGTTACATCAGTGTAACAGAAAATTATGATTAACACGGCGACAAGTACTGTTGGATGGACTGGACGGTATGGACGCCTCCATTCCTTACGACCTGTGATAGTGGTCAGGACCTGATTCGCCGCTTGTTATAGCATTGAGTACCAAGCCGCTGATGTGGACTTTCTCTTTCCATGAAACCGTTTTCTTTTCGCATTATTATTATTTAACTCTTTATTGGTCAACTACATACATTCAACAAAATAGGACATGCTAAAAAAAAAAAAAAAAATAGAATATGTAGTGAACCAAGGGGCGATATACATCTTCTTGCATGTTTTGCGTCGAGGTTATTCGTCTCTTAATTTCCTTTTGCATGTTTTGCGTAGGCGTAGTTGGTGCTGATCGAGTACGAGACGAAACGTGACCGTAATTTTTCGGTTAAAAAAACAAACCAAAACAGAGCTGGTTTTTTTGTGCAGAAGACGAGAAATTTCTCTGCCTGATTAATTTTTGATCCAAAAAAGACATGGAAAATTGCGAATTGTGATGTATACGTGCATAATTTCTCGTCTCGTGCTTTTAGACGAGACGAGATTGCATCACTACATTGACGTGATCTTGATTGGTTTTGTGTTGGAGTATTTGGGCTGTCATGTAGAGGTGATATTTCGCGCAGTACTTATTATTATGCTGAGCAGCGGGAGGTATTTATGTCAAGTCTTTAGGTATTTAGACATTACGTAAGAAAAACTGAGTTACGTTAGTTACGTATTATGTTGACATGTTGAGGTGGATATTATATAGCTGCTCACTGCTGCAAGTTCTGTTACTTCATATCTTTTCGTTTCGCCCGACAAAGAAAGAAATTTTCGACAGTAACACCGACAGGCTATTTTTTGTTTTTGTCATTTATGCTTTGATATTTGTGTGGGGTACCTATGTAAATTCAACATAAGTATCTTTCTACACAGTTACTAGGATTTATAATTCACTGCTTCAAAGGT
Organism: Bactericera cockerelli; assembly: GCA_024516035.1. NCBI lineage: Eukaryota > Metazoa > Arthropoda > Insecta > Hemiptera > Triozidae > Bactericera > Bactericera cockerelli. Next base: position 35,579,270 of record CM044957.1, read on the forward strand.
ATAACTGCCAGCAATTAAACTATTATTTCTCAAATACATGACATGTGTTTTTTTTCTACAAGCAGAAAAAGGAAAGTAAAAAGGTAGTGTAAAAGTATGGTACTATTCTCTTCATACATAGTTTACTTTTATCCTGTTTTATCTCGTGATTCTATTTCTTTTCTGTTCCCTCTAAACATAACTATCAAAAGTTGTCTGAAACATAGAAGCACTCTAAAATAGAAAGCTTTTTTAATCGAGAAAATGTTCTCACAGTTAAAAGTTCGACGGCAAAAAACCCTTTGATCTTTGTTTTGCACAAATGAGACGACATACCAGCCCGTGGAGGTTTACGCATCATGCAAATCCAATTCGCAAACTTTGGGAAAGTTCCGGCTGGGGTAGGATGGGAGGGGAAGGAAGGGATAATCGTCAAATGTAACACAAGCCCCGAACCCTGGGTAAACTCGTTGACGGAGTATAGCTTGGGTATATACAGGTTGCTATGACAACGAGAAGAGTATCCTTATACGGGTAGTGGTTCCCAAACAGCTGTGTTGGGATAGTGGGACACGAGGATTATTCCTGAGGTGGTTAAAAAAAATGGAAACTTTTCACTCGGTTTGGGAAATACTGTCGAACTGGATAAGAGAACTTAAGAGACCGGAAATCTTTTCACTTATATGTAGGTTTATCGTATAAAGAGGTTATTTTCACTTATATAGAGAGGTAAATTTGATTGGGAAATCAATCTCATATAGTAATTATATCCAGGTTTAAATATAGTATCTATGGTCAGAAATTCATACGTAAATTTTATCATTTCGTTGAGTTTAACATTTAAGAAATTAGACGAGAATAATTGTGAGCTTTGTGCTTATTTCACTGTTTGTTTGTTATAACTGTGGAATACCGCCAAATGTTATTTGGAACTAACATTTTCACGGATTTGTCCGAGGTTTGACAACCACTGTTGTGTTGCTCCGTGATAGCACCCCGCCCCCTCCCCTGATGCTCCTCATCCCGTATTATCAGCAGTTTGTATATTGTGTTCCCTCAGGGCTCAGGGGATACGGCACTGAAACCACCTCTATATTCCATCACGAGTCGAAACAATGCCCCCCCCCCACCCCCCCGCGGTCCTTGTACCTGTCTGCTGCATTTTAGGAAGTTTGAATGACCACACTCACGGGGGGTTAGGTGTTATTATTTTTACGTTTATATTAGATTCTAAAATTTGAAATTCTAAATTTATGACATTTTGAATTGTCTTTATGCTTATTGCTTTTGGAATTCCATTGAAAAGGTGTTCAGAATATAATTGTTCCAAGTATCGGGATATCTATGGAGTTTTGTATTGTAAATATGTGAAAGGTTTTCCTGTCCTTGAAACTTGTAATCCTTGGTTCACTTGAAGCTTCATTAATTATTTCGTTGATGTATGTAGTTTTAGGAGGAAAATTTTATGAAAACACACCGTGAGGATTAAAATTGAAGGAGGTACATATCGTTAGCGATGTATTTGAAACAAAGAACTTTACATCGTCGGTAGATTTTTGTGTGACTATTTTGACGGTTTGTGACTTTCTATAGAATTTCAGCAGTGCATGTATGCTCGAAGTTGCTTATTTTAATCACTACTCAGAGAACTGGAGGACTCAACATGCAAATTCCTCTCGTATAGGACCAACCTTGGAATCTTTTGCCGTTGAAAAAAAGTGGATCCATCCGGAAACTTTCGAATGTTTTTATCTACAATACTATCTCGTCACAGACTTCATCACAAAGATGAAGAGCTGTGCTTTGCTGAGCTTCATCCTGTAATCTCAGTCGTTTGCTTTGGTTACAAATTTATGTACACTTAACCTTTTCTGTGAGAGAGAGGAAAAAAACTAACTACTCTTTGTACATTTTATGCAAATGAAAGGCTCTCTCTTCTTCAGCACGCCAGGTTAAGCCACGGGGTAGACCAGGGGGTGATAGACTGAAAAGGAAAATAGACTCAGGAGAAAGTTGAAATGACGAAGACATCAAAATTCAAAGCGATCTCCATTGAAAGTCGCATCGAATGGCTTCTCATTGTTCTTAGGGGAAAAGAAAGTTTCCATTCCAGCATTTAACTTTGTGTTGTAGCGGTCATTCCGTTTCTAATTGTTCTCTCCCTGTTGGTCAGGGATTAGTTTACAAAGCAGGCGGGATTAAGGCAACGGTGACATGGTTCCCGTACCTTCTCGTTGGTATTCGGAGGATTGAAGGATTCGGAACGTTGCAAAGAGTTATGCCTTTTTTACTGGTGGCAAGGAACTCTGTCCTGTGCGAGCAGTGTAAAAGTATTTCTAATTGTACGTTGTTTTTAATATTGTGAGAAAATGTTTATTCAGCTGAAAAGAACCGATAATGAGAATCCATGACGAGAATGTAAAGTCGTCTGATCACATCTACTTTATCTAATACTTACCTATCCTTTATCTTGTACTTCCTTTGATATAAGATATGATCATGCTGTAGTGTGTATTATGTCTAATATGTATGCTCTTAATATACCTGTAAAGAAATATTCGATATCAGCTTATCACTCATTTAACTAGCACATATCAAATCTAAGTCAAAGTTCAATAAATTTTCCTCTGCTATTGTTTGTAATTTAATAGGAGCGGAGTCTGAGCACCTCCACGAGGCAGGCATTGCTGTAAAGTTACCAGAACATGCCTCCCCTTGTTTTTGTCTTTGAATTGTGAACCTATCTGCGAGGTGTTATGATGTATTGAGAAAGAAATCTCGGTTGAATTAACAAGGTTTACCATTATTGTTGAGCATATGAATCCGTGAGTATATCCCCTGAACATTGTGATAGACATAAGTTACGCATAGGTAATAGACATGACAGAGATTGACAAAATATTACTATGTAAATAGGTTATCATCTCTATAATTTCAAGAGTAATGTCACAATTACTCATACCGGAACTAAATTCCCAATCCTTCTAAACTCGAACCACCGACCTCCAGGTTACGAGCTTCAATATCGGTCGAGCTGTAAGTATAAATGAATGTATGTATGGTATACTATAAGTATATATATAATCGACTTGTTTAATGAAGAAAGAGTACAGAAATTAGACTGGAAATATAAACACACACGCTGATAAGAGAAGTTGAATGTTATCAGATGAGAGGCATCATCATCTTATGATAATAATAAGTAGAGGCATCACGGAGAGATAAGATAAGAGGAGAACAAGTGTTTATTAGAACTCTATACACTCGTGGACATCATATATCAATCATGTATAATGTAAGGCTATTATGCAGTTATCAGTTCACGAATTTAATAACTTAACGACGAACCCATTTTCGAGTTGATAAAAAAATCTCGTGACATAAATAATTATACATACAAATGGACATCTAGATAGGAAGTTAGGTAGGTATATCAAGAAGGGACATAATAACGACTAACAATTTCAAATAAAATACCGGTTAAAACAGAATTCAAACACACACGTGCACTCACGTACACACGCGCACACACACCACCACCTAAGCCGCCACTGACATTGACACATAAGTCACGCTCGCGCAAACATTCAAACAGCAACGCATTATTTTAAAATGCCAAGAGTAGGTTAAAACAAAGTTTTTTTTCTGTCATCTTTCTCTCCTTACTCATCCAGCCTGAACCGGTACCTTACCTCGTCTGTCCTTTCCTCATTCTGACATACCTTGGTTTCTTATCACACAGAAATTATGTCGATAAAAAAGTATTTTTTTATCGACCTATTTAATTTTATGACCATATTGACCATACAAATATGTTCGGATAGGATACGAGTTTTCACTTATACAGCTTTTCTTCCCGTTTGTCATTGGAGATCTCCCAACTTTTATATCTTTCTTGCTTGCTTCAAAATATCACCCTTGCGCTGTTCATCCATCTGCAACTATCCTGGCAACACGTGTCTCCTTTTCTTTTGTTCCCACTGTATATTTCTAATGTAACTACGAGCTGTTACAGTTTTTTGTTGCTTGTTTCACATGTGTTTCACATTGAGGTCATTTGGGACGGGGGTTTTGTCCTCCAGTCGAGGGAGTCTTACAAACCAGGTACCTAATAATCTCACCCTGACTAGGTTGGGCTGGAAAGAGCCAGTATTTCTGGCACTATAACGTAGACCTTGGGGGTTACCTACCAAGTCATCATTCCGCTGGAATTTGCTTAACTTCACTGATCTTACGACAACTGCGTTGATCTTGCATTCAGCGTGCCATCAATGATGTCTTGATAACTTAATCACTTGAAATCAATGTGACGAGTGCTGTAACCAGCATGATTAAAGCCATTGTTAACTAGTTATGGACAATGGACACTGTCATACATAGGTCATTATCAGTTATATGGACTCTATGGACAGTATGGACATTGCTATTCGTAACAAAGATAATTATTATCTCAAGACATTAACGCTATACACGGATAATGTCGCACTAACCACATAGTTTATATTTGAAGTTATTGTTCAGAAATTCTATAGTGTGAACTATTGGATCTCATAGAATACGAATTCGAATAGTGAATACTAGTTGATATGGTTATCTCTCTACAATTCAATACCATACACTGTCCATACATACTTGTACATAAAATCATCAACATCCTTATATATAAATGCTAGATTATAAATTATACATATAGTGGTTGTTGTTGTTGTGAACGGTGTAAGCCACATCGAGTTCTGATGGCCTCTGGCAGGGTCTAGTTAGAAGACCACACGTTTCTGTGTGTTATGTCTCCTTTTCTATTACAGTACTCTGGATAACACAAACTATTCCCAACTCTTGGTGGCCCTCGGTATTTTATTGAATGTTCAAACACTTTGGAGATATAAAAGGCTTTACTATAAAAGGCTATATTCCCGGCAGCTCAGTGTCAAAGGCGGCGGTCTGGTAATCCAGAGGTCGCGGGTTCGAAACCCCGCCGGGACATGACATGTTATCCTCCCAATTGGAATTTTAACACATAATAATACGTCTTGGGTTTACTGCTGGAATAATGGGACTTAATAGTCTTAATCGGGCAGTATAAATAAGGCGATATTATTATTACTCTAAAATCAACTTTGTTCCTGTTAGATGCCCCATATGGCAGAAGGAACAACCAGTGGTCTATAATTCTATCCTCTCTACCATAGATGTTCGTACATAATAAATCTAATACATATCAGCAGTCACATCTGTTGTCTTGGTATCTTTCTCCTCCATCATAAACATATCAAGTCCAGCATCTATCGTGCATTTTACTTCACTGTCCACTTCATCTTCAACATCGTTATCATGGCTGTAATGAAGATTGTTACTCACCTTGAAATTTGCCTGCCCGTAATTGGCTGGACAGGTAGAGAAGGTAGGTCATGTATGTAATTATCAATGTATGTATACAAAACGTTACATAGAATCATGTACAGTGCATACATAAATTACATTACTACACCAATGTGCTTTTTATTTATGTATATTTTTAGCGTTGGGACGAGCTGCATTATCGTGTGACTAAACAAGGAATTGATGTTTCCTGAAATAGGAGCTAGGTAACTAATGCCTTCATTTAGATTAACTAAATGAGCACGGATAGTTCTGTGAAATGTCGCTTGATGCTTACTTTGCGGTAGATCCTCACTGGACGTTGCTTAACTTTGGTGATCCAACCAGAACCGGTGCATTCAGCGCGCCATCGACGCTGGTGAAAACATTTTTGATGCCTTAATAAATGTATTATTACTCTTAAATGAGCTTTGTTCCCCATATGACAGAAATAGCTATGGGTCAGTTTGGATTTTGCTGGTCTTCTCCCTGTTACTACCACTTGTTCTAGGTATAGATAGTATACATTCTAGGCTGAAACAATTTATGTTGTTTATTAGGACCTTAATGAAAAGTGAAAAGACCACGTGGAAAGTCAGTCCGTGATATATTGATTCTTTCGGTGCAGAATATTATGAAATACAATATTGTTTCCTTATCCCGTCGATAAATCAGACAGGGGGAAGATCGAACACGTCTCATTGGAATCACGCCAGCATCTTAGGGGTGCTTGCTATAATGAAGCTTATATCTATACCTATATGATATGTACAATGTACAATTTTATTGTACATATATACATTCATAGGTGTCAAGAGTCGTGAACACCAGTCAAGGACCCACGCTTAGCAGATGCTAATCGGAAAAGCTTGTAATAAAGAAACAAACAAACGAAAATAATCTCCCATTATAATTCTGTATTAATAAATCGTATTTTTCAAATACATTTCCATAAACTTGTACATAAACTAATACATAAATACTAAACTTGAACTTGAAAAAAGTATTTTCCGAGTATATTTTTTTTATATAAATAACTCACCCTTGTTATGCTCGATAATTCTGTTCCTGAAAATGGAGCTCAAATTTTCTCCGAACTTTTCCATCACTGAATTGGGAAATATAATTATTTTCTGTTCGGAAATTCGTTACATCGGAAACACTGCAGGACTTAAAAGATCTCACGAGAATTCGCACGTTACGTAGAAAATCGTGACAGTGAAAAGTATCTCGTCAGTTTGTTTACATTTTTTGTGCTGTTGGGCTCTGATTTTCAATTTCCAGTGCTGATTTTTTTTTTAAATTAAAACTTTTTATATAAGTTTTATTTAAGACATGAAGTTCTCGAGAATGAAAGTAAAAGAAGCCAAAACGAGTGCAGAAAAGTAGTATTCAGCATCATACTGGTAGCTCTTGCTTATTTCTTCTATTTTGTACACAGTAGAGCACCTGTTCGATGTCCGGGCGCTCAGAGATTTTTAATTTTTTTAAACTCTTTTGAAACTTGAAACTTCACTCTAATTTGGATCATTTTTTTTTTATATATAAAATAAAGTATAAAGATAATCGTTTTTTTTTTCATCGTTGATTTACGAAACCACAATGAAAAGAAATAAAAAGCATTTCTTATTTTAGAGTGAATTCCTTTCCAACGGTACAATCATAAAGGAATCTTCAGATCGATCTGAATCCCATGTACTCCATCATAGAAAAGGGGTGGACACGAGTAGAACTCTAACTACAGCGTTGCCGCAGAACCGGTTGTGAGAAGCACGAGTTCGGCAACAATGTAAGGCGTGTTGCCCTGAGACAAAAGAGAACTTTAGTAGAGTCCTGATGTGCTCGCTCAGTCTGATTTATGACCACATCTGGCAGCCAATGGGGATCGAGCCATTGTACTCTGATTTACAAGATAGCTGCGGAGCTGTGGGAGGTCCGGGCCATGTGTCCTGGCTTTGGCTGAAATTATATCTCACCGCAGATTTCAATCCGGGTCTGCGGACTCCGGTGATTCATTAAAGGGGTTTAGTGGAAGAGTTTGCCATGAATGATATCACCGCACTTTAGTCAGGATACTGGGTGTATGTAGTTGCAGGTACCTAATTCTATATGTCTTGCTAATAAAAAACAACTAGAAAGTAGATAATAATAATATCTGCTGTGCTCGGTGGACAAAGCGCAACTCATGAGAGGGTTGGGTGGAAGAGATTGTCGTAGGTAATAACATCACCCCTCAAGTTAGTATACAGGGTGTGAGTAAAGTCTCACCCCAGCTATTGTGTCTCGAGAACCACTCAATATATCTACAGGACTGACTAATTAGACAATGTTCTAAAGTCTGATCATTTATGATACAGAACCAGTTCAATGAGTGACTCAGCGGAATCATGAGTGCATTGAAAGTTTTTACATTTGCGATAAGAGTACGGTCAAACGAGAAATGAGTGTGATCAGTTGAAATGCAGAACTAGCTCATTGCGCGAGACATATCGTACATTAACATTAAGGATTTAGAGGAAATTAAAGTCAAATGATGAGTGAGTTGGATCAATTAAAATGCAAAACCAGTTCATTAAGCGACTCAAGAGAAATAAGAGATTCATCAGTTCATACATTCATCGTTAACCTTCAGAATTCAGTAATCAGTAACGTAGGTATAGCGCACCTGTTTGTAGCACAGTCGGATGCATTCCTTCTGATTTACTGTCTCAGGATTGTGCAGGTTCTGGTTTTGTGGTACTGTGAGAGCCCGTTCACACCGACTAAAAACAGTTTTTTTACTGGGACAGTAATTTTACTGGTCCAGTATTTTTACTGAGTGGCGCATACATTTAAATGAGAGCGTTCACATCGGCAACGTTTTACTGTTAACAGTAAAAAAACTGGATCGACCGATTTTTACATCAGATTTTGCCACTAGAAACGGAAACAGTAGAAAAACTGGCCCAGTAAAAAAACTGTTTCTACATCCAGTCGCTTGTACAATCAAATGGAGATGTTCACACTGCAGTCGGCACAGTTTTTATTGTTTCTGAAACCTTCGTCTACATAACTACCTAATTATAATATCGTATTTTTCGAATGAAAATTAATTCGTGTCTATTTATTTGTAATTAAAATAAATACAGATTTTTGTGTTTTTTTCAAAAGTGTTGAGAACAATTATTTATTTATTATCGTATTTTTACCTTCTATTACCTATATAGGTATAGAAGGTATTGGTTTCGGTCCATTTTTCGAAAATTGAGCTGATAACATTTCTGGACGAATTAGAAGCTCAGGATTCCAAAAAAGTAACTTTTATCACAAAGTCTGTTCGTATGTATGTATGTATGTATGTATGTGTGTGTGTATGTATGTATGTATGTATGTGTGTGTGTATGTATGTATGTATGTATGTATACAAAATATCTCGAGAACGGTAAGAGCTAGAGCGATGAAATTTGGCACGTATATGCAACTCGGCCCTAGTACGCACCCGGAACAATCGTAAAAATCGGCCAATTTTTCCGGCCAATTTTCCCCGATTTTCCGGCTTTTCATTGAAAATTTACAATTTTCTTGGAAATGGTACGCCCAATCAATAAATTTAGGTTAAATTTAGAAATGCTCCTTTTTGATACCTTTGTGCCACTATGGGATGATTCCACCATCTTCTCTTATTCCTTCGTTGTCGTTGCCGGTACCAGTACAAAAGCATTAATGTATTCACATCCATCACGTTCAAAGGCTTTATCACGAATGAACATAAAGAAAAGCATGGAAAAGTAGGACCAGTAAAAATACTGTTTGTAGCCTGTGTGAACGCACTCTGAGAAACAGTTTTTTTACTGGACACAGTAAAAAAACTGTTCCAGTAAAAACTGTTTTGGTGTGAACGGGCTCTGAATCTCAGTGAGTACCTAGAGGAATACCCTGTTGAAGTATGAATTGTTTGTAGTGAAGCATGACCCTCTTCATAATTTTTGTGGGTAGCACAACTAAATAAAAATAAATAATCGACTTTTTCACCTTGATTAGGTACACAACTTATAACTTCTTATTCAATCATTCGGCTGACTGTGAAGTCCAAAAATTTCCTCAAAACTCTCGGATTTCTCAGTACACACTATCGGTAGACAAGCACTCAAGTCCTCAAGATCAAACACTCAATTCCTCAAGATGTGAGTATCAGGTTTCAAACAAGACTATTCAGTATTGATCGCTCCCGCCCCTCATCAAATAATTGACATTTCCAGAGTACCGTACTGTTCAATCATTCCGCCGTGATCTATGTGATACTTCTAATTGCTTGTTCCAATATAATTGCAGATGTCATCTCTCTCGAGAGAATAATATTAACTACTTCAAAGAAAGCTTGCTACTTTTTCCCAGCAAAACTTCACTCAAAGTTAATGGTCACAAGCTTAAGTACTTCGTCGGCAAAGTTGTAGCTGACTAGTGAACTTTCATGAAGTCTTGTGCTTCAAGCAAGACCTCTCTGAGAAGTGGGAAATGGCTTTTTACGTGGGATGGACAGTTGTCATAGCTCGATGCGTATAATACACGCTCATCTTATACTTATAAAACTTTATCCCCGGAGTGAGAGTACTGCACAAGAGATTGCTTCTCTTGGTGTCCACCCCATCCTTTCTTGCTTGCTGAGTGATAAGAAGATCCCCTCTTATAATGGAGAAGATACAGATCTCCAATCCCAGCAGAGCCAACAGAAACATTTGTAGTCATAATTATTATTATTATTCTCTCTTAAAGCACTTTAACGACAGGTATAAGTCGTTCGTGTTTGGTAGTCATAATTTGATTACAGATGTTTGTAAGTATTGTGTCACTTCTCGTCCATCAGAGGGGAGTCATACTACGGGATGGAAAAAGTACAATGTACAGACATAGCTGTTCCTTCATGGCTACACAATATAAAAATCTCTGAATATGTACACATCTTTAAATAATAAAAAAATGAAAAACTAGATATTATCTCAGAGTCATTTCATTCGCATGTGAAAACGAATCTCAAATGGACTCTCACTATTCACGAGTCTCGCTTAGTTATGAATAACTCATGAACTGACGCACTCGCACATACATAACATACATATACCTACTAGGCAGTAGGCTTTGTTTTCCTTTTGCTACACTATAGCACCGTGACGTGTATCATGCATCAATAATAGAGTTAATAATTGATAGCTTAATCAGCTAATGATGAAGGGGAAATTATGAAAGTATTTTCCTTTTAAATCGGGAGATTCATGGGCTCTCTGTGAAGAGAAATCGAAAAGTTTTCGCAAGCTCCAAACTACGTAATGGTAGTTTAATTGAAAACTACCATAAACCGTCACTTAAGTGGAGCGATGTTACGGTAGTTGAAAATATGAAACTCTTTATGCAATATTATTGTTTCCAGATATTTAACAAATCCCTTTCTCCCGAACTCACAGTTGTGGGAAGGCCTTTCTCGGTAGCTGGGACTCGGTGGTTTGGATGCATATATCACTATATCATTATGGACTATATATCACTTATTTATACTCCATGGTCTGTGTTCTTGGGTTTGGTTTTGTCAGCTAATTTTCTCTCAAAAAAAGTTGAAAACCGTACCTATCCAATTTGAACAAATGATTGAAATCAGTAAAGTAAATCGACTTGCATGTCGAAACCCGTAACGTCATCGACGACAACTTTTTTGCACATGCGCATAAAGACGTTTTTGTCGATCCCGCCTGAATAATATATGTCATACTTGGGATTGGAATCACCGACTCCAATTATACTATCCACTGTACTACTAAGGTAAAAAGATGCGATCTAGTGTATTTTCTGTAGAGATCTATTCCTCATACGTAGTTTTATTCATCTATATGTTTCAGGATGCTGAAGACTGAATTTATTGCCCACTGATTAACTAGAAGCACTGCAACTGCACACCACAGGTAAGCTGAATAGATAGTGTACATTAATTACTGACTATATCTAGTGTACATTAATTAGTATTACAGTTGACCACATGTCGCATTAGTTGGAAAATTTAAAATATTTATCCACGAGTGTTCCATGACGAAATGTAATAAAATTTAATTATAATTACCTAATATCTATATTAATTGGTGTTTTATACAATTATACCTAAAATATGAAATAATATCGGATCTCATTTTTTCTGAGCCTGTGAAAAACCTCTAGCTTGACAAAGCTGGCTAGAATCTTAATAATTATAAACGCGAAATTTATTCACTGAAACTCTGACTGACTGATTAATCTTTAATAGTAAAATGAAAATCCTCTCACTGTCACATTTACTGATTAATGGTAATAGCTTCGGAGCTTGAATTTTGCTCAAAGTTTTCTTTTCGTCTACAAATTTGCAATGATTTCTTTAATAGAAATAATTAAGGCAAAGAAATCTTTCACTGTGGGGAGAAATCTGATTTTGGTCTTCGTAATAAATCGCTGCATACTTTTCCGATCATCTATTCGTATTAGTTAATATGGCGGAATGAGACACCCAGTCAGATTAGGTACTCTAGGTTCTTGGTACCAATAAAAGTTTGTCTCTCGACTTGGTTCCAGGAAGAGCGTTTAATTCAAAGTGCTACTTCGAAATGAACGCTCTCTCAGAAATGCTTAAGTGTTCTAGGTTAAGTAAGAGTTTAGATCAGCAGGAGAAAACACCTGAGAAAATTCGAGAAAAACTTCCCTTAATGATGTGTCTATGGTGGGGTTTATAATAAATAACAAGGCACTCTGACCGACCTCAGTAGCTTGATCGATAAGGCGCCGGACTCGTAACCGGAGGTCGGTGGTTCGAGTCCCAAGTTCAGCAAAGATTTAGTAAAGCTAGTTTGAGTATTTGATGTGACATCACTTCTTGATTTTAACACAAATATGATAACTTAATGAGGCACTCTGGTGGCGCCAGAGTCAGGCCCGAAGCGAGGTACTGCAATGCCCCATTGTGTAGAATTAGGATCGGGAAAAATAAATATAAGGCCATGCCTCTTGTCAGTTTCTTGTTCTTTTGTGTTGAATGCGTCCTTTTTTTTTAATGTTTTCTATAACTTTATATTATTTATTTTTATGGAGTCAGGTGCGACGTGGTGCAAGATTTTTATTCCTTGATAAATTTAGAAGGGTCGTACAAATCCTGAGAACAAAGGAGAAAAATAAATATAAGGCCATGCCTCTTGTCAGATCTTGGGTGCAAGCAGTTCAGGCACTTCGCTGGTAATCCAAAAAGAGAAATTCTTCCACGTAAATATTCTATTTTGGCACTGTAGCTCAGTTTCATTTTTAGCAACATTGATTTCAGAGCTCATTTTCTACCAATTGATGAGTTTTGGTTAATTTGCATTTATTCTTCCGGTCAACACACATTCTATAAAGTGCCACGCACATAAATTGAATATTCAAATTCACCACTCTCGCTTGACATTATCAACCGACCTATCTCCTGCTATTTATAGTCTCTAATACGTCATCAATTTGGCCGAAGAACCCACGCCATTAGCTTAACTACAGTTTTACATTAAATCCAGTATGGGTTGGCAGGTCGGCACCCATAGCGAATACAAGGTCGAGTCAGTTAACCCCGAATAATTTTTTGCTCAAATTTACCTATTCAAATTTGGTTGGGTAGTTCTGTACAATTACATGAAAGTGTCCATTGGTTAGTCCTTCTTATTGAGGGCTTGTTTTTTTTACGTGTCCTAGGTCCTGGATAACATATTATGGTCAGTTGACCAAAGTCACCGATGTATTATTTATAGTGCACTTTTAGTCGAATCGCTAATTTCAGAAAGGAGTCATGTCCACACAGGTAAATTGCTACAGAGGTAAATACATACACAAGGAAGGTACCGAGATAGATAGTTTGGTACATCGACCTCAGTAGCTCAATAAAGAGGTCTCACACTGCTCACAGATGTTATCTGCTTTTGTAAGTTGATAAATATATAGCTGTAGACTGGTTATTCCATGTCCTGTGAACCTACATAACATATGTTGGAACTGAATTGTAGCTTGAAAATGTTCGCCCTTTGATTTCAGTGAGTTTTAGACTTGAGTCCCTATTTTGAAGCAGCCATGAAGAAATTATGCTACAACAGCGCGGGCACGTGCGAAATGCTAAACTTGATGCTATTAGGGTTTGAACTTACGGCGCGCGTTTGCAAAAAATACGACATTTGCAACAAAAAAAAAGAACGTATATTTCATATCATCGCGTTCGGAATAAATTATGCAATTAAAATAAATCATGATCTTTTATTTTTCATCATTAATAATAAACACTTTCCCCCCTGCCCCCCCCCCCCTCCTGGCCCTTCTCTGGACATCCTAAATTACCCTCACTAAAAACACTCACATTTTCCTTCTGTAACAACCCCTTTATTACAGGAACTGTAATTTGCTCCCCTGGGAAAAAGCAGCTGCACATTACTTCCTCATTAGTCGTCGGAAAAACGCTTTCTATTGTAGATTACTAGCTCGAGTCCAGTTCGTCGAAGCAAAGTGTTTTCGCCTGTGGTCAGGTCGCCCATCTATAGAATAGGAATATAAGTGGAAATTAACTGTATTATTTTGTCACAATGGTTATTCACAGCTCAATAGGATCTGCTATTTTTTTAAAAGGATTTCAGCCCAATCTGTCAGCGCCGCGTCGGCTATTTTTTTTTTTTTTTTGGTTGACCAGGACTTCAGCCCAACATGCCAACGTTGCGCCGACTTTAAATTATTGAATGAATACTGTTGTAACAATAATAAAAAGCTGTGAAACATTATTATTTTATCAAGTTGCTCATCTTTTGGCATTCTTGCAGCCTGGGGAAGTAACATCAGGAATGCCTGCTCCCTCCTCTCAGCTAACTCTCCCAGCGAACTCATCCCCTATCTCTTTTCTCCCCATATTAAATCCAAGAGATAAAAAACCCGTCCTACTCGTACACACAGAAAAACTTTTGTAAAAAGAGCAGATATCCGAGACGCAAATATATCCTTACCTTTTGTAGATTATCTCGTCCCTTTTGTGTAAAGTCTTGATTTGATTTTTAATATAAAACGGTGAAATATCAGGTTATTTAGCTGGGTCATCAGACAAAAGAACAAAGTTTGGGTAAAAGTATTCAACCTTGGGGTAGTCGACCTTTTTTTTCTCCTCTTTCTCCTTCTCCAGTCTGCTTCTTTTTCGTCTCCCGGCTCTTTTAGTTCTATATTATTTTCTTGTTCTTTTGTGTTGACTGCGTCCTTTTTTTAATGTTTTCTATAACTTTATATTATTTATTTTTATGGAGTCAGGTGCGACGTGGCGCAAGATTTTTATTCCTTGATAAATTTAGAAGGGTCGCACAGATCCTGAGAACAAAGGAAAGGTAGTGGATTCAGGGGACCTGTGTGTATTTGTGTAATGATTTCTTGCTCAGTGGTTTTGTAGATTCAGGCATCAGCTGGATTATAATACGGAGGGTGATCAACTCATCAATCTTATTCATAATCCTGCAATTAGCATAAAAATCTCAGTTTTCGTTACTTTTCAATGTGTTGGAATGTTACCATGGACAATCTAATAACTTGAGATGTTTAAAATATGAGAAATGTTTTCGATCAGTAAAGATCTCTTGCATATTAGGGTGAAGTAGTTACTCCTATCAGACGTACGGCAGTGCGCAAGACGCTGGTGGATGCTTCATTACGGAACAGCGCCATGATATTCATCTCTTCTTGAATGATTATATTTCACCTTGTATTTAAAATTAAAGGCTAGAGAATATATTAACATGTAATACTGCCAGACGCTTTGCTACTACCGCCCCCTAGAAAAAGGGGCGGTAGATTCCCTCCATGTTCTTGCCACTCCTTACCCGCTCCCAATATGACTCGTTATTTTTGCCTCTCTCTATCCCCCATCATATTATGTGTCTCTCTCAACCCTTCTCACTTGCCCCCTCTCTCGTTCCTTCTCACTTGCCCCCTCCTAAGGTCACTCCCCAGCTCCCCACCCCTCTCTATCCTCACTCGATTACACCCACTATCTTTGCTACTCTCTCTCCCTTTATACCCCTCCCACTTAAACCCCTCTCTCTCTCTCGTTCCTTCTTTCATATCCCCTCCCTAGGACACTCCCCATCGCAAGTGCACTCCCCATCTCCCCGCCCCTCTATCCCCAATAGATTACACCCACTATATTTGCTACTCTCTCTCCCTTTATACCTACCCCTCCCAATTACAACCCTCTCTCTCTCTCTTGTCCCTTCTTTCATCGCCCCTCCCAAGTACACTCCCCATCCTAAGTGCACTTCCCATCTCCCCGCCCATCTCTATCCCCACTCGATTACACCCACTATCTTTGCTACTGCAGTCTCTCTCTCCTCCCACTTACACCCCTCTCTCCCTCTCTCTCTTTCGTCCTTGTTTTTCCGTGGGAGAGAGTCCCACCCATCTCTACTACGTCTAGAACATGATCGTCTTCATTTCGCCCTACCTCAGGTAAACGAGATTACGAGACGTAGAACTCATGCTCATTATTCATGCTGTGAAGATAGCTCTCTCGTAGACACATGAATATGACGAGAAGAGAGAGAGAGAGAGAGAGAAAAGAGAGAGAGAGAGAGAGAGAGAGAGTGAGAGAGAGAGTGAGAGAGAGAGGTGAGAGAGAGAGTGAGAGAGAGAGTGAGAGAGAGAGAAAGAGAGAGAGAGAGCGAGAGAGAGAGAGCGAGAGAGAGAGAAAGAGAGAGAGAAAAAGAGAGAGAGCGAGAGAGAGAGAGAGAGAGCAAGTGAGAGAGAGAGCGAGTGAGAGCGAGAGAGAGAAAGAAAGAGAGAGAGAGCAATTAGCAATTTTTCACTCATGAAAGCACAAAGTGTCTACACAAAGCAAAAACATTATTTAAGTTAAAAAATCATGCTTAAATTATGAGTTTCAATGCAGAAATTTTGTGTGTACATGTATGTTGTTCTCATATCACAACTTTAGCACATCATTTAAAAAACACTTAATATTATTTGCCTAAATACCTCATTGCTTGCTCGTAATGCTGCCACTGGTCGCCATATAGAAATCTACTCATTTTTCCTCACAAGGCCCCCGAACATCCTAAGTAGCTATTAAGTACGGAGTAGAAATAATTCTACGCAGCCGGGATTCGAACCCAGGTCACGTGAGTGCAAGCAGCAAGCGCGACCTATTCGACCACGGTGATTTAGGTATATAAATTATAGGGAGTACATTATATATAAATTTCCCTAAAAGTACACATAGTACTTAGAGGGAAATTTATAAATACATATTTAAAAATTGTAGATAAATAATATAATTCATTATTATTATATTCAATCAGGTTAGTCAGAACCTACATTTTCAACTAATAGTTTTCGTAAATTTAAATCATTTACAACGGAGGACCGAACGAGGGCTCGTTTAAGCGACGCGCGATGTCGGGTACACACTGCACACCTAGTTCCTAGGCCCTTTCTAGCTCTAGTTTTTCAATCACATTACGGTACCAAAAAGTCGGTAAAGTTATGTTTAAACACCACTGTTGCCAAGTTTGCTTCTCCTCTGTGTTGAGCAAATAGTTTTATTGCGTGTAGATTTTCCAACGTTGAAGAAATAAGAAATGGAGACGTCATATCGTATATCTCATGGGTAATAAACCTGGCCCTAAAAAATTATCCAATATGGCTACCGTTATTTTTCTGGATTTTTTCTGCTCTGTACTTAGATGTTTAGTCCCGCCATATTTGGTACTCAGTTTGTTCCCGATAATATACGCATTATAATTTACACGTATTTTGATGAGCCTTTATAATGTACCATATTGGTATATTAATCCCTAATTGTTAACCCTGCCTTTTCCTTGTACAGTGTACGTGAAATGTACTTCTCTCCATTTGTGCACGGGTATTTCGAGCTTTTGTTGCCCGGTCCGCCATATAGTGTAAGCACTGGGGGCGCATGGACTAGCTCTTGCCTTTGTATTACCCTTTTACAAGCGACTTTGTAGACCCCCACTTCTCCCCCCTCACAGGGAATGGTGTAGTCCCCCCTTGTACCCCCCTCTATTCCTATCCTATACGTCCCGTTATTTATCCAGACTACCTCCCCAGGCGTCCCAGTTATTCATCTGCCTCCGCTTCCCCCCACCTCGGAGACCTTCCCTCCCCCACTACACTTTCTTCCTTTTCCCCCTCCCTCCCCCACTACACTTTCTTCCTTTTCCCCCTCCCTTCCCCACTACACTTTCTTCCTTTCCCCCTCCCTCCCTCCGTGAGCTTCTGCCTTCATTCAACCTTGTTTGTTTAGTCCCTGCTTTCAACCTCTTTCTCCTCACCCCTTCCCTCCCCCCCTGTCTTTCCTCTTCTTCCTCCTCCCGGTGTTTCGACAGTTCCTCATTCTTTTCCCCTCCCTCCCCTGTCTGACCTATCTCCTGTCTACTCTCCCGTCTCCTTCCCTCAGTCCTCTATCCCTCTCACTCCTCCTCTATTCCTCTTTGCTCTCTTCGCATCTTTCCCTCTCTTCAGTCTCGCCTTTCTCTTTTCTGTAGTCACCGCGGCCGAATGGTATGCCGCGCCGTACTCGGTGAACTGGGTACGAATCCCAGCAGAGTCGAAAATTTTCAGAACTTTGGATGTGACGGAGTCCACTCACACCTCGTGAGGAAACATGAGTAGCTGCTTTGATGTGAGCAGCGACCAGTGCTGGAATTATGGGAGATATAGGGTTTTTTTTTAATTTTTTTTTTTTTACTTCACTTGATTTTTTTTTTATGTAACTGTGATATGATTGTTTTTGAACCTTTCTTATGTGATATATTCATGTTATTTGTTTTCTGTTTGTAAATAGAGCTAGGCTCGTAAATATACACCCGTGCTGCGGGCATTTATTTATTTATTATTTATTTATTGACATTTTCATGTCTTTGCTCTGGCACATAACCAAAATTATGTAACGAAATTAAGTAACGAAATTATGTAACGAAATTATGTGACAAAATTATGTAACGAAATTATGTAACGAAATATTAAATTGACATTTTCATGTCTTTGCTCTGGCACATAACCAAAATTATGTAACGAAATTATGTGACGAAATTATGTAACGAAATTATGTGACGAAATTATGTAACGAAACTTGAATAGTAAAGATGAAAATGTCCCAATGGTTGCAGACTCGTATGCAAGCGTTTTATTTTTTGTCTGTTAAAACATCACAGATACATATATCGCTTATGATAATATTTAATAATAATTATGCAATAAGTACATCGAAATTGTTAATTATATTTTGTAACACTTCTTTATGTACAATTTGTTCAATGAACACATGTATTCTTAAATAGGGTAAGTTGATCTTAACAGTACACATTATATCTAGATAGTAACAGTTACAAATATATACTACAAAAAAATCTCTAAATACAATATCAATAGTTTTTCACATAGATATTGTACAATGTACATAATATAAACCAAGACTTCAACAAGTTTTGTTATAATGATATAATCCATTAAATTTTAGTACAAACAAAAATTAATTTGTTTAAAACCAATTAAATTGTTTTACACAAGAATTAAAATAAAACAAAAAAGAGGATCGTATCCTTTACAAAAAATATCAATAAAACTACTATTTTCTAAATAAAAATTAATATTTATTTATGAAGAAACACATTTCATTAATTTTTTTCCTCTCGCGTTTCTCTTCAATCGCTCTCTCTTTCTCATGACTCTCTCCATCTTCTTTCTCTTTGTGTGTTCTATGCATTTCCCTCCCTTCTTACTCTCTCTCTTATTTATCCCCCCTTCTTTCCTTTCTATCTCTCTCTCTCATCACTCATCACTGTCTCCCCTCTCCACCTACTTTCCCACTCTGCTCTATACAATCATCTCTCTCCACTCCCTCCTATCACTCTCTCCACCCCCTTCTATCTCTCCCGCCTTTCTTTTTACCGCCCCTTATCTCCCCCTCCACTCTCCCCACCTATTTTCTCTCTCGGATCGTGCATTTCCCTCCCTCCTCTCACTTTCTCTCATCTATCCCCCCATTCTCTCTCTCTCTCTCTGTCCCGTGTCTATGTCGGCTCTGACATATTGAACATCCGGGGTAGAGTGCAGTGACATGCCAGGGCCGAGTGGAGGAGGGAGCTGCTCTGTGGAGATTAGAATCTCGAAATTTGCGAGTCTGTAATTTAAATGCTAATATTGGTAATCTAATAATACTTTAAAAGGCGAAGTATCCGCTCTTTCACTCACTACTGATTGATTGATTCACTGACATCTCCGTCGGGACATTACTTAGTAGCTTGCAAATTGTACCTTGATTTATCCTCCTGCTCTCTCATTGCGAACCCAAAGCATTGAACTTTTAAGATGACGAACTTATTTACGAAGACTGTGTCTTAAGACTGTTAAGCAATCAGATTTGAAAATATGGTTTGTCTTAATGTCGGACTGTCTATAAATAAATAATGTTGAGGTTTTGTTCCACGGATCTAGCTACTTAGCAGTACCTGCTAGGTCTATTAGAATGGCTGCCAATACAGAAAGATTCGAGAGTTTCTAAGTCTTAACGATGACAGCAGGTTCTTGGACGGATTGATTTTCTGAATCAGAAGAAGCCATTATTTACTGCTATGAGTCAAACCGCAAGACCGTCACTTCCGGCTCTGGCGTTAGTTATGCCGCTACACCAACAACAACAGTGATAACAAAAACAACAACAACAAAATAGTCGCCGTGGCCGAGTGGATAGCTCCTTTGGCTTCCGCGCAGGCGACCCGGGTTCGAATCACGGTGGAAGCGCACTTTTTGGTTCTTTAAATTAGTTACGTAGTTGCCTCAGACCCCTCGAAAAAGTATCTATTTGTAGGTAGATAGATCGATTAGCTATCTTTTAAAATAAATTTATAGATTACAGACCCTGGAGCTATTCCTATTAGACAATTTAACTGAGATACCTTATATTAAACAATGTGACATAATAGCAGAAAGAAGATGGAGAGAGTCATGAGAAAGAGAGAGCCTCTTTCTCATGACTCTCTCCATCTTCTTTCTCTTGTGTGTTCTATGCATTTCCCTCCCTTCTTACTCTCTCTCTTATTTATCCCCCCTTCTTTCCTTTCTATCTCTCTCTCTCATCACTCATCACTGTCTCCCCTCTCCACCTACTTTCCCACTCTGCTCTATACAATCATCTCTCTCCACTCCCTCCTATCACTCTCTCCACCCCCTTCTATCTCTCCCGCCTTTCTTTTTACCGCCCCTTATCTCCCCCTCCACTCTCCCCACCTATTTTCTCTCTCGGATCGTGCATTTCCCTCCCTCCTCTCACTTTCTCTCATCTATCCCCCCATTCTCTCTCTCTCTCTCTGTCCCGTGTCTATGTCGGCTCTGACATATTGAACATCCGGGGTAGAGTGCAGTGACATGCCAGGGCCGAGTGGGGGGGGGGGGGGGGGGGGGGGGGAGCTGCTTTGTAGAGATTAGAATCTCGAAATTTGCGAGTCTGTAATTTAAATGCTAATATTGGTAATCTAATAATACTTTAAAAGGCGAAGTATCCGCTCTTTCACTCACTACTGATTGATTGATTCACTGACATCTCCGTCGGGACATTACTTAGTAGCTTGCAAATTGTACCTTGATTTATCCTCCTGCTCTCTCATTGCGAACCCAAAGCATTGAACTTTTAAGATGACGAACTTATTTACGAAGACTGTGTCTTAAGACTGTTAAGCAATCAGATTTGAAAATATGGTTTGTCTTAATGTCGGACTGTCTATAAATAAATAATGTTGAGGTTTTGTTCCACGGATCTAGCTACTTAGCAGTACCTGCTAGGTCTATGAGAATGGCTGCCAATACAGAAAGATTCGAGAGTTTCTAAGTCTTAACGATGACAGCAGGTTCTTGGACGGATTGATTTTCTGAATCAGAAGAAGCCATTATTTACTGCTATGAGTCAAACCGCAAGACCGTCACTTCCGGCTCTGGCGTTAGTTATGCCGCTACACCAACAACAACAGTGATAACAAAAACAACAACAACAAAATAGTCGCCGTGGCCGAGTGGATAGCTCCTTTGGCTTCCGCGCAGGCGACCCGGGTTCGAATCACGGTGGAAGCGCACTTTTTGGTTCTTTAAATTAGTTACGTAGTTGCCTCAGACCCCTCGAAAAAGTATCTATTTGTAGGTAGATAGATCGATTAGCTATCTTTTAAAATAAATTTATAGATTACAGACCCTGGAGCTATTCCTATTAGAAAATTTAACTGAGATACCTTATATTAAACAATGTGACATAATAGCAGAAATTGACGTGTTGAACTATCAATTCATTTTCCTCGTAATGTTTAGGTAAGTATGACATTAGTAAACAATAAAGTAACCCCATTTCAATGTATAATCATAATAAATGACTGTAGGTTTGCAGCAGGAAGTGGGCTATCCTTAATGTTATGTATTACGCAGTGCATCAGCTGTGTCAAATGCACTTCATCACGAATGCATTTATAATACAGTATGCACTTCCGCAGTGAAGTCTGTAGCAACTTCAGAGTGAAAGATGCGGCATCATCTATTGATGTACAGATCGATTTCAAATTGAATTACAATGTTTTATCTCATGGAATTTAATTATGGAATACAGTAATTTATGTTCAGCATTAACTTCTTGTACCTTTTAATATTTCTCGTATCATTTAAATGTTTGCTAGAATGGTGGTTTTACCATTCATTGGGACTCTAGAACGGTGGTTTTACCATTCATTGGGATTGATACCCACATTAACCTCACCCTGCCTAGTGTGGGCTGGGGATACCCAACTTCCCGCCGGTCCGGACCTCACCTCGCTAGACGGTGCCTAAAATCAGGTGCTGTAATTAACGTGTCCTCGACCCATTTTTTCCGTCTCTTTATTTGATAAAAGAAGATGCAACCTGCAATAGACGTTTCGTCAATATTTATATGGGGAATTGAACTGTAATTGGTAACCTGTTTAGTGGAGCAACCTTATTGTCAAAGGGAAAACCGCTCCAGCCCTCGGAAACTTCATTCTTGGTTTGACTCCCGCTCTGGGCAAATAAACACATTCGTTACGTTGGTGGCGAGCTCTGCTTTCACGTGCTTTGGTCAGACCATGGAGTTGTTCTTCTATGCACAAAATTGTCTCCGAAAAATGAATTTTTCATGTGGCATTTTGTGTGAAATAAAGAGAGAAGACCCCATGATACGAATTTCAAATTAAAACCGCAAAATCCACTGTTCAAATTTGAAACTATATCCCCCATAATATGTATACGTACAATTATATACTCATGTATGTATATCTGCATTGTTATAGCTCTCTCCTATTAGCTTCCTTAGCATTGTGTACAGCATGTTGTTCGCACGCTCTTGTCTGCACCGAGTTGGCAGATTATTAGCAAATTTCCGAGTGCTGGCGTTCACTTTGCATTAACTAATCGTTGCAAAAAATACAACAACAATAAAAAACATATTAACAAATTTCAATTCCGTATGGCATATTTATTGACACGTTTCAATCTAGATTAAGTCTTATGAGCAATATTATTTCAAGCGAACAATAATAATGATTGTAATATTTCAAATTGAATTTTAAAATGAATAGAATAATAAAAACTGGTACGCTCGGATTCCATTTAGCTAGAGGGGCTGTGGCTTTTGTTGGATCTGTTTATGGTATATTTAACTTGGTTGATTTGAATTTTGAGTCCGGTTTTGATAAATTTGAATGGACTTTGGTAATCGGTTTTTTTTGTTTGTCCAGTCTGATCATTTGTTATGCCTGAAAAATAAATATATTTATACTAAGGTATATAGGTATTTTTAAACCCGTATTTTTTTGTGGTCTAACCTAACTAATATCAAGAGCTAAATACACGCAACACGTGTACGAAATATGGACCATTTCGGATTTAAAAAAAAAACAACCTTCAGTCGATTTTTTTACTTTCCTTATGCTAAATTAGGAAAATAAGGAAAAGGAAAATTATTTTATATGAACTTTTCTAGTGCCGAATTATGGTACATCGTACATAATATGTATTACGATGTACCATAATTCGGCACTAGAAAATTTGTTAATACATATATTATATTATATGTTGTATTACCTAAAGACCATCATCATTCACCGCATACAAAGCTTCAACCTGATTATAATAAACAGCGCCGATGGCACTCGCTACACACATTAACCTCACTCACCTGGGTGGGGCGGGTAAGAGAGTCAATCTCACGAAGATGCAAACTTGAAGGTCAGCCATCGAGTTGCGAAGGTTAAGTTCACACCTTCGTGATGCTGGCTTATCCTGGCCAAACCAAGGCAAGTGAAGTTCATGTTGGAAACATTTTTGTAAGTTTCCTACGAATGAAGTTTCAAAAATCCATCTCGAAAGACGTCGATGTTTATATAAGACTTTGCAAAAAACGCATTTTTTTTCTTAAATTTTGAAAGAATAGAATGAAGAGTCCTCCATCCAGTCTCCTCATCTCTAGCCTAGAACTCTGGCGGATAGGGAACTTCACGATTCGGCCCAAATTACCTGAGGAGACCTTTTCCATAGCATGATTCGTCCCAAAACACACTATCAAGTTTTGATCCCACACAAAAAGTCCCACTTTCATTCTAACAAAAAGTCCCACTTTCATTCCACCAAAAAATCCCTATAAAATAGTATGGAAACGTTGCCCTGAAAGAACTGAGAACAATGGCGATGTTCACGATGTTATTGTTTTGAACTAGTAACAGTCATCTTTGTTATCAGTGTTTATTTGAGTGTTTGACAGTAGGGTTAGGTAATATACATAGAAGGCCATGCCTCAAGAATATAGTAGGGTTAGGTAAAATACATAGAAGGCCATGCCTCAAGAATATAGTAGGGTTAGGTAAAATACATAGAAGGCCATGCCTAATACATAGAAGGCAATGCCTTAGGTTTATAGTAGGGTTAGGTAAAATACATAGAAGGCCATGCCTCAAGAATATAGTAGGGTTAGGTAAAATACATAGAAGGCCATGCCTAATACATAGAAGGCAATGCCTTAGGTTTATAGTAGGGTTAGGTAAAATACATAGAAGGCCATGCCTCAAGAATATAGTAGGGTTAGGTAAAATACATAGTAGGCCATGCCTAATACATAGAAGGCCAAAGCCTGATATACATAGAAGGTAATTCCGTAATTTAATGTTGAATAATAAAAAATCCCTCAATATGTACGGTACTTAGATTGTTGCACTGGGCCGAATCGTTCGGTGACCTTTTTTACCTGAAATCGAAAACCTTTTTCATAAACCTTTCTGGGCCGAATCGTAATGCGCCCGGCGGATAACAGAACCAGGTAGGAGAGAAAACACAAATACCTGCCTAGCGGTCGTGAGGATTGCAAGTTCGTGCCTTACCTTGAGACGTGCCGGTACGAAGGCTGGGTACCGGGCAGACCTTAAGACTTAGGACTGATCACAATATGTGACGCAACGCCAACAGGATTTTGAGTTTGACTTATGTGCTAGAATGAACGATTTTTTTTAAAGGAATTAAAAAATTCATGAGTCAAGTTTTATTTGGTGGTCGAATGCTTCGTAAGCCTTTTATAATAATTCAGCTTGTGCTGAATTATTATATATCCACCGTATATATGCTTCAGGGATTTCTTATTCACCTATCTGAAATCATGGATGGCCATTTCGTAGGTACTGACGTTTACGTTCATAATTATGTAAAGGGACTTCATATAAATCTCAGTCCATTATTATTTCAGCACGAACGATTTATTCTCATGCCCGCTCCGCGAGTGAGGCATGGCTGGAAATCTATTAGAACATGCGTTAGTAGTAAGAAAAACCAGTACAAATTCCAATAAGCAAGAATTTGATATAACTCTAGCCCCGTTTATCCGAGGCTCAACATATTATAGTCAAAAGATGCTCTTCGAGCTCCTCTATCTTTTGTCCTCACTTCCACCCCGTGATGGAAGAGTTAGTTCCTACGCTAAACTTACTATACTTCCTTAAGAAAGCATTATTTTTCTGTGAAAGTGGTGTATTTCATCAGGAAAGTGCCGTTTGATAAAGTTACCCCAGTTTGAACGTACATCTTATAAAATCTCAATAGAAAACTTATAAAAGTTCAGGGCTACTACAGTAAAAAAACTTTTAAATCTCAGCTTATAAAAACTTCTCTAACATGGGAGGGTAATATGCATCGAAAATCAACGTGTAATAATAAATCAGGTGTTGGAAAGATTATAATTGGCCCATAATTCAGGATCAAGCTTGCTAACTACTTTTTTTACCTGGGGGTACGATGTGATGTAGAAAGTGTTTTGTAACTTGCCTGACGTTGATGGAATGAGTTCAGGGCTACTACAAGGCTGAAAGTGCTACAACATATAATGTATGTAGTTATGTATGTTTGTATGTTCTGTAATCTGTCGGTATATCCTGTGTAGCTTTATCTGTCCGACTCATGGCTTCAAATAAAACTTCTTAAGATTTTCGGGAATAAGTTATCAATTTTTTTTTTTTTTACAGAACTGGCATTTTTTTTTATTTTATTACAGGTAAAACACCTCATCCATATTGATATTAGATGGCAACGAGCCCAATACGCTCGCCGCATTACCCCTCTGTATGGCGAGGGAAATTTTCTGTTTGAAAAAACCAGGTGTCCTTCCATCTCCAGTTCGAACCATCATATGCTTTCCAATTTCTTCTATCCATTTTCTAGCTTCTTGGCTCCATGATCCACATGTCTCTGTAGCAACTGCAACAAAGAGGTACCCACTTGCTATGATGTTGCTGTACTTGTCATGTTTCCTCTTTGCTGCAATCTCAGCTGCTGAAGACGCATTGAGGCATGTGTGGCTGATATAGGTTTTTGCGTAGGTGTCAACGCACGTATAGTCCCATACCAAACATTTACCATGGGACCATGGTACTACTGTCATGCCATCCGGCCGTTTGTTGTCATCTCTAAGTAATCCGGTAGGTTCTAAAAGTGAAGGAATTTCTATTGTGCCCAGAGCCCGTTTCAATATTTGATTTACCTCCGCATGTCTGAAATAACGTCCGGCGCTCTTTACACAGCTCAAAGCATGCAAACCTTTGGTGTCCACCATTGTCCCACATGCGCATTGATAAGGACGACAAATTTCACAACCAAGGCGAATTCCCATGCAAACGCGGAGGCTGTTGTTATCTAAGAAAGTGCCAACATTTTTAGATGGGATGACAGTCAACCAGGCTCCTGATTCATGTTGACGAAGTCCTTTCATTCTAGCATGATCTATTGGATTATCATAGCTCTCACTGTTCACTGTTTTCTTCAGTAAAATCTCATCCCATTCACTTTGAAGCTTTGGATTTACAGGGAAATCTTTGCTGAGTTTATTCCAAGCTTCTAAGGCTTCTGTCCAAGAGCTTAAATTCAGATCGTCAACTGAAATGTTGAGTATAGTGGAGACGACTGTTTTCACTCCTGAACAAGAAGCAAGGAATGCAGGTAAACTGATGTCTAGCATTCTTCGAATTCCGATACCTCCTAACTTTACTGGCAAACTGGCTTGATTCCATTGATCATCTTTCAGGGGTATGTTAAGAACATCTTCTATGCATTTTCTCATGGCTTCGTCTATCTGAAGTAGTAATTCTGGCATCATGAAAGTAGGAGACGTCCTCATGGTATATAACATTTTAGGAATACCTAAACAATTTTTCAGTAGGAAATAACCTATATGACTTGGAATATTTTTAATCCGATCAAACATAAGAAGCATAGAGTTGAACCGTTCTTTCACAGGATTTGGGAAACCTTCTTTACAAAGTGCTGCACCAAGAAGAGTGAGTTCTTCTGCAGCTACTGTTTTTATTCCAGGTAAACAAAGTTCAATTTCTTTTTTACTTGCTGTATCAATTGCACCTGATGGATAAAATACCTCACATTTTGAATTATTCATATATAGTCCAATGTTTTTGGATTCTGTGACGAGGCGTGTAGCGTCTTCTAATACTGTATTTATATCACCAGCTATGGTGCCATCATCTAAATAAAACAACTTGAACTTTGATTTTAGAGACATTATGATTGGATGAATGGCCAAGGAGAACATGAGAGGCCCGGTTGGTTCACCTTGTTGGGCCCCTACTTCGGATTGAATCACATTGTTACCAAAAAAGAGGAGTGAGGATTTTGAATAACATTGCCAGAGAAATGGAAATAACTCTGGAATATGCTTTCTTACTTCTGTTAAAATCGTGTCTCTTCCCACGGAATTAAAAGCATTTTTAAAATCCAGTTTGAGGAAGACCTGATTAGAAGAAGATTTGTGCTGTTCCAGATAAGTTCTTGAGGCGTGGACAATGGCTTCACATCCCTGGTTACTGGCAAAACCATGTTGAAAAGGTTGAAAATAATCTTTTATATTTTTTGTGACAACAGAGACTCCAACTTTAGCGGCTATCCTTCGGAAAGTGCAACCCACGGA
The DNA here is from genome assembly GCA_024516035.1 of Bactericera cockerelli. Taxonomy (NCBI): domain Eukaryota; kingdom Metazoa; phylum Arthropoda; class Insecta; order Hemiptera; family Triozidae; genus Bactericera; species Bactericera cockerelli. Next base: position 35,607,099 of record CM044957.1, read on the forward strand.
GATTGGACGTAATCCTCCATCTTTTTTAGTTAGCGCACAAAGATTGGCTCCGTATATGAACTTTAAAATATCCGGATTAACATCCCCTTTTAACATCAAATTGATCAGTCTTGTAATGGCCTTCAGAAGTTTGATACCAGGTTCCCCAGCTGATTTTGACAACAAATCCTTCAAATGTTGAGGGGAAAGTCCATCAATACCAGAAGAGCTTCCATTTGGAAATGATGAAATAGCCCTTGAGACTTCACTTTCATCAACTTGTAAACCAGCAGTGTCTTCAGAAGGTGGTTCAGGCAAATCTAGATTTTTATTTGGTGAGGGATGCAAGTCTTTAATTTTATTAAAAATTTCATCATTGATCTCAGCTAGAGTATCTTTGGAAGATATGATCCTCATTGCTCCTTTAATGTCGAATTCTTCAATTTTCATTACTACTCCCTTTTCAAGAGACATTGGTATATTGGTGTTACGATTGTTTGGAACTGGTAATGATTGATTGGCAATGTTCTGTTTTACTAACGATGTCAAAGACTTTTTATCTTGTCGTTGAGGGACATGCAAACATTCGTACGAAAAAAGCATCAATTTTTCCCATGCTTGAAAACTATTTTCGGTTTGAGCGCGATCTACATATCTTGTTAGAACATCAGCACACATGATTCTTGATCGGGTCAATCACATTGTTACGGAATTGCTAATTTTGAAGGATTTTTATGAAACTTTCACAGAATACTTAAAATCTCATTAGAAAACGATTTCACATCAGGAAAACCACAAATTTACACTCTAAATTACTTTAACTTTGATTAAAATTTGAACTATATTATGAAGCTTCATCGTGAATTCTAGGAACGAATTACGCTGTTTTTCAATAGAATTTTATAATAAATAAATAATTTCACTTCAAAAAGATCAATTATTTCACAGTAAAACAAAAATTGATTACACTAGACAGACGTACATTGCCAATTAATCCATAATTTGAACCAAGAAATCACAGAATTGGAATTAAAATTTATTATTTGAATGCATTCCATAAATGAAAATGGCGATTTGCGAAACTTTTGAGAACAGTAAAAGTGAAGAGAAACAACAACACGAAAATAAAGAACGAATGTAGGGGAAAAAGGAAATCTCTCTCTCTCTCTCTCTCTTAGCCCAGGCAAATTAGTGCTCTAGCGACAAAAAATTGCTCAATAGCTGGAAATCGTTTTAAACCCTTAAAGGGGTCCTGAATAATGGGTATATGAGTTTGCGACGGATTTTAGGTTGTGCTTCCGAGTTTAGGGCCTAAATAGTGCAAATTTTTTGCACTTTTTTTAAAATTGCGCTTATAACTCAAAATGTATTTATTCTACAGAAAATTTTACTCAGTTCTTATCTAAGGAAAATAAAATTAGGCGTCTAATGACGTTTGAATCATTAAAAAAAGTTAAGCCGTTCAGCCACAATCGCTCCTCAAAGATGGGTGGTTTTTTCAAACATAGCTCAAATTTTGAAAATTCTCAACTTTTAGCGCCTGTAAGTCAAAAAGGACTGCACCAATTGAAAAATTTAATAAAATCGAACTTGTAGAAAATGTAATTTTAAGTAAAATACTGTTTGAAATTTGAAATTTGCTTACTCCAGTGCTGAGATATGATTTTTCGTCCCTAGCGCCAAATTTCCGCTAAGGCAGTGCAACGCAAGAAACTTCATCTGAACTCTAAAATTCTCATATTCTTACAACTTTTCAAGCAAAACTGAACGTAATCTATTGAATTCAGTCGAATAGGTAATTTAAAATTTTGAGAAACTTGCACTGAATTTTACTAAAATCTTCACTGAACATGTTGTGATTTCAAGACAGCTGGCACACTATGGAGGATGTAACTTGTTTTATATGCGGGAACATTGTGCAAGAAGGAATATTAATAATATAATAATAAAAATGCATTTTCTTTGTGTTGTTATGTCGCAGTTTTAATGGGTAGCGCAGAATCATAGAACTTTGCCAGTTTAATTTACAATATCTTGTATTATTTGTGTGCCTATGATTCAGCCACTGGTCGCTGCTTCATATCAAAGCAGCTACTCTTTTTTCCTCACGACTCACGAAGTATGAGTGGACCCCGAACATTCAAGTACAGAGCAGAAAAAATCCCATCCCGCTGGGAATTGAACCCAGGTCACCATGCGTGCAATGCCTAGCGCGCTAACTCACTCGGCTACAGTGATTACAACATATTACAGGCAAAGATAGAGGAATATTAAAGGAAAAGTCACTTCGAATGTTCATTGAGGACAGCAGGAGGAGAAATGATGTGCATCACACGTGGTTACAGACTCAAAGATCTGTTATACTTCACGAGAAGTGTCGCAAAGGTGATGTCTACACGAAGGAGTCAAACACTGTAAAGGCCGAAAAAGAAGCAAGAAACGAAAGCCGTGTGACAAGAGGCCGTGAGGAAATACCAAAATTCAACTTCAAGGAGCTCTGCTTCTACTCTGGAAAAGATATGGAGGTTCTGGGTACTAACGACTTCTTAGGAGTGAACCACTTTTCATGGCCATCAATGGTATCCATGTTTATATCGGCGTTGTCATATACGAATTGAGTTAATGAATTTTTAGTGATGATAAGGCCATGATACGTTCCATGCTATGGGGGGGTATTCAGTGCTTCACTCCTAAGAAGTCGTTAGTACCTAGAACCTCCATACTGAAGGTGAAATCAATCCCACTAGTGACCAGTTTGAGCGAACTCTCCCTGTTCACGCCATGTGACTCCAGTTTGAATTGACTCCAAACTTACCCCGCGCATATCACTCGATCTCTACGCCCCTAACTGTTAGAGATAACACTTCGATATCAGATGATAGGCATATCATATGATCTTACAAAGAAAGCCAGAGATTCGGTACGATAGATTGGGAACGACGATGCCTCGTTCAGATTGTAACAACCAGTGGTCAGGGTACGTCTTCTCTCCTTCCTCGATCTACCACCTTTGATCCCCTTCTAAAGGCGTAAGTACTTGGTACAAGTGCTCAAGGTAAGATCATCCAATCTCATTTCATAGTAGTAGTTTATTTCTTCCTTCTATCTTTCCGTGTAAATTTAATACTCTTTAATACACCTACACCTTTCGTAGTAGCGTTATTGAACCAGCGGCCTTTTCTTCGTTAAACCCCAGTAACTGGGAAACTTAGGTCTTTCGGCTTCAAAGCCCCAGTTACTACATTAATTCACTCCCCTCGTCCAGATATACCTTGAGCTGCATCAGGATCCATAGATGGGCGTGAATTAAAGAACATACCACGACAAGAATCGTACTTACCTTCAGCGGCTACGAGGTCTGATTCAGTTGCCATCTTACGCAATACCACCGCCCCCATTTCATCTCCTCTGGCAATTGCAGAACCTTTAATTTTTTGCATTATTTCTTGTGTCTGAATTTCACGTCTATGAAGAGGAAGCTTTTTCTGTTTAACCTTGAAGCTTTCAGAGACATCTTTTCCACAGTAGAAGCAGAGCTCCTTAAAGTTGAATTTTGGTATTTCCTCACGGCCTCTTGTCACACGGCTTCCGTTTCCTGCTTCTTTTCCGGCCTTTACAATGATTGACTCCTTCGTGTAGACACCTTTGCGACACTTCACGTGAAGTATAACAGATTTCTGAGTCTGTAACCACGTGTGATGCCCATCATTCCTCCTCCTGCTGGCCTCAATAAACGTTTGAAGTGACTTTTCCTTTAATATTCCTCTATCCGCTCCTTCTTGCACAATGTTCCCGCATATAAAACAAGTTACATCCTCCATAGTGTGCCTGCTGTCTTGAAATCACATGTTCAGTAAACAGATCTTAGTAAAATTCAGTGCAAGTTTCTCAATATTTTAAACTACCTATTCGACTGAATTCAGTAGATAACGTTCAGTTTTGCTTGAAAAGTTGTAAGAATGTGATAATTTTAGAGTTCAGACGAAGTTTTTTGCGTTGCACTGCCTTAGCGAAAAATTGGCGCTATGGACGAAAAATCATATCTCAGCACTGGAGTAAGCAAATTTCAAACAGTATTTTACTTAAAATTACATTTTCTACAAGTTTGATTCTATTAAATTTTTCAATTGGTGCAGTCCTTTTTGACTTACAGGCGTTAAAAGTTGAGAATTTTCAAAATTTGAGCTATGTTTGAAAAAACCACCCATCTCTGAGGAGCGATTGTGGCTGAACGGCTTAACTTTTTTTAATGATTCAAACGTCATTAGACGCATAATTTTATGTTCCTTAGATAAGAACTGAGTAAAATTTTCTGTAGAATAAATACATTTTGAGTTATAAGCGCAATTTTAAAAAAAGTGCAAAAAATTTGCACCATTTAGGCCCTAAACTCGGAAGCACAACCTAAAATCCGTCGCAAACTCATATACCCATTATTCAGGACCCCTTTAAGGGTTTAAAACGATTTCCAGCTATTGAGCAATTTTTTGCCGCTAGACCCCATTTTAGCACTAATTTGCCTGGGCTATCTCTGCAGGTTAGACAACCGCAAATATATTTACTGTAAACGAATCCCAGTTGCATGGAAACGCCACATAGCGCGACGCGCGACACCATCGCTAAGTCGTAGAATGTTTCTCGCGATCTTTTTATTTTCTGTTTAGATATATTTACGTTTATGTTTACGTTTGATACAGGTGAGGGACGAGGAGATAATATTTAGTCTGACGGTTGTCAGACTAAATATTGTGTTTCGTTAGCCGGCTAGGATAGCTTGGGTGAGGGGCTTAGGTTAGGTTGAAATTAGTGCAGGGTTAGACCGGGTCGCTGCGCGACCCGGCCTAACCACCTGCACTAATTTCAACCTAACCTAAGCCCCTCACCCAACCATCCTACCCAACAAACTGAATTCAGTGATCTATCGTGCAATTTCACCTCGTTAACTTTACCTAACCCTATATAACTACAAAATTCTTCTTAACAAAAAAATCCTCTTACCAAAAATGACTTACGCATCAAATTCCAATTGACAATAATCATTCGTCTTTTATATGTGAAAGAATAAAACGGACAAAATACGTAAAAAATACGATGTAAAAATTTATGATGAAAAAAAATTGTTTTTTTTTTTACTTCTGTTGGTATACATGTCGATGGTTCTCTGATTGGTTCTCCAATTCCCCTTCTTTCAAAACAAAATGGCGGTGTAAAATATTCCAAAGGAAATTGAAAGTAAAATTTTCAAAACATTCCCAAAATCGAGTGAATTCCAAATAAGTGATTTTAATAAAACGTGTTTTAAGTAATTTAAGGTGTAAATTTGTGATTATTTCGTGGTGAAATCGTTTCCTATTAAGATTCTACGTATTTTTGTGAAAGTTTCATGTAAATCCCTCAAGAAAAACCTGTTAAGTACGCAAATGATTGAGCCCCACGGTCGTCATTGAAGAATCAGCGGCCGGGTTAACCGTCGATGGTTGAGAATTCTCTGCTGGTGTTTCATCAAAGCTTGAATCAATCTCCTTGTCTTCATATTTGTATGCTGGTCTGAAGTATCGAGTATCTTTTTCCAAATGTTGCTCAAGACCCCGACTTCCTTTTGATGTACTTGGCACTTGTGACATGACATAAAATAAAAAGTGTAATCACATTTTCTTTGTATTGTTAAAATAATTGGGTTTGTGTCATATGTATGAACAAGATCGTAATGAAATTGGTGTAATAATACGATAAGTTGGAATTTTCTGAAATATTTTAGATTAGATTCAGGAGCGAAATTTTTCGGTGGTACCAGTTCAAACTTAGTTGGCCAACTCGCATTATTAAATCTACGCTGAAACCGGGACTTGAACCACCGAACTTCACGTTACAAGTCCGCCGCCTTATCGATCAAGGTACTGAGGTCGGTGATTTTCGGGAATACTTGTGCTGTCACCCGGGTTTAACTCAGGCTGTGTAAGTAAAGTATGCAAGTCTATGTGTGTTGCCTTGTTAATGCCTATTTGTAAATGTGCTTTTACTGTTGGTCTTATTAGTATATCTGGTAGTGCATTCAAGGCTCCGAAACGATATATGTATTTTCAAGATTTGTTTTGATTTCATCCCGGCTCTAGGCTCGCCGAAATTTTAACCCAGCCCACGCCCAGCATCACATGACCAACACACGTTTGCTAAACACGGGTTTAAATGAGACACTTCGGCAGACCGCATAGAGTACTTGGTGTCTCATTCAAAACTGAGTGTGTTTGGTATGTACATTGTGACACTTTCATAAAAAAAGAACCGTTTTTTTTTTGGAAATACTTGTACATATACAATATACATGGATGTTAATCGACTATACATAATAATTATGTACTGACCTACCATACCAGATCGACACATACATACCTACGTCATCATACTTGTATCATCATCATCAGTCTCAAAAAAACGACTATCAGAGCTCTGATGATAATCATTAGCATTAGTAAAATTATTTATACATAATTATTTACTTATAAATCATAATTATGCTAACGACAAAATGTATACACCATATCATGCTTATAACGATATGTATTCATAATTCATATTGAGACATTTGGAGATAGAGTATATTAGCATGAAACAAAACCTGCCTATGTACTTCGCTGACATCTCGTAAGAACAGCCCAAGCATGAGGTTTGACATACGACCCCCCTGCATGCCAGCTCACATGCTCTCTGTGAGTGTGTCACGCATGTAGGCATGAGCTAGTTCTGCGGTGTCATTTTGAACCACATCCCGCACCGTGGACTGTTCGATTCCCCGAGCGGTGAAATTATTTTGGAACAATTTCAGGAATCACGGGAATTTTGTAGAGCTCTGAGCAATGGTTTTGCGTTATTCAGCAATCTGGTCATTGTACGAGTATGAGTGGAATCAAGAACTTAGCGCCAAATTAAAGGCTTTTGATTTAACATAAATTGTGATTGGGCACGTCAACCGACCTAAGTAGCTTGATCGATAAGGCGGCGGCGGACTTGTAACCTGGAGGTTGGTGGTTCAAGTCTCGGTTTAAGCGTAGATTTAGTAAAGCGAGTTTGAGTAGTTGTGATATGACGAAAATGATTAGCTCAAACATGATAACTTTCTTTCTTGGTTGGGTATGTGAATTCTTTGTAAGAAACAGTTCCACGTTCGAGAACAAAGCTGGAAAGTTTTGCCTGTATTATGCCAAAAAATAACATTGACCCAGTAACCCGTACAAAGGCCTGTAACCACAGAATTATGTAGCTTGTTAATTGCCTCAATTTTATCAAATTCCAATAAAATTTATACATCTATCATTAACTTGTTTGCACAGTCGGAACTTCTAGTTTCAAAGAAAAAATGAAAAACGTAATCAATACGAAAGAATGTTGAGTTTGTTGGGCGTGTTATCTCTCTTATCAGTAAAACATGATACCAGCGCTTGATAAAGCTAATGATTGAGTTCATTATCAATATAATTATATTGGTCTTAGCATGACCTTGATGGAAGATTATGACCGACTCATGTCAGGATCCTGAAATCTCGACTCTGGAGTCGTGTCCAATATCCTGAGCTTGTGTTTCATCTAGTGGTAGTCTTATAGTCCAGTCAAATTAATAATAATAACATTTACTAGATAGATCGATAAAAAATAATTTTATTTATTTTTAAACAAAAATATTACAATGGTTGGCACAAACATACATGGTATATAGTAACAAAAAGATGTAACACATTAGTTGTGATCATTATGTACAAGAGTGGTGTCACAATCACTCAAACCCACCTTGTTAAAATTATCCATGCTTGAGATTTGAAGCACGGACCCCAGATTCCGAGTCCGCTCATAATCATCATCATAGGGTGGCGTCATCGTGAACGATGGTAGCCAGAGAGTGGAAGAATGACTCAGCTTACTTCTACCACTGTCTTCATACAAGGAGGCTAATAATTGACAAGGGCCCCCAGAACCGAGCCAATGGTGGTCTACTCCCTGTTTATAGTCCCCCAGCCAGACTGCTGGTCTACTCACTGTTTAGAGTCCCCGCTCATAATACAAAGGTAGTTCGATGCTTAAGGGGGTCTCTTATACTGTCTTATACCATAACCTAAAAGTTGGTAGGTAATGTTAATAATGAAAAGAAAAAAAATCAATACTCCCCTGGTTATTTCCTTTTTCTAAAGTGGATCGATTTGACTGAGCTATATTTTGATTCTTTTACCTGAGCTATATTTTGAGATCACGACTTGGTCCTCATGCCGGCATGCAGATTTCAGATCCTCTTTCAGTCTTCAACGAGATGAGAGACGAAATGGGCGTGGATCTTCACAGGTTTTCAAAGTAGGTGGTGAAGTGGTTTTCAGTTTGCTATCCCGGAGGATGTGGGTTCAAATACCGGCCGATCTATTCTTCTGTCACATATATTATGTACCACGCTATCACGCTATTCCAACGAAAGCTTTCAAAGAACTGACAGATTTTTACGTTCCTTAACGTATAAAACGGTAATGTCATGGGTAATGGTTTAATTTTACGATGTCCAGTTTTTATTCTCCACAGGTCACATGAGTTTTAGTTATCTGTATGTAATTCCAGCTCAAATGACCAAAGAACACACGAGACTTGATCTAAATTATAAAGTTAAAGATAGTTCACTCGCCATTAAAGTCACTGTAAAAGATTAAAATGGGTTCCTTGCTAAATCATAACTATTACTCCAGTTATAGATTGAGTCACTATACCTACTCACTAACCTCGAAGCAGAAATGCACTAATGTCAAAATTGTTAATGTCAAACTTAATTGTTGATATAATGTGACTACTTGCCTACTTTTATTAAATTACAAGAGTCATATCTCAAATATTTAAACCTGCCTTACTAATTTCCCATGCCGAATCTGAGATCAGCCGACCTAGGTTTCGACAGTATTGAGGCCTCTGACTTAGCGATAAAGTTACCAATTTAAAGTTACCAAGTCGGGTCTTGATGCAAATACAACGTATAGGTATCGAGTAATGTTTCCCTCCAGAGGTCATGAACCCAGACACAGGCGCTCTCAAGTCTGCTACAACAGAATGATGACAACGTCTTGTTTATAATAATTATGTACTATATCCAGAATTGTTTGTTCTCTCATATACTTCATACTTCCTGCTCCTACGACAGTTCTTTGTTGTGTCAAGTGAATATCGAGTGGGTTATTGCAGATGACCCGGGTTCGATCTCTGGCTGGGTAGAAATTCTTCTACACTGTACTTTCAATGTGTAGGGTCCACTCAGACCTCGTGAGGAAAGATGAGTAGTTACTTGCATGAGTAGCAGCAACCTGTAGCATGTTAAGATAAGATAAGATAAATTGTTTTATTTAGAATCAATATACATATTATACATATAGTTTACAAAGCAACACTTTCCCTAAGTGTTGCTTTGTAAACTAGTATTCTTTGTATTCCTGTTCTACCCACAAAAAATTCACAGACAGCAACTTTTTGTAAAGTCACGTCTATTTTCGTGGTCGGAGGACGCCATTTAATGTTAATCCGCTTCAGTTTTCGTTTTTAAACAGAGATTTTCTGTTCTATGGTCCATAGTGCATCGATCTGTATCACTGAGAGTGCGAGTAGACAGTGGACAGAAGTGAACTGAACATTGATAAAAGTGAACCATGAACTCTACTTACATAATAGAGACCAGAGATACCTGGTTCCAATTGAATGCCAGATCCAGTATGGTTCGTGGAATCGGAACATTAGCGAAACTGCCTGTCCATTCTGCCTATGACGAGCGTTGTTTATGATTTATAGTGGACCTGCGCGCGCACCACCGTACCGTTGCTTTCCAGAATAGACTACAGCATACAGGGTGAACCATGACGTGTTCAGGAAAAATAATATTGAAAGAAAAGCATTCGATGTGTTCACTTAAGCGATAGGGTGTTCTAGCGGAAAGGTGAACTCAAAGAAAACTCAAGGCCTAAGGCTCATTGTAAAAACACGAATGAGCCTTCTACCTATTTAGAGAATCAGACATGTACTACCTGTTCGTGACATTTGTGTTGAGCGAACTTATAGTTCTTTTATATAACATCCATAATAACATTAGACCGACCTCAGTATGTTGATCGATAAGGTAGCGGATTTGTAACCCGGAGGTCGGTGGTTCAAGTTCCAGTTTCAGCGTAGATTTAGTAAAGCGAGATTGAGTAGTGGTGATATCACGAAGTGATTAACACAGATATGTGATAACTTGAAAAATTAAAAATTACATAATAACTTTAGTACATTCCACCTATTTGAAAATGTGAACTACATATTTACATATATTAAAATTACCTTATACGTTTTAACAATAAACCTGGATTTTAGAGAACTGAAAATAAAAGAAACCTGGACATAAGAAAAAAAACTTTCGGTTCTTCGAGTTCTCTTATATCTACAGGTTCGACTGTGTATAATTTTTTTTAAATAGCCTTGGCTGGGCCAGAGTCTACATCTACATAATTATAAGAGATTTTCCAGATGCAATATCTACAAAGCACCTTCCTGCCAACATCATCATTACAAAGCTATAGAAATATATTCATACCTAGTCAAGGTAATCAAACTTCACCCCTCGAAGTAATTTTCTGTAGTTCCGAAGTTCAATGATTGCTTCAACAAACTTTCATCTTTCAGGAATCACTTTACTTTATTTATTTAGAAACCAACAAGATGAGATAACATTTATAAGTAAAAAAATTCCTTCATCTGGACAGCATCTGGTAGTGAGCCAAGGATGCTGGCCGCATTGCCCCTCTGTATGTCCAGGGAAAAAACTTGTCTTATGAAGTTTGGTGTGCGGGGGGTGTTACCTGTTTTCATCATGGCTTTCTTCCCTACTTCTTGCATGAACATTTTCATTTCCAAATTACTTAAATCACTTAGCTTATAATTACTTCTCCAGCACCACCCTGTTCTGCCGTACAATGATGAAGTTCCACTGCATAGTACTCTGCTGGGCGAGCTCTCTTCAATGTCTTGAGTCCATCCCAGGACTCAGACTTAAGACCCATCCTCATGAGAGTTACTCCAGAACGCTGTGGTTAATATTCCTCAAGAGAGTGAAAGTCTGAGCTGTACGTGGTTCTAGTTCTAGCGGAGTTCTAGCCAGGAGCTCCTGGTCTATCTGGTTTCCATGACTACCTGATTGAATCAATGGAATTTTTAGACTGCCACGTTACGTGTTTTTATCGTTTATATCTTGGAATTTTTTGGAATGCCATCTTCTTGGTTTTTTGGAATGCCAACTCGAAATCGATACAAGAGTCGATAGCACGTTGAATACACCACAACCCCAGTTGGATAGACGCTAATGTAGGAATTTAATGGTGAACTCCACTTATAATTGAATTCACTGATGAACTTAAAATTGTATTGGAGATTAGCCATTTGATTGTGTATATAAAGTTGAACGTTTAGTTCTTGATTAAGTTTTACCATTAGCGGCATTACAACTTGGGGTTATTTTATACTAATCTAATGGTTAGGTAACGTTAAAATCGTATAGCCTCAAACAGATATCATCATTACCATTTCAGATACTCACCACAGTGGACGGTTCTCAACATCTCAACATGCAATTGTTGCAAGAAGCTTATAATAATTATGCTCAGTAGTGGAAAACGGGAACTCATGTTACAATTATCTTTGGCCTTGAAGTGAGATGAAAATGTTATCATTACTTTAAACTCAGCGCTCACAAACCATTATCAGAGTAAGAGTATCTTGATGTGTGCTGAAGGTTTTAAATTATAATATCGAATGCTTAAATTTCAGGAACCCAGTACAACAAAGCTTATGCTTACTCAGAAGTTTACATTGAGCTATGCAATTTGCACCCAGTGCTATGTCTGGGCACAGAACTGTTGAGCTATGCACAGTTAACCCAGAGCTATGCATAGTTTACCTAGAGCTATGCATAGTTTACCTAAAGCTATAGCTATGCATAGTTTACCCATAGCTATGGATAATATAGTTTACTCAGAGCTATGCATAGTTTACCCAGAGCCATGAATAGTTTACCGAGGATAGGAAATTTACTTTTCCGTTCAGTTTTTTTTATATCTGCTCATATTTTACCAAGTAATAATAAGTACCATCAGTACCATGCATACTCTACCCAGAACTATGCATACTATACCCTGCAAAACTATGCATACTTTACCAGCGTAGAAGAATCTTTCCTTCCTAACTCATTTCAATTCGCCCCAGGCACTCGCCTCACTAAGGAAATAGCAGGGTAGGATTCTCCATATCTCCCTCTCCATTTGTCTTACCTTTCAATTTATCACTCTCCAATATTCTCGAAAACTTCCCGTTCCACTTCGCCGTTTGAACTTTCTCTCCATCTCTCTCACACCCTTGGAGTCCCCTATATTTCCCTCTCGCTCTTATCAGTTTTTCCTCGTACCATAACCTCTTTTTTCCTCCCATCTCTTGCTTTTCTACATCGTTACTCTCCTATCTTTCCCCTGCTATTTCCATCTGCATCTTCATATTGCTATTGGATTCTTGGAGATAAAAAGTGGAAAACATTAGTAAAGAACCAAACACAGAGAGGAGGACTAATGCAGAAGCAGCTGTGAGTGAATAATTCATGAGACGAATAAATTTTATTGCACAAATCTGGAAACAATGCAAATTTGAGTCGAGATGAGAGACAGCCATCAAGTAGATAACAAATTCAGAACTTGGTCCAAGTTGTGAGAGGATGGTTCTGGGAGACTGCAAGTGTCGATATGGCATATTGGAAAATGTATTATGCTCCATTTTCTGTCACAAATAGGTCATCATCATCACAGGGTGGCGTCATCGTGAACGATGGTAGCCAGATGTAGGTCAAATAGGTCATAGATGTAAAAGAATGGGGACAAAGTACCGCACTTCTCACTGTTTTATTTAGTCTTCTCACAATTTTATACTTGAACTTTTCCCTCATTTTAAATTGTTCAAAAAAAAAAAAAAAAAAAAAAAAAAAAAAACAAATTTGACAGCGAAAAACAAAAATAAATTGGAATAGTTGAATAGCAGACACGCCCACGACGAAATTAAATATTTTCAAATCCAAACAAGTCCAATAATCAAGCTCGCCTCTCGTCAAGAGTAACGCGCCAGCCGGCCTATATTAACACGAAACAGAGATTGTATGTTATTTATTTTGATTACCTCTTAGCAATTTAATGTACATGCCTAATAATGTACATGCCTGATGTTATTTGTGTATCTGTATGTATATTTTAATTTTAATACTATTTTCGCTTTATTTTATTTATCTGACATGTAAAATCTTATATTACTTCCGAGAAATTTCTAATATTAGAAATCGGAAGTATTGTGTTCGTTTTTCTAAAAAAAAATATTTTTTTGCTCCGATTTCAATTTTTTTCATATTTCTGGACGTTTCATAACCTACTGAGTAAATTTGGTTTTGTGTCCGTCTGTCGGTCTGTCGGTCTGTCGATCCGTCGGTCTGTTAAAACGATTCCTTGTAACGCGCAAATCTCGGAAACTACTCGACCGATTTTAATGAAATTTTGCACATATCTAGGAGATATTCTGTAGATGGTCCCATTTTAAATTCATCGAATTCATACCAGCGGTTCTAGGTGAAAGAGACCATGCGCCTGACCACTAACTTTTTAAGTTTTACCATTAGCGGCATTACAACTTGGGGTTATTTTATACTAATCTAATGGTTAGGTAACGTTAAAATCGTATAGCCTCAAACAGATATCATCATTACCATTTCAGATACTCACCACAGTGGACGGTTCTCAACATCTCAACATGCAATTGTTGCAAGAAGCTTATAATAATTATGCTCAGTAGTGGAAAACGGGAACTCATGTTACAATTATCTTTGGCCTTGAAGTGAGATGAAAATGTTATCATTACTTTAAACTCAGCGCTCACAAACCATTATCAGAGTAAGAGTATCTTGATGTGTGCTGAAGGTTTTAAATTATAATATCGAATGCTTAAATTTCAGGAACCCAGTACAACAAAGCTTATGCTTACTCAGAAGTTTACATTGAGCTATGCAATTTGCACCCAGTGCTATGTCTGGGCACAGAACTGTTGAGCTATGCACAGTTAACCCAGAGCTATGCATAGTTTACCTAGAGCTATGCATAGTTTACCTAAAGCTATAGCTATGCATAGTTTACCCATAGCTATGGATAATATAGTTTACTCAGAGCTATGCATAGTTTACCCAGAGCCATGAATAGTTTACCGAGGATAGGAAATTTACTTTTCCGTTCAGTTTTTTTTATATCTGCTCATATTTTACCAAGTAATAATAAGTACCATCAGTACCATGCATACTCTACCCAGAACTATGCATACTATACCCTGCAAAACTATGCATACTTTACCAGCGTAGAAGAATCTTTCCTTCCTAACTCATTTCAATTCGCCCCAGGCACTCGCCTCACTAAGGAAATAGCAGGGTAGGATTCTCCATATCTCCCTCTCCATTTGTCTTACCTTTCAATTTATCACTCTCCAATATTCTCGAAAACTTCCCGTTCCACTTCGCCGTTTGAACTTTCTCTCCATCTCTCTCACACCCTTGGAGTCCCCTATATTTCCCTCTCGCTCTTATCAGTTTTTCCTCGTACCATAACCTCTTTTTTCCTCCCATCTCTTGCTTTTCTACATCGTTACTCTCCTATCTTTCCCCTGCTATTTCCATCTGCATCTTCATATTGCTATTGGATTCTTGGAGATAAAAAGTGGAAAACATTAGTAAAGAACCAAACACAGAGAGGAGGACTAATGCAGAAGCAGCTGTGAGTGAATAATTCATGAGACGAATAAATTTTATTGCACAAATCTGGAAACAATGCAAATTTGAGTCGAGATGAGAGACAGCCATCAAGTAGATAACAAATTCAGAACTTGGTCCAAGTTGTGAGAGGATGGTTCTGGGAGACTGCAAGTGTCGATATGGCATATTGGAAAATGTATTATGCTCCATTTTCTGTCACAAATAGGTCATCATCATCACAGGGTGGCGTCATCGTGAACGATGGTAGCCAGATGTAGGTCAAATAGGTCATAGATGTAAAAGAATGGGGACAAAGTACCGCACTTCTCACTGTTTTATTTAGTCTTCTCACAATTTTATACTTGAACTTTTCCCTCATTTTAAATTGTTCAAAAAAAAAAAAAAAAAAAAAAAAAAAAACAAATTTGACAGCGAAAAACAAAAATAAATTGGAATAGTTGAATAGCAGACACGCCCACGACGAAATTAAATATTTTCAAATCCAAACAAGTCCAATAATCAAGCTCGCCTCTCGTCAAGAGTAACGCGCCAGCCGGCCTATATTAACACGAAACAGAGATTGTATGTTATTTATTTTGATTACCTCTTAGCAATTTAATGTACATGCCTAATAATGTACATGCCTGATGTTATTTGTGTATCTGTATGTATATTTTAATTTTAATACTATTTTCGCTTTATTTTATTTATCTGACATGTAAAATCTTATATTACTTCCGAGAAATTTCTAATATTAGAAATCGGAAGTATTGTGTTCGTTTTTCTAAAAAAAAATATTTTTTTGCTCCGATTTCAATTTTTTTCATATTTCTGGACGTTTCATAACCTACTGAGTAAATTTGGTTTTGTGTCCGTCTGTCGGTCTGTCGGTCTGTCGATCCGTCGGTCTGTTAAAACGATTCCTTGTAACGCGCAAATCTCGGAAACTACTCGACCGATTTTAATGAAATTTTGCACATATCTAGGAGATATTCTGTAGATGGTCCCATTTTAAATTCATCGAATTCATACCAGCGGTTCTAGGTGAAAGAGACCATGCGCCTGACCACTAACTTTTTACTTAAACGCTTATATCTCGTGAACGGTACACCCGATTTCGATGAAATTTTGTAAGAATATGCATATTATTGTTTTACAAAGGTTATTTATATTTATTTTCAAAATAATTATAATTTAACTCTGATATTTAAGAAATTCCGAAATTTTGGACAAAAAAGTAAAAAAATAAGGACTACGACTTGCCGATACAGAATTTTTTGTGGAATCTAGAATGTAGAAAAAATGATATGCTACCATATAAAACAAATTTGAAGAAAATCGGTTGAGCCGTTTTGGAGATACAAGTAATTTTCTATAAAATCTCAAAATTGGCACGTGTTTACAATGTGAAGCAATCACGAGGAAGTTTTGTGTCCATAATTGGCAGTGTTTTTTTACTTATTTACATTTTATATTTTTTTATGTACATATTTTGACACTGCAGCATGCTGCAATTTATTTTCTTATATTTTTGGTCGTTTTTGAACTACAAATTTCTTTTTGCCTGTGATCTGTGATACATTTAGATAATAGAATTTTTGATAAATAATTTTATTTTGCTTTTATTTTGTACTTATACTTTTAATTTGTAATTTGTAATCTTGTTATATGTTTATATAGGGCTTGGCCCGTAAATATACACCTGTTCAACAGGTATTATTATTATTATTATTAATAACCCCGCCCTTTGGTTATGCCATTTTTATCTATTTTCCCTTTTATTCTTTATATTGTCTCCTTTTTAAATTTTATAATAATTATTTGTACTGTACATATTTTTATTTTTTTATAATAATTATTGTCTTTATAACTAATAAAGCTTTTAATAATAATAATGCCTCAAGTGTGAGAGTAGACCAAAATCAAAAATTCGATTATGATCTCTGACAGAAATATTTCGGCTGAATACGAGTTAATTTTTCAAATTTGAGTGTGCGAACTCCCTAGTTGAGAAATTACCACCAATTTTTAATCCACAAACTATGTGAATGAATCTAATAATATAACGAATAAGTATGTTTACTGTTGTTACCTTGCATGTTTTATAGTTAAAGCTTTTCGCAAATTATTACGCTCAGACCTTTAAATGAATTCATTAGCTACTAATACTCGAGAAAAATGTATGAGCAAGTTATATCTTAAAGAACGCTATAAGAACTCTAAAGAAACCTAAGACAGTTCTTAAAGAACGCTACAATCTTCTTAAAAACACTGAAAGACATTGTTCTTAAATTAAAAGAAAGAAACATGTCTTCTCAAAGAAGAAACTGACTAATGGAATTTGAGATACCTTATTGAGTGAAGTCATTTTTTTGAGGGTCCAAAATCTCTCGAATGTACGGGAGGGGTCCTGAAGTAGTGGAACCCTGCTGAGAACAGTGATATGGGCCCCAACGGAACAACTCCAGAAATCCTTAAGAGATACATTCATTCGGAATTTTGTGGGTCCAGTGTGATAGAAAAATAATAATGGGGACTTGATTGGTGCTCAATTTCCTATCAATACTTCTACCTTGTCTTCGGTATTGGGTACATTATACTGATAAATAATGTATTGCATAAAGTGAAGATCATAACATTTAAGGTCACATTTTGCTTCTAAATTTTTTAGTATCTACTATCAAACTAGATGAAAAATATGAAATCAATCATTGTGGGACAGTGTAGTAAACAATAAATTGAAAACTATAAAACAAGATGTCAGAAGATGGGAATCTTCAGTACGCCAGACGAGATACGAAGAGGTAGTGCTTACACGTCTTAGAATTGGTCACACAAGGCTGACTCACTCTTTCATCTTCACCAAGACCCCTCCTCCAGTGTGTACCTGTGGTGATCCCATGTCTGTTCGTCAGATCCCATGCAAACCGCCAATCGTATGACCCAAAACCATCTCTTCTGAACTCTACTAGCGAAGTGGACTCACTTATGAATTTTCTGAGTAGTATCAACCTCCTTCACCTTATCTAGACCTTGAGAGGATCGGCACGAACGACCATACAATAAATGGTTAAAGTGCCTAAAAGGAAAAAAAAAAAAAAAAAAAAATCATATTTTTAAATCATGATCATAATCATCAATAACAACCACTTACTTATAATATCAACAGTTAATGTTTTTTATAACCAGATTGTGCCCTTTCCCTCAACTCTTGAGAGTTAATAAACCAGGTATGAAAAAATAATGTAAGTTTAATAATATTATCTTCGAAATCAAATTGTATATTTGAGACAAAAATTGTGGCAGTATTAATGATAACGATAGGACACTAATACACTATCTCCATAAATTAGATAATTTGTGGCATTAATTACTTGTCGAATATATTGTTTCATTTACAACTTTGCATGAAATTTATTATTTTGCATAACTCGTTCAGTTTCATTGCCATGGTAAAATTATTCAAACTACGAGAATGAATTAATGAATAACTTGAATATATTTTAAATTTACCCTTTGCTTTTTGATCAATCATACTCATTTACGTAATAGCATACTTACTCCATTGTTTATATCTTTGTTAAGCAGAAGGGTCATACCTGTCATAAATATCACAAATTGTTCAGACCCGCCTTATTAAAATACAACATGCCCTGCTGTAACAGTCGTGCTGCAGAGGTCGGCAGATTTCATGTACCCCGATTCTCTTTCTTAAAATTTCCCTCTCCATTTCATCGATATCATAGTTCACACCACTACATTCTACCTGTTTACCTAACAAGCTAAAGTCCGACCACCGTAAGTACCAGAATAGATTGTCAAATACATATCTATATCTACTATCCCCTTGAACAAAGTGCTCTCCATATTATATGTTCCTAATGTTTGATCAATTTGGACAAACGAGAAAAGAAACCCTATTACTTTGGGCTGCCTCCCACCCTCACTATTATATATTTCATTTGCTCCTAATCCTCTTCTCTATCATATTCTCCTCCTCCTCCTCCTTATATTCTCCACCCTCACTTTTTCTTTCCTTCGTCTACCATTATACCATCAATCCTCATAACTTGTTTTCCTCCGCCTCTTTCTTGACTAACCTCTTCTCTCTCTCTCCCCATTGCTACATTTCTAGATTCCTACTTCTTTTTCTATACACCTTCTCTCATCTCCTCCCACACTTGTTCCCCTGTGTCTATTTTCTATTACTATCATTTCATCCTCATGTCTTTTTTTTCTCCGCCCGTGCCTCTCTATTGCTTCAACCTATCTTTCATCTCCTTCCATTGCTATACATTCCTCTTTCCTCTAACATTCTCGTTCTCCAATCTCGCACACTTTCTTGTTTCCCTGCGCCTACTATTAGCATTTCATCCTCATCACTTGTTCCTTCCGCTTCTACCTTTTCTTTCTCTCCCCCCACTTCTATTTTTTATCTTCTTCATCCTCTCCACTGCTCCTTCACTCTCTTGTTTCCCGGCGTCTATTACTATCGCTTCATCAATGTTATCATCCTCATGGCTTGTTTCCTTTCCTTCTCCCTCTTCTCTAACCTCACCCTTCTCTCCCTCCTCTCTTCTTCACCTCCTTCTTCACAGTCTTGTTTCCCGGCGTCCTATTATCAACATTATCATCCCCATGGATTGCTTCTTTCTCTCTTGTATCTAACCTTTTTCTCTCTCTCCCTTCATTTCCTTCTCTTCCTCTTTCTCCTCCATTATTTCGCTTCATCAACATTATCATCCTCATCACTTGTTTCCTTCCACCTTTCCCTTGTCGAATCTTTTCTTTATTTCCTTTCATCTCCTCCTCCATGACTCCTCCACTATCTCGCTTCATCAACATTATCATCCTCATGACTTATTCCTTTTCACCTCCCTTCTCTAACCTTTTCTTTCTCCCAGCTCCCCTTCACCTCATTCTCTCTCATTTTCTCCTCCATAATTCTTCCTCTCTCTCCCATCATTCATTATCATCCTCATGGCTTCTTTCTTTCCTTCTCTTTCTTCTTCTCCTCCCCCTCCACTTTCTTTCACCCTTAGCTAAGCAATTTCTCCTGTACCCTGTTGTGCTGTATAACAGTATAACCTACATATCCCGGGTTTCCCGTTACGTCTCGTCCTGTTCTGAGAAGTATTTATTTCTGACTTTCCACTTTACCGGTTTGACTTTCATCTCTTCTCCTCATTTCGTTTCAGACGACGAACGCTTTGTGTTGCGTTTGTTTTGTGCTTTTCTTCGGAATTGCGGACTTCCTATGACTTCTTTGATTTGTTTTATAGATCGAAATTACTGTCAATTTTTTTTTTTTTTTTTACATAAACGAACACAATACTTCCGATATAAGAAATTTCTCGGAAGACCTTCCGCATGGCAAGCGAGTGCTTAACCACTGAGCTATTCGTGCGCTTCAAACCAATATTCTCCTCGCTGAACTTCTCAAATCATGGACCCCTCCCGTTCTCTCGATAGGCATCGATCGCCTCACTGCAATGCAAATGAGTACTAACGACAGCTCTCAGGCCGAGAGTAGGCACGCATTGTGACAAGTGGTGCCAAATTGAGCCACCACGCACCGCATAGCCTGAACACATTCGCTTTCAGTATTGTTGCTGATTAGTCACACTCATTAGTCAACACACTGTGCCTCTAAAATCATTAGCTTTTTGAGACTAGTGTTTTAATAATGATAATGTAACAACAACTGTAGAGCTTATTTGTACTTTTCAACCAGGACTTGCATAGTCTTCTTAGGGCTGAATTGGAAATTTCAACGTGTTGGAAATCTCAACCTCCCGATCTTCGCTTTAAGTGAACAATCGACCACCAATCCATGAAAAACGATATAGAGCTGAATGAAAGCATTACTCAAGACTTCAATGTTGATAACACTCGTTATAACCACACAATATTCTCAGGGTCATTTGATCAGTTAAGAAAAATTGAATATTTCGAGCAAAATTTGCACTGTGCAAAAATAATGTCCCCCTTTACCTTTGCATCGTGGTATAATAAATTTGAGGTGTTTCTCTTCTTGATTTATGTTAGCAGAACACATGACCCTAAAGTGTACGGATAGAGCAGTGTTTTATGTTCTCAAACATAGAACTTATGTATATGTACTAGTGATATTTAGGTACCTACATTGATATTGTGTTTCGTATTCTAGGTACAATCATATCATGTACATAACTACGAGTTCATATGTATAATATTATGTTTCAGCGAATCAAAACTCATTGCATTAATGCTAGCCAGAATCAGTGCTCCGGCCTTGGCACTAGACAGTTTATAGTTCAATACTACGCAGTGGAGTTTAACTAACCTGACAGATCATAAGTATAAACTAGCAGTTCATAGTTCAATACTACGCATTGGGGTTTCACTAACCTGACAGATCATAAGTCTAAACTAGCAGTTCATAGTTCAATACTACGCCGAGTAGTCTAACCTAGCAGTTCATATTTCAATACTACGCAGTGTAGACAAACCTGACAGTTCATAGTTCAATACTATGCCTTGTAGACTAATTTGGCAGTTCATAGTTCAATACTACGCAGTGTAGACTAATTTGACAGGTCATAGTTCAATACTATGCCTTGTAGACTAATTTGGCAGTTCATAGCTCAATACTACGCGGTGTAGACTAACCTGACAGTTCATTGTTCAATACTATGCCTTGTAGAATAACCTGGCAGTTCACACTTCAATACTACGCAGTGTAGACTAACCTGATAGTTCATAGTTCAATACTACGCAGTGTAGACTAACCTGACAGTTCATAGTTCAATACTACGCAGTGTAGACTAACCTGACAGTTCATAGTTCCATACTACGCATTGTAGACTAACCTGACAGTTCATAGTTCAATACTACGCAGTGTAGACTAACGTGACAGTTCATAGTTCAACTATGTTCGTATATGGTCCTTTCTGAGATTGACAATGATTTTGAGTACCTTGAATTAGCACAACTCTTTGTAGTGCTGTAATAGACAAGAACATAACTATGTACGAGCACTTACCTTCCTGATAAGCATAATACTTACCTTACCTATACAATGTACTGCTATACGTGTATGTATAGTGTACTTCACAATAATGACCCTTGTTCAGAGTCGAATGCACTTTGTTGTATGCATGCACACTATTGCTAGTGTGTCCTGTAATGCACTCAGTGCAACTGCAACATGATGGAGACCAACGTGGGCGTGTGATAACTGCACATGTGTTGCTAAATAATGCACTCCGCTTTCCGGACTGCACAACCAGGTGTTCAATAGTAATTATTTTTACTAGTATAGTAAAGTCTTAATTGAAATTTATTTCCATCAGTTACATGATTGCCTGAGGCAATCTCGGCTACCCATCCCATACTTTGTATCCATACTTAAAAAAATGTATGAAATCGGTAAAGGATAGGACTGGTCTGCTGAAAAATCCGACACATGTGTATCTACCCAGGCTGGGTGAGGGTAATGTGGGTAGCAGCATTGTGAGTTTCTTGATAATGGAGGATAAAATATTTATTCTATGAACCTCCGCTGTTAAATTGATATTAAACATAAGTACAGTGGTAGTCAATTGGTTGACGCGCTAGTCTGGTAATCCAGGTAGCGTAGGGATCCTTGGTTCGAATCCCACCCAGTGCATAAATTTTTCCTCATTAATTTGAGTTTGTGAGTTTATCCTCCATTCGCTTTAAACTCTCAAACCAGCTACTCAAATTATAACCTCACCCAGCCTGAGTGGTGCCGGGAATAGCCATCAGCATCACGAAGGTTCGAATTTGAATGGTCAGTTGGTCACCCATCCAAGTCCTAGCCTTGATGAACGTTGTTTAACTTCAGTGACAGAACATCAAGAATTGGTGTATTCAACGTGCCATCGACGCTGGCTACCCCTAGTTTATTTGAAATTGAAAGATAGTAAAGGGAAATAAATAAATATTGAGCAAACGATCAGCTCAGTGGTAGGGTACTCGGTTGTCTTGCGGAAGTTCCTAGGTTCAAACCCCAGAGCCTACAAAAAAATGTATTCAAAATGTGGTTACAGTTGTTTTAATACCTACCTTTCGGTGCTCTCGTGTTGGTTGACTCAGCACTTAAATTGTATGTGCAACCGACCTCAGTAGCTTGATCAATAAGGCAGCGGACTTTTAACCTACTTCATTCATCCTACATTCATCATTCATACTTCGAAGAAATAACGGAGAGGTGTTCCCAGTTTTCGGAACTATTTATTTCATAATTCTCAAACTTTTTGAAAAGGTGTTCATCAAAAATTTCATTTAAATCTTCTAGATAGAGAAGGAAGGGAAGATATCCGTGTGTCCCAAGAAAACACCAATGTTTCCAGATACTCAAACTTTGTTGTGTGAAAGGAAAGGAATTTGCGAGTTATTGCCAACCCTAGAATTACCCCTGCCAAAATTCAGGTCCATATTTTGTAAACCAATCACATACACCGGATTTTTTTACTTTCCTTATCCTATAATAAGGAAAGTATTGTATTCGTCGAAAATTTGACCTACCCAGTTTTTCACATTTCTGGACGAATCAAAGCCTCAGGATACCAAAAAAGTTGTTTTCAGCCATTGGTCCGTGCGTCTGTCTGTCTGTCTGTCTGTCTGTCTGTGTGTCTGTGTGTGTGTGTGTGTGTGTGTGTGTGTGTGTGAACAGGATATCTCAAGAACGGTTAGAGCTAGAGACTTGAAATTTGGTATGGAAATTAATTTTATACACCAGACGAACCACGAAACTTTTGGTTGCAATCGGCCTCAGAATGCGGCCGCAGGGCCGCAAATATTGGCCGCAAGCGCCGTTTCTATGAATTGGTTAAAGATACAAAAAAAGTTAGAGAACAACATTTTCTTAGATTAAAAAAATAATAGGGGTCTATTCTGATCATTTTTTTGATATCTTGAACTTTTTTGAACTCGGCCCCAATTTACCGGTATTTTGGGGGGAACCCGCTTGGACTAACTTTTTTATTATTCATCCTAGATGGGGGTTGTGACATATCAAATCCAATGATTTTAAGGTGCTGATTACGAATTTGATGTTTATTTTTAGCTAAATGTTACCTTTGAGTCACCAGTGGCTTTTGGTCCCGTTTCCATTCCTAATAATATGATAAGGAAAGTCGTGTGATGTTTACACCAGATTTTTTTACCAAATATTGAGTGTAGCCGTGTACTGTTAGTCAAGTGGTTAACGCGCTGGTCTAGTAATCCAGGTAGTGTAGGGATCCGTTGGTTCAAATCCCACCCAGTGCATGAATTTTTCCTCTTTGAGTTTGTGACCACATAATAATAAGACTCTGTGGGTTAGGTGGTAGAAAATGTTTTGAGCATTAACCTCGCCTGGGGGTTACCTTCCACCAAAGAGCGTTATTATTATTATAGCCTTAGTAGGTAGGTACATGAACAAAGTATGTTCTAAGTGCAGATTCTTTCCACAAAATAAAAACCTGATGCAGTGAAAATAGTACGAGAGATGTTGTTTCAGAGTTATAGCTCTGAGAGTGTTTCATCTGAATGACGCAGTACAAGGCCATCAGCTATCAATATAGATATAATTATACATACACATTAGTACGGGAAAAAGTATACAGAATACATAGGTTGCTGAAGTGATAAGTATTTCTTCACCTGTCGAGTGTTGGGTAAAAAATCACATTTAGAAATATATGTACATATAGTATACCATTATGTATATCCTCTGGGGACGATTTTTTTGTGTTTGTAAAATAGAATAACATTGAAAAAAAGGCTTTTTTTTACCGTTGAAAGAAGAATTTGGGCATTTCTATTCAAAATTCTTAGGTGAGGTCCAAAAGTAGGTAATTATGTGCCTCTAGTCAATAAAATACATTAGTAATCTATCCATTTTGTGTGAGAGTAAATGACCTTACAATAGAGTACCGCCATCACCAGCTTATCAGTAGACAGCTATAAGCAATTTCTCATTCACTCCCTAATTTTCATTCACGAGTATTACCTATATGTATGCAGTTATAATATGTATGATAATATTATGTTTGTATGAATGAAATAAATTACTTCCATATTCAGCCGGTTTGGTTTCCGCTATATGAACAGGTGATGCTTGTAATTTCAATTTAACTTTTTTCTTCATTAAACTTAACATTTACTTCCGATACTTTCAAATATGTATTAGAATTCGAAAGTATTTTTTCTTCTGTATTGTACTTCCGATAAATTTCTAAAATTAGAAATCGCAAGTATTGTGTTCGTTTTTGTAAAAAATAATAATATTTTTTTGCTCCGATTTCAATTTCTTTCATATTTCTGGACGTTTCATAACCTCCTGAGCAACTTTAGTTTTGTGTCGGTCTGTCGTTTAAAAACATTCCTTGTTACAGGCAAATCTCAGAAACTACTGAACGGATTTCGACGATTTTTTTAAAAAACACATAGGAGACATTCTGTAGATGGTCCCATTTTAAATTAATCAAAATTCGCACTAGCGGTTCTGGGTGATACAGACCATGCGCCTGACATATTTTTCTGTGAGAAAATTCTGCCCAAACCGGGGATCGAACTCAGGGTCCCTGGACCACGGCCAGTAGTCACAACCGTTACACCACGGAGGCTGCCTGAAGCAACAAGAGTCCTACAGATTACATCTTCTAACCCAGTAATTCAATGCAACCTCTATCAATCCTTCCTCCATCCCTCCCCCCCCCTGCCTCTTTCCTCCTCTCCCTCCCCCCTGCCTCTTTCCTCCTCTCCCTCCCCACCTCCGCTTTCCCTTAATCTCTACTATTCCTGTTTTCCTCTCTTTTCTTTCTCCTAGTACACTTTTTCTCTTTTTCCCCCTCGAAAAATCTTCTCCCTCTCATCTACTTTTTTCTCTCTTTATCGTCTCCCTCCTCTTTCTTGGTCTTCTTCTGCTTCTCTTAATCTTCATCTCTCTCCTCTCTCCCCTCCTCTATTTCTCTCCCTCTCAAAACTTTTTCTCCCTCTGGACGCCCCCGGAACAGTAGGTGTTGGTTAATTATCTTGGGTGTTATTTAGACGTCTTTGTTTTAATTCCGAGAGATAAGAGAGAGAGAGAAGGAGACTAATTAGGAAGATAATAATGACTGTAGTATAGTTACTGCCATAATGAGAACTAGTAGTGTCTTATCTAACGTAAAACTTAACTACCCTAGTATTGTTTCATAATTATTATCTATTGTGGCAATGACACCTGAGTAGATTATATGTATACAACTATACATTTATTCTATCTATAAATGTCATATGTATTAGTCTGCATGTTTCAACCCCATAGTCTAAACAGTAACATGGTGATAAATTGATGAGTAACAATCAATCCCTGTGATAAAAAAAATGTATGACCGTATCTACCAATACGGTCATGCTATAGTTTAAAGTTTTACCGTTGCGAAGCACGGACAAACAGTGAGAGTATTAATATTCTTGTTGCTGCTGGCTACCAGTCTTAAAGTGGTAATGAAAGAGAATGCCGTTGGCATTAGCACCGCCCTTGAGCCCCTCGATCAAGTTTTGTTTTATTAATTTCAATTTCTATGTAAATATTCTATGTACCTAGTACCTACTTTATTGTAAATAAAACTTGATCGAACATGTTTAATAATAATAATAAAGTTGGTCCACCCATTAAAGGGCTCTATGGTAGGCTGTCATTGGTGGAAATTCCTTGCGAACTCTGAGCTTAATAGCCGGCAGGAGCATCTCGACCCAGCCTAACGTCAAATGTTGAAAAATAAATACCTACTTGGCTTAAAATTTTAATGATTCATTTTCTTTTGTTCACAGGTAAGTCCCCAAAGTGGTAAAGTCAGAGATATTTCAAAAAAGAACCTTACTTTCATGGTGAGATCTCCTGTTAGTACTTACTCCATTGAAGCGGGATTCCACATAGGCAACATTAAGTATGCGGCAGACAACAAAATACCGCCGAGCTTAGTAGTCCATTCATATTTTGAATCAAATGTGTTCCATGTTGTTCTCTGTTTAGATGATCTTGAAGCATACTGCAAAGTGTGACCTGTGTAAGTGTGTAATCACCCCTTTAATTTTACCACCTCTTACTCCTTCGGCCAACTTATTTACTTGTTTTCTTGGCCATAAAAAAAAAATCCTATTTTTACTGTTATAAAATTATTCAAGGGATAATACTAATGGACCAAAGGTTAAGTACGTCAAGTTGGATTAGTGTGAAAGTCACAATATCCAAAGTGCAAGAGTGTTAAGATGTGCCAAAATGTGGTTTTTTGAGTTTTTTCTTTCTTAAGTGATGTTATTTTAAAAGCTTTAGAAATAAAACAAAAGTTTGAAAAATGCCTCACTCAATAGATATTTCCAACTCCTCGATCTTATTTGTGTCTCGAGTTATAACAGGGATTGAATCCTGCTTGCAAAGAAAATATTTTACAATCCGTTCAAGACTTAGTCATAGAATAACAATAATACTGCTTTTGTGAAAGAAAGATTTATTGTTGCCGAAAAAAGCAAAAAACCATTGACCTGGTAAAAATTCGGATTGGTATAACTACGAATGGAATAATATACTAGCTGTTTGTCCGTACTTTGAAACGAGATTAAGGATGACTTGTATAATGTATTCTGTGTAAATTGTGTTCTAAAATTCATTCGTATTCTTTTAATTTCATACTAGCTTTTTTTCATACTATATAGCTACTATAAAATTGAAATACTGAAATAAACTATATATATATCTTAATATATAAATGTCAAAGTCACTGACTGACTGACCACTGACTGATCATCGCTCTACAGCCCAAACCGTAAGTCCTAGGAAGCTGAAATTTGGTAGGTAGCTTTGTCTTATAGTCTAGATGTGCAATTTTTCGAAATTCCCACTACAACACCTGCCATTGGCGAAAAAGGATTCTTTGCTTTCACGGCCATGCCTCGGCCCGCAAAGCGGGCGACAGCCCGCTAGTTATGTATGTACTGAGGTAACACCTAGCTGAAAGTACTTATTGTAAATATTTTAAATGTAATCTCATTTATATGTTTGTCAGCTCTAAAGTTTTAAAAATTGAACCCGAGAGACATTTCGCAGTGGAAGCAATAATAATTGACATCTATCTCTGTTCTAATATACTATCAGTGGTTCATTAATTTTTCCTAACGTTTTATGTGCTGTCACGTTGGAAAGTTCCAAACTTTAAACTTAAGAATGAATCTTGAGTGAAGTTCCATTTTGCAGCTTCATGAAATAATTATCTCGAACTGAAGATTGTTGAGTGAATTAACTCAGAGCTGATGCTGTTGATAGCTTTGAAACTCTGCGCCAGCTAATGTAACATGGACAATAAAACGTTTTTATACATACCCACATAAATATTATATGATGTGTAAATAAAAGAAATAAACGAAAGTATTTGTATAGCTTGTTGTGTAGTGAAGTGTTTTTTAATGCAAGTCAAGTCTCCAATCCCGGAGAATATCGCTGAACTCCCCACAATACAATTTGACTACACAATATCAGAGCTATGTAATGCTGTCATATACAATACATACAGGGTGAGCATAAAGTCTCACCCCACCCCCCGTATCTCGAGAATGGCTGCAAAGACAAGAAAACGCAAAAACCCGTGTTCCTTAATTTTTGAGGGATTAATTTTCAGCCAAAAAAAATTTGCCTACAGGGCCCCAGTCAGGCTGGGCATGGATCAACTTTAAAATCTTAAATAGAATAGTATGTCTTGTGGCATATTGTTTTAAAGGTCTTATAGAGGAAAGTTCATTACAACAAATTTCAGTGAGCTACGACTTACTGTTCTCGAGATACAGGGTCGGACGTCCTGCGTAAAACCATATATTTTGACCTATAACTCGTTGACCGTAAATTCCAGAAAAATGAAATTTGTTGATAATAACTCCTTATGGCAAGAACTTTCGAAAAAGTTAAAACTTGATTTGTTTTTTCGTTAAAAATTTTCGGACTGTTCGTCCGGCTGGCTGACGAAACCGACCAGAAACTAATATCAACAGAGTATGTCGAGTTATACCTTTTTCGACAGGGCTTGTCATAAGGAGTTATTATCAACAAATTTCATTTTTCTATAATTTATGGTTAACGAGTTATAGGTCTAAATATATGGTTATTACGCAGGAAGTTCGACCCTGTATCTCAAGAACGGTAAGTCGTAGATCACTGAAATTTATTGTAATGAACTTTTCTCTATGAGACCTTTAAAACAATATGCCACAAGACATACCATTCTAAGATTTTAAAGTTTGTCCATACCCAGCCTGACTGGGGCCGTGTAGGCAAATTTTTTTGGCTGAAAACTAATCCCCCTAAAAATTAAGGAATACGGGTTTTTGCGTTTTTTTGTATTTTCAGCCTTTCTCGAGATACGGGGGGTGGGGTGAGACTTTATGCTCACCCTGTATATATTCGGAAACTTGGCAAGGTTATCTACCTTCTTCGTACATGGGCCCCGTATACTTCACCCATATACGCCATGTATTTATCCGCTCATTTGTGTTTATGTATATAGAGATACAGGCAGAAATGGTCAAGGCGAAGTCTGCGTTACATGCAACCACTAGGTCGCACTCATTTATTGGACTGCTTGGTGCCAGGGCACAGAGTGGTCCATTTATTTACAAACGTTTCGAGGTGATTAGGATGGCCGAAATATTTACAAAAGTAATAGGAATAGATTCGAAATTTTTTTGTGATGGTATCACACACAACAGGCCGAAAATATTTATACATGTGCTTGAAGATGATGTGATAGGTCGAAGTATGTATTTACAAATGTTTCAAGAAAATGATTCAAGAAGAGGCCGAAATATGTGCAGTTGATTCTATTATGATGATATGTCGAAATATTTACAAATGTTTCGATAAAAGTTATAATAAACGTAGCTCAAAAATGGTTTCTTGAATTTTGGAACGATTCTCTTGAGAATTAAAGAAATGAAATTTTCTAATGTCATTTTATAATAAGTACAAAACCCCCTGCTTAGTTTACCAGTTAGAATATACATACATAATTAGTTCAGTGGAGTTTCTTCAATTTCGGATCTAATCCGATGTCACAAGGACTAAACTTAATGCAGCAAGTTTTTGTAAATCTTACCAGCGCAGCGTTTGCAAGCTTAATGTCCTGAATTGAATTACTATCCGAGTCCGTAATAGTTTGTTTCCGACTACAGTTAGGAGATTTGTCCGACTCTAAAACCGAACATCCAAACTCTTTGGTAATTGTGTATTGATGGATTTTTTACTTTCCTTATCCTATTATAATGTTAAATTTTATAGATTGTTTCAATTGAGGAAAAATCCATAAAAATATAAATGCCTAGTCTATGTTGGGCTGGAAATTACCAGCATTATGAAGATGCGAACCTGAGGCCCCTGGGGTCGGACGCCAAGTTTTCCTTTGGACGTTGCTTCACTTCAGCGATCTTACCAGAACTGGTGTATACTTCCTGTCATCGAGGCTAAGTCTATTTCATTATCAGTAATAATAATAATAATAATGTTTATTATTTATGTTATTATGTCACCATTTTAATGGGTAGCGCAGAATCATAGGACCTTACCACTTTAATATACAATATCTTGTACTGTTTTTTTGCCTATAATTCCGCCAGTGGTCACTGTATCACATTGAGCAGCTACTCATTTTTCCTCACGAGGTATGAGTGGACCCCGAATATCCAAGTACAGAGCAGAACCTAGGTCATCATGTGCAATGCCTAGCGCACTATTTCACTCGGTCACATTGAGCAGCTACTCATTTTTCCTCACGAGGTATGAGTGGACCCCGAATATCCAAGTACAGAGCAGAACCTAGGTCATCATGTGCAATGCCTAGCGCACTATCTCACTCGGCCACGGTGACTATACTTACTAATCAGTATTGAGCAAGTAATGTGCCCTGTGCTGATGGTTGGCACAGTTCCTACAATCGAATGCTGATCGAAACAGAACTCCACCCCGTCAGCAAGATCCTGACCCAGTTTTCATTCGCTGAACTGTTGAGTCATAAGAAATTGCGTCACCTAGCACGAGTTCTCTGTATGAAGTATTGAGTGTACTGTAAACAGGAGCTCATAACACAGAATGTAGAGTAAATGTACGTAGAGTTACTCGTAATAAAGAGGATAGTATGTGCATGTCAGGTAGATGCTGGAATGGTATATGTACACATGTTATATGAAATAGTATATGCAGTATGCACACATGTTATATGGAATAGTATATGTACAGTACATTGTACATAGGGGAATAGAGACGTGTGTAGGAAGAGCTGAATGTGTGTACATTACCCAGATGGAGGAAATGCGTTGTAAGGATGTTTCATGAGAACATCAAACGGGATTTTCAAGTGTACCAGATTTCCAGTGGCGTAGCTAAATTGGCATTAACCTAATTTTATTTTCAAACCGACTTGAGTAGTTTGATAAGATGGAACAAGAGGAAATGAGGTTTTTATGTGCATTATTCAATAGGTTTTTTTCTTTTCAATTTCATGCCAGTGTAAGCATTTTCCACGAAGATAAATACTGCTTCAGTTTAGAGTCCTTAAAAAAGTATTAGAAAAAGAGATACCCATCGTCACTGACGTCACCTACATTATTCAAATATGTATATTTTTATTTTTTTGACATCTTTAAGCGTTTTCCATCAGTTTTTTTTTAAATCACTTTACGAGAGCAATGAGATCTCTTAATAGTAATTATATTTTTAATTGTAATAGTGAATGAAAAAATTTCCGGCGAATGGGCAGCACTTTGGTATCCAAAATTTCATGGTATCCGAAAATACTACCATTTGTTCCAGGAATCAAAATTTAAGAATCGGGAAGAGTATACCCCGAGTCTTGATTCTTGGAACATAGGTTGTATTTTGTTGGCACTTTATTTCCAAAATTCAGAGGTCAAGGTCAACGTGTCAGAATGGTGATTCATCAGAGGTCGTGAATTCGAAACCCAGCCGGGACATGACAAGTTGAGGATTATTTGGGCTTTTGACCACATAATAATACGTCATGGACTATGGGACTGGAATAATGGGACTCATTAGTCCTCAACGCCGCGGGCACTATAATTGTTATTATATCAAGTAATGACATTTTGGATAGTTGTATGCCAAAGCACTGCCAATCATTAATCTTTTTCAACATCAAAAACCTCGAAAGACAACCTTGACAGATTTTGAAATGTCCTCATACGAGATGTCCTCCTTTGTGCTGATAAATTACAGTCAGAATAAATTTTCCAAACACACAATAGTTTTCGAGAAAATTCAACATTGTCACTTCAACATTGAACTACCCTGTATAAACTAGATTTACCAGAAAGGTTATGCTAACATTAATTACATGTTTCTAATGTTAAAATCTGTTTCGATCAAAAGTTATCGTCAAGTAGATGTGAGTTCAGTTCTCTCAATTTCTTCCTCCAGTTGTAGTAAAGAAAGGCTCATGAAACCCTTATTGTCACCAGACTCATTATTTGGCTTTAATTAACAAAAAGCAGAGTTTCCTCAATTTTGATTATTTTCAATGAAAAACCCCATCACAAATTAACACTTTTTTGCTAATTTCATATTATCTCAGTAAGAACATAATACTCGTAGTATGTAATTTTAATTTTAGTATTTTAGATTAAAGACAAAGTAAAAAAAGAAGAATCTACTGACATTTTTGATTCCAAAATTTCTATTCTAAATAATTATTAAAAAAGAAACGTTTGAGAAAGAGGAAAAACTACTTTCTCTTTTGGTAAAATATATACAAGGGGAGAGGAAGGAAAAAGAAAAAGAACTCTCAGAATGACGTTTTCATTTTCACAATTTTCCTTGAATTCATTTATTGTTATTCGCCAGCTTTATTTACACGGTGGTGTGTGTTTGTCAGACTATGTTATAATTATTAATGAGCATTGTGTGAAACAATTCCCAAGTAATATTTCTTTTAAATTATTTGTGTTATCACAAGAGCATCACAATTACTCAAGCTCTAACAATCACACGAAAAATATACATATAAAAAACCTATACTTGGAAAAAACTATCTTTTTAATATAACTGATACTCGAAGCACTGAGACCCAAGCAACGAGTCCCGGTTACGAGTCCTGCCTGCCTTTTTCTACTATAAAGTATATAATGATTGTGGTTAAATAAATTGCTAATCTCAACATTATGCACCTAACATATGAACAAGAACATACATGGAAAGAAATCATTATACAAGAGAAGAGCTAACACGTCGCCAACACTCGCTGTGGAAACTGTCGGCCAAACTAAGCAAGCATAGCGAAATGTGATGGAGAAAATAAGGCAGACGAGGAAATCTGCAAGATACATACATAGAATATACAGGGTGGGGCAAAAGTCTGGAAACCCCTGAATAACTTTCGAATGGCTTCTTCGGTAAAATTAAAATTTTGTACGGTAAACCGGGCTAATAAGACCTTATTTTAGAGTCGGGTCGATTTTTCTTACCGGCCCCCATGTCGGGGCCAGGGGGGCCAACTTCATTTTTTTAAATACGAACCTCCACCTTGCGATACATTTTTGAAAAGGTCTTTAAATAACAAATGTATTGGTGCAATTTTTTGTTTTTTTTTTTTTAATATTAACTGTTTGCAAATGGCGTCAAACTTTGTGTATCCAGTAAAGTCTGAAAACCCCTGAATATCTTTCGAAAGGGCTTTCTCAGTAAATTAAAAATTGTGTACGGTAATCCTTGGTAATTAGAATGGGACCGATTTTTTTTTACCGGCCCCCATGTCGGAGCCGGGGAGGCCAACTTCATTTTTTTAAATACAAAACCCCACCTTGCGTTACAATTTTGGAAAGGTCTAATTACCCCGACTTACCGTGCACAATTTTAAATTTACTGAGAAAGCCCTTTCAAAAGATATTCAGGGGTTTCCAGACTTTACTGCATACACAAAGTTGGACGCCATTTGGAAACAGTTAATACTAAAAAAATAAAATTTGCACAAATGTATTTCTTATTTAAAGACCTTTCCAAAAATGTATCACAAGGTGGGGGTTCGTATTTAAAAAAATGAAGTGGGCCCCCCTGGCTCCGACATGGGGACCGGTCACAAAAATCGACTCCACTCTAAAAGAAGGTCTTATTAGCCCGGTTTACCGTACAAAATTTTAATTTTACCGAAGAAGCCATTCGAAAGTTATTCAGGGGTTTCCAGACTTTTGCCCCACCCTGTAGATACCTACATGTAACATACGTGGATTTTGTACTGTTAATACATCGATTAAACATAGAAGAGATTTTGACAAAGATATGGAAGAGGAACAAAGTGGTGAATAGTTATGGAATACAAAGTCATAGAGATTTTTTTTTTTTAAATGTGAGCTTTCATTTCTGAATTTTAATCTCTTTATATAAAACTCAACTCCGTGCGTGTCTAGCTGACTAAGTCCTCTTAGGGGTTGTCTGTTGACAATACCATCACAGCCCAAACGGTAACAAATATTGAAATTTTCATGAGAGTTGTCACATAAACCACCGTCAAACTACCCAGAAAATTGTCAAATTTAAATTATATATTACCATTTTCAAGCCACGGGAAAAAACCTCAACGGCGACAAAGTGCCGGGTTTTAGCTAGTTAAATTATAATCAATGCGGTAGTAACACTATTGTCGCGTCGGTTAGCTGAAGTCCTGCAATATGTTAATTTCTTGTGAACATTGAACGTATCTTTAAAAACCAAGAAAACTCATAATTAATACGTAGAACCGTTGAGCTAATGTCACTATAGAAATTTGAATTTTCTTCAGTGACAGTGTCTCGCCTCACATCGCCGTGAATCCAACCTCCTAGAAAAATCCATTCCTTCGAAATTAATAAACAAAAGCACCAATTCGAGTCAATTTTTACTTTTCTATGTTTTCACTACGAAAAATCTAGACAAGTCCACAGAGGTGTCAAAGCTAGTACCGTAGTACAAATCCTCTATTAATTTCTATGAGTGTCTCCCGGGATACTTCCCAACCGACAGCCGAGGTTCATCCCCGCCATCTAAATCCCGCGCCACTTCACAAGAGCTGTTTGCATATCTAATCCGATCATCATTTCCGCAAGAACCTCTCGCTATTATTATTTGACCCAAATTATTTGCCAACTGGGGCAAACAAAAGTTAATTGAATTCCATGCAAACAAAACAAGTTTGCTCGCTTTTTTCCCTCGCAATTTTCGGAGCAAAGTTCGTCTTGTTATTGTTGTTTCGGTGGTGTGATTTATTTTATTTTATCCGCCAAGCATCAGGTTTGTAATGTGAACATTAATTTCCCCGACGTATGCAAATAGTTGAGTCGCTCAGACTGCACTCAGTAAATAAAGCAAGAGTGTTCATATGAAATTATTATATATGTTGCTGTTGATAGTGCAGTAATTGCAAAAGAGTCATAATGAATACAGAGTATACTAATACGAAAACTGTGAGGAAGGAGCTCAGTAGTCTATTCAAAATAATGCGGAATCGAATCCCGACCGGGGTGGGAATTCCGTGGACAGGTTGGGTGGAAGAGATTGCCACAGGCAATAATCACGCCCTTTAGATAGGACATTAGTTTTATTTATTTTTTTGTTCTTGTTTCTTTGTTCTATCTATTTTTTATTCTTTGTGATTTCATTGTATTGTACCGTAAATATTGTACTTTGTCTATGCCTAATAAAGCGTAGTATAATAATAATAACATTCCCACTACTGGAAAACTTGAGCTTGGGACTCGATCCACCGACCTCCAGGTTACTCGAGTTGCTCTGAACGATGAAGCTAATGAGTCAGTTAAGAATGATTAATGCTTGGAACAGAAGGTTTTCTATTACACGTGTTGCGGTGTGACTCATCTTTTGTGGCACTTTGGGTTTAATGAGCTGATGACTCATGGCACATGTTGGAAAATGTCCCGGAAAATGTCGTTCCTTGCCGATGGTTGGATGCAGAGCACCGCTGTTCTTTTTTTTTGCCGAACGTCTCTAACATCTAGGTCATTCGAGACGAGGGTCAAACCAGCTACCTACGTCAACATCACCAAACCTGGGTTGGGCCGGAAACAGCCAGCATCACGAAGGTTCGTCGAACGACAAGTCATAACCTTGCTGAAAGTTGCTTCATTAACGCTGGCATCGCTGTTCTTCCTGAGCCAGATCAAGCGGAAAGTTACTTTTGAAAGGAATCTT
Organism: Bactericera cockerelli; assembly: GCA_024516035.1. Taxonomy (NCBI): domain Eukaryota; kingdom Metazoa; phylum Arthropoda; class Insecta; order Hemiptera; family Triozidae; genus Bactericera; species Bactericera cockerelli. The sequence goes on from CM044957.1 coordinate 35,643,092, forward strand.
TTTGGTCATGTTAAAAGGCTAAAATGACTGTCACAATGTCAATTGAACGTCACGATGATACTGCTGTCAGCTGTGCCGGCGCGCGGCGTTAGGTTGACGTTGCTTAGGACCGGACTGGACTTTACCCCTATCTGACTAATATGTTTTAACCTCGTTGAAATGTGGCGTTTAGTGATATGTTTTAGAGTTCTTGTGTTTTCTTTTGATCCTTCGGAAGAATACATATAACCGGATGGCCAAGCCAATACATATAGTACCTATACAACACAGATCGAAAATGTCTAAATCTAAAGTATTTGCTATTTTTTCTAACTGTTCGGTAGGATAGCACTCTGGACTCTTTAGAAAATCATGTCATAATAATGGTACAAAATGTATTAAAGGCACAAAATGATCATAAAGGCACGAGGTAAAACGTTTCTTCCTATCACTGAGCTCAAGGAAACAGGTGTCATATTAGTGGTTCTCATTTGAACGCTAATTCACGTGAAGGTTCTCATTTGTAGCCACTTAATTAAATAAATAAATCATTCGGTCCTAACTAAAACGGCAGCAACTTTTATTATTTTGTGTTCTCAACGCTCTCAATGGCAGCAACTTATGAAAGTGGTATGGTAAGTATTTCTTAGAAACATCTTGGAGTGTTGGAACCTGGGATTTCCTGTTTTTCAGTTTCGCCGCAATGCTGTGAGCTGGTCTCGTGATCACTCTCTCGTAATCAAATTTCAGGCAAAACTGGTTCTTGAGATACGTACTTATAACGTATTATGAGTGTAGGTTATACGTTATACCTGTAATTTATTTCTCCATATCGATTAAGAAGTGTTTGACGCATTCGTCATTTATATTTCTTAGCAGTCTTACTTAGTACAGATGATTTTTTCACTCCCCATATCGCTTACAGTATCAATTTTGATGATAAGTGCTCTCTCTCTCTCCAATTGTTTTTATTCTTTAAAAAATATAGTTTGTATAGAATAAATGGAAAAGTAGAAAAAAAGTCTGCAGAACTCCACGTGGCACTGGATGATGTAGTGAGTTGGAAATGAAATATACAGGGTGTTTCAGAAAAGTGTGCATTAATTTTAACCACGTATTTTATGTACCATTTTAGGGGGGTCAACTCTATAACAAAATTCGATTAACCACCAAAAAAGTATGGCCTATTTTCTTTCAGTTAACCCCCCTGTGGCCGTCCCTGAAAGTGCAATGACCTCAATTCTCACATCAAAATAACGGCGTCATCTTGTATTGGGAGTCAATTTTTTTCCGCGTTTCAATAACTCTAACAGGTAAGGCGTAATTCAAAATCTAAGATTTTTTTAAAGAACCTTTAGAGATGTGTATCTCCCTTATGAAGCACTTTCGCCCATTTTGTTATAGGGTTGACCCCCCCTAAAATGGTACATAAAATACATGGTTAAAATTAATGCACACTTTTCTGAAACACCCTGTATACAACTCGAAATTTAAGACTTGTTCGAAGGAAACGGAGAGGAAATTCAAAGTTAAATAAAAACAGAACAAAAGAGAAGATAAAAATATCTATTTCTTGAAATTCTCTTTTTACCAAAGAAAATACAATACTTTTCCGATATTTTTAGACTTAATCGGAAGTTTCTTATGTTCTGTCGTTTGACGTCCCATTCAACTGCTATTAAGGTCATGCTGAGATGGGTTTTAACTTCCATTTGCTCTTACTAACCAGCCACCCTCATTAACTCCAAACAGCCTGGGACGGGCCGGTTTCGACCTTCTTTCGCTGGAAACTATGGAACTAACTACCCACATTCCACCCAGCCTCGGTGAGGGCGGCGGCGCCGGGAATAGCCAGTTAAAGAGGCGTGATGAGGTAATATTTGGTAGTTGGTATGTGAAAAAACCCTTTTCTCGAGGTAAAGCCCCGCCCAGCATGTCGAGTGACCTCCGATATGAAAGAGAAGTTGAGCAACAAAAAGTCTTACTGAAACTAAAAGACAAAGTTACTTGGCACTGCTACGGAGAGGGGGTAATTTACTTTCTAGGTCAACTTGAGACTGCGAAGTTTTTCTTTTCTACCTTAATGCATATTTAAACTTTGAAAAAATAATGTGAAAAGTTTATTTTTTAGGATTTTTAAGCTTGCCCTCCTTATTCTGGAGGGGTGTGTAGGAATTTCTGACCTTTATTTGTGATCTGTGCGTGCAGAGGTTCTCATTATTAAACGAAGTTAAGAGTTTAATTATTATTTGTACTTAACGACCAATGTAAAGACTTTTCTGATAATGATGTTTAAATTATTAAGAAAGTTTCTCTTTAGATCATGAAAAGCTCTTTTTTTAATAGCTGAAATAATTCATTGCTTGAACAAAAATTGATCACGCAACCTATTGTTATACTCAGAGACAGTAGCACTATCGTCTTGTTTTTATTATTTTCGAGTTTTCTCCGCTGCATAAAAAGGGTAATGTATAATTTTACTCCCTTATTACGATCCTCTTATGAAATCTTAGTATTATTATTCTTTAGACCTGAGCCTTGGCCCTGCATGTATTTTACCCAAAGCTTCTATAAACCCTATTAGAAATGGCCCTGTATGTTATTGTCCTAACCCTACTATTAAACTGAGGCATGGTCTCCTATGTACGAGGGCGGATCAAGAAGTACCCGTGTTTGAAAAAAGAGTGCGAGATACTTACATTTTTGGGTTCTATTTTTCGACGTAGTCTCCTTTCAAGGCTACACACTTCTTCCAGCGATCCTGCCACTTTTTTAGCCCTTCCAAAAAGTAGCTCCCTTCGAACTCCTCAAAATAGCCCTTTGTCTGGTTTATGACGTCATCATTTGAGCTGAACCTCTTTCTACCGAGCCAAACTTTCAAGTTAGGAAACAAAAAATAATCGCAGGGGGCTAGGTCAGGTGAGTAAGGTGGGTGTGGCAATAATACGTATCCAAGTTGATGGATTTTAGCAGCAACAATTCCAGATGAGTGAGCTGGTGCATTGTCATGGTGAAACAAGACTTTCTTTCTCGCCAAATGGGGGCGTGTCTCCTTCAATTTTGCATCAAATCGTGTCAATAACTCACTATAATATGCAGCAGTTATTGTTTTTCCTTTTTCCAAGAAGTCAATAAGAATAATTCCCTTTGCATCCCAAAAAACGGTAGCCATGACTTTTCCGGCCGATTGGACCGATTTCGCCTTCTTTGGGGCAGATTCTCCAACCAAAGTCCATTCTTTTGACTGCTGTTTGGTTTCTGGGGTATAGTGATGTATCCAGGTTTCATCAACGGTCACAACTCGACGCAAAAAATCATCTGGATTGCGATTGAAGAGTTCTAAACTAGCCTTTGAACAATTCAGCCGAATTCGTTTGTTGTCAATTGTGAGCAATCGCGGCACCCATCGCGCCGATAGTTTTCTCATGCCCAGCTTATCATGAAGGATTTTAAAAACAGTTCCATATGAAATGCCCACACTCTCAGCTACTTCACGCACTTTTGTTCGGCGATCTTTGAGAATCATATCATGCACTTTTTCCACGACTTCCTCGGTACACACGTCTTCTGGGCGTCCTGGGCGGTCCTCGTCAAAAATGCTTGTGCGCCCTCGTTTAAATTCATTAAACCAAAAGCGAACAGTGGTCATAGAAGGTGAAGATCTCCCGTACACAGCATCTAACTTTAATTTTATCTCATCACATTTTTTCCCGTCCAAAAAAAGGAATCGAATAACTGCTCGGTACTGTTCTTTTTCCATATCACTCAACTATACGCAACACAACAACTTCAAGTGACCGATAAATGAAAACTAAGAGAGTAATCAGTTTCAAACTTTGGATGTGGTCATTTGAGATGTCGTTCCATCAACAAGTATCAACAAGTTTCACCAATGATGTAACATGTCCCTAAACACGGGTACTTATTGATCTACCTACGTATGTTTCATAATCCCTTACTATACATCTGAGGCATGCATGGCCCTTAATATATTTTTCCTAACCCTAATACTCTACACTCAAAGCATGACCTTAAACCTAATAGGTATACACCCAATAAAGTTAAAGATGTAACTAGAAAGCTATTATAGACCTCTATGTGGCTTGTACTGTACACGTACATACTTGTAATGTACACTTATAAACATTACTAAAGTCCCATTCAAAACGTACAAAGTACTCGTAGCCAGGAAAGAAGCTCTGTGAGTAAGGTAACAGGACTTGGTACTTACTCCTTGCCCCTCAAGAATCCCGAGTTTTAGTGGCAACGACCCCTTGGCTACACCGCAAGTGTGGCGTGTAGACTACCCCAGCCAGTGCAGGGGCAACAATGCTTGAGTTTCACACAAGTGCACTGACGTGTCACAAATGTTCGTAAGTGGCAGGGAGTCGCTGCTTCAACAGATGCATCTCTCTAGGTAGTAGTATTGATCGAAAGGTTATATTTCACTAGCGAAATACACGTGCGAGGAAAGAGGAAGTGGAGAGGTACGAGGCATGGCCTCAGAAGCTTGACTTTCACACAGTTGTACCGACTTGTCACTAATGTACGAAAGTCGCACCGACTGATGCTTCATCAAATGCATCTCGATAGAGGACGAACAAACAAGAGGTTAATAAATGTCAAGTAAATGCCAGATCCGTTCATGAACTATTATCCGTTGCAATTCATTTCGGTAACAGCGTACATAGAAAGCTATACCGACCTTAGTAGCTTGATCGATAAGGCGGCGGACTTGTAATCGGAGGTCTGTGGTTCGAGTCCCAAGTTGAGCAAAGAATTATTAGGGCGGGACGTTTATGTATTACCTCTGTAGCGCTAAGTCACGAATTGCGTAATGGTACTGAGTAAGATAGGGAAAACCGACGCTTAGCAATGACTTGTGATATAGAATTTGTCTATTCATTTCGCCCTTAGTAAATCGAATTTGAGTAATGAATATAACACATCGTGATTAACACAAATAGATAACTTTATCTTCACCTAGAAAGCTAAATTTTCTCTACTTCTAGGTTTCTCTTACAATTTTCGTCAATATTAAGGTACAATTTATTCTACTACTCTAATGGGGCGCCAGTCACAAGATAAAAAACATTGTGCTGTGGCAAAGTGCCGGGTCTGAGCGAGTGTATCATAATTCGATAAGTTCACTGCTCCAATTAGTAACACCCCAAAAGCTTCTTGTTGGATACTCATCGATTAGTTTACCATCATCATCCTTGCAATGCCTACTACTGTGGCCCGGGTGTTGCTTTCTTTCGTGTCATCATCTTTGTCACTCACATATGGTCATGAAATCCTGGAACAGATTCCCAGCTCGCTTTAATAGACCCCAACCAAGATGTTTATGTAAAAAATCTTCACTGTCCTTCTCTCTCTCTCTCTCTCTCTCTCTCTCTCTCTTCTCTCTCTCTCTCTCTCTCTCTCTCTTTCTCTCTCTCTTTCTCTCTCTCTTTCTTCTCTCTTCTCTCTCTCTCTCTCTCTCTCTCTCTCTCTCCCTCACTTTATCTCTTTATTTCCAGTGGTTAGTAAATAAATTAGCCACTAAATTATTATGTCAGTTTCGTTTGCTTTGCAAGCGGAAATCCCAGGGTTCAAATCGCAGAGCCAACAGAAAAATCAATTATTACATATTAATATGAATCGAAAGTTATGTGTCTTCTCTTTCTAATCACATTAGGGACATAATTTTACTACAAACAAGCCTTTATGTACAGCTCTTTAATACATAATCATTTATTACATTTTTATATCTTCAGCAGTACTTTCAGTAAAAAGAAATTCTCCTAATAGTCTCGGATTTCTTAGAAGTAAAAACTCGCAATCCTGAGCTGTTCATTATGTTTGGTTTGATGTACAATTACATACATAACATGGTACCACTAGACAAATCTATCCAGCGCTCTATAAACTCTAGGGCCAGTTGCTTACTCAGTCCTCATCATGCGTCTGATTAAACTCTACTCGGTCGTTAAATTTTGATTACATAGTTGATAATTGATTACATATTATTACATAGAGACATAGAGACATTAAACAAAGCCACACCATTAGTTATTTTTAATTCCACCCACATTACAGTCCTGATTAAAGTTTAAATTAGAACTAGTTGTGTACAAATCCTTTCTTTGTGCATTGATAACACAACTAATAATTAGATAGCATCAGATAGTCGTATCGTAAGTAAATAATATTTTAATATTACTTCCGAGACATTTCTAATATTAGAAATCGGAAGTATTTCTTCACTGTTGCAAAAGTGCCACTGAATGAATAACTCGATAAGAACTAAATGCAAGAATATTGAGTTCATTTCTGAATTCGGTCATATGAGAGTTTAGCGCATTAGCTAATACTCCATTAGAGCACTAGACTCAGCAATTGACCCATTTATACTCTTAAGTCTAAACTGACTCTTAAGAAGTGAACGACGTTTCAGATAAACAGAACACTGATGAAACAAGGGCAGGGTAGTGCATCGCGACACCTTATCTAATCCGTCCCGCCCGGCTCTACACAGAAAGCTAATTACTTAGGACAGAGAACTCTAGCGTTGCAGACACTTCTTTGTCTTTTTTAATGAAAATTTAATCAGCGATACATATAAGACACCTCTTAATAGATAATGCTACATGTCCCTCGGTCCCACTAGTTGAGGTGGTCAGTGTTGAATATGTCGCTCTTATCAAGGAACAGAATGGCGAACACGGTGTATGAAATGCCACCAGGTGAAGCATGGAGATAATGAATGCATCGGTGGGCGGGTAGTCTTTTATGGGGGGGGGGGGGGGGCGTCATACAACGGCGAAGGACATCCTCATAGATAAATGGCGGTTTCTGCGACAGATGTACAGACATGACAAGCTCATCTCTGCAAATCCATCGCCGAACCTTTCCAGATAATGTTGGACTCCTAGCAACTAAAACCTTTCCGACTATGACTCTTCTCATGGGGAACATGTCAACCGGAACCACGTGAATATTACTTCAGTTTGTTAGTAGAGCTATCATGCGATGGGAAGTTCTAATCCCATCCGATACATGGAGTTTTTCTCTTTGAGAATTTTTATGGTACCTTTCTGGCTGAGGTTAAGTTCTCAAACCCGCCCTAGTTAAATTCGCCATGCCTAGGATCTGAACCATAGACTTCCAGGTTATGATCCCCGTTGCTTTATTCTTCCAGCTACTGAGGTGGGGTGGTAGTGCTGGTACCCCCCTGTCCCTGCAGGGTACTGCTGGGGTGAGGAAACGTCTCACAGAAGAAAATAAAAATCACAAATTAAACTAATGGGCATTAAATCACTCCTTCTTATCTCTTGTCTCTCCCTACTTCCCTCTACCTCTATTCCTCTCTCCCTCTATCTCCTTCACCCTCTATTCCTCTCTTCCTCTATCTCCTTCACCCTCTATTCCTCTTCCTCTATCTCCTTCACCCTCTTTCTCCTCTCTTCCTCTATCTCCTTCACCCTCTATTCCTCTCTTCCTCTATCTCCTTCACCCTCTTTTCCTCTCTTCCTCTATCTCCTTCACCCTCTATTCCTCTCTTCCTCTATCTCCTTCACCCTCTATTCCTCTCTTCCTCTATCTCCTTCACCCTCTATTCCTCTCTCCCTCTATCTCCTTCACCCTCTATTCCTCTCTTCCTCTATCTCCTTCACCCTCTATTCCTCTCTCCCTCTATCTCCTTCACCCTCTATTCCTCTCTTCCTCTATCTCCTTCACCCTCTATTCCTCTCTCCCTCTATCTCCTTCACCCTCTATTCCTCTCTTCCTCTATCTCCTTCACCCTCTATTCCTCTCTCCCTCTATCTCCTTCATCCTCTATTCCTCTCTTTTCCGCTCTCAGGGGTTCCCAAACTGTTCCTCTCTTCCTTCTATCTCAGGGGTTCCCAAACTGTTCCTCTCTTCCTCTAACTCAGGGGTGGTCCATGGGAAATTATGAAATTCAAATGTGGTCCGTGGCTTGAGGAAGTTTGGGAACCCCTGCTCTATCTCCTTCACTCTCTATTCCTCTCTCCCGTTCATTATTTTTCTGTTAGCCATAATTTTATCTGCTTCCTCTGCCCACATCGTTTCTTTCTACCCCTTTGAGCTTTATTTCTCGTATTCCATAATCTTTTATTATTTATCTTTATTATCAATATTATCATTATTACAGTCCCAGTGACTCAATCGTCTAGGTCTAGGCGTCAGTCTAGTAAATCCAGAAGTCGCGGGTTCAAAATCCAGCCGGGACGACAGATTATCCTCCCATTTTCGGAGGATATAATTTTGCGGGGGATAATCTTGGCCTTACTGCTGGAAAATTGGGACTTCTTAGTCCCAGACGGGCACTATAAGCTGTATAAATAAGGCGAAATTTATTATTATTATCCTTTATTCTTCTTTAACTTATCCTCTTCTTCTTCTTTTTTTTTTACTCTGTCTTATCCCGCTTGAGCAGGGTCGACGCGGTTCACGTTCACAACCTCAAATTAACTTCTTATGTCCTAATATCTAACCGTGTGTTTTGAGCGGACCCAGCCTTCTCCTATATTATTCCACATGCCAGGATAACCACCTCACACGCGCCCCAGGTGAAAGTTGGCCAATGTGTCCAGGCCATAGCTGTCTATATTTATGTACGTATATGTATATGTATTTGCCTCAGTATATGTAGTATATGTAGTATAATATGTATTTATAGTATATGTATTTGCCTGTCTTGATGAAAGGTTAAGCAGACAAATCACATCCCAGATGTAATCTGATGCTTACGAGCAGCACGTATAGGGAGCAATTAAGTTTTATTGACACGGAATGTTGAGTCGTTGTCTTCATGAATTATGCACTCATGAACCTCTGTAGTCGAGTGGTTAGCGCTGCGGACATTGAGCCTGGCGG